>CM067061.1:37662316-38378011 GCA_033980235.1 Diadema setosum
ATTATTATTATCGTTGTTGTTATTGTGTGATGATGTCATCACTTCATCTGAGTTGCATGTTAAGTTCATTTATTGCTGCTCAGTCAAGACAACACGTGACACTTTAAAACTTTCTTTTCATGCGTGTGATTTTGATAAAACTTTGGCCATCTGCTTCTGTGTATATTTGATTTTACTACATAATGTTCAGTTTAAACTTCAGCTTTGACATAGGATAACATTGTTTGTGAAAACTGAATGAGTGTACAAAGAACTAAATTATTTCCAGTAACTGGTAGGCCTACAGTGTACTTTAAAGGGATGTTAGAGTATTGGTGGAGATGAGAATTACTCTTTTAACTTTTTGGGAGATACCAAGAAAACACTTATGATATAGTACAGAGCATACCATTTTAGGAGGAATTCAAAGTTTATTTGATGATAATCGGGTTTGAAATGACTGAAACATCCAAAAACGAAGTAAAACAAAGCGATCGTAATAAAGTGTGGGTTCCACACTTTAATAGAATCGCTCTTTTCTGGATATCTCAGCCATTTCAAAACCAATTTTCATCAAATAAATGTTGAATTCCTCACAGAATTACATGCTCTTTCATATTTCATAAGAGGTCTCTCATTATTTCACCAAAAACTGTTAGAAACCTGAAATTAGGTCTCAACCAAAACTGTACAATCCCTTTAAATGTAGGGAATCCCATTTGCATGCCTTAAATGAAGAGTTGTATAAATACAGTGGTATGTTGAAGAGAGTATCATTTTAGAAACTCCCATAAAGTATTGAAAGTGGAAGGTAACATTTAGTACATTTTTATTGACCGTTAGATTTTGAATTGAATTTTTTTCGGGGCTCACCGTAAATTCCAGTACATTACTAGGCTACCTTTGCAGACCCGTGCACTGCATGTGTGTCCATCATGTATATTTTGTGAAGAAAGTTCATCAAAACTTACAAACATTTCTATATACATTCTTGCCACACACTCTATATGTTATTACATCAGCTCTTATACTTTTAGATTTTTGTTTATAGATAAAAAAAAAAATACAGAAGACTGCAACAAAAAGGCTTAAGTGTGGCTGACACACAGAACTACTGAGTAGTTGAGTTTTGTGCATTATTCAAATTGTAGATAACTGTTGACTTCCAAATTCCTCAGCAGTGGCCTAAACAAGTCCCCTGAGGTTCATATTTAATGTTTTGCTGCATTTTGGGAGGTCTGTAAAAGGTATCCCCTACCTTTAAGGAGGCTAATATCTGAAGAAGAAAACCTCATGTTGTACCCTCATTTTCTGTGCACTGGTATTAAATCACATAATCTGACTACATGTACTTCGTATCACACTGGAACCAGAAGTACGTATTGTACAAAATGTTGATAAGATGCACAAAAACATTTTACATGAATCTGTACAGCTGCCAGAAAGAGACATTAAGAAATGAGTCATTCGTGCCTTGACCTTAGGCTACTTTATCTGATCTTGGCAAACTCTGGCAAGTTCATCCATATGCTGCAAATTACATATGATGTATCCAATAGACTCACTCCCCTTTATATGTGTGTAAACATGTGACAGACATGAGTTCTGCCATTCTTGATCGTACAGCTCTTAGTCGCTCATTGTCTATGTCTGGCCATTGCTTGTCTTATACACATCACTGATTGCTGTTAAAATGTTGCCTGGTGCTAGGAAACCCTAGGGCCGTGTGAAATCAGTGAATCGTAGGGGAAATGAATTTGACGGGGCTCTTTTTCAGACCTCTGCCGTGCCACACTAATTTTGAAGCGTTGCCTCCTGTTTAAAATACCACATTTCATAGATTCTTCCATATCTGGCTTTACTTTTTTTTTCTTTCTTAATTTTTGAGTGTGGTGCAAGAAGTGAAAAACACAGGAAAATAAGAATAAAATGAAAAGGAACATCGCTATTTAAAGAGAATGCTTCTCCCCAGCCCAAGAGAGTTAGCCGAATGTGAATGAGATCAGAGTATACTGTATACGCCATCTAAGGGAGTCTAAATTTTTGCGAATCGGGAGTTCCCAACAATTTCATGAGTGTTTAAATTTGCTATCATGGAGTACTGTACTGAATGGAGAAATGTATACATGTATGTGTGCGTCACATTCATATCGGGATCACGGTCATTATTTTCGCGTGTCGTTAATTTCGCAAATACATGTAGCACCTGACTCGCGAAATTCATGAAAAATAAAAACCTTGCAAAATATTCGACGTATTCAGAACCTATGGATCTTACATGATGTGATAATTTAAATGATATTGTAGGAATTTTCAAAATGCACAACATTAAAGCCATGTCGTGCTCTTGCCCAGTGAAAACAACCCACATGATCACATGATTCATTGTAATAGAGACTGGGTATATCCTGTTGAGTTTTCTGCCACATGCTTTGAAGTGATATTCAATCATGGCATTTCCATCATCAACTTGTGACCTGCTTTGTACTTTGCTCAAGTGAAAACCATTTGTTCTGTCTTTTCCTTTGTATGTATACTTAATTTGTACAAGATTGAAATATTTTGGAAGTACATGTACTGAACAAAGTCTGTGCGTGTAGGTTACGGTACATTGAACCTACTTGTACATCAATGCCGGAGAGTTTATTCATGCACTGGATTTGAATTTTGATTTGAATTTTGTGTTTACTCTATAGACTTTTATGGGCGTTTTGTGGTGAAGTCAGCCAGGCAGATGTTTTTGGCATTGATCCCTCTATGTGTCACTGTTTTATGATTTGTTACAGTGCTTATTGACATGCCAATCGTAGAAGAGAACCCAATCTGGACTATAGGTTCAAGATTCCACGCATCCTGCACTCTGTGCATGTGTACGTGTAATGCTTCAGCTATACTATACGTAAATACATCTACAAGCCTGTACATGTAGGCATTATTCTGATAGCTGGTATTGGAGGCTAGTTGAACGTACAGTATGATCCATCTACATACATGTACAGACTGTACACGTTAAGGCTTGGAAATGTGGTATACAAGTAGGGAGGTTGTAAGTCCCATGACAAAATCAATGTGAGCTTGACTAGATACATATTGTACAGTATTGCCCTCTCAAATTTCTCATTTGAATCCTCGAGGTAAGAACATTTGGTATTGATTCAAGACAGCAGTTATCAGTACCGGTAGTTATTACCGGGCATCAGCTGTTTGGGTTTTGAAATGATGTGTGTTGTTATTGGGAATGCAGTCATTTGACTTGAATGCCAATATTCTATGGTAACCATTCTCTCACAATTGCCAACCGCTACCAAACACTCTATACTTTCTGCTTTTCAATATTATCAAAATTTTGTCGGCCTATTACCCTAATTCTGTCTTGCCCTCTTTCCCTCATGTGCTGTTTGATTACTGGTACATATATGTACATGAAAATGTCCTCCTGTGGGGGAAACATTCCCGTGAATGTTCCACCCATAGAAGAACAGTGTTGTGCAAGTGTCCCTTATGTACAAATTTTGACTGCCTTTCATGGCATTATTTAGGTTCTTGGCTTGGCGTTGAGATCCTGAGGGCCAATAATATTGTAAATATTGACTGCCCACCCATAGAAGAACAGTGGTGTGCAAGTGTCCCTTACAGTGTGTATGTATAAATTTTGACTGCTTTTCATGGCATTATATAGGTTCTTGGCTTGGCGTTGAGATCCTGAGGGCCAATAATATTGTAAAAAATGGCCAAAATCAAACCAGTCTATACGGAATGGATGAATACAAAATGGAATTTTAATTTGTTGATCGTTATCGTGCTAGCAACTTCACATTAGGCAGGGCTGGACACTAACCCATTTTTTTCTACTGGACCGACCTGTCAATCGGAGCAATAGGTAGGCCTACCCAGTTTTTATGCCTCCGCCACGAAGTGGTGCCGGAGGCATTATGTTTTCGGGTTGTCCGTCCGTCCGTCCGTCCTTCCGTCCGTCCGTAATGAATTTTGTGGACAAGGTAACTATCAAAACCTGTTGAGGTATCCTAATGAAACTTGGCATGTATGTGTATTAGGGGGTGAAGTTGTGCCTATCAACTTTTGGGTGCACATGCTCAAGGTCAAAGGTCAAAAGGTCAAGGTCAAATACATAAAATTTCACTATTTCCACCATATCTATTGAATGCCTGAAGATATTTTCTTGAAACCTAGTGTATACATGTATTACCCAATTAAGATTCTCTGGTGAAAGTTTGGGTCATGAGGTCAAAGGTCAAAGGTCAAAAGGTCAGGGTCAAATACATAAAATTTCACTATTTCCACCATATCTATTGAATGCCAGAAGATATTTTCTTGAAACTTAGTGTATACATGTATTACCCAATTAAGATTCTCTGGTGAAGGTTTGGGTCATGAGGTCAAAGGTCAAAAGGTCAGGGTCAAATACATAAAATATCACTATTTCCACCATATCTACTGAATGCCTGAAGATATTTTCTTGAAACTTAGTGTATACATGTATTACCCAATGAAGATTCTCTGGTGAAAGTTTAGGTCGTGAGGTCAAAGGTCAAAGGTCAAAAGGTCAAGTAAAAATATTAAAACTTCTTTTTTTTCTCCGTACCTTGGAAAATTGTTCAAGGTATCTTCATGGAACATAGTATATACATGTACTGACTGGAATTGATTGTATCTAGAGAATGTAGGGTTCATGGGGTCAAAGGTCAGGGGTCAAAGGTCAAGTGCAACACTTCAAAATTTTACTGTTTCCCTCATATTTATGCAATGCCAGCAGGGTTATATTTTTTTTTTTGCACTTGGTGTATGCATGTGTAACCTAATAGAAATTCTCCGGAAAGTTTTTTTTCTTCTTTTTTTTGCCTCAAAGGTCAAAAGGTCAAAGATCAAGTGAAAGTGCTGAACTAACTTTTTCCTCCATATCTCGGAAGTGGCTCAAGTTATCTTGAAACTTAGTACATATTATGCATGTTCTACCTGAAAGTGATTATCTTATGAATTTTAGGGTCAAGGGCCAGATGAAAATGGTAACAATTTACTATTCAATTCAGAAATTCACACCAATTCTCCACACCTGTACCTTGAAAATTACTCAATGCCTAAATGTATGAATGGGTCAAAGTCAAGTTAAAGTCCTTAAATCCCTAGATACATGCTCTCCTATTCATCCAATTAAACCTAGGTCAAGGAAGGTGAACATTCAACACATTTGTGACAAACTTGTTATTTCAATATTTTGCCAATTTTGTGAAAATGTAGTCACACATTGTCCACATGTACTATCTAGACCTATTGGGAAAATCATGTATTATGGCGGAGGCATACCAGTCGCCAAAGCGACATTTCTAGTTCCATTTTTTACTGGTCCATTCCTGAAAAGTTACTGGCCCGTCAGTGATTTTCACTGGTCCTGGACCGTCATACCAGTGCCAGTGAGCAGTGTTGCATTAGGTGCTGCCATCTATTATGTTTGCATTATGATAGCATTGGTCGCCTCATGAAAGAGTTAACAGTTCATGCTTGTACACACTGTGTATGTACCAAAAGATGACAGTTTAGCATTCTGGGCTGGTTTAGCGCTATAGAGCAGTTTCGGTACAGTGTATTAATATGAGGCTGCATACATTAGTTGAATTTATTCTGATTCAACCAATCAAGAACATAAAATCAATAAAATCTGTCGCGAGTCAGAAACACAATGAACATCATTAGAAGTGTAACCATTTGATGTGTTTTGATTGAAACAGTCAAAGTTTTGTGATCTTGTTTGTTTGTTTGTTTTTTTTTGGGGGGGGGATGGGAGGTAGTTGGGTATTATGTTATGTCAGTAGGTCGCTGTTTCTTATTTTATCAGTGATGAAATACCGTTCATAGGACTGAAATGTGTAAGTACATTGTAAGTAATTACGTGTTCTTGGCTACAAACAGTGGACTTTGGACTCTCACACAAAAAAAAGAACACACAGTACACACACTGCACACTGTAGTTACAAGTACCCTCAGTCTGCCATGTGAATTACATGTACACATGTACTGCCCTCACGGAACATTTGATATTGGTATTTATAAAAGATGAATGATTTCTCTTGCTTCTGTGATTAGATGTGCTTTTGATGATTGTGCGATGTCATAGCAATTGTTATAATGTTGAATACAAGTTTGTCAATTGGTTTACAATTCTCATTGGTCCTGCCGTCAGCTCAGACCAGAGCTACCAAGTCTCAAGTCATGAAAATCTCACTCATAAAAATTTTGTGAACTTGGCATCACTGTCAGACTCCTTTGAAAATGTGCAAACTTGCTACTCAGAACTTTGTCAGACCCACCAAGTCTCACGCATTAGACGTGAGATTCACCCCTCAGCTTTTCTCCCACCCATGATCACATACCCCGATAAGCTTTTTAGCAAGGCTCAGGTGAGCTAAGGCTGCGTTCATGCGAAACTAGAATTGCGTTTCTAAACACGTTTAGTCGCTAGACGTGTTTAGTTGTGTTGCGTTCATGCGATTTTTCCATTTAAACGCGTTTCAAAACGCCGATCTG
The DNA here is from genome assembly GCA_033980235.1 of Diadema setosum. Lineage (NCBI taxonomy): Eukaryota > Metazoa > Echinodermata > Echinoidea > Diadematoida > Diadematidae > Diadema > Diadema setosum. Next base: position 37,668,836 of record CM067061.1, read on the forward strand.
AAACGTAGAAAAAAGGGCGTTTTGAATCATGATTCTGCCAGAATCATGATCGCCGAAACCGCATGAACGCAACCATGATTTCAATCATGATTCTATGACGTCATTGTGCGCTGTGCGCATGCGTGTCTCATGGGGTATCCCACAGCTTCTTGTTCTGTTCGCTTGTGTACGTCTTATGAATCGTGTGTTTCGGTACCATACTTGCACTTGTTTGTTTACATCAACGCCATACACCGATTCTATAGTATTTAGCTGTTTAATATAATAATACATGTAATTACTCTCCGATTGCGTTGATAATAGTAGTGGCTGCAGCGCTGTGTCTACCAAGGGAAAACAATTGGAGAGACGAAGAATTAAGATTATTCCTCGATCTGTGGGCAGAGCCTGAATGCCACAGCTTATTGGAAAGTATTCACCGAAATAAAAACGTAAAGGCCTATAATAAACTGACTGATCAGTTGGCATAAGGAGGTCTACTGGCTCGAGCTGCAGAGACATGGTCAAACTGCGCAGTGCGCTGCGCAGTGGCAAAGGATGAGCAGAGCCAGAATCAGCGTTGCGAAAGCCCGCATGAACGCTCTTCCGCTGAGACCGTGATTTGAAACACCGTTTTGAATCATGATTCACATTTGTGATTCTGGCTACGAAATTTGCATGAACGCAGCCTAAAAATGGTCAAATTTGTCACCAAACCAGTGTATTATCACAAGGGTGATAATTTATGTCCTAAATACAAGGACCACAGAACCACCTATTTCAAACAAAGGGGAAAAAAGGAAAAAAAAAAAAGACCCACCAAGTCTCACGCATTAGACGTGAGATTCACCCCTCAGCTTTTCTCCCACCCATGATCACATACCCCGATAAGCTTTTTAGCAAGGCTCATACAGGTGAGCTAAAAATGGTCATATTTGTCACCAAACCAGTGTATTATAATCACAAGGGTGATAATTTATGTACTGAATACAAGGACCACAGAACCACCTATTTCAAACAATGGAAAAAAAAAAGGAAAATGCTGTTTAGAACTGGAGATGCTGTGAATAATACATTAGTGTGAGTGCACTCTCAAGGTTAAATCCAGGGGTTGGGTGGGGATTGAAGGGGGGGGGGGGATTTTTACATTTATTACTTGTTTTTATGCCTCCGCCACGAAGTGGTGCCGGAGGCATTATGTTTTCGGGTTGTCCGTCCGTCCGTCCGTCCTTCCGTCCGTCCGTCCGTCCTTCCGTCCGTCCGTAATGAATTTTGTGGACAAGGTAACTATCGAAACCTGTTGAGGTATCCTAATGAAACTTGGCATGTATGTGTATTAGGGGGTGAAGTTGTGCCTATCAACTTTTGGGTGCACATGCTCAAGGTCAAAGGTCAAAAGGTCAAGGTCAAATACATAAAATTTCACTATTTCCACCATATCTATTGAATGCCTGAAGATATTTTCATGAAACTTAGTGTATACATGTTTTACCCAATTAAGATTCTCTGGTGAAAGTTTGGGTCATGAGGTCAAAGGTCAAAGGTCAAAAGGTCAGGGTCAAATACATAAAATTTCACTATTTCCACCATATCTATTGAATGCCTAGAGAGATTTTCTTGAAACTTAGTGTATACATGTACTACCCAATTAAGATTGTCTGGTGAAAGTTTGGGTCATGAGGTCAAAGATCAAAGGTCAAAAGGTCAAGTAAAAATATTAAAACTTCTTTTTTTTCTCCGTACCTTGGAAAATTGTTCAAGGTATCTTCATGGAACATAGTATATACATGTACTGACTGGAAGTGATTATCTAGAGAATGTAGGGTTCATTGGGTCAAAGGTCAGGGGTCAAAGGTCAAGTGCAAGACTTCAAAATTTTACTATTACCCTCATATTTATGCAATGCCAGCAGGGTTATTTTTTTACATTAGGTGTATGTGTGTGTAACCTAATAGAAATTCTCTGGAAAGGTTTTTTTTTTTTTTGTGCCTCAAAGGTCAAAAGGTCAAAGATCAAGTGAAAGTGCTGAACTAACTTTTTCCTCCATATCTCGGAAGTGGCTCAAGTTACCTTGAAACTTAGTACATATTATGCATGTTCTACCTGAAAGTAATTATCTTATGAATTTTAGGGTCAAGGGCCAGATGAAAATGGTAACAATTTACTATTCAATTCAGAAATTGCACTTTTTCTCCACACCTGTACCTTGAAAATTACTCAATGCCTAAATGCATGAATGGGTCAAAGTCAAGTTAAAGTCCTTAAATCCCTAGATACATGCTCTCCTATTCATCCAATTAAACCTAGGTCAAGGAAGGTGAACATTCAACACATTTGTGACAAACTTGTCATTCCAATATTTTGCCAATTTTGTGAAAATGTAATCACACAGTGTCCACATGTACTATCTAGGACCTATTGGGAAAATCATGCATTATGGCGGAGGCATACCAGTCGCCAAAGCGACATTTCTAATTCTTTTTAAACTGCAGAGTTAGATTTTCTAAACAAAGTGTCCTTGACAGGTAATTTTGCCAGTGTGATGGAATATGGGCACCATAAATGCCCTAAAACCTGCCCCCACTCCCTCCCCCAAGTTTGTGATGTTTTCAGGTACAGAGCTGTAGTAGACTGCAAGAATGCGTAGAAGGTGAACTTGTGATACTCAGGTGAGCGTAAGACTCCTGGGTCACTTCTTCTCATGCCGAACAACCCCCCTCCCCCCCCCAAAAAAAAAAAATACAAAAACAAAACAAAAACAAAAACAAAAACAAAAACAAAAACCAGCAACCAAACAAAACAAACAATCAAAACACACAAATAAAACAAACCAAAGCAAAGCATGAATTTCCAACCCCAAAAACAGTCATATTTTGGGATAATCTTCTTTTTCTTTTTTCTTATTTGATCAAATTCTAAAGTTAAGGAGAGGGGGAAGGAGAAGGTTGGGAAATCACAGAGATAAGAGGGAAAAGTGATGGAGATGTGGATTTCTGAATGATGTATCACAACAGAAAATGAGACACAACAAAGTCAATTAGAAAAAGCACTCAGAGAGCGTAGACCTCTGATGAAGCAGCTCATATCCACCCATACACACATGCTGAAAATTGCCTTATTTCCCAATATAGAAGCCTTTTGTTTACATCATCAGCTTCCAGCTAAGCAGCGCCTCGCCCGAGCAGAGCAAGCGCTTTAAAGCGTGTATGGAAACCTCAACTATGTGTAGCTAGAGCTCCCAAGTTCTTGACCTTATCTGCCAAAGGATCAAAATTCCTTCACAAATACATAAAAATTATCAACTTTTCCAGCAAGTTTCATTCAAATCCATTCACCACACATTTTGCACACAGACAGACAGACAAACCAACCAGTGCCAATGAGAAAATAACCTCCTTCCTTGGTGGAGGTAACAAGCGATGGAAGACCCAGACTGCAGAACGTGGAATCAACAAACTATAAGCATGAAAGGGGGGGGGGGATGCTGATGAATCCTATAGTTACCGCTGTTACCGATGAGCCTTATGCTTCAATGCACATATTCACTGACTGGCATATGTAAATAACAGGCCTGTGCTAATAGTGGTTTTTTAATTTACCATGAACAGCGAATGAAAATTAATTTAGGCAAAGAACTGTAATATCTGCTAAAAGTTTTGACAACTTTCAGGGTAACACAGTGATGGGTCACATGATGCTTATTTGGTTAAAGGGAGGTTGTCTAGGATGCAAACAATTTTGAGATTGAGCAAGAAGATTTGGCAAGAAGCCAAACCTCCCCTCCTCGCTCTGAAATGCAAAATAACAAAATCTGCGACGTAATAATTTCTGCGGTGTGAATGAATGATGATTTGAATCGTACTTTCGCAACTGCAATCATGTTTGTAATCATGTTTCAAATTATATATAAGGCAAACTTGGTACGCGTAAAAAGGCCCCAAGATAGATTCCAAAGACTCTTCTGATATCTTCATTCTTTATTTCTTCTGTCTTCTATCTACCCAGCACCATGGCTGACTCTGACGACGAGGATGTGCTGTATGACAACCACATAGGCAGAACTCTGATTGGTGGCAGGCGGGTGAAGAACGTCAATGACGTGCTGAATGGAACAACGGACAAGAGGAAGCTGAGAAAGACCCTGGCACTCTGCTTGGCATTTGTGGGCCTGGTAAGCTCCATTTGCCCCTCTCATTTCCCCCAAACCAATTCTTCCTCCCCCTTCACCCCCCTCCTTCCAACTTTGCAGATTTATCTGCAAGTCTTATAACATGTACAGTTGTACATGTAGGTTAACCAAACAGAAGACACACAAACTAGAAAGGAGGATTCATCAGGATGTTGGTAGTAGTCCACAGTGTCTCAGGTATTCACCTGTTGTGTACAAATGAATATTTTCATTATGAGTTAGCTCCATTCTTGTTCATATGAAGTGTTTGTGATTAAAGCTGCTTAAAAAACACACAAAAAAAACCCAGAAAATAATAGGAAAATATGGGATTGTTTTAAAGGGATGGTACAGTATTGGTGGAGATGAGAATTGGGCTTTTAACTTTTTGCGAGATACCAAGAAAACACTTATGATATAGTACAGAGCATACCATTTTAAGAGGAATTCAAAGTTTGTTTGATGAAAATCGGATTTGGAATGACTGAAACATCCAAAAACAAAGTAAAACAAAGTGATCGTAATAAAGTGTGGGTCCCACACTTTATTAGAATAGCTCTTTTTTGGATATCTCAGCCATTTCAAAACCGATTTTCATCAAATGAACGTTGAATTCCTCATAGAATTACATGCTCTTTCATATTTCATAAGAGGTTTCTCATTATCTCACTGAAAAATGCTAGAAACCTGAAATTAGGTCCAGACCAAAACTATACGATCCCTTTAAGCATAACTTCAAGAATATTCCTTGTTATGTAACAAGTTAGGTACCACTGGAAAGTTTTGATTTGCTCTATCTGATAATGAACTAACTTCAATGTTGGATAGTTCAAAGATGGCTCTTAGCCTGTTTTGCAATCAAACTCCGCAAATGAAGATCCTTCACTTATCAGTGCAAATCACACCATTCAAGGGTCAGATAATCTTCCAGTAAAACTAGGGTTGATACCTCTCTTGATGATCCATACAGGAAGTGAGAACACAATATATAGCTGGCATTTTATGCATAAAATCTACAAGGTGTGTTTCTCTTTTGTGCCATTGGCCACAAACAGGGTCTGTGCGTTGCAGTGCTCGGGCCAACCCTGCTCAGCTTGAAGGAACACTTCGAAACTATCCTCCCAAAGGCGTCGCTGGTATTCACAGGCAGAAGCTTTGGCTACCTGTGCGGGGCAGTGCTGGGCGGGATGTTCTATGACCGCTTCAATCCCCTCTTCCTCATCGGCCTTACGCTCTTCCTGTGTGGTGGCGGATTCTTCCTCACGCCTTTTGTGAACTCTCTCCTGTTCTTCGCAATTTTTATGAGCACCGCAGGTGTCAGCATGGGGGTCTTAGACACAGGTAAACAAAACAAACAAAACAAAAAATGTTCTGCTGAAGTCACAGCACAGTCCTTTTACCCAGTAATTCAAGATGATTGTAGCACACTGAAAATTTTTTAAATTCTTATGGGTTGTTCAAGCAGATGTAGTTGTCTATTATTTGCTAATATCCATTAATGTTTTAACTATTCTTCTATTCTCATCCAATAACTTTTGTTGTACAGTATACAAATAGTGAATGTCTTTGAGTGTGATGATACAAGATATCGCCTGAGGTGATAGATAGAGGCATTCTATTCAATGAGATAAATAGTGCACATCGTATTTCACAGTGGGCAAAATCTTGTTCCACTGCCCAAGTAAAAACCGTACACTCTTCGTTTTATTCACCACTTTTGATTTCAAATGATGGGGTCCATTCCAGTTCTTGAATTTAGTAAAGAAATGGCAGCCATAATTCTGTGAAAGGTGAATAGCTGGTACAGTAATCGGTCAGTCATATACGACACAGTAAAATGAGTGACTAAATATGCGCTTGTAACTGATTGAGTGCGTACAGCAAAAGTATGTTTGCTGTGACACCAGAGACATGCCATGTTGTACAAGCTCAGAGTTGATCATGAGTTTAAAGTGTTAGTCAGGGTAAATTGGTGATGTCAGCTTTGCGCTATCCAATTTTGCTCGAACAAATTTCATGGTACAACAGCTACAACATGCAATGGTACTTTTATCCGCATTTCATGTGATGAGCAGTCAATGAATTTGGATTGCTAGTTGTTGTTTTTTTTTCAGGTGTTGCATAATAGTGCCTGCTGTAAAAGTGGATATTTTCGCGCAACTAACTTTTTGTGCTTGGCCGTGTAGGAAGACTTTCGCGTGTTTTTAATTCCATAGAATCAAGACATCAAGTACTGGAACATATGGCATGCAAAAATATATTCGCGTGCTTTTATTTTCGTGCTTGCTTCTAGTTGCGCAAAATGCGCGAAAAATTTCAACACAGCGAAAATTCCCACTTTTTCAGTTTTTGCCACCACCCCTATGATTAAATTGTTACTGAGATGATGTCAGTTTATCAGTTTAGGGCATGAACACACTGTCCTGGCATAATGGGAAAATTAGTTACATAGTTGAGTAGACATGTTTGCCTACAAAGAAAGAGACTTAAAGTCATTTGTGTTCTTGTCTTTACCAAGTTCAAAAAGCAACCTTGTTCATACTCTGAGACATATTTTATCTTTACAATTTTGAGTTGTGCATTTACCATAATGTAGTTGATGTACGTCTGGACTAAGTTTATTTTGCTGGTTAACTCAAGCATTCAAGTTTACAAGCATTTGAGTTTGCAACTGTACATTTACCATATTTCTGGTGCTATGTCAGGAGTTTGGCAAATCTAAACGTAAAATGTGTGTTAAAGCTAATGTCTGTTTGTTTGTTTGTTTGTTTTATATCAGGGCGGAATTCTAGCCCTCATTGTTATATATTTGTCAAAATATGTGCCTGAACTCAAATCCTATCATTTTCAGGTCAACAACATTTTCATTTGTTTGTTTGTTTGTTTTTTTTCAATTCTCTTTTTCTCTGTCTGTCTCTGTAATGCTCAGGTGCTAACTTGCTCTGTCTTCGGATGTGGGGGAAAAAGGGATCTGCGCCAATGCTTCAAGCACTGCACTTCAGTTTCGCCTTTGGCGCCTTCTTGGCCCCTCTCTTGACTGCCCCTTTCCTGGCTGATGTCTCTTCCAATTCCACCGTGGTCACTGTGGCTCCGTCTAACCTTGGAAGCCGCAGGCTGCTACAGGTAGACCCCCAGGTGCTATTGATGGGCGTTAGAGATTTCCACGAGGAGAGTCCTTTTTACAGGGAAGAGGACACAGCTGTGAGACTGTCAGAAATCAGACAATCTCGTGTACGTAGGGAAGACAAGTCAAACAAAGATAAAGAGAAGCCTCATACCACTAACTCAAAGCCTACCACAAACACCATTAGTACAACTACCACAACTGCAGTCTCTCCGACAATCCACCGTAGTGCAGACAAAAGTGCAGTGTCTGCACCTGCAGGGCCCACACCTGCAGAGTCCCCACATGTACCAGCCCCACCCAGCCCATCAAAAAGTCCAACTACAACTGCCCCAAAAAGTAAAACTACTGTAAAGAAGGAGAAAGCAGACAGTATGGACAAAGGAGATCCAAACGCAAATACTGAAGTCTCTCCTTCAGCAACGACGAAATCGCCATCCACGGCGCAAAAATCGCCATCCACGGCGAAGATATCGCCATCCACAGCGATGAAATCGCCATCCACATCAAAAAAATCACCATCCACAGCGATGAAATCCTCATCCAAAACAACAAAATCCCCATCCACAACGCCGAAGTCCCCATCCACAAAGTCCACATCAAGAACAACATCGGGTGTGACACTGATGATGAGTGAAGGATTTCAAACACAAGTAGAGCGTTTCATGATGCCTTACCTTATCATAGGAGTGTTTGTCCTCCTCACCTCAATACTGTTTTTCTACTTTCTCTGCACCACACCCAAGGGTGAGCCCCGTCACAGTGGGAATGACCACTTGGAGGATGGAGATGACACCAAAAAGTGCACCTTTCACCTACGCGTAATGTCCCTCCTGTTTCTGTTTTACTTCCTGTACGTTGGTGCCGAGGTCAGCTATGGTGGCTTTGTGGCAACCTTTGCTGTCCAGAGCAGCCTTGAGTTCAGCCAAGACCGTGCCGCCCTTGTGGTGTCAGTGTTCTGGGGGACGTTCACTTTAGGGCGTGGACTAGCCATCTGCCTGGCCAGTGTCGTCTCACCACTCCGGATGATCATCTTTGATCTGGTAGGGGCTGTGGCGGCCTGCGTGGCACTGTCACTTGCAGGGGACAGCAACGAAACGGTCCTCTGGACAGGAACCAGCCTCCTGGGTCTCTCCATGGCATCGCTTTTCCCGAGTGGCATCGCCTGGCTGCAGACGTACACTCGGGTGACGGGAAATGCGGCATCCTTCCTGGTCGTTGGCAGCGCACTGGGCGAGATGGTGGTACCCCTCTTGATCAGTTCATTGTTCACATGGATATCAGACAAAGGCTACATGTTTCTCATGTACATCATGCTCGCCATCACTCTCCTCTGTGCAGCAGTCTTTGTTTATGTGATCCACCTCGCAGCGGACACGGGTCAGGAGAAGGAGTCTGTCCCCGCCAGGGAGAACCATGCCGTCAAGATCTACCATGACATCAAGACGGCGATACCGATGGAAGATATGTCGATCAACGGCATCAACGGGAAGCCCAGTAAACAGATGGGCAGCACTCTGATACCACACAAGCTCAAGCCAAAGAACCACAAGGAGTGAGTGAAGGTGGAGACACCGTCACGCCGCCGGTGCAGTGATCCAGAGTTTCAAGTTGTTCAAGTTCAAGTTGATTTTCAAGTTGATTTTCAAGTTGATTTTCAAGTTGTTCAAGTTCAAGTTGAGTTTCAAGAAGTCTTCATGTAAGGGGTGTGCATCCCCCATGCAGTGTGCTCCGATCTGGGCGACTGCTTCAGGGGTACAGCCGTCTGTTGGTGCCTCTGTCACAGCGGCCGTTCCTCCTGTCTTTACACTGTTACTTTTTGTAGTTGTGAAGCACATGTCAGATATTTGTGTAGTGTTTGCATGAAGTTGGCATACACATTTATAAATAACTTTTCCAAATTGACAGTATTTCCTGTATGCCACAAGCTGAGGTTTATTACAGTCGCTTGTGGGGAAAAAAGTGAATGAGTTTTACATGAAACTGTTAATATGTGCCATTTTGTTTGGAGTTTTGAGTTTTGAGTTTTTACTAATAAAGTCAGTGATATGGGCTTTCCACGTACAAGAAAACAAGTGTCTATTTTTGTTTGTGTGTTCTAGATGCTAATTACTTGCATACTAATACATGCTGTTGAAATATTGTTTTGCTCCTTTTTATTTTGCCTTTGTGTTCCTTGTCAATCTTTGTACATGAGAGATCAGATATTTTCTAGTGTTTTAATCAATCATTCATTGTATGAGTCATACAAGTCGTGATAAAATGATGCATCATTACATTGTATGTGCTTTACCATACATGCATGATCAAATCATGTTTGTTCTAACAGTATTTGTTTTATTTTAACAAGTGACCTTCATTGATAGCTACAAATACAAATAGAATCAATTGAGTCCCATTTTGTAAAATGAGAGAAATGGCAAATAAAGTATTGACAATTCTATATTTTAAAATATAAAGTGTTAAGAAGATCAATGTGTAATTGGTTTAGCAAGCAGCAGCTTTTTCCGTGTTCCTTGTTGATTTTTTTTTTTTATATTTAAACAAGTGCAATGATAGTTTTACATCAAGAGCGTAAAAATGTTTTGTATGACAGCTTTTCTGTTGTATTGCTGTTACAGCCAACATATTCAGTGTCACAGGAATGCATGAAAGAAAAACTATTCGCTCAAAATTATCTTATTACAAGAAGTGTATATCCTCACAGAGAATGACAGATAGACAACTAACCACAGTGTTAAAGCTCACAAAAATCTATTCTGATATATTTGATTTATCTGATTAATTGTTGAAAACCAGTGTAAGGCCGTCAACTTGTTGGTGCACTCATGAATATGTGATAAATGTTTCACAGTTTGATCATTTCTTTATTAGGATGGATAGTGTTTCATCAGATTATATCAGGAATTGAGTTTTCAATCCAAGTAAGTTTTGTGTTGATTTTAAATTCATTCAAACAATTCTGAGATGAGTGGGAAAACATTGAAATTTTGTCAGTGTTTTTTTCTTTGTGTGTGTGTGTGTGTTTTGTTATTTACCGTACCATGCTCCAACAGATTGAGTGGGATTTGCAGGTATTTTCTGATATAAAGGTCAACAACAGGAAAAATATTCTACATTATATTCTGTGTGGGGTATGACGAAATATGAAGACAGATTTTTGTAACAATGGACTGTGATTTCTTGATTGAGGTTCATCAGGGCCCTGTTTCATAAAGTTGTTCTTAAAATTATGCATGACTTCACGAACGACTGGAATATGAAGTGCCAGTAATGTGCACCCATTTTTTTTCCCCTTGCATTTTAACAAATTATTGTTGTGTGTCAATATTTCATCTACATTAGGTCAAAAATACATGTTCAACTTAAACAAGTGTTAACATGTAAGAATAAACATTATCATCTACAAATTTCAACTTTTGCGATTGAAATTAACAATGATTAGGTATAACCCATTTGCTTGCCATATTCAAGTCATTCGTAAAGTCGTGCGTAACTTTTACGAACAGCTCTGTGAAACGGCCCAGGTGACATGATATGGAGAAATGACGTGCATAAGGCATTCTGTATAGCACAAATGATTGTCTGCAGTGGACTATTGCCATCCATAGTGTGAGCTACATGACTGAAGCTCTTTCATGACTACCTTCTGTTAGCAAACCACACAAATACGCATTGCAATGCCTTGCCTTTGTTCATGTTATTCAGAACATGTGATGGTCTGTTCAGTAATTCTGATTGGATGTGTTGGTGAGGGTCAGATAGGAGAATTTTTCTTTCCTCTTTGCATTCATATATATTTAAGGAGGGCGATGTGGCATAGTGGATAAGACTCCAGACTCCTGATCAGAGGACCCGAGTTCGAGTCCTGCCCAGTGCATACGTCCTTGTACAAGATGTTTTACCCACCATGTCCCTCTCGACCTAGGTGTATAAATGGGTACTACCTGCCAATGCTAGGGTAATAATAATGGCAGGGCCCTCTGGTAGAGCAGTGGCAACACTGAGGAGGCTACCCTGGGTAAATAAGACCTTGTTAATTATTATCATAAGAGACTTCATCTCTCAGTCTGAATCGGGGGAAGAATCGGTCAAATCTCTGTGATTGGGAAAAATTTAACAGAGAGTAAACAAACAGGGAGTGCCGTCGGGTTTGTGTGGAACGTGCGGATAATGCTGACATGGTTGTATTCGACCGAAATTTGAATGATGAAATCTGTAATGCTCAATAATCCATGTGACAATTGCACCTCTTTGTTTTTGCTAACAAGTGGAATGTAGCGCTTGACTGCTCACTAGGGGATAATACGGGAGATGGTGTGTGCTCATGTGCAATCTGAAATGTAACTATGACATACCATGAACTTGAAAAAGATGTTGAACTACACTCGTGTTGTTCGCTTGTCATTTGAAAATTGCTCAATGACCTCCATAGGACAGCACTTTTACTTTGTGATAGATACTCACGATTGCATTGTTTTCTAGTACATGAGGTAATGAAGACTTGTGTAATAAAGCCATTTATGGCCAGTGGTCTGAGGTCTGCAGTCAGTTACTTGTTTTGTGCAAGCTCACTACATGCCCATGAAAGTACCATTTTAAGGACAATGGACAGTTTAAAAGATGAAAAAATGAAGTATACAAGCTGAATATCATTGTGGTTCTGTGAAGATATGATATAATGATTGTTATTAGTACACTAGAAGTGATATTCTGTTTATTATTAATTTTAAGATAATTAGGCATAGGTAATTATAGGTTTAATCAATCTCTTTCCAGTTCTCACTTGACAATTATGATGAAATTTGGTGTTGTGGCATATTTTGTGAGCTGATTACCATATCTTTTTTCAATTTGTGATAATAACCTGGTGCTGAAATATGTTTGGTATAAAAACTGCATTGATTTGTCACAAATGTGTTTACAAATGAAGAACAAGTCATATACCAGGAACAATATAACTGCATGTTACTAAGTAATCAAATTTGATACCTTGAAGCCATTATAATGTAGATGTAGTATTATGTGTTCAGTCTGGTCAGATATTGCTGAATTGATGAGGTTTTTAGAATATTCTGATTAAATATAGACTCTTGGTATTTCAAGTCACAAGATAAACTATTCTTTTTGTATTAGATTTACAGTTCTAAGTTCTATCATTCATTTTGTTACTTCATTCTGTATGTATCTTCCAGAGTGTAAAATGGGATAAATTTATGTCATCTTGAGTGTTTTCAGATTGTGTACCCAAAATGTTATGTTTTACTACTCTGTCTTTAACAGGCACAAACAAAATAATGGTGGTGTTCTCCTGAAGTCTAATTAGACACTACTTCGTATGAATGAATAGCTGATGATCGGACACTTTACTTATCAGATCAACATTTTCCATGCTGCAAATAACATCATTTTTTTTTCCCCTCATGGATCATGTTGTTGAATGAAATGCTGTAATTGTACTGATGCATTTTTTATTAAACCATGAAACTCAGAAATTAGTTTGATGCCTGAAAGCATTTTACTGTGATGTCTTGTATGTCATGCACTAGTGCTCCCTCTGTAGGTCACAGGTTTTGTTCTTTATCTCCATGCTGTCCACATGCGTGACAGGAACTTATAGAGAATTCTGTGCAGGCCTCATACAATATCATGCCTTGCAAGGTGCGTCACTGGGTCACCTAGCATCATATTTGAAGCATTGGTGTAAAAGAGAATTGTATTTTTCATCCTGTCTGCTCTGTTAATGGCACGCAACCCACAAGAAGTACCATACACATGTCACTCAAAACTGCAAGAAACGGTGAGGCAGAAAAGTTAGCTGCAGTAATTTGCAGACATTGCTCTGATTGTTTTGAGCTGTACAAGTAAACAATGTATTAGTTCATGGAGCCAAATTATGCCCCCCCCCCAAAAAAAAAACAAAAACAAAAAAACAAAAACAAAAACAAAACAAAAACAAAAACAAAACAAAAAGGGGGAGGGGATTCTTAGGAATCCCTCTTTATTATGTATACCTCTATTTCTGCCAGATCATGAAAAAGAGACTTTGTATCACGTGTGAACTGTAGAGCATTCAGACCATGACAGAAGGAAAGTTTGGAGACAATTTTTATTGTGGATTAGACACATTATGTTGGGTGTCCAAGAAGTACTGACACTGTGCATATACAATGATTATAATTCCAGAGTGTAGAAATTGTGATGAATTTAAAGAAAAAAAATTTGTTTTATTTTTATCTTACAGCATACTGTACTTCTGATTCTTTGTTTTGTTTGTCCTTGAACATCCTGAGAAATATAAAGCAGGAAAATGTAGCAACCATGAAAGCAACAAAGTGTTACTGCAGGACGCAGTGGAAGAGTTGAAGTGTGCCATACCTAAAATTATTACGCTTTTCTCATCTCATTTCTTCTTTTTTTTTTCTTTTTTTTTTTGTCTGTCCCCGTAAAGGTTGTTATGAATCAGTACTGAACAAGCTGTTTTCAATGTAAATATAGATTTTTATTTTCGCCTGAAATTCTGTATGTGACTGCTATGTAATTCTGATCGTTAACATGTCAAACTCTCAATAATTGTCCACTAGATGTCGGATGTCATGGTGATGGGTAGCTGCTTATGAAGCAATATGTCAGAAAAAAAAAAGCACCAAAAGAGAAAAGTTGTGTGTCTTGAATACACTATGTACAGTGTACCGGCTAAGCCGAATTCACAAAGTGATGGTGGAGCGATTATAAGAATCAATCAGATTACAGAACCAATGATCAGTGAATTGTTGATGGAATGTATACTTGATATTACTTTGTAATCAGCAATGTCCAGGTCATTAAAGTAAAGCATGGTTTACAGTCAGTGTGTGAAAGCAATGCTTCTTCTATATGTGTCTGTCAGTGTGATATACAATGTCTGCATTATGCATGTCAGGGGAAACTCATGACAGGAAATACTGCACAGTTTGTAAGGTTGAAATAAATTCACAGAAAAAGGAAAAAGAATGCCTGTAAAGGCCATGTAAATAGAGCTTGTGGATGAAGATTGGCACGATGCTTCATTATATTTAATGAAAGGACAAGTCTACCTTCATATACGTACATAAGGATTGAGTGAATGCACCAATATAATGTATTAGTAGAACACATCATGGAAAGTTTGAGGAAAACCGGACAATCTGTTCAAAAGTTATGAATTTTTAAAGTTTCTGCAGAGTCACTGTTGGATGAGAAGACTATATGTACTACATTGTATGATGTCACATGCGTAGAACAATACAATGTATCCTGTTTCATGTTGGGACAATCTCATATTCACCAAATGTTTCCGTAAGTTTAAAGGACAAGTTCCCCTTCATATACATGTGGGTTGAGTGAATGCAGCAATATAGAACACATCAGTGAGAGTTTGAGGAAAATCGGACAGTCCGTTCAAAAGTTACGAATTTTTGAAGTTTCTGCTCAGTCACGACTGGATGAGAAGACTACTATAGCTTGTGATGTCACATGTGTACAACAATATTAAGAAAGAAAAAAGAAAATTCAACATATTTCCATTTTTCTCGCATAACAAAAGAACACTCGACTTCTCCCTTTCAGAAGGCAGGGGGAATAATATTACCCTTGACATACGTCAGTAACAAGTCGAAGAAATGAGCACTTTATTAAAAAAAGTAACGTTTTGTGAAATTCTCTTTTTATTTCCCTTATATCGTTGTACGCATGTGATATCATACACTGTAGTAGTCTTCTCATCCAGCAGTGACTGCGCAGATACTTTAAAAATTCATAACTTTTGAACGGATTGTCCGATTTTCCCAAAACTTTCACTGATGTGTTCTATGCCTGTTGCCTTCACTCAATCCACATGTATATAAAGTGGACTTGTCCTTTAAGAACTTTCCAACAAGTCGTGTTCCTGCGGCTACTTCTCCCTGAGTCTGCCTTGCTTTTCTTTATCCAGTCTGAACCAGTGCATTTTCAAACTAGAAATGTCGCTATGGCGACTGGTATTGGCCATAATGCATGGTTTTCCTAGTATATACATTGTAGTACAATGTCTTGACAATGTGTGACGACAGTTTCACATAAATTGGCATAATATTATGATAGGTTTGTCACAAATATGTTGAATGTTCACTTTCCTTGAACTACAACTGGATGAATGGCTATTATTGTCTAAGAGTGCATGTATGTGGGTATTTGAGGATTTTTACTTGAATTTTGACCCTTTTACAAGTCTAAAGAAAAAGTGAAATTTAGGACTTTCACTTGACCTTTGACCTTTTGGCAATACACTTCCAAGAAATCTCTTTTTTGTAATACACGCATACACCAGTTTCAAGAAAAATCCTGCTGGCATTGCAAAGGTAAGAGGGAAATGGTGTAATTTTGAGGAGTTGACCTTGACCTTTGACCCCCTGACCTTTTACCTGACCTTTAGTACATGCATATGTATTAAGTTCCATAAAGATACCTTGAAACATTTGGGAGATATGGAGAAAAAGCAAAATTTTAACATTTTCACTTGACCGTTTACCTTTGACCTTTGACCTCACGACCCAAAACTCTCTCAGGAGAATTATTCTTTGGTAGTTCATGTATACACTAAGTCTCAAGAAAACATCATCAGACATTGCATAGATATGGGGGAAATAGTGAAATTTTGAGCATTTGACCTTGACCTGTGACCTTGAGCATGTGCGCCAAAAACTTGATATGCACACCTTCGTCCACCCGTACATAATTATACATGCCAAGTTTCATTTGGATACCTCTGGGTTTTTTTTTTTTTTTTTTTTTTTTTTGTTTTGTTTTTAGTTACGCTGTCCAAAAATGATTAGGACAATTAAGAGTCAATAAAGAGAATATCAGTTGAGTTATGATGGGTTCATTTTTTTTTAAGATAAATAATATCGATCGTTGAATACAATCATGAAGCAACTATGCCATGTTAACATGTCATCATGGGTCGCATGGTGCTATATCTGCTGATGAACAGCTGGTCCGAGACCTCTTGGACTTGGGTTACGACTCCCGCGTCAGACCCGCCAGAGCTGCGAACGACTCTATAGACATTGACATACAGTTCGTCTTGTTCAAACTCTTCGATCTTGTAAGTCGTGTTTGATAAGAAAGGATAAAATGAGCTTTACACATGACGTTGCTAACAATTTAACTGATACATATTCTAAATGTAAAGTAGAGGAATGTTGTATAAAAAAACTAGATATCTTCTGTTGTTACTGGTTGTGAAAATACCATTATTAATAAAAAAAAGAAAAAAATACATATATACATATATGTATTTATATATAATGTATCATTATCGAGGTTCCTTGTTTTCGTACACACACACACACACACACACACACACAAACACACATGCCTGCACATTTGCACGAATATATCCAAACGGATGTTTATATCTCTAGATTGCATTTCAAGAAAGTAAATCAGGGCTCGTTCCAATTATTTAAAAGTATCAGTTTTGTAACATTTCGATGACATGCCAAACAAAAATTTCTGACTTTAATTGTTGATACTTGGTACAGTTCGTATGCCGAAAGACTCTACATCCCTGAATGGGATTCAAACCAGCATTCGCTCGTGAGCATAGACCGAGATTGATCATGACTAACATGTCCGACATGATCATAATCATTGCTAATCTGTATCAACATCATACATCCACAGGACGTTCGTCAACAAGTGATCAGTGGAGCAGCATGGATGAAACTGGTAAGTCGATCATGACTCTAATGTCCCTTCTCCATCAGATTTCCACAATAGACGACTGACACGCAACAAATTGAACTTTATGAATTTTCAGACGCCCTGACACGACACATGGCAAGATCCATCTTCTAGCCAAAAAAGACAAGAATTGTGATGGGAACATGTGATCCATGCGCCAGTGCTTGTAGCCCACATTCCTCATCTTCAGGGGTTCTACTACGTGGTGAAATTTGCTCCTGCGACATTGCTCCGGTCTCCAAGGACTTTGGGTTAGGGCATGGACCTAAGGTCCATGGTTAGGGTTAGGCAAGCAAGGGTTAGGGTTGTGGTAGGGTTTTAGGCTTAGTTTGATTTGAGGATTATGATTAGGGTTAGGGTTATGTTTGTGGGTAGAATTTATGTTTGGCTCAGCGTGCAGATATTTCATGGGAGCAATTATTGTCGCAGGAGTAAATGTCATGGAACCCTATAACGTCAAGTATCAGAGCCATTGCATACAGAAGACGATGGAGAAGTTGTACACGTAAAATTGTCAAATTATGTTTTTATAGATTAGAATTGTCTAATGACCAAATGATGGTCAAAACAATATGATGGATTATAAGTATGAAAGACTTGGTCTTGTTACGCCCTGTGCGTGCCTCCTCCACCGGGGCTGAAGAGAGGACGTTCTGCCCGATAACAGGAGTATACTGGAGGAAAATAAAAGCCCCTTGCACGTGGTTACACAAGTGTCTGTACTATGAGATGTGCATAATTTAAGAAGTGACCGAACTTGGAAACACATTATGGTGAGGCACAGAGTATTTCTCATGAATACCGAGTATTCATGAATAGAAAACAAATATTTGAATTTAAATTTGTCAACATTTAGAGAGGTGATCTAGAGTAAAAAAGGAAAATTTCCAATGGGATATGATAGTGGTATATAATAATATGGAACTGTGTATAGTCAGAATGGAATGTGGTAGTTCGGTTTATATCAAGTCATACAGCTAGTGTACTTAGGGAGAGTAAAGATTGTTATTGATCAAAGGGGCGACTAACTTTCTAAGAAAATCACTTCAGATGGGCTGCTATTTTATACTTGATGAAGGGATGCGGGAAATTGCAACAATCTTTGAACAATAACATAGCAATGTCGGGTGATTTGGCTCGATCGGTAAGAGCATATTATACCAGGTACGTAACCCGGTGAAGTGGTCCACCCCACCAAGACCTGCCAGTGCGGCTGAATATGGGCTATCCAGTCATTTTCTTAGACGAAAAATGGAAACAAACAAACAAACAATGATGAACCAAAAGGGTTTCAGATACATCCCAAATTGAAGATAAAAGTTTTTAGGACTATACTATCATCGGACAGATATCACATGGTAAAAGTTCGAAATAGAATCAAGATCCAAGTAGTAGACAATTACAGCTCAAACGGTTTCTTAGGATCTGAAAAAATATCTTTGATTTTCCCCATGTTTATGAATAAAGTAGGGTTGACATTGGATAATGCTGATGACCGGTAATATATCTCAATTGATTTCTGAAAATAATATAGAAATCAAAACAAGGCTTACAGAAATAAAACCAGGTATACCCCCTATTAACAATCAATATCAGTTTCCCCTCATTGATGCACACATCTGTTTGATGTTTGTTGTTATCTTTAGGTATTTATGTGTGTGTGCGTGTCTGTCTGTCTGTCTGTCTATCTGTCTGTATGTGTTATCTAGGCATGGAACGACTACCGACTGTCGTAGAACGAGACGAACTATGGCGGTTTGCCTTACTTCAACATTGGCTCCCACGCTGTCTGGACGCCGGAGGTTATCGTAAGGAACTCGTGAGTGACGCCATCACTGGTTTCCATCGGTCCATTGCTTTCGCGCGAAATAGAAACTACAACGAATTAAAATGAAATAGATGCATAAATGGATGAAATAAGATGAAAGAGAGAGGAGGGAGAGAAAGAAACAGGCAGAAACGAGATATTAGATAAAATAGAGAGAGAGAGAGAGAGAGAGAGAGAATAAGATTAGGGAAACAGACAACAGTTGCTAAGCACCCGTTTATCCAAGTGGCGCTCCAAGTTATACTAGGTGTTTCAAAAACATTTCCCACTTTTGATCATTAATAATTCTAAAACTGTTCATCCGATAAAAATGCTATTGATATGAGTAACAGCTGAATAGTGTACAATTTTGTTGGAGGTAATTTAAATGTGAAAGCATAAATCAGTTTCATTCAATATAAGATTGATTTTGAAGTAAGGTTTCAGATTTTGGTCAAATTTTAACCCTCTGTACAAAAATGAACTTTACACAGAAACCAATGATGTGTATGTGAGTGTGTGCTGACAATGGCCCTGAACAATGGACATGCCTGAACCACCTGTTGACTAGACGTCAGTCTCGCGCTCCCTGGCACATGAATGCTTAATCAATAATTCATGTTGATTGCGCTGGTGTTTTTTTTTTAGACGGCACAGATTGGGGAAACTAAAAATCTATCGGGGACCCTATCCCTAAACCTAACCCTAATCCTAATCCTAACCCTAACCATCAAACCCTAACCCCAACCCTAACCCCAACCCTAACCCCAACCCTGACCCTAACCCTAACCCTAACCATAACCAAAAACCCTAACCCAACGTTTTTCCCATAGGTTTAACACGCGCCATGCCCCAATCTGTGCCGTCTTAAAAAAAAAAACGCCCCTGGGCACTGCTAGTCTGAATTCATGTACGGTAAAGGGTAAAATGCATGCACATGGAAAAAGCAAGGAGGTACTAGTTTAGTACCTCTTTGGAAAAAGTAAGCACATGTAACCATGTGCTTGGAAACACCATATTACATTCCAGCTGGCAATCATTTTCAAATTTTGCTTCACATATCACTAAATTTGGGATATAATTAAGCATAAATGATCTAAAGTTCCTCATTTTTATACAACTGTCTACTAATTAAATAGTCTGACAAATTTTCGCTTTTTCGATAAAAAGAGATCATTTTTGGTAAAGAGTTCAGCAGCATTTATCATTGGGGCGATCTGTTTCACAGTAGATTTGTAAGGCTCCATATACACAAGTGTATAATCTAACTGATTTTCTTTGCTTCCTGTCACCATGTTTACGATAGAACAGAAGGTATTCATTGTAATAAGCCAGTTCGGGGTTAGCTCATGGGCACATCGGTACAAATGACCTTTCTTCTTTCTCAGTTGATTAGGCACTCCACGAGTTTTCAAGCGAGAGAAGGTATTTTAGCTTACCCCACGCAACAATTTATGGAATTCATCAGTCATGTTCAAACAAAGAATGAACTTGCGTAGACCAGGTGACCAGAATGATCCATCAATTAGCACTTTGGAAAGCATCCATTTCATTATTTTGCATTGAATGCATCAACAATCTTTTTCTATTGATATTGTCAAATACCACTTTTGCTGTCAGGTGGATGTGCTGGCAAGCACCACTCATAATGATCACTTGAATAATCATTACATCACAGATGCTTATCTCGGTGAATAAAAAACCAACATGCTCTGCGGGTACAGATGACCTTTTTCTGCTCATGCTCAAAGTGGAACCCAGAACTGGCTTATTTCGTTTTCAGAAGTAGGGAGAGCACTGTCGCCTACTGCCAGAGGCTGAATAAAGACTAGTTGTGACAGTGGAATTTCTCATGAATAAATAATGAAGCATTCAAACCCTGGCCATTGTTCAGGACCATTGTCAGGGTGTTAACCACACACTCCCATACACACCCATTGACCCCTGTGCAAAGTGAAATTTTGTACAGAGGGTTGAAAATAGAGAAAAATCTGGAACCTAACTGTGAAATTAATCATGGATTTCATGAAATTGATTTATGCTTTCATAAACCACTTTCAACCAAATTGTACAGTATTCAGCTATCACTCATATCAATGACAGTGTTATCTGATATATAGTTATGAATTATTAAGAATCAAAAGTGGGAAATGTTTTTTGAAACACCTAGTACAATCCATGTTATAGGCATACTGTTTTGCTTTAATGATTAATTGCATATCACCAAGTTAGTACATTAGTCATTTTATGAGGCCTCCATCCATTTCAAACTTAATCACTTCTGATGATGGTCTCCTGCATTCATTGATCTCTGTTGTTTACTGAAAAAATACTGTATATCTTATTTTATGTTTCTTTGTATCTACATTGCTCAATGCAATCACCTATGTGTATCTATTTACTGATATCGATTTATTTCACTGCACCTGTTATTCTTTGTTCTTTGTACTTTTTAAAGTTTGTATTCAAATTGCATCTGATTGAATGCAGAAATAGAAACAAACAAACAAACCAAGTTAGTGCATGATTAAAGAATAAGAATACTTTTGTACACTCTGTATGTACCTTGATGTATTTTTACATATCCAGGGTCATGATGTCTTCTGATAATCCTTTCGATAGCAACAGAAAAGTTCTCATACCATAACGGTCGAGTGGTCATCACCTTCGTTTTCCGTTTCGTCACTTACTGTCTCGCCCGAGTTACAGAACTTTCCCTTCGACAAACACGCTTGTTTCGTAACAATCAGTTCACCCACCTTGCCCAAAGGTTCATTCAAAGCTGGGAACTTATCACTGAGTAACGTGAGTCACAGAAGGAACAACCAGTGGGAGGCAAATGCAGGCAGAATTTACCTCGCATCTCACAATGGTGCAGACAAGCAGACTATTTAAAAAGAACTCAAGAACCTTAATGTGAATTTCGAAATCAAGCTGAATCGACGGCCCAAATACTTCGTCCTAAACCTGTTGCTCCCACTGTCCCTACTAAAGGGGGTATCTCACCGGGCTTGAAACTAGTTCGCGACTAGTTCGCAACTCCAGATTTTGCTAGTTGCAGAGACGTCTCCTGAAAATTACAGAGTCTCCGAGGAGTCGCAAAAAATTTAAACATGTTCGATTTTTCGCAAAGTCTCCGCGACGTCTCCGAGACGTCTCCATCAGTTGCGGAGACGTCGCGGAGAATTATTATATCCGCGACTGCTGAGCTCTCCGCGATGTCTCCGCGATGTCTTCGAGACGTCTCAGAGACGTCGCTGAGACCTGCTGGAGACCAGAAAAACTGGTGAGAGGTCGCGGAGACGTCTCCGCGACTCTATTTTACGCTGTTTGACCTACTTTAGAAACCACGTGACCCATCTGCGTGCTGACATCCTGCCTAGATCAAGTCAGGTGATCCTGCAACGGCTCCATCATATTTGAAATTTTTTGACACCTGCCATAACTCGTCTCAGAGACGTCTCCTTGGTGAGACCGCAAGCCATTTTTATGTTGGAGACGTCTCCGCGACTGCTGCGACTGATAAGTTGGAGACGTCGCGGGGACGTCTCCGTTGGTGAGATACTAGCTTTTGACACGATGTCGCTTGTCGTGTTTTTCGTTCCGGCTGAGAGCGGAGAGAAATTATCAACTGCAGTGTCTCTCCTACTGGGCGTGGTCGTGTTCCAAATCATCGTGACCGACCTGGTCCCCACCAGCAATGATGACATGTCGCTGCTTGGCAGGTACGTCTTTGTCACTTTTGTCGTGTCCTGCGGAAGTGTCATCGAAGCTGTCGTCACCCTGAATATCTACAAGAGCGCGCGCTAAATCTGCGGCCGCCACTGGCGCCAGTTTTGGTGTCGTTACATGGCGCGTGTTGCCTTCGTTTCGCATAACATTCTACTGAATTCTAATACATCGGAGGAGCCCCCATCCATGGACATGATTCCAGGTCACTTTCCTGGCGGCGGACCGAAGAAATCTTACAGCTGTGTCATCGATCAAACTGCCCCAAGCTGCACAGGTACGTCAGAAC
Source organism: Diadema setosum (assembly GCA_033980235.1). Taxonomy (NCBI): domain Eukaryota; kingdom Metazoa; phylum Echinodermata; class Echinoidea; order Diadematoida; family Diadematidae; genus Diadema; species Diadema setosum. The sequence goes on from CM067061.1 coordinate 37,691,676, forward strand.
GAGGTGAATGTACAGGGAATTTACAAAGGTGAGGACCAGACGAACAATGTTGAGAGATGAACACAATTTCTTCGGCTGCTGATGCTGAAGAACCAGTAATCCCAACGAAGGTTAAGTTGAATAAAAAAGGGTAAGATCTCTCACACCTCCCTGTACCAACACAAGTGATATTTCATTTCCAGTTTGTGAAAGCTGCCGACAATTTGTCTTGTACTTTATTTCTTTTCTCCATCACAGACTACAGTATGCTGCAACTAAATGTTTGTAATATTGCATGCAGAATATTAGAAATTCATATAGCCATGGTATTACTTTTATTCTGATAACGTAACTAGATCTTTAAGTAGGCCTATCTTACTATGCCTTCTACCTTAGATGCAAATTTCGAAGAGTCTATTACCATGTTCCTGCATGTAGTGTGTGTTTCTTCTATTACCTCTTTTATACGTCTGTAGTTTTCTTCTGTCATTTATTTGGTCATGTATTTATTTATTTATCTATGATTATGTCGTTAATCATTGGAAAATGAATTTGAAAAAAAAAAAACTTTTGCACTAATCAATGAATGTCTTCAAACGTTTCCCGTGAATGTGTAAAAGTCATACCTTTCGGCTCTGTACAGGTACATTCCGACCTCTCCTATCCGGCCTCCCTTTATCCAGATCTCGTATCCGGATGCCATCTCGGCGTGTTTTTTAATTTAATTTTTTATTTATTTATTTTATTTTTTTTTACTTTTAGAGGGATTTCAAAATCAAATAAAATTCCGACACAAACTCACATAAATTACATATTCTTCCCAACATGATTAACATGCATTCATATCTAATTTTCATCAATTGCATTCAGAAATTTACTCCCCCAAAATCACCGCAGGAACACGGACAGACATCTTTTCATTTAATCAAGGCACAGTACAGGCGATCGTTCATTGAGCAAATTGTCAGAGAGTTTTGAACGCAGACCAGCTGACGAGGACGTTACATGTTCACGCAAAATCGATACATGTAGGGCCTATAGGACTATGTAGCTACTACATGTATATACCATTTGGTAGACAGCTGTGTGTCCGGGGCTGTATGTCTTATACATCGAGTCTCCCATCATATCCGACAAAATCCTTCATCCAGATGAGCGCTTGTCCCGACATGTACCGGATAGGAGAGGTCGGACTGTATATTCATTTTCATTTTTTGCTGTCATTATTCTGTAGGGCGAAACTGATGAGATGTCCGTCATTTCAAGAATCATTAGTCGAGCGATGTTTGTGATCATGCTGCTCGGATACATGGCATTTCTCAGCTTGTGGCTTGTGATGACGTCGAAGGTCATATGAATGGGTAACAGAATCAATTAACCCTTTGCGTGTTTTTTGGTGCCGATTGACACAGGAAAGCACATAGCGTTGTATACACACTGTCCAAAGTTCCGTATGGCACAGAAGGGGTTAAAGAAGGGTTCGTGTTTGGTCTGCACGCATCAACAACAACAACAACAACAACAAAAACCAAACAAACAAACAAACAAAGAAGAAAGAAAAGGGAAAAATCAGCAGATGGTATTGGGGAGCTCAATTAGTTTTCTTTTCTTTCTTTTTTTTACAAACTGTGTGGTGTAATATGATAGAAAACGATTCATAATTTCAAGACAATGGAAACGGTCTTTTTTTTTAAAGTATAAACAGCTACATGAGATGGTGCATTAATTTCGATGATTTATGAGATAGTAATTCCTCTTAAGCCTGCAGAGCGTAGGCATTCTTTGTCGGATACATTTAAGCCGTGTCGAGTAAATGTAAGACTTGTCGGATGAATTTAAGCAGTATTTAACAGTGTTTAACTTCAGTCGAACTCTGTTTCAGCGAATACAGATTTTGATATAAACCGAAAGGCAAGATTTGAAAGATTTCTACTCTGTGTAGAGGGGCTCCCTCATCTCTGCAGAGCAATAGGAGGGAGAGAGCCCTCTAGTGTTGTCAGCATGCATCTCCCAGATCATTCATCGCAACATTACACTGTTTCATTGAAGTTTGTTGCACTGAAACATTGTTGTGCCCCTCGCCCTCCCCCCGATGTGATTAATGTCTTTAATATGTTAATGTATTAAACATAATTCAGTAGTCCAATAACGCGTCGTACTACTTTTTTTTTAACCTATAGCATTCTTTTACCATTCTTTTTCGTTTTCTTCGTCTTTTTTTTTTTTCATTTCTTCTGCTTTCCTGGCTTCGACCTTTCTCTATATAGCTTGTCTTCTATTTTTTCTTCTTCTCTCAATTCTTTTCTTTTATCCTTCCATCATTAAGTTGAGTGGAGTTTATTAGGTCTAAAACCATATATATATATATATATATATATATATATATAATATCTGTCTGTGTGTGTGTGTTGTGTGTGTGTCACTCGATCTAGCTATCCCTTATCTAATCAGATTTACATGTACAAATTTACATATTGCGTTTTACATTCTGCTCATGTTGACGATGTTTTGTATTTTATATCCAATGTGTTTTCCTTATGTAGCATATTTTCTTCCTGTATTTTCATAATTGCAAATCAGATATAATTCAACAAGTGGGCAGCGAAGTTTGTTAAAAGATACAACCAATCAATATGATTCAGTTCGCTCGAGAACTTTACTCAACACATAATTTGAAATAAGGCCAGATAAATTCATATCATTTATTCAAATAACAATTATGCTGAATAGCAAATTTGCATATAGGTAATCAGGTATAGAAAGTGATACCTATTATGAAGTTAAAAAAAGTGCCCAAATTGCAAACTTGACGCACTCGTTTTGCAACAATCATAATATTTTGGCATGGGAAATATACTCCAACCCCTCCCACACCACTTTTAACCAGACCCAACTCGGACGTTTTGTACCCCAACTTCCCCCCTCCCCCCAGCAAATTCCGTTGGAAAAAAAAAGAGATGATTTTTAGACGTGGTATCAATGTATATATGTATCAATGTATATAATGATATACTTAGATTCATTTTTGATAGATAAGGAGTAGATAGGCATTTGCATATTCATCACCATTTTTTTTTTATCTACCACCTATATACGTGCATCACTGTCCAATAAGTATCCAATTTATCCCCCCCCCCATAAATTGTTGTTTTATTTCATTTCATGAATTTGTTATTTAGGGTAAATGGTTGAACGAGTTGTATTTTTACATCAATATTGTGAACAACAGTTATCGCGATATCATTTTAGTTGCTGTTGTCTTGGAAAAACACTTTTGAATTTATCATTTATAGACAACACGACAGACAAACTTAAACACACTCGAAACCATGCACACTCGCACACACATCAACAAGCAGCACACATACACACACACACCAACACACACGCACACCTACACAAGGACATACACTTACACTTGGCAAAAGACAAACTAAACAAAAGTTGAAAGATAATCAACTGGCTTGAAAAAAAAAAAATCTACAGAGGAGCAAAACAAACCCACGAGGATGATTGTGAGATGTGACAATTTCATTTATTTCTTTATTTATTTATTCATTCATCCATTTACTTATTTATCTATGTATTTGTTCATTCATTGTTTCAGGCAACTTTATTAAGGTCACACTCTGGCTTACTGCTTAATTTACCATGATAAATATCAAAGTTACGTCTTTTAATCTTCAAATTTACTTTGTTTTCTGCACACTTGTAACTGTACCTATGATTTTCAACTATTGAAAAGCTAATGTTCCACAGCAGACAATTACACCTCATTCAATATGCAATTCACGTCAAATAATGCAATTTTCTTCAAAACTAAATATTTACCACTATATCAAGTAGTATAAGATATAAAATTCATAATGCAGGATATTTGCCAATTGCTGGTAGTCAGAGACGGTGTATATAAAATGTGCATGTTTTGCAACCATTTTCCTTAACGGCAGACAATTACACAACAATCAATAAATTGTAATTCATTTATAAATGGTACAATCTACACCAACGTCTACCGCTACGGTAAATTGTACTTATAGTAGTATAATGATAATATTCATAATGTACATCATGTGTCGGTTAGTCAGATATGGTAAGACATCTATACGCATATTTTGCAATACTTTTAAATACAAGACAAAACACACAATACTCGATAAAATCATCGTCAAACCTGTCTATAGCGGCCACCTGCCGTATGTGGCCATTGACACCGCTCCCGATAAGCCATGTTGTATAGTGTCTACCAATTTTGTCTCCCGTTGTAGAATAAACCTGTCTATAGCAGCCGAGTCATTAATGAAGCATGCTATTCTGCTTTGCAGCCTTGCCGGTCTTCATGGCTAACATTCCGTGGCCGCCACAACTGCATTCACCCGCCATTTTCAGTAATAGTAATGCAATATACTTAATACTTAAAAAAAAACACACCAACAAATCTGCTTGCTGTACGCAATCTACTGCGCAACAACTCTATCAAAGCAGGCATTTTCCAATATACATGCATGTATACATGCAAGTATTTTAAGACTCATACAACTATATCACATGAACACGTAGGCAATGCACGCAAAATATCGGATAACCTGTCTATAACGACCACTCTTTTCATCTCCCTTGAGTGGCTGCCAAGCGCGCCGGAACACTTCTGGTTTTGTTTTTTTTTGTGTGTTTTTTGTTTTGTTTTGTTTTTTGTTTTTTGTTGTTTTGTTGTTGTTGTTGTTGTTGTTGTTGTTTTTTTTTTTTTTTTTTTTTTTTTTTTTTTGGGGGGGGGGCAAAATCTCGACGGGGGCACATTTTATGTGACGAGCGGGGGGGGGGGGGGTGGAAAGGGGGATACCCCCCACACCCACACACACACACACACACACTGTAAGGAGCTTTTGTAAAACAGAGTATAAAAGTCGCGTTTATAGACCACTTCAAAGAAAAAAAAATAAGAAATTAAACATAGTAAAAAATGATCAGTGCGAAGGACTATGCAAAGTCGAATGTTTATGTTTATGATGTAATTCCAAATTTATTATGCGTTATGTTTTGTTGGAAAAAGAAGAATGAAAAATAAATGAATTGAATTGAATTGAATGATTATTACATACGGGAGTACATAATAATGTGATGGTGTAAGATCCTCGGCGAGGGAGCGAAGCGACCGAGCGAGGAGGGTGTGGGAGGGGGACAACCATTATGATTATTTAAGTAACTTCTTTCAATCTCCAAAGTCTCTTTACTTTCTGCACCCTCGTAACTATGAGATCATCACACGAGCTACACACAGACACACGAATCATTATACGGTCCAAGAGCTACAAATTGTAAATAGGGTCATGAGTCACACACCCATTAGTTATACAGGCCATGGGTCGTGTAGCCCACGAGTTAGACACCCTGTACGACGAGCTAGATAGGCCTACCATGTAAAGCAGACCCACGAGCGCGACACGTACTGTAGGAAAAAAAAAAAGATAAAATAGTTACGAGCGCGAGTTACGTGGAGGCGTGTACAAAGCTCCGTAATGTACGGCCGAGCTCATAGACATTTGTTGCCCAGTGTTATAGCTTGTGTTCCTATATAATGCCTAGTGTCTCGCTCGTGAACCGTACAGCTCTTTGTGGGTCATGGCCACTAGTGGCCACTAGTGGCCATTAACAGCATAGGCATATTTTGCATAATTATTCGTAAGCAGTACACAAGGTATAATGTTCAATAAGATGCAGTTAAAGTCAAACATACAACAGACGCTTATCCAAACGTCTACCGTTGTAGCGAATTAGCTGTAGTAGCTTGTCTAGTGACAGGCTTATTTTTGTGTCATTATTTCTCAACAGTAGACAACACGCAGTATTAAAGTAAGTACAACTTATGCTAAACATAAAGATATGCTAAACAATACAAGTCACACCAAACCAAAAGTCTGCAGAGATAGCAAAACAAATCTAACAGTAATTAACTAATTATGTTATGTATAACTAAAGCTATTTGCTGGTTAGTCAGAAACGATAATAAACATCATTGCTGACATTTTTAAACAGGAAAAGGTAACAAATAAATAAAAGGAAAATTGCTGTAGAAAATATCGTGGTAGTACTAGTATATGATTTTCTTTTTATACCAGTAGTAATGATGTAGTAGATTTGCAAATTAGTGAGAAATGTTTAACAAATATTGGCAGATAAACTGTAATATTTGCTCTAGAACGAGTCCATGGACCACCTGGTTTCGTCTCATTATATTCGTATAAAGTAGAAGTCAAAGATATTATGTCTTATTTCACCACATTTTGTGCCATCATTACAAAAGAGAAACATAGTCCTAATCTGACATCTAATTATGCACGGTTTTATATATTTGTCCATTGACGCACATATAAGCGTATTCTTTGTAATTTTTTTTTTGTCGATTAGATATTGATATGTTTTAGCTTAAAGAATAGTCTTCATCATGTATACTGAATCAGTGTCAGACAATTCGGTCAGTGATCCGATGAGGCAAGATCGTCCGATGAGGATCATGCGCGAGATGTCTGACACCCTCCTGATAGTGGACCAACCAAGTCGAATTCATCAGACTGCGATCCGATGGACAAGTGATAGATCCGACGAGATCTACGCCTCACACCAGCCTGGGACATAAAATGGAGCACCTATAGATGGCCCCATTATGGGGTCTAGGGCAATTACCCCCTGGGCAATTACCCCGCACCCTTTCCCTGTCTCTAATCCTAATCCTAATCTTGAACCTAACCCTAACCCTATTCCAAGCTCCTAACCCTAAACCTAACCCTAACCCTAATCTTTACTCTAACCTTACCACTAACCAGTATTTGGCCGGGGGGTAATTGCCCTCTGGGGGTAATTGCCCGGATACGCCATTATGCTACCATTACCATAATGAATGGGGGGGGGGGGGGGGGTATTCATTATTTAAGTAGGACATGCCAGTTTGGTTTGGTAGGAATCGAAATAGCTGTGGTGGCTCAGCGTGAAGCTAAAATGAAATAAATTGAAAACTGAGGTCGTCTGCAAAGTATATCTCATTTGGAGGCTGGACACGCTTCCTTTTCATTTCAGAGGGCCTGTCTTTTTTTTTTTTCAGAATAGATTCAGAAAACAATCGCAATACAGTTTAATACTATTTATGATTGATGAAATAGCAGTCCTTTATTTTTTTTTTTTTTGCGGACCTCTGTGTGGTTGAAGGGAAATATTTACTGGTATAGGAACTACTCTTCTGACATTATGACCTTCAAGACCCACAAATTTGCCAGTCAAATTTTAATATATAGGTCATAGCTTTAGTTCATCAGCTATAATGCACGAGGCTTACGCACAGCACACAAAGTGAATAATCATATAGAAGAAATCGCTTCTTTGAGACGTTGTTTAATAATGAGCTGTGCGCCCTTTCTAATCCTCTCATTTCCCCCTTGTTAGAATCATTTCATCTGTACAACAAACCACTAAAAGGGCAGGGCACTCTTTTCCCAAACCAGCTTCATGTGTTTGCAAAACGAAGACTGAGCCCTTTAAAGTGTGAACAGAAAGGGCAAAGGATGAAGAAAATGAAGAAGTAAAAAGAAATTGAGGGACAAGCTGAGTGAGAGAAGCAGAAGTTGTTGATGTAGTAAGTCGATTTGTAAACAGCTGAAAAGAAAACCAAAAACCTCAAACCAAAAATCATGGACATCTATGGCATTGTCAACTTATCATGTTTATGACCGAAATTCGCAGATGTATGCCCTATTCCAAAAGCAATCCAAATGATGTAAATGTGGTCTAGTCAAGGAAGTAAAATGATGTAGTTCTGTGCAGTCTTGGGCCTCTGCATTTTGTGGATTTGGCTCACCACTATACCAAAAACTGCTGGAGGTTAGCAAGGTGCCCCCAACTGTCTCCCACGTGTAGACACCTTCGGACAGCCGGTCATTCAGCCCTGTCCAAGCCCTGGTGTAAGAAAATCCAGGAATGCTGGAGACAATCACTTCTTTGATAGTGGTAAGCTCACTTTGGGTTTCTATGGCGACCAGATATCCTCCTAGTTCACCGCATCTATCCCTCGCCATCTCCCAAGTTACCACCTCGCTGCGATAGACATAGCAGGAGTCTGGAGACGACGAATTCTGGTCAGGACACACAAGTTCTTGGAGACACAAGGTACAAGTGAAAATAAAAATCACATTCCATTATATTAGTATTTTTTGTGTCATTTATATTCCACTTTCAATTGGCCTAGCCCCTAGGCATTTTGCTCATCCTCGCTGGACAGTGGAATTTTTCAGTGTAGTAGGGATTCGTGTTGAATGAATGCCGAAAAAAAAAATACCCTTGAAAATCCATCGTGTTTATATGAATGACCCTATATTGCATGTGTTATCCTATTACTTATCGCTATACCATACTGGAACTTCAACCCATCCAAAAGTGTGGGGCAAGCCTGGGGTATATGCCTGACAATAATGATATCATATTAGTATCTAATCCCACAAGTAACTTTGACCAGAGACCGGTGAACTCGCCCCTCAACTCACTAAGGATCTGACTGTTTTTTTTTCTTTTTTCTTTTGAGAATATTGTTACCCTGTTATTTCTCTCGTCACTTTTTCCCACTCTCTCGACATACTTCTTACGAGATCGCTGTCTCTGTAGAACGTTTTTGTCTGTTCTGTTCTTTTCTATTATGTTAGCTTTGCTTCATTTTGTCTCGTCTCATAGTCAATTCTCCTTTGTACTGTTACTCCTACTCCAGTCTAGTTTCATGTTTATTTGTATGTACATCTGTCTGTTTTTGTTGATCTCTCTTTCTAGTGGGCTTCCATACTTTTACTTTGTTCTCAACTGATGTTTTTTTTTTTCTCTGAGGGGCCCACATTCTACAAGCTTTGTCTGTTCAGTGGGTCCCTCCATTTTTCGAATTTTGCATACTGTTTAGTTACTTCTAATCACTTGAGTTCTATGACAGTGTATAATTATTGTAAGGTGGTACAATTTTGTACATTCTTTTCATGTTACATAGTTTACGCACCTTATTTTCTGTTACCAAAAAAGTGATGTTTATATTTCTGTCGAAAAATGAAAATAAAACATTGAATTGAATTGAATTGAATATCGATTTTATCAATTGAATATACAGTATAATGTACATACAAGTACTACTGAATTACAAAAATGTAACAGGTAACAAAAACACACAGCAAAATACATTATAGATATTAAAGTCAGTTGCGCGGGGTTGATTTTGTCATTGTTCCTGTGGTATCACGCTGTGGCCTACGTTACGTACATAATTATACAGTGTAATGTTTATACACGTATATATATAAATATATATATATATATATATATATATATATATATATATAGTGTGTGTGTGCCGCGCGCGCGCGCGCGTGTGTGTATGTGCGTGTCTTTGTTTATTTATTACTTTTCATTATGTTCTTTTTAAGTCTGTAGTGAGGTTCACACCTAGGTCCCTTTACCTTAAGGTTTTCTAAACCTCGAGGTTTTGTAAACTACGAGGCACTAAACTCCAAGTTAGCGTAGATATAGACGCATGTAGTTTAGAAAACCACGACAAAACCTTAAGGCGAAGACACCACGACAACACCACAAGATTTCTTAGGGTGTTGTCGTGGTTTAAGCGCGTAGTTTAAGCGCTGTTTAAGTTCTGGTAAGGGCCTGAGAACCCGTCTGGCACCATTTCATATTTGCTTGCAATATATCGAAAGAGTCTACAAAGAAACTTACCTGGCTGACGCGGTTTGCCGGAATGATGAGTCGTTTTGGAGTATTTTGAGAAAAATAATAAAAGTCGGTAGACCGACTTTTATTCCAGAAGGCTCCAGACTAACTCGGTCTCAGGGAAAACTCGACCCTATATAAGACAATTTACACACAGTTCGTGATCGCCATGTTCATCAGTACTCTATACTACGGGTATGGTAGGGGTCCAACCCACCGACATAATATCGGACACCTAACGTTTTTCTATCAACAGAAACGTGAAAAATCTCACAATTTGCCTGAAATTTTACTCACGTGTGGAGAAAATACTCCGGATTCACAAGCACGCACTGAAAATGCGATCTGAGGTACGCGCTCTAGATGGCGGCTTCGAACGCGTGGGGTGTCATTTTTTCCGCACTCAGTTGCCGGGCTCATATCGACCGACCACCCCGCCCTCTATTGACAATACGTATAAAGCGTACTTAAACGCGTTTTTTCGACAAGCTGCTGTTTTTTTCTAGTCGTAATTTTTTTCCCCAATAATATTTGAATATATTTTGAATCCTTCGATATTACTTTTGAAGGACTGTTTGATGAATTTGACTTTATTTTCATTAGGAAACTTTTCATCGTAATTGAAATAAATTAGATGAGTCGGTTTGTTTTTTCACATTCATTTCTCGTTTCTGCATCAACTCGTACGTTCGTAGCGGGCGACAAAATGTTTATGTCATGTGTATGTGTAACGTGTGTGCACGATCGTACAAGCGGCGGTGACAATTTTGCGGTCAACATCGTCAAATTTATTACGGAAGGATACTCTACATCTAACAACGAGTCAGCAAAGGTAGGCCTAGTTATGTAGTTACACGATAAACCTTATTCGATTTTGCTAAATTTCGGTAATTTAGAGGGAATACTTAGTTGTTTTCGCCACATTTTACTCGGTAGCGTAGCCCAGTGAAGAATCGAACACCGTTGCGCGTAGTCCCATGCGTACATTTTCTTTCTGTACGCGCAATGCCATTATAATGCGCGGTCGGTCGTTATGGACCCGGTCGGTGGGTTGGACCCCTACCATACAACTCATCCCGCCGTCAAGCAAAGCGAGGCCGAGTTATCCCCGAGTCCGAGTCTAGCCTGACCCCGTTCGGGTAAGTTCCGAGACTGAATGTTTTTGGTTAATATTTCCCATTTTCGTCCTTACCCATCGAATATCTTGTTATTACAGTGTTATTCCGCACATTTCCTAGGCATACGTTCACATTTTGGAGCAAAATTTGACAACTTTTGCAGGCAAACCAGAACTTTGTTTGGGCTTTAACGTTATGAATAAACATAGTGTCTGTAAAACATACATACCCTCCTTTTCACATCGCTTTCCAACAAAGAACTTCGGGCACGTGCAGGTGAAGCTGTCCAGAGTTTCCGAGCAGGTCCCACCATTAAGACAGGGGTTGGGTGTACAATCTATTTGAGTAACAAATTGAATGAACTTAACGGCCCGAATTCACGAAGGTGCATGGTACAATCTTGTCCATGATTTAAACCATGGACAAAGACCCTGCAGCGCCAAGTGTCGCATGGAATATTTCGTTACGAAATCAGTCATTTCGTCGACGAAATAATTATTTTGTAACGAAATGACAACATTTCGTAACGAAACGACTGTTCGTAACGAAATATTCCGTGCGACACTTGGCGCCCAATGGTCTTTGACCATGGTTTAAACCATGGACAATATTGTACCACCTTCGTTAATTTTGGCCATTGTGACGTCGATTAGGACATTCAGAGTTCATGTTAATTTTGTTTATTTATTTTCATTTTTTTTTTTACTCATTCTCTCTCTCACTAATCTATGTATGGACGGGTATCGCCATTACTAATTTATTTATTTTTTTGTTCTGTTCAAAGTTTGTTACTGTAATGCTACTTTCTTTCAGAAATAGTATGGTTTATGTATAGAGTTAGTCTGGTCACTGAACAATTGACATCTCGTTGAAAGATCAAAATAAATGTCTGCTTTCACTTTAATTTTCATAAAAAAAAACAACCATGTTCCACGTTTTTCCTAGAACGGTGAGGTCGGTCAAGAGCCGAAATTTTCTTAAATGAGGCCAAAAATATTCCGATTCTACCCTGTTATATCGGCTTGGTCAAAGTTACAGAGTCGAATATCGGTGATCAGAAGCAGGAAAATTCCTAGTCCCTTTAACTTAAAATACACGGTCATGATGATTTAGTCCCGTAAGTCGTTATTGCCGCGTATTCTCCACAATCAAATAACGCTCTTGTTTTGCAGATTTTGAAGTGCTAGCCCATATCCTCATTAGTGTGTTAGCTATATCATATTACTTAAAGTAAAAAGGGGAAGTGTGTACAATTGATTCATGGAGAAATCCATGTTAAAGGAACTGTAACATACAACAAACAGTAAACCTACCACAGGGGTCAATACACACACACACACACACACACAATTATCACCAACACACACACACACACACACACACTACTGTATGCAATAACGGCGCGAACATGGACAAAAATTAAAGTTCACATAAGTCGAAAAGTACGGTACTATTTAGTGCTTGCTTCTATCCCGAGGACTAGAACTCACGCGAGGTTAACTCTATATAAACTCTATACCTCGAAAGCGGATTAGTTTTAAGTCAAATAATTTCACTTCACTTTTTTCAAAAACAATCTGTCCACCTCTGTTGGTAACAAATAATGTATCGTCATGAGATTCTGCTTGCCACACTGAGCGAGTCTCTAAAGGTTGGTATCATTCACTTTGTACGTCTGTGTCCAGAAGTATACTAACACTATTATGAGGCAATCACTAATCAACATCCATGTTACAAGGGGAAAGTGAAAAGTTACCAGGATGGGCACAGTACAGATTAGTCTTTCCTTGCGCTGCTTTCGGAACCATGACGTCATACTGGGGATGGTCACGTGGGACATATTTTGGTGTCGACCGGACATAACTGCCTGTCTTCTCGGAGAAGATATTGGGGCAGAGATTTTCCATGTCCTTCGGTACATTACAAGTGTCACTTCCAACGGCGGCGGTCTCCACGTAGTAAACTACATCATGAAAGAATAGGTATCTACATTTCAACAGGATATAAGTCTTTATTTCATCGTCAGACCTGAAAGTACTCATATTTGACAATAGCATATCTTCAAAAGTTGGAAATTTCTAATGGCTATTTAGCAATTTATCCCACAGTTTAAGGTTGATATACCGAACGCTTCGCAGAAACAAAGATATCTTACGGATGAATTATACCAAAGATTATGTGAACATGTATTGTGCATAATTATGAATGTCCATGATTTAAAAGAAAACGTAAGAAAAGAAAAGATATTTAATCTGTGATGACGGTCATATTTCCATTAACGCCTTGAATCATGCGAACAAACTGTTGGATCACGATGATATCTGATAACTGTACTAACTTATACTGATGATATATATCGCATCATTATGATTTCTATAATGACCCAAGATACTATCCTGGGTCATTATGACTTCTATAATGACCCAAGATACTATCCTGGGTCATTATGATTTCTATAATGACCCAAGATACTATCCTGGTTATAGTTTGTTTTTTTGTTTTTTTTTTGCAGTTCATACAGTTTCTGTTGGCTTAGCAGGTGTATATTCTCCCATATTATATGACAATATGAAAAATATTGTAAGACCCGCAGAGTATACAATACGATTAATCGGAGTACATGTTAAGGTAAAAAATAAAAGAGGCTAAGTCGAAATAGAATACCTAGTATACTTTTAGGAACTGTATTCTGAATATGATCAATATAAGGTTTCCGAGATAGTCGTTCATCTATACTATCACACCAAGAAATTTTGTGCAATCAAGTCTGAAAAAATCATGTTATTGTTCAATATTGGTAAATGGTAATTTATTATTCACTATGTTTCCTTACCGAAGTACCGCATTACTATATAATTACATTATTATTATATCATCATCATCATTGATATTATTATCATGATTACATTAGTCTGAAATTTGTAAACAACGATTTATGCTTATAAACGTATATACAAACTCTTTCCCACTTATTTGAATTCAAATGAATTTATTAGAGATTTCTGCATTGAATATGTTTTACAAATGAAATATACAGTCATTTTTGACGTAATAAAGCATATAGTGTGTACATCCGAGAATGACTGAAATTTACGTATACAGCTTGAAGACAAGAATACGAAAACACATCGATTGGGAACTACTCGGGATATGGTGAAACAATGATCAGACTGAATTATGGCGCATGTATTTGGAGTGTGAATGCAGAAGACTGTCGTCAAATAAGCATATAGCTTGAAGATACGACAGCCTTAAAAGAGAGAGAGGGGGTAAAAAGGCAAAACGTACATCACGTACACTTATCGAAAACAAAAGAAAAGAAGAGAGAGAGAAAAAAAAAAAGACCAGAGTGTCATTTTGGCAACACATTGCGACTTTGCGAATCACATTGTGATTACTTGTGACATTTTATGAAGTAATCACATCATGTAAGGTATTCATAGACCTTTAAATCTTTATTTCTATCCAACATATTTGTGCCATCTACATAGAGGACAACTAAAAGAGAGCTCGGAGGATGATCTATTCACGTCATAAAAATTGTAATAATGATAATATTATGGTGTAGTTGTATCTGTATAACATTGTTACTGAGCTGCAAGAAGAGATTCCCGTCTACTTAATTCAAATCAAATTCATTCAACTCAAAATCAAATAGAATTATACTCAAAATGATGAAACCATTATTACAGACTCCAAAGCACACGCACACGCACACACACACACACACACACAAATATAGTATATATATATGTACATATATATATATATATATATATATATGAGTGATGCCTCATGTTAACATGACGAAGTCGTGATCGTGGTAGAATGAATAAAAACGAGCCAAGTTATGAGCCTTGAGGCACCCCGCATGCAATTCTTTTCTTGTCAGATAATGAGCGTTTGAATTTATTACAGTTCTCACAAATTTTCAGGTAACCTGAAGGCCGTTTTTGATAATGATGGTGATACTACTACTACTATACTAATGATAACAATGCGTATGATAACAAAAATGATGATAATGTTCTGCATCTATTTATAATAACGCATAATAATCTGACAGATTCTCTATGCGCTTAACCATCTATGTGTTGTTTCACGAAAACCATTACTATTTCAGCAAGCAAACGTGCATAATCTATAAATGCTCTTTACAAATTAAAAAAATTCAATTCATTTGTTTCCATTACACGATTAATCATATTCAAATGCATAACAGTCTTATGTATCTATATATCTATCTATCTATCTATCTATCTATCTATCTATCTATATATATATCTCACTATACCTATCTCTACATCTGCATACCTATCTGCAGTGCAAGAATAGTTATCACCATGGCAATATGAAACCGCTGTAACACCTGCATCTCGGTTTGGAGGACACTGGGACCCTGAGAGGAGAAGGGGGAGGAGGAGAAGGAAAAAATCATAATTATCTCTTTATCCTCGCACGAATATGTTATAAATCGACTGTATTCCGAGTTTACACACGATTGACCACGATAAATGCGTCGTGAAACGAGGTAAACATCCATCGATGTAAAGTTTGATGGATTCGTAAATTAACTGTGACTAATAAACATCTGCAAAGTCATGTTTTTCAATATTTCATACATTTGTGTTGTCGAGGCTTTGCCTCGACAACACAAATGTATGAAATATTACAGTTCTGGTGATTTCATAATCTAAAGCGTCTTTGCCTTCTTCTAAATATGTCTCGATGTCGTGATATACTGTATTATTATAAGCTTTATTTTCACATTGCATTTGCACAAGATGATGCAACAAATTTGTGATATTCACAGACGTAAACACGTAGGTATACATGGCAGCATATATAAAAAACCAAACAAATAAGGTACAATGATAACTATAGCTTAATACTAACAACAACAATATTAAAAACAGTAGCAATAATATGAAACTTACCCGGGGTAAAAAATTTTAGTGTTAGCACTTCTCTTGGGCGTCCTTTATAAAGGGTCTGCTATTATCATCCCCCCCCCCCCCTGTATTGCCATACGTACCCGTTTTCACACAAAAGCTAACATTTTCAATTTATTTTAATTTCAATTTATTTCATACTTCTCATATATCAATATTACATCAAGAATAAAAGCACAAGTTCTTTTACCTTGTAAACAATGTACAAAAAAACCTATACATACATGATAATAACACAGTAATTATAATGATAACTGGTCAAAATCGAAATGGGGTTGTACAAAGAGAAGTGTGATGGGACCTACATGAGAGCAAGCTTTTTTGGCTGTAAGCCAACGTTTTCCGAAGAAACGTAAGCCTATAAACCACTGGTAAAACATCGCGTCCAAGAAAGTAAGCACTTGACAATACTTAAACAGGAAATCCACCCCCAAAATAAATAAACTCTAAAGACAGAGAAAACAAATCCGTACAGAAGGTTCCCCAAAGTGACAAAAATCGGATAAGAAATAAGGAAGATATGGCATTTTGGAATTTCAAATTTCTTCGGAAAACGTTTCTTGACGAGTCCATATGAATATTCAAATGAGTGAGTTGATTGTATCTTACAATTTTTCATGTATACATAAAGGAAATTTGGAAAAATTGTTATTTTTAGCTAATACTGGTAAAAGCATATTCCCATACCAAAATATAGCAGAGTTAACATTTGTTCTTTTTTATTTTGGGTATACTAGCTTTAAGACAAGCTTTATACAGTTGAAATATGTGATTTGTGTCATTTCTGTATATGAAAATAATAGGTTTTCCCGGTCAATTTCACACTTTTGTCATTCAAGTTCATATTCCGAGCATTCAATTTCACGCATTCCACGCTCGCAGCACTGAATCAGAAAATCAAATTCAAAATCTGGTCATTCGAATTCACTATCGGAGCATTCAAATTTAAGGGAGGAGCGCGCATTTCAGCAATGAGCATTCGAATTCATCTCAAGCTGGCGACGGAATCTCGTCGGTCATTCAAATTCGTGAATAGGAAACTATGTTCCACATAACTGCATTCAGTTTAAAAGAAGTCCTGAATTTAGTTAGTTTGGGACCTTGTATGTGTGTCTTTTTCATTTAGCTTTGAATATATTGGGATTTATGATGAAGATTATTTATTTTCCAGTCGATAGGTCCACCTGTACTTTCTAAAATTTGATTTCGGGCTTCACGAGAAGGAATATACAGGCACATTAGGCACTGTATAGGCCTACAGACGATCATAAATAGGGAATATTGATTGATACCTTAGGAAAAAACCCACAATTCAGACTGCATTGAAACTGATAACATGAACATTGTAAACGTCTTGTTTGTTGTTTATTGCTATCTTATTGTTCTGCAGCGGTTTTGGAGTGGGTTTCTTTATTAAACTCCTGACCTCCCTATGGAAGTCAAGAGTGGTAGCCATAATCCCCAGGAGAGGAGTGAGAAAACAAACATGAAGCGATTATATCAATCGAGTTTAAGTCATAATTAGCTATACTGATATGGTAACAGTCACCTGCTTGCATCTCAGAATTTTGCCTCATTTGTCAACGTCAAATTTCTACTACAGCTCTGGAGTAGTGGGAGAGCTCTTGTTGTGGGTGATAATGAGTTGCCTGAGAAATATTCTATTTAGTTTGAAAGTATACAATTCTGGCCAAAAAAAACAAAACAAAAACAAAAACAAAAAACAAAACACGAACGTGTATGAAACCAGCCATTACATATAAAAGCTGTACAAAATGTATCTTTTCGCTGTACAGTGTATTGGGGAAATCAAATAGCTAATCTTGAACACTGTTGAGGGGGGAAATGAGGAGTGGCTTTACTTTGAATGCAAAAAGCTAGCTGAAAAACAGTCAAACAAAGAAATTTTGATTATTTTTTTCTCTCTCTGTTGTTTCTTGCTCCAATGTTATATAATCTAAATGTGGGCAGGCCACTACCAACTGTGCTTAAATTATACTCAAGACAACACACAGTTGTATCATGTGACTGGAAAAGGTACTCTCTGGCCTTACAGGGGATTATTTCACGTGGAATAAGTAGTTGCAGAATCTGTTTTCACAACCATTTCATATACCACAGTTAATTGCGAGCTGTCGTACTTTTCAGCTACTGTTTTGATACATTTACACTACAGTTGCTGCATTACTTCACAATACACGGTATTTTATCTCACATTTCCAGAATATTCAAATTGCTATAATTTCATATGGAATAATCAGAAGGGCTGATTTCATGGAGCACGCAAATGATTTGCGAAGGATGCGAATGTCGAAAAAATGGCAAAGTCCAACATTCGCATTTTAGTCTGTAAAAGATCCGATTCGCCAAACCGGCGAAGGGACTCGGAAGCAGCGGCATCTCTTCGTGGGTGTCGTTTTTAGTTCGGTGGTAATTTCAAAGTAAAATTGACAACATGAAATGAAGAGTATAAAAGTGGAACCTTTTAGAAGTGGTACGTGAATGGTGATCAAAAGGAAGTTCAAAAATACTCAATGTGCATACAAAAAATGGAGGGACTTCACTTACTAAGTCTGTAAGACATTGATGCCTGGAGCTCATTTTGTATTGTCATTTCTGCGGTTGAGAATAAATCCAACGTAACTAGTAAAAAGCACTGTCCAAAAGGTTAACAATTGCATATCAACACAGTGCAATATTAAAATCAACTGGATCATTGTGAAGAGTTGGTAATGTAATCCGTCAGTAGGAAATCCAATCAACATTTTATTTTTGTCAAATACGCAACTGTGATGATTACCATCCTAAGACTCTCGGAACTAAAGTTATTTTCCTGCACCTGTCTATTTTTTTTTTTCCAACAAACAGCTGTGACACAAAAGATTGCATTTGTAACACATTAATGCACGCCAGTTGTTTTGTTACTTATATCTCTCCCCGGTTATTCCTTCAAACACAAACGCAAAATTCAACAACCCTAGTTCTAGCAAACACAAAGTACTTTTGTATATTCAGTGTTCCAAGCGATAATGAGAGAAAATTGCACAGAACACCTATGACACAGATAAACCATTTTTTTTTTCATAGAACAATGCAAGTTTTCATACCTGTGTTTCTTGAATTCTCGGTCTGCGTTGCGACACAGTAGATATTTTTCTCTCAGCAATTGTCACAGAATGTTACTATACGACATATACAACTGGTGGTGCTCAGACATCTGAAGGGTGATACAGTTGTGAAGCCGTATCGTCCTTTGTAAGGTGTGGCAGATTTGGTGAGATATCATTCCGCTCTGTCGTTGTAATAGAAAATCGCAATAAAACAAAACAAAGCCAAAGAAAGCCCCCCCCCCAAAAAAAAAAAAAAAAAATGTGCCTTGAGAAAATGAAGATGCATTTGTATCTGTATCTCATAGACTCTATGCCCAATATGTTTTCAGCAACATATTACATATACATTCATTCAAGACTAGGGAGGACTACATCACACGCGGAAGAACCGAGTTATTGAACATGACTAAAAGCAAGTTCACATGCGTTGATATCATTCTATCAAGTCAATGAAAATAAGAGCACAGTAAACATGTAAACGAGCAATACTGTAGAGATCACCTGAATACACAAACTCTCTCATATACTTAGTACACACAGGCACACACACACATACACACACACACACACTCACGCACCCCATAACAAACATAAACATAATACACTGATCGACGTCAGACGAGATAGAATATAAATCAGAAATTTTACGAGCTGATAGAGAATAGCCTGGTTTCATAGGATAACAACATCGAAGTCCGCGTCAGGTTAAACCCTGGGGGCTTCGGGGACTGCGACGGCAGAACTTAGGCAGCAAGTGTATGAAGGTCACAATTTGTCATAACACTCAATAACAGGTACAAAAGAAAAAAAAACACCGAAAGATAATTACCAATGTATCACACAATTTGTTCCAATCGCTTAGTATTTAATTTTTTATTTCCAGTGATGGTCTAGAACAGGCATGCTTTGAGCATGATGGACCCTACCTCCATTCTTTGAGGATGACACGACATTTGCTTCTGTGACAGTTGCTCCGGTCGTATTTTCTCCAAGGACTTAGGGTTAGGGACTAGGGTTATGATAGGGTTCTAGGCACTGCTAGGTTTACTCCTTTCATATTGGCTTCCTCGGATGTCACGCCAGACTTGAGTCTGGGATGAACACGGCGTGACTGGCCTCCCAAATTCTTAAGGCCGTGTCACACCATTCCGGGCAAGCTACGCGGGCTTGTGGCGAGGAAGTAGTTTCCAGCACGTAGAAGATTTTCAGCGGGCGTACAAGAATGTTTGCAATTTTCATTCATGCCTTGTCATACCGTACGGGGGAACTTCTGCGGCTTGACTTGCGGGGAAACAAATTTACTCACCGGAGCTCTCCGCTGTTGGTCCGCACCTCACAGTATCTAGCGCGTAGTTGCCCGGAGGTGCTCACGCAAGTCCGATTTTATCGCAGCCAAGTTTTGAGCATGACCAAAACTTTTTCCGGGTGAGTCGCGGGAATGCCCGTAGAGGTCCACGCAGAACGCCAGTAGGAGACCCTTAGCGGCAGTACTTCCCAGGCAATTCCCACGCAGGTACTTCGCAGTCCCGTATGCAGCCAAGATAATGAAATTCTGTGAGATTTCAGCCATTCCATTAGAGGAATTCCTTCACTGAGTTGTCAGCCCCCACGCGACTGGTACAAAGGTCACACAGTATACTCGCAAGTATAACGCGTCCAGCAAGTAAGACACATGCGCTGACTCGCACAAATCCTTTTCCGCCCTCAGGAATGTCCGGTATGCTAGAAAATCCCTACACGTAACAAGCCCGAGTAGCTTGTCCCGTGATTACTTGCGGCCAGTTTCCCGCGCTTTTTTTCATGAAAGCGACAGTCTGGCAGTCCACCAAAATGCCAAATCCACAAATTTTCCAAATGCATTACAACACATACATTTTACAGCTGACAGCAATCAGTACAGTGTATGTATAGCCACTGATGGCAGTCGTCAGTAATCATGTCAATTACTAGCGCAGATTGACCCAATTCTAAGCAGGCGCACTTAAGTTAATTGCCTTGCAATTTTACACGTGAAATGAGTGTAAAATTGTTTAGACATAAATAAAACATAAACTATAGTGTTTTGTAGTCAACACAAGAAGAAGAAGAAGAATTCGTTGTTCTTACAAATTTGATACCTCTGCAAGTCGGCAAACAATTTGGAATGGCTTACAATATACGATAAATAAACGATCATTGTATGTTGACAAAGCACACATGATTGTGTAACTGTACACACACTAGCGCGCTCGCAGTTGTGTTTATCTGGAATTTCCGGTTCCGGTTGTATGCCGTGTCCGTTCATATTGGCAGCGTCTAGCACAAACACGGCACGTCCTCCGGAGGACGTGCCGTGTTTGTGCTAGACGGTCTAGCACGAACTTCACGCCGTGTTCATCCACTGTTCGTGCTGTGTTCACGCCGAGTCGAGCTTCATTATTGACCTAGTGGTCTGGGATGAACACGGCACGTCCTCCGGAGGACGTGCCGTGTTTTTGGCCAATATGAAAGGGGTATTAGTTTGATGTGAGGATTAGGATCGGGGATAGGGTTATGTTTGTGGATAGAATTTATGTTTGCTAGGCGTGCAGATATTTCATTGGCGCAGTTGTCGCAGGAAAGTGTGTGTCATGGAACCTGCTTTGACTATGTACACCATGGTGTATGTTGCATCTTGAATACATAGATCCATCATCGTTTGAAAAACAACTCTCTGGTTTTTGGCTATCTCTGAGTGTCCTTCTGGGTAAAAATATTGTACAGTATCATATAAACCTGTCTTATTGACCACCTGTCTTTAGCGGCCGCCTGCCGTATACAACTACTAAAAACAATTACTTTCGAGAGAAAAATCATGTTAAAGAACCTTTCTACATTGCGTATCAAAAAAAAAAAAGAAGGTAATCCAACTTCGGAGGCCTACCATTTTATAATTGTTGGCTGTCTGGAGAGCGCAATCGTGGCTGTGAGGAAAGGCGAACTCTTCCTCTTTCCATTGATACATAATTGTGTTGAAAAATGTCATGCATGACTAAGCACATGAACTTTAAAGTAAAAAATGACAAATTGCCCTTTTTCCAAGTTTGAGCATTAACATAATGGGAACATTCAGTGTCTCACTTAAATGCATGAGACATGTCAATGAAAGTGGTCAAATAAACCGATAAGCTTGCACGACTGCAGGTTTGTGTTGAGGGTTTCCTCTTACCTTTTATGGTCCATAGCCTTCCACATGGCCACCTGCCCTTTCAACACACAGCTCGCAGAGACGGACCATGTCTTGAATGGATCTCCTCACCATATCCGGGTTGTTGCATAAGGCAGTAACTTCGTCGCGAATGCGTCCTTGCAGTTCCTGGAGACTACAAGGAGTCACATACACCTTTTTCTTTAAGTGGCCCCCAGAGGAAACAATCACAAGGTGTGAGGTCTGGTGATCTTGGTGGCCATTCAGTTTCGTGGTTGAGGGCGATAAATCTTGCTCCAAAGAGTTCTCAGAGACGATTGCGGACTGCAACAAGACGATGAGCCGGTGCGCCATCCTGAACCCACCAGAGTCTTCTGAATATCCCGTGAGCTTGTCGCTCAAAGTGTTCCTCCAGTTGCGGTGCCACGTCTTCGTTGATCATTTGAAGGTACATGTCACCATTCACGTTCCTTTGGAAGAAAAAGGGTCCGATAACCTTGCCGCTCCCACAAAGACCAACCCACACAGTCAGTTTTGCTCTGTTCATATTCACATCGAAGTTTCCCTCTGGGGGTGTCGTGCACGGGCATATTCAATGACATTATGCGAGTTTACTTTGCCATCCATTCCAAAGCCGGCCTCATCACCGATTAGAAGATTCCGCCAGAAATTTGCATTTCCGTCCGTGCGGGCTATGAACCATCTGCAGAAATCAAGTCTTCTGGGGAAATCACGTTCAGTCAGTTGATGTGTGAAGTGTACCCTGTACATAAGGGTGCACAGACTGGCGTAGCCGGGGGGGGGGGGGGGGGGGGGGCGATGGGGACGGTCCCCCCCCCCCCCCCCCCCCAAGATTTGGACCGGGGATTTGGGCGGCGGAAAAAAAAAAGCGTGTATACTGTATGCATGCACATGAAGCTGGTCTCCTTTGCAACCTTTCATCAAATAAGATCATTTTTTTTTTATTTCACTCAAAGTGTGCACCAGATCGTTGAATTTCAATTCAAAATATGCAAAATCTCTCGTGCTTAAAACCCTCCCCCTCTGTGCCTCTTTCCCTAGCTTAGTACACTTTGGGGATTTATTTGTTTGTTTGGTTTGCTTTTATTTCTGCATTGAATCAGATGCAATTTTAATACAAACTTCAAAAAGTACAAAGAACAAAGAATAACAGGTGCAGTGAAATAAATCGATAACAGTAAATAGATACACATAGGTGATTACATTGAGCAATGTAGATACACAGAAACATAAAATAAGATATACAGTATTTTTTTTTTAGTAAACAACAGATATCAATGAATGTAAGAGACCACCATCATAAGCGATTAAGCTTGAAATGGATGGAGGCCTCACAAAATTATGAACAATTCTGAGTGCACAAGACTTATCACTTATTCCGAAAACTCAAAGTTCCCTCATGTACAAGGGGAATTTCCCCTTTTAATCGACCCTTTCCTCCCGTAGTCTCCCCCCCCCATCAGTGCTTTTTTTTGTGATTTCCCAAATATGCGTATACGAGATATCTCAATTTCAACCTTAAAAAGGCAAAAGCTCCATAGTAAGGGAAGGATGGAGATAACACTCGCCCTTGTCTTCTCCCTGCCCGCCCGCCCCTCCCTCCCCCCGCCATGCATAGAAGTAGACTGTGTCTACACTTTGAACATAAACAGTTTTCCAAATATGACACAAAATGTGCGCACCAAATGTTAGACTGCAATCAGAAAATTATACAGAATCTCCTTCCACAGACTTGCTACACTTCTCTTCTGATTGACAAATTTCCAGATATTCCAACAAAAGTGTGTGCCAGATTGTTGAATTTCAGTTCTAAAAGCTTAAAAAAAAAGGCTCCCTTGAATATGGGAGAGGTATCTTGCCACCCATTCATTGCTTGTTACCCACTATAGACTTGGTACATTTTTGGGAATGACAATTTCCGAATTTTCCACAAAAAGTGTGCCCCAGATCGCTTTATTTCAATTCTAAAAACGCAAAAGCTCCGCGAGAGGGAGGGGGAATCCCCCTTCCCCTAAGCTCTACCTCACTGGACTTTGTACATACACAGAGATGATGCAAATTCGGAATAAGAGCTAAATTCCGTGATTTTAACACTTCGATGAAAATTTGCACCAGATCGCTAGCTGAATTTCAGGTCTGAAAACGCAAAAATCACTTTCGTGTGGGAGGGGATATGCCCCTATCTACACCCTCGTGTGCATGCTTTTTCTGTTTGATTGCTGAACAGACAGCGTTCATGATATTCAGTGTAAGAATTAATACAAGAAGATTATTTAAATGATACCATTTTATAGGCAAATTGTTCAATAATAATCTACACTAAAATATACTGCAACCTTAAACAAGTGGGACTGTTTCACGTCGATAAAACGCGCAAAAACATGCATCAAATTGCACCATTTACAACATCAAAATCCAAAAAGTTCTTACCGTGGGAGGGGGGACACCCCCTCCCACACCCTCCTCTCCCCCTCGCTCGCTCCGCTCGTTCGGGTTCAGTCGCGTTCATAATATTTAGTGAAAATAATTAATACAAGAAATCAACTCATTAAAACACGCAAAAACATGCATCAAATTGCACCATTTGCAACATCAAAATGCAAAAAGTTCTCACCGTTGGGGGGGGGGGGGGGAACACCCCCTCCAACACCTTCCCCTCCCCCCTCGCTCGCTCAACTCGCTCGGGTTCAGTCTCGTTCATGATATTCAGTGAAAAGAATTAATACATGAAGTGTATTTAAATTATACCATTATATTGGCAAATTGTTCAATAATAATCTACATCAAAATATACTGCAACCTTAAACAAGTGGGACTGTTTCACGTCGATAAAACGCGCAAAAACATGCATCAAATTGCACCATTTACAACATCAAAATCCAAAAAGTTCTTACCGTGGGAGGGGGGACACCCCCCTCCCACATCCTCCTCTCCCCCTCGCTCGCTCCGCTCGTTCGGGTTCAGTCGCGTTCATGATATTTACTGAAAATAATTAATACAAGAAGTGTATTTAAATTATACCATATTGTAAAGAATTAATACAAGAAGTGTATTTAAATTATACCATTTTATAGGCAAATTGTTCAATAATAATCTACATCAAAATATACTGCTACCTTAAACAAGTGGGACTGTCGATAAAACGCGCAAAAACATGCATAAAATTGCGCAATTTGCAACATCAAAATGCAAAAAGTTCTTACCGTGGGAGGGGGGACACCCCCCCCCCCCCCACACCCTCCCCTCCCCCTCGCTCGCTCCGCTCGTTCGGGTTCAGTCGCGTTCGTGATATTCAGTGAAAATGAATTAATACAAGAAGTGTATTTAAATTATACCATTTTATAGGCAATTGTTCAATAATAATCTACATCAAAATATACTGCTACCTTAAACAAGTGGGACTGTCGATAAAACGCGCAAAAACATGCATCAAATTGAACATCAAAATGAAAAAGTTCTTACCTTGGGAGGGGGGACACCCCCCTCCCACACCCTCCCCTCCCCCTCGCTCGCTCCGCTCGTTCGGGTTCAGTCGCATTCATGATATTCCGTAAAAAAATAATAAATACAAGAAGTGTATTTAAATTATACCATTTTATAGGCAAATTGTTCAATAATAATCTATATCAAAATATACTGCTACCTTAAACAAGTAGGGCTGTTTAACGTCGATAAAACGCGCAAAAACATGCATCAAATTGCACCATTTGCCACAGCAAAATGCAAAAAGTTCTCACCGTGGGAGGGGGACACCCCCCTCCCACACCCTCCCCTCCCCCCTCGCTCGCTCCGCTCGCTCGGATTCAGTCGCGTTCATGATAGTCAGTGAAAAGAATTAATGCAAGAAGTGTATTTAAATTATATCATTTTATAGGCAAATTGTTCAATGATAATCTACATCAAAACATACTGCTACCTTAAACAAGTGGGACTGTCGATAAAACGCGCAAAAACATGCATCAAATTGCACCATTTACAACATCAAAGTGCAAAAAGTTCTTATCGTGGGAGGGGGGACACCCCCTCCCACACCCTCCCCCCCCCCCCTCGCTCGCTCCGCTCGCTCGGGCTCGGTCGCTTCGCTCCCTCGCAGAATAACCGCCCCCCCCCCCTTAAGATGAAATCCTGGCTACGCCGTTGGGTGCATATGCAAGTCCAGTCTTGCCATGCGATTGAAAGTTGCCGAAGGTAATCCCAATTCATTTCTCCTCGAACTTGTTCCCCTTGGATGTTGCTGGAGCTGCTGCCTCACTGCTTCAAAGTTCTGTTCAGATCTTCCAGTCCGTTTTCTCCCAGAATTCTCCTTGTTGCGATTCATGCTGGTACCATGCTCTTCATACTTTCTAACATTTGTCCAGATTGTCTTTAACGAAGGTGGTTCTCGATTGGGAAAGCGTTCCATAAAAGCCTCACGAGTCTGTTGCAGACTCCCAGTCTCATGGAACTTAGTGACAACAAATTTAAACTCTCTGCTCAGTTGTAAGCTGAACCATTTTGTGTTTTTTGCATGTAAGCACATGTCCATATGCTTTAATGCACCCATTCCCAACATGAAAACATGTGACATGTTGACAAAAACGACATCTGCATTTCAAGGTGGTCATTTTGGTCAATTAAGTAAACATCGATCAATCTGGTATGTAAGGCATCTAATGAGTAATTCATTTGACTGAAAAAAAAATAGCCAGTAAATGAAAAGGGCCAAATTCCACAGATGCCTCACATAATCAAGGTGTTATGCATAAAATTTAGTGAAAACATCTCCTCTGTTGACCGCATGAACTTGGACCCTGTTTACAGTGCGGGGCTGGGCCGAGCCCAGCCTCAATTGCAGGGCCGAGCACCGCAATTTTGTCCGTTTACACTGCCGGGCTCGGCCGCGCTTTTAATTCAAACAGGGAGGTGATTCAAACCTTTCAATATTTTGTCGTAGTGGCGCTCTGCTTGTAAACAAACGCAATTTGGTATAGTCTGGTTTTCAGACCCTTTGCCAACTGGATTCCGTGGCGACGAAGTCGCCGTTCGGGCAAAGGCCTTTGCCGAAGGAAAAATCCTTTGCAGGACAAAACCACCTTAAACTATACTAGTTTTCGACGTTGAGGGGGTTAATATCCTGAATAGCGAAATAGTACGGGCAGAGGGTCTGGAAGCCAGACTAAAATTGGCCGCGCATTTGGCCCAGTTTGCGTTTACAATGAGAAAAGGCCGGGCTCGGCCGCGGCTGAGCCGCGGCCGAGGCCATAGTACCAGAGCGTGGCCAAATGCGAGGTCAATTTTGGCCCCGCATTTGGCCTTTTGCGCGTTTACACTGAAATGAAGGCGGGCTCGGCCGCGGCCGAGCCGCGGCCCAGCCCCGCACTGTAAACGGGGTCTTGGGTTGCTGTCTTTGTGCAAGATCTGGAAGTTGGAAAAAGTGTATTTTTGCATTGTCTCATTCAAGAACAATTTTTTCATCAATGATTGTGATCTGACAAATAAATAATTATGGTATCAATGGAAAGAAAAAAAGTTGGTTTTTCATTATATGCTAGCTATGACTTTTTAATTTTGCATGTTTTTGAAGAATAATGCCTGAAAGTTGGATTACCTTTTTTCTTTTTTGCTACGCACTGTATAACGGCCACTTTTTTCATTTCCCTTGGCGGCCGCTATATAGACAGGTTTGATTGGTACTATATATAAAGTATAAAAGTATATATAAGTAAGTAAATAGTATATATATACATATATATATATAGGCCTATATAAGTATAAAAGCGTCTATAGGAGGACTATACGTCTGAAGACGAGGTATCTTAAGAGGAATTCATTCCAAAGGGGATTTTTTTTTTTTATTTCCCTCAAGGTTTTGACAATGTTTTTCAAAGCCTTATCATTGATCTGAGGCCTCAGGACTACTCGACAGTAGGACACAGATGGCATAGTGTATATAGATTGAGGACTGTACCATCAATACAATTTAGGGGAGATTGGCAAGGAAAAAAAATGGGTGTATATATTGGATGTGACTAGAAAACGGGTCATGGGGGAATTTAGGTATATAATAAAGGTTTTCCCGTTCATTTTCAAAATTTTTTCATTCAATTTAATGTATTTGTGGTTCAATTTCGTCCCGAGAGATCTAGAATATACCAATCCTAGTTTCAAATTCGTCTTTTGTCGATCATTTTCGAACAAAGTCCATTCAATTTAGTAATTTGTCATAAATTTTCGTCATTTAGAATTCAAATTTGTCCGTCACACTCGCTGCACACAAAATAGCAAAAGCAATTTCGTCTTTTAGCGATCATGTTCGTCAAATTTTCTTTCAAATTCGTCTCATATCTTTTCTGTTGTGATTTCTTGGTTGTTAAATTCTTCCTACAACTGTTCACTTTTTCAACGTCTAGGAGTAACGTACACACACGTATACCGTACCCCCGCACACATACACACACACACACACACACAAAACACACAAACATGCACACACACATACAGACACACCCTTTTCACAGAACACACGGAGACACGATTTCCAGACTATTTTACATGTGTGTATAGAGTTTAAACCAATTTTAACGTATATAAAAAGACATCAATTATTTTTGCAGTTAATCATTTTGAATAAAGTTTGTTTCATGCAATAACATAAAATCAGGAAGTAAAAGAGCTCAAGTCCAAAAGTTGTCACAACATGATTAAAGATTGCCTTTACTGTTTTTAATGTTCTCTGACTGCCTTTTATCCTTCAATCTCCTGCGTGTGTATAAAAATAATTGTCAAGCAAACGGTTTAGGAATGTCTGTTGATCCCAATATCGGGAGAAAGTGAGGTAATGCTGGCTTAGAATTAGTTCACCCTCACACTAAAAGACCAATGCTATTCGACGAATTTGTTTGAAAAATTCATGAAATTGTGCGAACAAAGACGAATTTGATTTTGACATTCTCCAGTCGATGGGCGGCGGGGACGAATTTCAGTGACAATCGACTATTTTGAATGCGTTGTCTTTGAAAATGGTTGTCAAAACACGAATTACAATGACGATTGACTAAATTGAAGTTACGATTTGCATTCTGTGAGTTTCTCGGGACGAATTTGAATGAAAAAATTTTGAAATTGAATTTTAAAAGTGCGAAAATGAACGGGAAAACCTACACTTTTTCTCAAAAGAGTTGTATTTTCTCATTAACATACAGAATTTAGTGGTATAAGATGCATTTTGTGTTCTTGTCAGTTCAATTCTGCATTGAGCCCATATTAATGCATAATTTTTTCAAAAAGGGCAATATTTGCATTTTTCTAAAAAAGTTCATGCTTTTTATCAAAATTCCCCCAAACTAGCATTCATTCCGCATATCCCCTTATGGCTGGAAATATAATAGCGTTATACATTATATATATATTTTTTTCTATTTTCCTCATCCGAGGTACTTTATTTTTTTTCCACATAACTTCGCATATTTACAGTCACTTTATCTGCAAGTATCCAAAAGGCGTTCAACATAATCATTATGACAGGGAAAAAAATAATTAAAAGGGTACATCACTGATACCAACCAAAACAATTGCGTATTCTTCTTAATCCGATATCATCGAATCTTGTTTGGTTGCACTTCAAACTAATATAAAATCTTAATTCCGCTTTCAAATCTTCTACTAAATGGTGTACATTGAACAAACATTTGTTTCTTTCATTACGTTCTCTGATATAATTCCTGTAGACAATGAATTGGGCATAATTCAAAAAAAGGTTTACTAATTTCATCTTTTTGTTACCTATATCATATCCGAGAATAATGACTGTTTCATTGATATCTATTACAAGATCAAAAATATTTCGCATTAAAACCGAAACCACTTTCCAATACATTTTGATTTTTTTTTTTTTTGCATTTCAGCAAAAAATTACAAGTGGTTTCTTTACAATTACATATATGTAGTACACAAATTATCATTCAAAATTTCCCATTTAAACAAATTGTCTTTACTGGGCAGTATTCGATGAAAAAGCTTGAAATTAAATTGTTTTATTCTGTTATCATTAATCTGATGAAACTTATATTGCAATACATTTTTCCAATCAAAATTACAGGGTAAATTCAGATAACCTTGCCAGAAGTATAAACATGAAGGTTCTTGTTTTTTCTTATGCAAAAATAATCTATAATAATGTTTAGCTGACGTTTTCTGTACACTGATTTTGTCACCTGTTGATAACTCAATAGCATCAAATTCTTCTGTGTGCAGTATAGGAGTCTGTATGTTATTGCGTAACTTGTCCAAACAAAACCTGGGGAATGCTTTTTTTAACTAATTCAAATGAGGCGAGCAGCTGCCTATCTCGGAAGGTTTCATTTATGGATGTAACGTCTTTCCACTCCCCATCTTCTATAATCTGTTTCACTGTGATAACATTTTCCTTTATCCAACTCTGAAAACATAACATTTTATTTTCATATCTAATATGACTGTTATTCCAAACAACTTCTTTCTTGATATCATTAACGTTAAACATATCCATGTACTTTACCTCAGACCATGAACAGAAAAGGTCAATGTAAAACTCAGGTATTTTTCTCCTTCTGCATATTCTTAATATATCATTTTTCTTGCAATTAAATTTCCAACACAAAGGCATTCCGCCAATTTTCTGGGTCCAATATTGAAACAAAATCTTCCATGACATTTGTTCCCCAGAAAAATATTTCTTAATCCATGATAAACGGAGAGATAAACATTTTGAAAGCAAATCGACCATTTTAAGTCCTCCTCCTGTTTCTGGGTTCAAGTTCAAGTTCAAGTTCAAGTTCAATCATAGTTTATTTCCAATCAACGAAAATCAAAACGTAATACAAAGTATACATATCATAAAATGATTGCAGCATACGGTGCGTTTTTTCTTTTCCCGTTTAGAATTCCACAAAAAAGAATACAGTAATCTATTTACTAACCTAATCATTTTTAAGGGCACAGGTACTGCTGTAGCTGTGTATACTAACTGAGATGTAACTAATTGTTTGATAATGGTCACCTTTCCATACAATGTCAAATTTCTCATTCTTCATAAATCTAGTGTATTTTTTATTTTCCCTATTTTGCCTTCCCAGTTAAGGTTTTCAACTTCTTTATAACATTTCCCAACATATATACCGAGATATTTTATGGCATCTTCTGTGAGATTTAATTCTCCAATAGTTTGAATATCTAAATTCAGTCTCATAAACTGAGATTTTGACCAATTAATTTTTGGGCCAGCATTTTCACCAAAAAATTCTACTTCTTTCATTACTTCTGTAAAGGAATCAACTAAAATTGTAGTATCGTCAGCAAATTGAATAATTCGTATATCTTTATACTCATTTTCTGATTCAATATTAGGTACTGAAATACCTTTTATCTTAACATTCTGCTTTATTTTTGCTGCTAAAATTTCTGCAACAATGATAAACAAAAGAGCTGATAACGGACATCCTTGCCGCACACCTCTTTTAATTAAAAAAATTCTTCAGATATCCAAACATAATTCATTACTCTACCATTAGCATTACTCTACAAGGTTTTGATCCATCTAATGAATGATTCTTTAAATCTTAGTTTCTTCAACAAACCAAACAAAAAATCATGATTAATGGTATCGAAGCCTTTCTTAAAATCCAATGACATAATGATAGCGGGTGTTTCAGTACATGCAGTGACAATAATCAATTACATCCTGAACTGTCCGTATACACTCTGATGCAGAACGATTTTTCATAAAACCATATTGGTCCTCGGATATAATACAATGAATCATTTTTTTTCAGTCTGATTGTCAAAACACGGGCCGCCAACTTATAATCTATATTAAGCAACGAAATTGGTCGCCAATTATCTAATATGTTCTTATTACCTTTTTTATACAAAAGTGTTAGAATGGCTTGACTTTGAGAAACAAACAATTCTTTTTTTTTTCATATCCCTGATTCAAGCTGTCTATTACCATCTGTCTTAGGTCTTCCCAGAAACATCTGTAAAATTCTACACTAAGACCGTCACTGCCAGGTGACTTATTCAAATGCATAGATTTGAGTGCAAACCAGCATTCATTTTCTGTGAGTTTCCCCTCGCAGATGTTTGCATCTTCCTCACTCAATACATTAAAGTCTAAATTACGAGTGTAGTCTATAATATCAGACCTAGAATCAGCTGTTCCGTAAAGACTACTATAAAAAATCATGTATTTTTTTCAATATCTCTTCATCTTCTCTAAAAATCTTACCATCTATTTCAATACAATTTATTTCTTTTTTCTTACCCTTTGCTTTTTCAAGCTGAAAAAATATCTAGATGACTTCTCTCCTGACTCAAACCACCTTACCCTTGATCTAACATATGCACAAGCTTCGTGATGAAGTCGGCGAGACGAGTTTGTCGCGTCTTGGTGCTTTGACTCGCAGTCTCGATGGGATGTGTTGGACCGCTTCTTCTGGAGTTCTCACGTGCCGTAGATTGTCGCGATGGTGATACGTCGGGCGTTGCTACGTGACTGCGTGATGCCGGGTTCTGTGGACACTCGTTCCTTTTGTGGCCAGTGGTTTTACAAAGTTGGCATTTCACCTCATTGAGGCAGCTAGATACATGGTGTCCTGATTCAAGGCATCTGGAGCATGTTACTGGGCCAGCTGCACCAGATTGCTCGGGTTGTCCCGGATGGTACACACGTCGGCCATGAAGTTGTTTCCGAACAACAATTTCCGTGGTAGTGGCTGTGAGGGTGGGGTGATGTATAGTACCCGGTCACCATTCAGACAGTTGGTCAGTTGACCGTTCACCCTCAGTTTTTGGCGATAGATGTCCCCTTGGATCTGACATTTTTGGTTTTCTATCTTGCTACGGATGACTTCGTCGCTGACAGACAACGGGATGTCTTTGATGGTCACTCTGGTCAGGTTCTCATCCTTTGACCTCGTGAATGGGTTCACGTCGTTTACTGCGGCGTTTGCTCCCCGAATGACAAGCCCATTGGATATCAGTTTCACGCGGTCCTCATGGGAGTTCAGATAAATCCGCCATAGACGGCGAATTTGCTGGATTCCCAGGATGCTGTCCGTGCTGACAGTTCTTTCCAAGGCGACATATATTTCCTCACCTGTACAATGTTTCTTGTCATTGTTCCTGATGTCGGTCTGTGCGTAGGAAAACTGGCTTGGGCCCAGTCGTGTGTATGTCTGGGCGTGGCGTCGCTTTCTGGGCATACATAATAGATTGCATGCACCTTCGTCAGTTAACTTCCCACAGAAGATGTCAAGAAGCACAGTTTGTTAGTCCTCAAGAACAGGATAGTTTAGAGTACTTTTCCAAATCACTTTATTATGGTCCAAAGATGACAATAGGATGGTTTTCCTTGTTGGCGATATTTCAAGGTTATTAAATCCCAAAAGGAGAGGATGCAAAAAAAAAAAAAAAAAAAAAAGTCTTGACGTATCTGCTAGCGCCCTCTTCTTCTATATATATATATATATTATATATATATATATATATACTTCTTCATGATGATTACTCACATTTATAACAAAAGCAAAGGTAGAGAAACTAAAGCGTTAAAAGACATAACTATACTTTAAAATCTAAAATATAAATAATTCCTTTTGGAAGATTATTCATCCATTTTTTTATTCATTCATTCATTCATTTGTGTGTGTTTTTTTTCCATTTCCAACAGAAACATATAGATGTTTTACAGAAATTGAATACATAGATGACATCACAATGCGAAATAAAAGATTAGTTTACAGAATATTGTAAGTATACGGAAATGCCGGGAATGGGGGAGGAATGCTGAACAGCAGTGCTTGTACAATAGGGTACATTCCCCCAAACGTAATACAACAAATCATATAATAATGATACACAATAATACATAAGAAGGGAATAGTTCATTCAAAGCATATTTTCCCCCTATTGCTTTCTTTCATACCTTCGTAGTCTGTTTTGTAATGTTCGTGCTGTTTTGAATTGTTCTGCTTTGTTCATTACCTTGATATTTCTGTTAAAGGTATGCAAGTTACAGCAGATAGGTCAGCTACTCACAGGGATTTTTTTTTTTATTTCTGTTTCCTTGCCAGCTGGATTGTCTTTGCTTATGTTCATACGGTCACATTATTTCAAATTGTATGTTTTATGATTTCATGTATTTCTATTTCGTCTTGTACCTTCTTGTCTTATTGTATGTTCTGTTTATTTCTAATGCTTGTGGTGAAAACAAACAAAACTGACCATACATACGCAAAGACTAGTCGCCGACTCCAAGCAGCCACACAGTACTGACGACTATAGACAACTTGTACAGATCCGCGACCAAACCTCAAATGATCTATCGCAGACTGACTGCCCACCGGTTATCGCCCACTTGTCGACCGATTTCCGACCGATTGAGAAACATCCGGCGACAAGTCGACGAGCGCCGTTAGAACGGATTTGTAACTAAACCCCTTAACAACAACAACAACAACAACAACAACAACAACAACAACAACAACAATAACAACAACAACAAACCTTTCTGCTCACTAGAAGTTTGCAATAATCAACAACTTGAACTGGTCGGCGACTAGTCGACCACTAGGAATCGGTCGCCGATTGGCAATAATTTATAGATTACCATTCTCTCCCTCAACCTCATTACAGAAGCACACACGTTTGTTTGGTCTTGTGAATAAGACTGCTGTCGCAGTCATTTGACTGTGATCGTCCCAGTCCCTCACCCTTGATCATACCATTTTGCTGGCAATCCCTTTGAAAAAGGCATAAATATCTCTAGTTTTGAAGGGATCGCTTTGTGTGGTAAGGAAATGGTGCATGAATGAATATAGAATGCGTCAAACACAGAATTTACAAGGTTCTTAATAGTGATTATGATAATCTGGTCAGCAACAATGCCGCAAATGGTCTTCCATTTGTCTGCAGCTGGTTGCCCATCCAAAATCTGCATTCCAAGTAAAAGGCCAAAAATCACTGCGGACCAGTCTTAAAAAGATTGGAGACGAGTCCGCAAACGGGTTGCTGACTTTTTTGAGGACCGATGAAAGACTAGAAAAAAAAAAAATGCTGACCAGTCTTGTCGGTATAAGGTTTTAGACGCAGCATCGACGCTTTTCTTGGCTCCTCAATATTTCAAACACATACAGTCACTTATACACGTGCATTTTCTTTCACACACACACGAACACACACACACACACACACACACATATATATATATATATATATATATATATATATATACACACACACACACACACACACAGCGTCGCGGTCCCTTCTTGGATGTATTATGCCCAACAGGAAGAGGTGATAGTAAAAACAAGTAAAAAGACAGTAAAAAAATCAAGAAATTAGATACAAGTATTAAGAGAAACTAGGTACAGGCAGAAAGAAAGAGATGAAAAATATATAGAAATGATATTATTGATGGGGAAAGGGGTCAAGTATAAAGAAAGAAAAAATAAAGGAACACCTTCGTCGTCATAAAATCGAATCGTGCATAACACATCATGACGACCTCAATTTGCATGCACGTAATATGCAAGTTTTCACTTCGTCAAGAGACTTATTTTTCAATTTACTTAGCAACTATTAACCTTGGTGATATCATAATGATAGGGCCCGATATCAAACAAGGGAGGGGGAGGGATTTTCCTGGAAGACTGGGTTGAGCCGAATGAGATTGATTCCTGTATGATCAAA
Organism: Diadema setosum; assembly: GCA_033980235.1. Lineage (NCBI taxonomy): Eukaryota > Metazoa > Echinodermata > Echinoidea > Diadematoida > Diadematidae > Diadema > Diadema setosum. Next base: position 37,727,470 of record CM067061.1, read on the forward strand.
TTCCGTTGGCAGTCTCTTCACGGATGGTGAACTCGTTGGTATTCTCGTTTCATAAAGTATGCTTGTGGCTGCAGCTGATGTCGTACGTTCATTGAGTAATTGAATTCAATTATTGAAATGGCTCACTGCAAAGCAGCATCAATGCACTGGTAAGATGATACTTCAAAAATGACAGTTGCATTCTGTACGTGTTAAAGCGGATGGGCAATATCCATTATCTCAGCACATCGAGACATATCGATTCAACTACTTGACAAGCATGCTCCCGCTGAAAGCAAGGTCATTACCATTAAGCCATATGCACCATGGTATAATGAAGAGGTTAGGGAGGCTAAGAGGTGCAGGCGGCGGGCAGAGCGTCGAATGGTTAAATCTGGACTTTGCATCCATAAACAATTGTACAAGAAGGAATGTGAAGCTTACTACAATATACTGTTCGAAGCCAAATCAAAGTACCTCAAGTGCGAGATCAAGGAATCAAATACCAAGCAGTTGTTTGAGGTAGTGAAAAGGTTGTCGACCCCTAATCGTTCCGCAGCGCTTCCTGATCACTCTTCTGATGAAGACCTAGCCAATAACTTTGGGGAGTTCTTTGAGAACAAGATCAGCTCGATTGTTTCTTCTTTTGGTGATTCTTCTCATGAATTCTCCTGTGTGCCTGCACAACCTGGGATTTCACCTGACTGCAATCTGTCAGAGTTTGATCCTGTTCCCGAAAGCCGAGTGAAATCCCTCATTAAATCGCTATCCACAAAGTCTTCCAGCTTGGATCCAATCCCCACATGGCTGGTAAAGGCATGTCTCGATGAACTTCTGCCTCTTATGACACAAATCATCAACCTCTCTCTTTCCTCAGGAGTGGTTCCTGAGCAGTTCAAGACAGCACATGTGGTACCTTTATTAAAGAAACCTGGTCTTGAACGGAATGATTTAAAGAACTACAGGCCTATCGCTAACTTACCATTTCTTAGCAAGGTCCTTGAGAAACTTATTGCAGCTCAACTCAGGACTTATCTGGATAAAAACAGCTTGTTTCCACCTCATCAATCGGCTTATCGTCATTTTCATTCTACTGAAACTGCTCTGGTAAGAGTCCTTAATGATCTTCTGCTTGCTCTGGATAAGGGTCAGGAAGCTGTCCTCATTATTTTACTCCGCTGCGTTTGATACACTAGATCATCACAGTCTCCTTCATCGTCTAGAGTCTGATTATGGAATCAAAGGAACTGTTCTCCATTGGATAGAATCTTATCTGGAGGGACGCAATCAGGAGATTCTTGTTAATGGCACTCGCTCCAGACTCTTTTCCCTTCCTTATGGGGTCCCTCAAGGATCAGTTGTAGGACCCCTGATGTATATCCTGTACACCGGTCCTTTGGGAAGACTTATCAACTCTCATCATGGAATGCAACATGCAACCTACGCTGATGACACTCAAATATACCTCATCATGAGCTCATCAGATCATGAGGGGGCGATGCTCAGACTCTCCGCCTGCATCAATGATGTGAAGAGATGGTCATTTGAGCATAAGCTGAAGCTTAATGAGCTCAAAACTGAAATGCTTCATCTGTCATCCAAGTTCCGTAATACAGACCGCCTGCCATCTCTTAATTTTGAATCTGGAAGCATTTCTTTGTCAGAGTGTATTCGAGACCTCGGGGTTATTCTTGACAAGAACCTGACTCTTAATCACCAAATTAAAAGTATATGTCGATCCGCCTCATGGGGTGTATGCAAAATCGGAAAGATAAGGCGATATCTCGATAAGTCATCCACGGAACGATTAGTCCATGCCTTCATCTCATCACATTTGGATTACTGCAATGGTCTCCTTGCTGGTCTCCCGTACTCCAACATTGCACCCCTTCAACGAATACAAAACACTGCAGCCAGACTTGTCACTCGAACTAAAAAATCAGATCATATCAGCCCAATCTTACAGTCCCTTCACTGGCTGCAGATCCAAGACAGAATCATCTTCAAAGTTCTCCTTCTCATTTTCAAAATCAACCACAACCTCGCACCACCCTACCTTCAAGATCTTGTTTCTCTCCGCTCTGCATCCACATCCTCCACAACCAGACGTCTTCGTTCCGCCACCACTGCCAATCTTCAGTTATCCTCTGGACCTCGTACCAACACACGTTATGGTGATCGTGCCTTTTCCTCTCTTGCTCCTAAACTATGGAACAATCTTCCCATCAGCATCCGACAAGCCAATACACTAGATTCATTTAAGTCAAACCTCAAAACATATCTCTTTAGGAAGTGTTACCTGTGTCGGTAGTGTACTAGTATTTGTAATTGTTGTCATATATATGATTGTTGCTGTACTTATATGTGGATTGCTTATTGTTTTCTTCCTCACTCGTTCTCTATCTTTGTTTTTCCCCAGCGCTTAGAAATATGATATTAAGCGCTTTATAAATGTTATGTATTATTATTATTATTATTATATCGACTTGAACTGACAAGTACTACATGTACATACCTAATTATATGACTGATTTATATCCGTCAGGCATACTCTGTTACATAATCTGGCTATAATCATTGAAGTGCATTGAAGTGCCTTTTATAGCTGCAAGAGTATCGTAAATTTTATAAAGATATACAGGAATAATCACTTGGATTTTTTTTTTTAAAGATCTGTTATTAGCCAACTACAGATAGCTCATCACTATTGAAGAGTTTGTTCATCCAGAGCGAAGAATTATCGTGGTACACAATAATACAAAAAACAGAGAAGGAATAGCATATAAGGAGTTATCAGACACTCCTTGAATATACTTAATTGTACACTGGCCCTTTCACTTTTCCTCTCTTTATGTATTTAAATGGAAATATATATATATATATATATATATATATATATATATATATATATATATATTCGCACACACGACACAAACACCCCCACGCACACAGACACACACACACATACATATTATACACAATCAATATTTACACAGGGAGATGGGAGACCACATCCCTTGTCTTCGTGTCATGGCAAACATACAATATCAACACAATGATGAAATACATTTTTTAAACACATCGGCAATGTTTTATCCCGTTCTATATATTTATTTCATACAAACGATATTATCAATATAAAAATAAAAGATTCCGACAATTCACATCTTCCTTCAATAATATACAATTTTATGTGTTGTTAACCCGAAAGATGGGCAAATAGGAAGAAGCCGGCACTTTTTTATGTGTAACGAGATGCTAATAGGTTTGTTCCCATAAACAGACAGAAAAAAAGGAAATAATAGACGTGGAACAATATCTGAAAACACTGTCGGCACTTTTTGATTTAAAAAAAAGAATTATGTGCCATGTAACCGCTGCAATTTGCTGCAGTTTGACATGAAAACCGGTATGTTCCTTTGTCACTTAAACATTCAAACTAATGGTATGGTGTATTGAATATGGTGTATAATTCTAATATCCTTAGAACAGCACCGATGAGCACGTTTGGATCGCTATTGAACTTGAACTTATGCAATACAGAGTGTAATACAATGTACATGTATAACTACAAAATCTCAAAGCTAGTTTGTCATTCTGTGTATTCTAAACTTATGGCCTTTGTACTGTGTGCGGTTAAAGTGAAAAAGGTGAGAATTATGTGTCTCAATACACAATACATGCCAAGGGATAGAAAGTATTAACGGGCAGTATTTTAGGACACAATCTACGTTCAATTGGCCAATTCAAAGAGGATTTATTATGTTTGGGTTTTTTTTATTGTTGAATACGCATACAGATTTGCACAATAAATCGGCGACAGAAAAGGTGGCACGTTCTTCCATAAACTGAATACTTTAAGTGTTGACAGACACGATTGAGTACAATGAATTAAAGCACACCGTAGGAGAGGTAAGTTTCTAGAATACATTGGTACAGAAAAGGACAAAACGTATAATGTGCACAGTGAACGTTTTTCAGACCCCTTTGATGAAACAGAAAAGCAGTTTGTTTGTTTTTGCTTTCTTTTTGGTATATCTCGTATAAAGTACATATAAAATTTGCTTTGACTGAAGACCACAGTCATGACAATATCAGTCTCGTCCGTAAGTCACTCAACCGCCGTCCTTCTATATACATGGAACGTACTGCATTGCATAACAATCGCGCAAGATCACAACACTGTGAGGTGAATTTGAGTTGACTTTCAGCTCCTTATCCAGCCTTTACGAAGTTTGTGCGTAATACATGAGCTAAAATCAAACTACGTGTAGGCTCTAATTAACCTCTAGTGGTCGAATATGGTCTTGTCTAAATTCCCCTTTTCTCTTTAGATTCTATTTTTTTTTCCTGCCATGATGTAATCTGCGCTACATCAATCTCAACCCGTGCTCCCTTTCTATCCGTCACCTATAGTCTTTGGTAGGCCTGTCTATTTTCCACCATCGCTGTAGTTATGTGGTATAGAATTACTGTAAAAGGTAGACGGTCTAGTTATGATGATGTTAAAGAACAAATAACTACAAACAACAAATATACTGATACAGAGTCCAAATGCAATGTACAATTCAGAGAGGCGCCTCATCAATCTCCTGTGGCTTCTTGCTCTTCTTCTTTCGCGGATAAGGGTAGGGTTGATCGTACTTCTTCAGCTTGTACTCGTAGTAAAGAAACCCGAAACCGATGATTGCCATCAAACCACCCAGGAAGCACGCCCAGAGCGCAGCGCGCTCATCCTGGGACAGGTAGCGAACACCTGCGGGAGATCAGAGAAACCACCGTGAACCCGACGTACAAGTAACAAACTATAGCTGTAAGTCTAAGCTATATCATAACAATGATGACGCTGATAAAAGAACGAGGATCACATTGCACAACAAAAATTATATTTCCTTACCGTGATACGAATCTTAACCAAAATGTTCAGCGTTAAATGTAGCCTACATGAGGCGGTATGAATGACATAAATATCAAAGTTCGGGCCCATTTCTTTTACAACAACTGAATTATTGTAGTAATTGCTGCTTCTATAGCACCAATTAAAAACAAGACAATCTCAAGAGCTACCTGAGTATCGGTTTTTCTTGCAGCTCCAGTTGATGTAACTTTTCATTTCTCTGGCAAGCATATTATGGTGAAAACCATTTTTGTATACATTCATTACTAATCTTGTGTTGGCAGCTTGATTATGACGATTTCATGCACTGGGCAAGAGCATGATTCCATTTGATTCCAAGCTGACTGAGGGACTTTAATTTTGCAGGTGAATATCACAGGCTGGCAATGAATGAGATGCACAGTCTGCGGTAAGCTTTTCCTGCGCGTCTCAGACATCCTTGATTACTGTACTACAATGTAGATAAAAGACTCACTGGCTGTCGTCAGGACATAATGGGGGTGATGTTCATTATTTCGAAACACACAAAGTCCGTATACCTAGATATTTGTTAATCCGATAAAAACACAGGGTTCGTTGATCCGAACATCAGTGGCGTTATTCCGAAAAATAAAATGAGAGTCGGACTAACGAGCCTTACTTCAAATTCGTTTCATGACAGACAAAAAGTCACTTTCGGTATAGAGAAGTGTATATACAACAACAGAAAGTGAAGTGTGATTAGATATTCGTCAATTCAATTGTTTCATTTCTTAATTCATGCTGGAACAACACTCAAGGGTACTGGAGCAATGAAACTCTGAATTTGGATTTCATCAATTTTGAAACCCTGCTTGCAATCCAATCTAGCATCATTCTAACATGCATGTATTTATACTTAGTTACCATAAAACGTGTCCAAACGTTCTGTTTAAAAGCAGCCGCTAAATCACATCAGCTCATAATTCTCGGGACTGATAACTCTCTATAGTTTTTGGACTTAGGTTTGACTCAACATTTATAATCAAAATGCCCTGGCCTAGGAGGATGTGCAATACTGTGCATGCTCTTATATACTCACTGGTTACTTGAGCTCCTGATCCTGAATTCACTGTGAGCATCATCTCCGGGGTCGTTGACTGACAGAACACCTCATCTTGAAGCAGCATAAGAGAGGCGAAAACCCACGTGGCTATCTTGGCCAAGATTACGGTCGGGGACGATAAACTCGCCATGCCTGATCTGCCAAAATATTTGTACGTAATGACATTATTATTTATGAAGTCATATCTAGCATGGACAGGAAAAGACCCAGGTAGAACTACCCGTTCCTTCATTATAAGTCATGTATATATATATATATATATATATATATATATATATATATATATATATATATATTGTATATGTACATGCCGATTGCATAGGCATACAAATCATCAAAACACAACATAAGAATGAATACATCTGTATTTACTCATATCCATACGTGATAATGATATACATGATTATCCCTTTCTCTCTCTCTCTCTCTCTACGAACAATATGAGAGAGAAAAAGAAAGTGGGAGAAAGAAAAAAGACATACATAATTGTATACATACTAGCAGCACCCGTGGAAATCCACGGGCCTGAGGCCCTTTTATTTCTTTTTTCGTATTTGATTTTCCACATTTTTATTGATGAAATAATATATATATAAATATATATGTATATATATATATAGATATATAGATATATATATATATATATGTATATATACACACACACATTATATATACATACATTTTGTAAACTGCTTATCCATGTACATGATTGTACACTTGTATATAGCGACGAGCCAATGGAGTAAAATGCAATTGAAAAAGGACTGAGCTTTCGGTCACAACAATCTTCAACAAGTAACAAGTAACAGCAGAATCTTCGTCAGAGGCTAAATCCTGACAAAGATTCTGCTAGGATCGAAAGTTCAGGCCCCTTTTGACTCCATTACATAAATATTTATTATGGCATATAGGAATACACTAAATGCATGAATACATCCATACATCATTCATAGTTTAAACATACATGTGTGTATAATAACCATATATTACATATATATAATAAAAGTTTTTTTCTATCTCGATCTCCATAATATGTTACGAACAAAGAGAGAGAGAAAAAAAAAAGATATAGATATACATTATGCGTACATTAGACTGACATGCGTATGTGTGTCTAATACGAATGTGCGTTATGTTTTATTACTTTTTTGTTCAGCGAGAATTAGAAATGTGCTCGTAGAAGCGCATTCATAAATGGGCACAACAATCCTCGACCATTTGAGGGCAGCACTTTATCGGAAGAAGAAGAAGAAGATCGTCTATGAATAAACAGAAACCATGAAAATATATCTGAGGTTTTGCTGCAAAATGAGATACTAGTAGTGTCGTCATCCACATCATGCTGACCGTATACCACACCGTAGGCACACTCAGTATTTCTTCCATGCAGACATAATACTCATACGAAATGGCGTGGAGGTATACACTGCAGGATATGTACACGGCATAGGCATACAGTATGTACACATTTTGGTGCTGCTGGCAGTTGAAATGTTATTAGATAATCTATCACGCCAATCGCAAGATTACACCAAGTACGACAGAAGCTTATAGATAGATACGTTTTGGTTTTATTTTCAAAGGTTATGCATACCCCTTGTTTCCTCTGGATCAGTGATACGTCAGCCGATGTGTTGTCTGTGGAATTTAAAAGGAAGTCAGAATGCTCTACGTACGACTAACGGCTGCGCCATCGTATTTCGTACTTCGTACTTTGTATGTAGCGATCAGTACTCTGTGTGTGGCTGCGCTTATCTACCAAGTCCTTCGACACTGCGCAATATACACACTAGTAAACGAGCACGCAAACCTTACAAACGGCGCCTCCTAAAAGGAAAGGAATGTAGAGAACAGAAAGCCTTTGTGTATTGTGTGTGCTGTATACCGCATGCGTTAAAAAGCACTGAACAGTAACGTGTAGGCCACACGTTACTGTTCAGTGCTTTTTTTGCCTTTTTTTTTTTGCCTTTCTATTCTAGTTGGGGCTTTGCTTTTACGGTGTAATAACTAAAGGCCCGGTCCCACTGGCCGACCGACACAAAGCGTATGCAGAAAGGACACAGCGGACGAGCAAAATTTCGGGGATGGCTTCATCCGCTTTAATCCGCTCCAGAAATTGACAAAATTGGCGAAAATTGGCGGTAACAGAACGGAAATAGAACGGACGTGGGTAGTATGTAGTGGGGATGTCAAACGGATGTTCATCGGAAGCCTAGCGGATGAAAGCGGATGGAAGGGGATGACAGCTCTGAAGGGGTTACCGGAGATAATTGCGAAACGGACGCATAGCAGAAAAAGCGCATGCAGAGTGGATGCAGAGCGGATGCAGAGCGGATGCAGAGGGGATGCTTTCGAAATGCTTTAGATACGAGATGCATACGCTTACATCCTTTCTATTAACGTGCTATTAACGATGTAAAGACGTTCCACGTACCATATCTTTCCTCCCTCTTTCCGCTTTTAGCTGCAGCGGATGTGAGTTGCGAGGATGCCCAGAGGATGCAGAAAGTATGCAGCGGACGTTTAAGGGATGCCGCACGGACATACAACGTTTGTTGCTCGTATGTCGCGGATTTACATCGTACACAGCGGAAAGTTCATCCGTTCTAAAAGTTTTAAGCAGCTTAAAACTTTTTGCGCGGATGAAATCACAGTGGACGGATGCTCGATGGATAGAGCGGATGAAACACGTATGCGATGGGTACACAGCGGATTCGTAGCGTTTTCCAACGGATGGCAAGATTTTTTGTACGCTTTACATCCTCTTTGCATCCGTAAGTGCAGTGGGACCGGGCCTTAAGCAGGTGAAATCTGATCCATGAGACGAAACTATACGAGGTAACAAGATACAGACGGGGTATTAAGTCTGCAAAAAAGAATGGGGTGATTTAAGTCGCATGTGGCAAGAATGTTTACAGTGGATGAAAATAGCTTTACAAAACAAGGAAATAAAATTGCACTTTGGCAAAACTTTAAACAAGAAGGAAATATCTCTGTACGGATTCATGAATTAAAGGGTATCTTTCTTGAAAATGAAATACTGTAGTGTCAGTCTTTTTAGAGGAAAGATCTGTGTCTGTCTTATTTCAACATTTCAATTTCTTCTAAATTTCTTTTCCCCCAAATAAAGGTATTATTTCTTAGCAGAATTTTAGACTTGTTTCCCGCCGCGTAATTTAGTAATGTTTTCCGAATTATGACATACTTTTGTGATGGGCAAACACGTTTTCCGTGTATTTAGATCGAATATTACATATCACAATGTATCATCTGCATTTTTCCTTTTAGATCAAATACCGATGTATCATTATCTGGAAATTGGATTCTTAAAGACCCGGGGGATGTTTCATCAATTTAGTCAGCGCTGACAAGTTGTCAGTCTCTGACAATGTCAGCAAAATCCTTCGTTTTGATTGGCTGAGATGCTCTGGTCACTGACTGTTACCATGGTGATTGTCAGAGACTGACAACTTGTCAGCGCTGACAACTTTCATGAAACGGTATCCAGGGATAGCGCGGAAGAACATGGACGGTCTGATCAATTGGTCTTTATTCGCTGCCCATCGGGCATGTCGGGGTAGGCCCTGCGTTTTAAAACACGAAAAGCGCCGTCACCCACGTGTGATGGAATAATCGTGTGCATCGAAGCATGAGCTCATATTCTGTAACGGTCGTCTCGAGTCGAGCTTTTTGGCTGCGTGTGTCCTTACACACTGCTCAGTGATAGAACTGTATCCACAATTCGTTACAAGGATTCTCGAATGATTATTTATCCTAACCGAACTTTGTTTTTTGAGATATCAAAAAAAAAAGTGGTCGTATAATGTGGGTCCCATGTACCTTTTATTATGGCCGCTTTGTTTTTGGATATATCTCAGTCATTTCTAAACTCATTTTCATCAAATAAGCTATCAATTTCTCCAAAAATTATGTGTTCATTATCATCTCACATAAGTGGTTTCTAATTATCTCGCCATCAGCTAAACCTGAATGCCAGTCTCAACCAGAACTATACCATTTCTTAAGGATAACTTGCGGCCCTATATTCTTGAATTCATTGGATGATTACATTAAAAAAATGCACATAGTTTTACTGACATCAAACTGAAATGAAAAAACTTAATTACTTTTTTAAAGTAGTTACGAAATCTCATCTGACTCTCATAGTTGGCTCATCTGACTCTCAATAGTTGATACTGCTTCTACAGTGTCTGATAGTGTTTCTCTTTTGTCAATATGTAATTTCTTGCATTTCCTTGTCGTTTAAAGTTTCCGTTTTCTCTTTCCACCCCATTCCCCGCACACACATCAACTTGTAGTTTTTCCAGTGTGCAGCACGTCTGACTTCCTTAACGCGGATCTTATTTCATTAAACAAGCTGTTGTGACATACTGAATGTACGTGGACTTCCTCGTCTCATGACCCTTTGTCCTGTGTTTATTTGCTGGAGTTTGCACGGATTTTCTTGGTCTGTGACCGAATGTGTTTGTTTGTTTAAACGTGTGTGTGTTTGCGTGTGACATTTTGTCCCATTGCTTTACTTGTACCTCCTCCTCTTATCCCTTCTGAATCGTTACGGCCAGTCGTTCATGTACGCACGTATGCAAAGACTCACTTTTTTTCTTTTTATTATTATTATCATTATTATTATTATTATTATTATTACTATTATTATTATTATTATTATTATTATTATGATTGTTGTAATTGTTATTGTTATTATTATTATTGTTATTATTATTATTATTATTATTATTATTATTATTATTATTATTATATTCATTATTATTATTATCATTATAAACAGGAATAGATAATTACAGAAACGAATAAAATGCTGCATCAATCATCATCCAAGAATCGCTATGATACTTTTTGAGCAAACAAGTTTTTAAAGACGTTTTGAACTTATTGATGGAACTTGCATGTTTTATGTCATTTGGGATGCTGTTCCAGTTCTTGGGCTGCATGCGGACGACCGCAGTATAGTTTGTTGAAATGAAGGGTATCACAAATAGTGGTTCCTCCCGTGACGACCTAAGAACTCTCGAAGGCTCATATTTTTACAAGGAGCAATTTTGTGGAACATTGATAAACAAGCAATAAGATCTTAAGTTCGGTCTGACAGGAAGTCAATGCAAGGCACTTAAGACAGGTGATATTGACTCATATTATTTCTTGGTCTTTGTCACAAGCCTTATACTCAGCGAACTTGCTAATTGCACAAGCTCTGCGCTTTTGCAAGTTCCCTCCATTACAATATTCCCCCATTTCCTGCTGATCTTTTCATGATGATCAAACTATGTAAATCACGCGTATCTATAATTATGTGTTTGTAAGTGCAGTTGTACATATATTTTACTTTCGTAATATTTGTATTTGCTTCACGATATTTCACCTTCTTGTAAGAAGTGTAGAATGGGGTTTCTTGCTTCACTATTATACTGCCCACCTTCATTAATACATTAATGGAGGCAACCGTGAGGAGGAATCTCGCTCTATGCTCAAGTTGGCGTAGGTAAGAAGAAATAATGAGAAAAGTATTATAGTTTCATTAAACGGAACCTTCAAGTAAGTTCCAACTCTAGATCTAGGATCAGCCCACTCAAACTCGGCCGCTTGAAAGTGTTACACTGTCTTTCGGTAGCGTATTTGATAACCCGAGAGAAGTGTGAGTAACACGTCTATAGTTCGCAGAGTTCAGATTCATGTCCAAGCACCAAGAAGGATGGCAGTTATGAAAGATCGGGTGCACGTCACGAGACCGACATCCACGAGTCATACGGCCCACGAGTCATATTGCTCACAAGTTATACAGCTCACGAGTCATACAGCCCATTAGTTCGACAATAAGCTAACATGGCCCACGATCTGTTGAACTCGTGGGCTGTTTTACCTATAGTGTCGAACTCATGGGCTTTATTTGATTAGTGTCGAACTCATGGGCCGTATAACTTGTGAGCTGTATGACTCATGGACCTGTTATCAATGTCGAACTCGTGGGCTGTATGACTCGTGGCTGTGGGTTTGGTGGAATAACCCCGAAAGATCGACCTACATAATTATTTTAAAAGATGTTGGTTTATTCAAGGGCTCCCACTCAACTCTCACAAGTCATGGACCTACTCTGGGTTAGCCACGGAAATACTTCTGCCAACTGACATCTAATAGGCCTGCTTGATATACACTCATTTTGACAACCGTCAAACAATCGAATGGTTGTCACGTCAAGAGAGCTATTACCTCACAATATTATTCCGCATCCCCAGGTAGTCGACTGTGATCAGGCGACTTCCTGGCGTGGCATTTTAATCTTTCATTAACTCGTTTAGTTACTTTGGTCTTGGGATTAGTTGGTGTTAAGATTTAACACACTATGCTGACGGTCAGAGTGAGCGAAATTTAAAACAAAGAACCTCAGAAAAATAGAGGTAGTAGGAAGTCTGGGAAGGGGATATAATTCCTAAATTATACAAGTAATAAGAAGTATAATTAGAATTCTATTAGTAATAATGAAGTATAAGTCGAAGAGGTTAGCATTTCCCAGGTGTTTAAGGCAGTGAAGTCACATAATGAAATTCAAAGTAGGTAAAAATTCCAGGCAGTCCCAGTTGGCTATAAATGGGCCGTGTCAGTGAGCAGTAAGCATCTTTTCAAAGAGAATACGGCTTTAAATAGACAGACCAGCAACACCATGCAGTATTGGGGGCAATGCAGACAATTAGCTCACTGGTCCTTCTCATCATACAGGCAAGCAATAAATAAAGCACAATCATTGCTGTTCCAAAGGCACGGAGCATTCTTATACGTATGGACATCTCAAGTCAAGCAAATAAGCAGAACATCAGCATACAGTATAAAGGGCCCACCAGTTTTGACTTCTGTACAGTGTTGTAAAGGGAGGGTTCAGAACTGAAGAGTATGAGATGCTGGGTGGGAACCTCTTCGACTTATACTTCATTATTACTAATAGAATTCTAATTATACTTCTTATTACTTGTATAATTTAGGAATTCTATTACGTAATACTCGTATAAGTCTTCAGAGGTTAGCATGTTCAAAGTTCCGTACAGAAGTCAGTCTAGTGGCATGAGTGAGGGCAAGAGGACAAGAAGGATGATGGACAGTTTTCACAACAAGGTTGAAACTTTGGTCCTGACTCCTCATGCATAGAGAATGTCTATCGATGGTGACACACATTGTCGCAAACAAGAGAAGAACTCGAGCAAAGTTTGCTTGAGAACCTACTAGTGCAAGGCATAGGTTTTGAGTATGATATCATTTTGATACCTTGCGTGCTTTAACTGGAGCAGGATTAAGCATGATAGCGCACAGACAAATTAATCAAATACAATGGACCTCTTGTACCGATTTTCCAATCAAGACGTAATCCTAATCATGTTCCTTAATATTCATGTACATTTGAAGGAGGAATTAGTCATTAACCAGTTCATACTCGGCATAGTAATATTGCAGCAATAATTAGAGGCAAGTCCATTGCATTTTGGGTTGATATTAGAGTTTAAATTCGTCAGTTTGGTGGACCGAATCTCCTAAACGAGTGGCCGAATAATGTGTCGCCATTTTCCAATGCACAACGTAACGTGATTTATGGTCTTGTGTCTTATCTGACTCGTATTATGACATTGTTCTTAACTGAGATACTAATATACAGGTATACACATACTATTTTCATTTCATTTTCATTTCATTTTTATTTCATTCTCCTTTTTCCAACAAAACACAACACAGTATGAATTAGGTTATCATCACAATCGTATACACACAACTAACAAGTGATATCAAATGATACAATAATTAAGTAACATATGTATACGCAAAATAATACACATTGTTCTTAACTGAGATACTAATATACAGGTATACACATACTATTTTCATTTCATTTTCATTTCATTTTTATTTCATTCTCCTTTTTCCAACAAAACACAACACAGTATGAATTAGGTTATCATCACAATCGTATACACACAACTAACAAGTGATATCAAATGATACAATAATTAAGTAACATATGTATACGCAAAATAATACAAGACTTTGTTTCAGTTGAAAAAAAAGAAGGAGAACTGAGAGGTCCACTAAAAAGCAAGCTTGTAGATTGTGAACCACTCAAGAAGATCTAACTAAATACTTATTTGTATATGCTGGACACAAGTATGATTTACACAAGACGGAAACAAACGGGAGACACACAATAACATGACACGACTAGACAGAAAGGTGGAAAATGAAAGGAAGGAAGGAAGAAAGAAAGAGAATGCCTACACGCTGATCAAAGAAACGAAAGAGAGAATTGAAGAGGGAATTGAAGAGATTCTTTAAACAGCCGGTGGTTGCATACAGCTGTGTAGAAATTATAATGGCTATTTCATAAATTAATGAATTCAGAAATCAATTGATTGATGGTTGGATGATAAACCCTGTGATTGTTGGAACTTGATTAATAAAAACGAACATCAGAGAGGGTTTAACAGAAAGGATTTCAACTTACGCTTAAAGGAGTACAAAGAAGGAGAATTTTTTATTTCGCTACTTAATGAATTCCAGAATCTAGGGCCTGTGTATATAAATGTATTCTGAGCCAATAATGTTCTCAGAAGAGGTAGATGAAACTCAGAAGATTGTCTGGTGGGATAATTATGGAAAAATTGATTCCTTGCAAACATTGAATTGAATATACAGGGAAGTGCATTTGTGTTGAAATTAAACATAAACTGTCCTAGTTGAAAGAAATACAAATCTTTGATTTTTAAAATCTTATATTTAGTGAATAATGGATCTGTATGGGAACGTGGCGGGACACCACTAATAACACGAAGTGCCTTTTTTTGTAAAACCAGTAATCTATCTAGTAAAGTTTGATGAGCGTTACCCCATGCTAAAAGACCGTAGTTAAGATAAGGTAATATTAAAGAGAAATATAACGTCAGCAAAGAAGACAATGGAATATGAAACTTAAGTCTATTAAGGATTCCAATATTACGTGATATTATTGTACTTATGTTAATAATATGTGGCCTCCATGAAAATTTATCGTCTACTGTAATCCCCAGGAATTTTATATGAGATACGCGTTCTATTTCAATGTCATCAAAAATAATCTCTTTACGTAAAACTTCTATAGAGTTACTAAATAACATATATTTAGTTTTCAAAAGATTAAGAGATAATTTGTTAGCTCTTATCCATTGGGTCACTTTTTTTAATTCGGAATTAACAATGTGCACGAGTTCATCTGGATTTTGATGTGAAAAGAAAACATTTGAATCATCAGCAAAAAGTATAAATGACAACACGTCGGATGATCTGCAAAAATCATTGATATAAATGATAAAAAGTAAAGGACCTAATAAGCTACCTTGTGGGACGCCACACTTAATGAATTCGAGACTTGAAACGTTCTCGTTCAGAGATACGTATTGTTTGCGGTTTTGCAGGTAGCTCCTGAACCACTCCAAGGCCTTCCCCCTTATCCCATAATGAGACAACTTGTAAAATAAGATTTCATGATTTATTGTGTCAAAGGCCTTGGAGAAGTCCAGGAATATACCAACAAGATGAGAATGATTATCAATAGTATGCGCTGCGTGGTCGATAAACTTCAAGAGGGCGTGAATGGTACTGTGTTTTTGACGAAACCCAAATTGAGAATTTGTAAAAACGTTATGAAAAGTTAAAAAATTAATTGTTCTTTTAAATATCAATTTTTCCAAAACTTTAGATAAAGATGAAAGCAAGGAAATGGGCCTGTAATTACTCATATCAGAACCATCGCCTTTTTTGAATAAAGGGAAAACCTTAGCTATTTTCATAAAATCAGGAAAAACACCACATGATATAGATCTATTAAAAATATGTGAAAGTGGGTCAGCGATTGAAAATATAATTCCCTTTAAAATAAAATTACTTATGTCATCGTAACCAGCACTTCGCTTGTCATTCATTGCAGTAACAATATCGATAACTTCATATTTCGTAGTTGGAACAAAAAAGACAGAACTTGGGTTTGGTTGACCTAAAAATGTTGAAAAATGCGTATTTGACTGTGGTACCCTTCTAGCCAAATTCTCCCCAATCATTGAAAAATAAGAGTTAAAAATATTAGCTATGTCACCTGGATCTTCATATATTTTGTTGCCATATCTTATTGTTGTAATATTTGATTTCTTTTTCGATATATTCATGGCCTGGTTCAAAACCTTCCATGTATTCTTCATATCATGTTTATATTTTTCTAACTGAAACATATAATATTTCCTCTTTTCTAACCGTATAATCTTAGTTAATGTATTTCTATAGGAAGTATATTTTTCTTTTGACTTCTCAGTTTTTTCCATTTTGAATTTATAATAAAGCCTATTTTTTCTATTGATTGAACGAAGGAGAGATTTTGATATCCACGGAAATCTGGGGGATGTTTTATAATTAACTAACTTATCTTTTGATTTAGGTATATACTCATCTAAATAATTATTAATTATCCCTGAAAAATTATTAAATGATATATTAACGTCATCACTATCGTAAACACTAGACCAATCAGCCCTTTCTAGGCTAGCACCAAGGCTAGCCAAATTTTCTGGTGTAGCTCTACGTCTGGTTGGAGAAAAACCAAATTTATTTACCGAATACCCGAGATCAAAACACGCTATAATAGGGAAATGATCAGTCATATCAGATAAAATAATAGAAGAGTTTAAAATTTGCAATACATTAGTGAAAACATTATCAAGAAGGGTGGCGGAATGATTTGTAACACGTGTGGGTTTCGAAATTAATGGCAAATATGAGGCTGACAAAAATATTTCGAAAAATTCTTGTGACGTATTATCGTCATTTTTAATCAAATCAATGTTAAAATCACCCATTATAAAAATATTTTTATTTGCCAACAGGGGATTTTTTAATAAATTTACAATACAACTCAAAAAATCTTTAGGATTAGAACTTGGGGGTCTATAAACAATACCAACAATAATGTTTTTATTTTGCGGAATGGAAATTTCCACAAACAAGGACTCTATAGTATCATTCATAATTTGTAATTCCTCACAAACAGTAAACTCAAATTTCTGTGATAAATAAAAAGCAACACCCCCACCCGTCCTATTCACTCTGTTATTGACAATTAACTCATAACCATTTAATGCGTATGGTAAATTAATATCAGAAGATAACCATGTTTCCGTTAAACCTATTACAGAAATTTGTTTTTTCATTTGATTACCTAAAAATATCTGTAAATCATCAAAATGCTTATTTATACTCCTGATATTCAGATGTAACATTGAAAATGTACTTTCTGAAAAACTTTTGACAAGATCTGTGAATTGATCAACTGTAACATACTTTGAAGAAATATGGGAGGAATCATATTCACAATCGTAATCATCATATAAATCTTTCGAAGATAGATTAACATTATTGGCAATGAGGTTATCAAAAGTAGCAGAAGAACGTGAATTTATCGGACTTAATTCTGTAGGGGAGCATCTAAACAAATCATAGAGTTCATCATCATTGAGGGAATCAAACGCTGAATTGAGTTGACTAGCCATAAGGAGGAGCATAAAATCCAAAATGAAAGCATATCAACTGCCGGGGTTGAGGTATAAGATATTTTGACATACATGTAGGTGAAGCACAAACAATTCCGGTTTCGCGAATCGTACAGCGAGTAGGCAAATACACATAAACATAGAATTCTGAAAAAGAAGATAGGTGAGAGAGGACAAACACAAGGAAGATGACAGAGAAAGAAGGACAGAAAGACAACATACATACATACATACGTATCAAATCGTGTCGTAACATGAGAATTGAACATTGCTAGTCTCAAATCAGATAAATTTTCAAAGTAGGGGACAAAAAGGACAACTAAACACCGTTGAACGTTGTTGGTTTTTTTTTTTTTTTTGTAAACAGTAGCAAACACGGAAGAGGTAGTCATGTATACGCAAAAAAGGGAAGAAATCAAATACATCAAACTATATTCCTTGATTATTGTGAGGTAATCAGAATCATATGTAGTGGGAATAAAACTTAACCGGATAATTTGATGGGACAGTCATGCATACATGCAATACATGACTGTTCACATTATAAACAAAGGGTTCTTTATCCTAATGTAGTAGGCTGCATACCGGGACACAGGGTAAGTGACCACGATTCCATCAATGTGAACAGCATACAAATAGAACCTACCCACAAGTAAGCTCAAACAAATGAAAAGTAGCCGTGAACATTCTTGGGGTCGATGAACGAATCACTATTGAGAAAGAAAAAGGCTACAAAGCCAGAAGTTTTAGGAGAGTGTTTACAGACTTAGAACATAACTGAAAAAAATTCCCGGTGTCTGACAACCGTACACAGATCTCTATTATATAACATTTTAACACAACTGCAATCTGTTCAAATTAACACTTTAACAGAACTGCATAACTCTATGAGATGCTCGTGTGTGTGTGGCAGGTTGACATTGTGATGCAAACTTATAAGGATAATAGTAATGAGAAAAAAAAATCAGATCTTTTGATTATATATGACTCCATGATACAACGACCCATGCCAATACTGGGTTGTTTATGAGCAGAGGCTTACACGAGACAAGAATTTGCAAATCGAACTCACATGCCCGCATTCTCGAACAAAATTCTAACAAACAAAGGAACCGTATGTACATTCCAGAGGGACCCCGTCGTTGCAGTGTCACGAGGGGCAACCACGGCGGACAAAAACTATGGGGTAGGGTTCATAATCACTGATTAAAGAGCTGATTGCTTTGCCAAGGTAAGTAGATAATCATCAATGACCGGGACCAGTAATGATCGTATAAGTAAAAATACTACTTAAATGAAAAGGAAATTAAGAATAAACAAAGTGCAAATTTCCGAGGGCGTTCTGCAAATATCGTGTGATACAAATATCATAATTGAGGACGGACATTTCTGTGGCCTATTTATCCAGCTTTACTGAACACCATGGAAAACTTTGAGAAAACAAAGTTACGGAGAAAATCGGCAGTAAGTCGCTTTGTACAGGCAGTAAGTCGCTTTGTACAATAGTTCATTAAAACGTGGATCATGTCTACCATAACTATAAATATAGATGCGCTCGTGCATGGAAAAGAACCATTATATATTCGAGTTGCGGGGAAAAGGAAAATGATTGATGGTTCATGTTTCTGCATAAATGAAAGTAGACATGTCATTGAGAAAAAAGCGAGAAATATTCGTAAATGACATTCGTAATGTACACGTAGACGACATAGTCATAAACGTGTATTATGTGACTTGCTTTGCACATGCACATCAGTTTTACGAGTCAACTTAAGAACTATTCCGTATTATGGTATAGTAGAATATGAGTATTCCTATTTATAACTTCAAGTCAAATAGGACACTGCTATACATACAACTTACATCAAGCAGATAGACGTTGTATGGGTGCAACAAAATGTACATTCAAATTTACAGCCGTTATTTCATCTATAAATGATAAAGAGGAACAGTTTATATAAAAACAGCTCTTCTAAAGAAATTCATTTATAGCTCATAAAACTTAATATATATATATATATTTTCCATTGAGAGAAAGAAAAAAAAAATGAAGTCAACGTGAAAACTTTGTAAAGGTGTATCGCTTGTTGTTTGAGTGATGGTCAACAACAACAGTTATAAAATTTGTGACCTATTTGATCCATTTCTTTTAAACAACCGTTTCGTTTTAGCTATACTGGAATATATACCAAGGATCAAAACAACAGGGCTATTGACTCAATAACGAGCACCTGCCGTCATGCAGCTGTATATATAAAAAAAGGATAGTGAAAAACACAGCATGTTGTAACAAGTGGGAAATAACTTCTTTTTCTTTTTGCGATGATCTCAATGGATACATGAGAACAACCTAGCAAAATTATGCAAAAAAAAAAAAAAATACTGATGGGGGCGAACACATTGAGAGACTGTATAGTCGGTCCTGGATGGCTAAATACATTGTAGGAGGCAATTATGGTTGCTTGCATTTCAACTGTAATGACTCGAAGAAAAAAAAAAAAACAAATCAGCTAATTACAAGCGTATGTTATAATACATATCGCTTGCAGAAGCCCTCCGAAAAAAAAATCATGTACATTAACTAGAATGTATTATGAATTTACATCATAGAACAGCTATAACAACAATCATAGTGAATGTTCCTTTATGACTGAAAAATTTACGTACACCTGTCATGTGTCAGATATCCATGCAGTAACTTCATTCTATTCAGTAAATGTTGCCATGATAGGATGGTGTCAGGAAATTATCTGAATGCCAAGCAGCTAGTGTATAACCAGCTTGAGCTTGTGCAACGGATTGGATGCAATATCAAAACTCCATAAAACAAATTACACAATTTATATCAAACATGTCCGAGCATCCGTATTTAACTCTGGTTATTATTTCTTTTTAACGAAAAAGAATCGGAAATTAATAAAAATTTAGATTATTTAAATTATAGATAATCGTTTATAGGTCACCATTTTTATCGTTAGTAATAATACTTACAAAAATATGAATACGTTCATGTTAAACATGACTGTTTTATTATATCTTAAAATTACAGACAGGCTAATTTATCAAAAAAACCCCCAAAAACTATTCAGTTCCTATCAATGCAATAAGAATGGGAGAGATAAAAAAAAAAAAAAAAAAGCAATCATGCCATGGCATGAAGATCAAAAAGTTTTTTTTTTTTTAACAAAAACGGTAAATTTATGATTTTCCTACTTTATCACTCCAAGACATAGGAAAAAAAATACTCCTTCTATTTCAAAATCACTTTTCAATCACCCAAAGGTGATTGAGGACAAAAAAGGTGAGTATATAAGCACTGCATCAGTACCAGTTATTTTTAAAATTGTCGGTTTGTCTTATAAGAAATTTTAACATAAGTTTTCAGCGTCAACTTTTATATACAATTCTGATTCCCTGTCAGAATTATACAATCAATACATGGTTGATAAACGGATTCCTGCCTGCCTTGAAAATTGAAACCTACATTTAGTAAATTAAGTTTAAGTGGTGTAAAGAGAATCCTCACTCAAAGTTAAATGGGACACCACCGGTTTGGCGCCACTTTCCTGCAAAAAATCGAAGTTTAGTACCTTGTTTGTACAGGTCTTGGACTTTCTTGACATATTTCTGTTTTTCCTGTAGGTCGCTTGGGGTGAGATCATCAACCATGAAATATGGCTCGTTTTTCAGGACTTCACGCGCACGTTTCATCACATCTACTTTCTGCCTGTAGGAGAGCAACTTGACCAGGATATGCCTCGGCTTGCCTTCGGATCGTCGTCCATCTCTGTGGGCTCTTTCCACCTTGCAGCTCATATCAAATTTCTCTCGCAGGACTTCCTCTACGATGTCGACACAATTTTCCCGTTGGCCCAATGGAACCTCCTGTATTCCAACAAGACGGAAGTTATTCCTCCTCAGGAACCGCTCACTCTTGTTTGCGGCTGCTGCGTTTCTGCTCACGTTGGCTCTCATTTCTTCCATTTCTCTTTCCATTTTCTCCATTCTCTCCTCCAGCTTGGACTGATTTGTTTGCAGGTTGTCGATTCTTTCCCGCTCAAACTCCAAGGAGGCACCAATTTTTCCTTCCAAGTCACTGAGCTTTGAAATGAAGCTATCCACCGCGTTTCTGATCATGCGTTCAAATTTTTCTGTTGTAGATGTGAAGAATGCGTCAAGCTTCAGGGACATAGGAGACAGGATTGAGTCGGAGATATCAGGTGGTGCGAGCGGGACTTCAGAGTCGTCCATGGCGGCCATGTTGTCTGGAATATCAGGTTCAGCGATGTACGAAGCGCCGTCTTCCTGCTGCGCCGTAGGTGTGGGCGTTGGTTCAGCTCCAGGGCTACAGGTGCTTGCGACGGCAGCAGACCCGGGCAACGTATTTGAATTTGGCGGGGTTTTCGAGTTAGTAACAGGCGACTTGCGGATGGTGTGAGTGGTGCCGTAGTTTTTCGGTTTCGTGGCGGCCAGCCTCTTTGGTCTTTTCTGAAGCTGCTGGTCCATTTCGAAAGTTTACGTCGATGTTTCAAAGCAGGCTTTACGTGAATTCCACAGAATGTGTCCTTTTGACTCAATTTGGGAGAAATTAGATGCCTTTTTGAGACAAGCAAAAAATTGTGTGCTCACTCCATTGACGCCCTCTACGATACTTTCACAATTTACACAATTTATCACAATTTACATGTATCTTTCTAACTCAGCAGAACTGAGAATTGTTGAACTAATGTGGAATCAATTGTTAGAAGGTAGAAGGTTCAAAATGTACCAGCATTCGTCCAGTCAGTTGTGGACAAGATTTCATTATGACCTTTATACTTCATGCGCGAAGGTTTAGAAGTTGCGGCGCTTCTGTAGCTATGAGCTGAGAATGTGATACAACTTTCATATTAGCATCCGTGGATGTCTTACCAGACCAGAGTCTGGGATGAACGCGGGATGACTGTGCTCCCAAATCCTTATGTATATGAACACGAGGTACGTCCTGTGGTACCCTTTCATACTGATCTCGAAGACAGAACAAACTCGGTACATGTTCCCATAGCAACAATACATTCATACCTAATTGTATGCAGCAGTCAATACAGTGTACAGGGATGTACCTATGTATACGTACAGCTATGGACAGTATATTAGTTATATTTTAAGTGTTTATACAAGGAGCTGCGAGGGACTGGCTTTCAGCCTCCGCTCCAAGATGCTTGTCGTCACCGATTTGTTGGGATGTTTCAAAGAAATTATGAGTTTGCTTTCTGCAGTGGCGTCTCTAGGGAAAACGGCGCCCCTAATTTCTGAAAAAGTGTTCAACCCCAACCCCATCCCGGTAGGGACTTTAAACAAAGTCCACATGAATGCATTTTCAAGCACTTTAAAGGGGTCTTTTGAGGGTGATTTAAATGTAATGAATTTTGATAAATTTTGGCGAGCGAGCGCAGCGAGCGAGCGGAAAATTTTGGTATTTCAGCTTACAAAACATGGAATTCCAATCAAGATATAGTGACGGCCTTATAGATAACGATTTATACCAACAAACTGCATGAGGAATTTCAAAAGTACTCTAAATGAGTACGCGCGAGTTAGCCGAAATTTGTATATTTCCACGTCATCATCACATTTTGTTCTTATCTCTTTTTTCTTTCTTTTTTTTATAAATTTTGGCGAGCGAGCGCAGCGAGCGAGCCGAAAATTTTTGTATTTCAGCTTACAAAACATGGAATTCTTGTTATCTTTTGCTTATCACGATTCTAATCAAGATACTATAGTGACAACCTTATAGATAACGATTTATACCAACAAACAGGACTTATAATACTAGTACTCTAATAGTACGAGCGAGTGAGCCGAAATTTGCATATTTCCGCGTCATCATTACGTTTTGTTCTTATCTTTTTTGATTTGTTTTTTTTTTGCGCCCCCCCCCCCCATATTAATATGTTCGAAACCGTTGGCGTCCTCTCTTGACTGCTTGACCCAATCGGCGATCGCTTCAGAACGAATGAAATTGCAGCCGCTGCTCCGTGTAACATTTTTCCTGCTTAATATAAAATGACATGTGTGAACACAATAGACATTGTCATTTTGTGCGCGTCATCGTCATGTTTTGTTCTTATCTTCTTCTTTTCTTTCTTTTTTTTGGATAAATTTTGGCGAGCGAGCGCAGCGAGCGAGCCGAAAATTTTTGTATTTCAGCTTACAAAACATTGAATTCTTGTCATTTTTGGCTTATTTAATCTTACAATCCTAATCAAGATAATAGTGACGGCCTTATAGATAACGATTTATACCAACAAACTGTGGACTTGACAAAAAATACTCTAAATTGTACGAGCGAGTGATCCGAAATTTGCATATTTCCTCGTCATCATTACAGTTTGTTCTTATCTTGCTTGATTTTTTTTTTGCGCCCCCTTCCCCCCCCCCCCCCCCCCGTATGTTCGAAACCGTTGGCGCATTCTTTTGATCCAATTGGCGATCGCTTCAGAACGAAAGAAATTGCAGCCGCTGCTCCGTGAAACATTTTGCTTGCTAAATATAAAATGACATGTGTGAACACAATAGACATTGTCATTTTGTCCGCGTCATCATCACGTTTTGTTCTTTCCTTCTTTATTAATATAAATTTTGGCGAGCGAACACAGCGAGCGAGCTGAAAATTTTTGTATTTCAGCTGACAGAACATGGAATTCTTGTGTGAACACAATAAACATTGTCATTTTGTCCGCGTCATCATCATGTTTTGTTTTTATCTTGTTTGATTTGGTTTTCTGCCCCCCCCCCTTTCCGGGTGAGTTTTTTTTTTTTCTTCTTCTTCTTCTTCTTTTCTTTTTTCTTTTTTCTTCTTCTTCGTTTTTTTTTCTTTTTCTTCTTCTTTTTTTTCCGTTTTTTTTTTCTTTTTCTTCTTCTTTTTTTTTTCGTTTTTTTTTTCGTTTTTTGCGCCCCCAAGGAGTGGCGCCCGGGGCACGAGCCCCCCCCCCTTGCCCCCCCCCCCCCTAGATACGCCACTGGCTTTCTGAACTTGCTCGTTGGAGATGTTCTGTACATTTAATATACTCATGAAGAGTTGATCGGAACACAGAGTTTAGGGTTGGAGGTAAAAGAAGGCACTTTAATTACCTGGTTAGAGGTATAACTTCCATATCTCTAATGTGCAAACGTGGCATCATCTTCCGGTAATGTCATAAGAACTAGATGTCTCAGCGTTTGTGTACGTTTTGCCGAAACGAGCTAGGAAAATTGTTTTTGGCTCAAGGCACTGAAGGAATCTATAGTTCATAGGTATCTTGAAACGATAAAAAGTGATTCAAAACAATTGAAACATCCCAAGTGTTGTTGTATTTAGGCTTGCGAGGGTCGGAGTTAGATACGCCCTTCATAAGTCTGACTATAGGGGCTGTTTGCCTATGTCATAGCTCTCGGTTTCAGGTAGTATGGAAGACCGAGCAGGTCTATGAGTAAAAAAAAAAAAATCGTGGAGTGGGCTTTGTTGAAAAGCTATGCTATAGGCTTAGATGTTGACAACGTGTTCTGTAGACGGGTTAAAAAGGACCACAAGATTGTTCAGAATACAGACATTGCTACTGTCTTCAAGCACCCTCATTTGTTTTGTTTATTGGTATTGTCTCGCCATGATGATGAAAGGAGCTTTGCAATGTGCTGCGATGTGTCTGCCACTTGCCATCGCTAGCAGAGAGCACCCATGCAGGCGGCTAGTGTGAGCTGGAGGCTCGTCGGTGGGTGAGGGTGTGGGGCAAGAATTTTCTCTTGGAGTAATAGAGGTGGGGCTATTCGCATTTTGAGCGATAATGAGACCCATGGCTGCCGCCACCATTGGGGCAGTGAGGATTGCTCAGGTCACCTTGTTCAGTTGAAGCTTGTGGAGGACTGAAAACATTCTAGGGTAAGGAAAAAGGCATCAAAATTCAGGGCAATAAGACTTGGCTTCCATTTGACATGAGGAGTGTTGCTAATCCATAGAGTTTGTGGATTGTGTGGTGAAGAACATGTAAAATAGTAATTAGTTGTTCATGTCTCTGCGAGACAAGCAGAAAAAACTTCAGAATTATCTACATCTGTTGAATGTGAAGCTGATATCCAATTGCTAGACACCAATTCCAATGTTGGCCGTGAATTCGTTCGGGTCAGGTATGCTACTAGATGTAGAAATGTCTGACCGAATTATGAATAAGCACATTTTTTGTACACGAGCCACACAGGGCTTCAAGACCGTTCTGAATTGCAAGAGGTTCACGCACATTGCTATGCGGGGAATTCTGTTTGGCACTCCAGACTCTCTGAGCAAAGGAATTGTCATTGTTCAGAATTAACTACTCTCCATACTGAGATGCAAGCATCGCTTATTGAAATTATCATGCTAATGAAGGTGGAAGATAATTCTTTGTCTTGCGAGACAGCCACCACCAAAGAATGTTTTGTATCGCATGACTAGATAACGACACCAAACTTCGTGTCGATGTCATCTTCTGCTTTACGCAGAGCATTAGTTGATTTATTTTTTCTAGTCCCAAGTGACGAGAATGTAAATTTCTTTGTGGAAGGCATTAAAATGCCGAAATTTGGTTTCGTTGCCATACAAGATTGGATTTCCAAGGGCAGTAACCTTGTCAATCTTGTTCTGAGGAAAAAACTGAAAATCATTTGCTGGGAATTAATATGAGAACCAAGGAAGGTCTCGACGTGCTTTGGGTTGAAACTGGATTTGTCGAAATCCTTACTGAAACTCTTTAATGGTGACAAGTTGATCATTGGCTTTGTCAAGACACTCTTCTCTGGTGTGAGAAAGAATATGGATATCATCGAAATAGGTGATTGTTCTAATGCCACTACTCACCGAGGCAAAGACAGGTTTCATAACTTTAAGGAAATTCCGTGGGGTCGAATTAAGGCCAGATGGAAGGCACTGAAGGAATGCAGTGAAATACTACTTATTATTACCTATACGAGGTAGTTTTGCGAGGCAATTGCAGTTGATATTTTGCAGGGTTAAAGGTCAGGAGTTGTTATTTTGCAGGGTTAAAGGTCAGCAGGCAATATTCGTTCGCCTCTGCCGGTTTTCGCCACGTCGCTGCGTGTCGGTTACACACACCGTACCGTACACAAAACAATGTGTGCCAGCAGTGCAATCTTCCGATTTTCGCCATTCACTTTACACAGGGAGGTGGGAAGAGAAAGAGTGCGATCTCTCTCCCCACCTCCCTCCGATCGACCACGAAAAGAAAACATTCCAGGACGTCGCTGGGTGTCGGTTACACGCACCGCAGAAGAACGCTGATAAATCAACTCATACAAGGTCGACCACTTACAGCAGCACTACGCGTCAAACAATGATTAGTCCATTTCAGCTCAATAATTGCAGAGTGACCATCAGTTTTACAACTCTCCAAATTTAAACAGAAGTAAAAAAATAAAGTGTAAAAGCGTTCAGATGTTTGAAGTTCGCCTGTTACAACTACATATGTATCTTTGAAGTTGGAGTTGAATGATATACATTGATGAACAATTTTTCAATTATTCGACATGTTGATGATCTACAGGTAGTCAAATGTGGCTTGATCTATATCATAGTGTATAGCCGTATTCACATATTTTCTTAATTTACCTAGAGGATAGGTAATAATTATGATATTGACTGGCCTTGAGGGAGATACCAGATAAATATTGCCCGCACTGAAAGAATATATTGCCCTCGTCTTCGACTCGGGCAATATTCTTTCAGTTTGGGCAATATTTTCTGGTATCTCCCTCGAGGCCAGTCAATATTATATATGTATTTCCATTCGAAAGACTATGCTTGATGAACAAGGTGAACGGATACGGATAAATATGCACCCTTTGGAGGGGCAAAATTAAGACCGTAATCAAGCGAAACTGTTCCACTCTGAAGTGTTCGTATCTTACAAATTTGTTTTAAGTTTTTCAAATTTATGATTGGACTTAGACCGCCAGTATTTGGTAGCGCTAGAATAGAGTTGATACTCCATGTGAGGAATCTCTCTAATAGCTTGCTTTGCGAGAATGTTCGGAAACAATTCTTCATGGGTTGCCTTTTCCTCCTCGGTAGAATGTACACTTTGTAGAGGAAAAATTTATTGGTATGGGGTTGAAATGAAATTATTGGCTTCATAGCCAAATATTGTGGCCGATATCCAAGGCTCGGGAATTATTTTGACCAGTCATCTTTGGAAAGCTTGAGATTTCCAGCACTGAACGGTTTTGGGCAGTACTCATCCTTTTTTTGCTGGCTTGCGTAGAGACATTCATGACACACGATGTATGCTTATGTGACACTTGTCAATTTTTCTCAGATGTCTTTCTGAACAACTTTCTACCAAGTGGAATCGACTTGCTGCGCAAGTGTTGTTGAGAAGGGTTGAGAAGGAGTTTCAAGGTACCTCGATGGTGCATGCTCAGATCATACGATAAGCAAAGCCCGGGAGTGTCAGGCCATCGATGGTGACGTGAGTTGTAAAAATTTTCGTTGTGTCAATTGCATGGATGATTATCCGTGCATGATCTGTGGATTTCAGAAAGGATTTATCTATGTGGTAGAAGTCCCTTCACTACATTTTGTTGTAGAAGTTGGGAGCTCACAAGACCCAAGGCCTCCTAAAGGAGGATCGCCCAAATTTTGCTCTCGATTTTTGGTGTGAGAACTGCTTGGGCATTCGATGGCAATTGAGCATTTGCTTCGCGATTAGAACACTTACCTTCTGATATGGCAGTGTGACTGCCTTCATTAGCAAATCAGCCAATTTTTAAATTTGGCCCAAATGAGATCAGAATTTATGTTAAAATCAGATTTGGTACCAGGCTTCCCTTACGAAAAAGTCCTGTGGTACCCCTGTGGTAATTACCACAGGACGGTACCACAGGACAGTACCACAGGAAAGTATACCACAGGACAGTACCACAGGACAGTACCACAGGAATTGTCCTGTGGTAATTGGGACATACCACAGGACAGTACCACAGGAATTCCTGTGGTATTTTGGGACGTACCACAGGGCAGTACCACAGGAAAGTACCACAGGACCGGCACCACAGAACAGTACCACAGGACAGTACCACAGGAATTCCTGTGGTATTTTGGGACGTACCACAGTGCAGTACCACAGGAATTCCTGTGGTATTTTGGGACGTACCACAGGGCAGTACCACAGGACTAGTACCACAGAACAGTACCACAGGAACTGTCCTGTGGTATTTTGGGACAGTACCACAGGTCGATCATTACCACACAGCATTACCACAGGGCAGTACCACACAGCATTTCCATGGTACCACAGGAGAGTACCACACAGGACAGATCGAAAAAAAATAATCTGGGAGACTTTTAGCCACATTTCACGGAATATTCCTGATAGGTGCGTGATGGATTTCAGGACAAACATGGCCCTACTTAATAACCTGTCCTACTCCTAACATATAACCTCAAACGAGAGTCTAATGGCCAAGTGCCAATCTAGTCATATAATAGATCTATATAGTCATATTCTATTCCTAGGTAGCCATCGACCCTATCAGTACATATATATATGGCCGTCTATCCGTAAAGCATTAAGGCATGGTTACTAACTCGATTATACTTTATTATCAAGATATGAAATTACACTTTCATAACAATATCTATGATATTGGGAATAACATAACATAATTAGACAATTTTTCATAAAGTTCAAAGTAACTTCCATCATTAATACTTTGATTTTTTAAGACATATGTGTATTTTCTAAAATCTAGAGTGCTTTTTATGAATATTCATGAGCTATGTAAAAATTTGTACCACAGGAGTACCACAGGAGTACCACAGGAGTACCACAGAAGTCCTTATGAAATTTCTCATGCTTTACATCAGCACTTTCACTAAATAGGTAATACTGTAGGAGTATAGGACAGGATAAGTAATGGCAGATCAATTGTTATAATTCACAGCATAACTCATCTATCAATTAATTGAGAAATATTAATATGTGCTTTTTTGTTTGTATTTTTGTTATAAATTTCAGTTGATTCTGCCTTACAATTTTCCTGTATGGTACTCCTGTGTGGTACTGCTGTTTGATATTCTCCTGATGTGATAGTCCTCTGGTATAAAATGTTAAGAAAAAAAAAAGGAATATCCTGTAGCATTTTTCTGTGGTATTTACGAATTTAATTTGCTGTGTGGTACTTCTGTGTGGAATAGCACCATATTATGATTTTCCTGTGGGATTTTGGACAGTTCCTGTGGTACTCTCCTGTGGTATACATCGAAAATTACCACAGGAATTCCTGTCGTACTGTCCTGTGGTACGTTCCAAAATTCCACAGGACAATTCGTGTGGTACTGTCCTGTGGTACGTCCCAAAATACCACAGGACAAGTCATGTTGTACTGTCCTGTGGTACTATCCTGTGGTACTTTCCTGTGGTATTGTCCTGTGGTACTGCCCTGTGGTACTGCCCTGTGGTACTGTCCTGTGGTACGTCCCAAAATAACACAGGACAAGTCGTGTGGTACTGTCCTGTGGTACTATCCTGTGGTACTGTCCTGTGGTACGTAACAAAATACCACAGGACAAGTCGTGTGGTACTGTCCTGTGGTACTATCCTGTGGTACTGCCCTGTGGTACGTCCCAAAATACCACTGGACAAGTCGTGTGGTACTGTCCTGTGGTACTATCCTGTGGTACTTTCCTGTGGTACTGTCCTGTGGTACTGCCCTGTGGTATTGTCCTGTGGTACTGCCCTGTGGTACTGTCCTGTTGTACGTCCCAAAATACCACAGGACAAGTCGTGAGGTACTGTCCTGTGGTAATATCCTGTGGTACTGTCCTGTGGTACTGTCCTGTGGTATGTCCCAAAATACCACAGGACAATTCCTGTGGTACTGTCCTGTGGTATGTCCCAAAATACCACAGGACAAGTCGTGTGGTACTGTCCTGTGGTACTTTCCTGTGGTACTGCCCTGTGGTACTGCCCTGTGGTACGTCCCAAAATACCACAGGACGAGTCGTGTGGTACGCTCCTGTGGTACTATCCTGTGGTACTTTCCTGTGGTACTGTCCTGTGGTACTGCCCTGTGGTACTATCCTGTGGTACTTTTCTGTGGTACTGTCCTGTGGTACTGCCCTGTGGTACTGTCCTGTGGTACGTCCCAAAATACCACAGGGCAAGTCGTTTGGTACTGTCCTGTGGTACTATCCTGTGGTACTTTTCTGTGGTACTGTCCTGTGGTACTGTCCTGTGGTACGTCCCAAAATACCACAAGTCGTGAGGTATTGCCCTGTGGTACTATCCTGTGGTACTGTCCTGTGGTACGTCCCAAAATACCACAGGACAATTCCTGTGGTACTGTCCTGTGGTACTTTCCTGTGGTACTGTTCTGTGGTACTTTCCTGTGGTACTGTCCTGTGGAACTGCCCTGTGGTACTGTCCTGTGGTACGTCCTAAAATACCACAAAACAAGTCGTGTGGTACTGTCCTGTGGTACTATCCTGTGGAATTCCTGTTGTACTCTCCTGTGGTACGTCCCAAATGACAATTCGTGTGGTACTGTCCTGTGGTACCGTTGTGTGGTATACGTCCCAAAATACCACAGGACAATTTGTGTGTATACTGTCTTGTGGTACTGTCCTGTGGATTTTTCCTGTGGTAATGTCCTGTGGTACTGCCCTGTGGTACATCCCAGAGTACCACACGAGCCTGTGACACAGTACCACACAGTTCCTGTGTTAACATATATTTGTGTGGTACATTGTACATTCATGACACACGATGTATGCTTATGTGACACTTGTCAATTTTTCTCAGATGTCTTTCTGAACAACTTTCTACCAAGTGGAATCGACTTGCTGCGCAAGTGTTGTTGAGAAGGGTTGAGAAGGAGTTTCAAGGTACCTCGATGGTGCATGCTCAGATCATACGATAAGCAAAGCCCGGGAGTGTCAGGCCATCGATGGTGACGTGAGTTGTAAAAATTTTCGTTGTGTCAATTGCATGGATGATTATCCGTGCATGATCTGTGGATTTCAGAAAGGATTTATCTATGTGGTAGAAGTCCCTTCACTACATTTTGTTGTAGAAGTTGGGAGCTCACAAGACCCAAGGCCTCCTAAAGGAGGATCGCCCAAATTTTGCTCTCGATTTTTGGTGTGAGAACTGCTTGGGCATTCGATGGCAATTGAGCATTTGCTTCGCGATTAGAACACTTACCTTCTGATATGGCAGTGTGACTGCCTTCATTAGCAAATCAGCCAATTTTTAAATTTGGCCCAAATGAGATCAGAATTTATGTTAAAATCAGATTTGGTACCAGGCTTCCCTTACGAAAAAGTCCTGTGGTACCCCTGTGGTAATTACCACAGGACGGTACCACAGGACAGTACCACAGGAAAGTATACCACAGGACAGTACCACAGGACAGTACCACAGGAATTGTCCTGTGGTAATTGGGACATACCACAGGACAGTACCACAGGAATTCCTGTGGTATTTTGGGACGTACCACAGGGCAGTACCACAGGAAAGTACCACAGGACCGGCACCACAGAACAGTACCACAGGACAGTACCACAGGAATTCCTGTGGTATTTTGGGACGTACCACAGTGCAGTACCACAGGAATTCCTGTGGTATTTTGGGACGTACCACAGGGCAGTACCACAGGACTAGTACCACAGAACAGTACCACAGGAACTGTCCTGTGGTATTTTGGGACAGTACCACAGGTCGATCATTACCACACAGCATTACCACAGGGCAGTACCACACAGCATTTCCATGGTACCACAGGAGAGTACCACACAGGACAGATCGAAAAAAAATAATCTGGGAGACTTTTAGCCACATTTCACGGAATATTCCTGATAGGTGCGTGATGGATTTCAGGACAAACATGGCCCTACTTAATAACCTGTCCTACTCCTAACATATAACCTCAAACGAGAGTCTAATGGCCAAGTGCCAATCTAGTCATATAATAGATCTATATAGTCATATTCTATTCCTAGGTAGCCATCGACCCTATCAGTACATATATATATGGCCGTCTATCCGTAAAGCATTAAGGCATGGTTACTAACTCGATTATACTTTATTATCAAGATATGAAATTACACTTTCATAACAATATCTATGATATTGGGAATAACATAACATAATTAGACAATTTTTCATAAAGTTCAAAGTAACTTCCATCATTAATACTTTGATTTTTTAAGACATATGTGTATTTTCTAAAATCTAGAGTGCTTTTTATGAATATTCATGAGCTATGTAAAAATTTGTACCACAGGAGTACCACAGGAGTACCACAGGAGTACCACAGAAGTCCTTATGAAATTTCTCATGCTTTACATCAGCACTTTCACTAAATAGGTAATACTGTAGGAGTATAGGACAGGATAAGTAATGGCAGATCAATTGTTATAATTCACAGCATAACTCATCTATCAATTAATTGAGAAATATTAATATGTGCTTTTTTGTTTGTATTTTTGTTATAAATTTCAGTTGATTCTGCCTTACAATTTTCCTGTATGGTACTCCTGTGTGGTACTGCTGTTTGATATTCTCCTGATGTGATAGTCCTCTGGTATAAAATGTTAAGAAAAAAAAAAAGGAATATCCTGTAGCATTTTTCTGTGGTATTTACGAATTTAATTTGCTGTGTGGTACTTCTGTGTGGAATAGCACCATATTATGATTTTCCTGTGGGATTTTGGACAGTTCCTGTGGTACTCTCCTGTGGTATACATCGAAAATTACCACAGGAATTCCTGTCGTACTGTCCTGTGGTACGTTCCAAAATTCCACAGGACAATTCGTGTGGTACTGTCCTGTGGTACGTCCCAAAATACCACAGGACAAGTCATGTTGTACTGTCCTGTGGTACTATCCTGTGGTACTTTCCTGTGGTATTGTCCTGTGGTACTGCCCTGTGGTACTGCCCTGTGGTACTGTCCTGTGGTACGTCCCAAAATAACACAGGACAAGTCGTGTGGTACTGTCCTGTGGTACTATCCTGTGGTACTGTCCTGTGGTACGTAACAAAATACCACAGGACAAGTCGTGTGGTACTGTCCTGTGGTACTATCCTGTGGTACTGCCCTGTGGTACGTCCCAAAATACCACTGGACAAGTCGTGTGGTACTGTCCTGTGGTACTATCCTGTGGTACTTTCCTGTGGTACTGTCCTGTGGTACTGCCCTGTGGTATTGTCCTGTGGTACTGCCCTGTGGTACTGTCCTGTTGTACGTCCCAAAATACCACAGGACAAGTCGTGAGGTACTGTCCTGTGGTAATATCCTGTGGTACTGTCCTGTGGTACTGTCCTGTGGTATGTCCCAAAATACCACAGGACAATTCCTGTGGTACTGTCCTGTGGTATGTCCCAAAATACCACAGGACAAGTCGTGTGGTACTGTCCTGTGGTACTTTCCTGTGGTACTGCCCTGTGGTACTGCCCTGTG
The DNA here is from genome assembly GCA_033980235.1 of Diadema setosum. Taxonomy (NCBI): domain Eukaryota; kingdom Metazoa; phylum Echinodermata; class Echinoidea; order Diadematoida; family Diadematidae; genus Diadema; species Diadema setosum. Next base: position 37,761,480 of record CM067061.1, read on the forward strand.
GTACGTCCCAAAATACCACAGGACGAGTCGTGTGGTACGCTCCTGTGGTACTATCCTGTGGTACTTTCCTGTGGTACTGTCCTGTGGTACTGCCCTGTGGTACTATCCTGTGGTACTTTTCTGTGGTACTGTCCTGTGGTACTGCCCTGTGGTACTGTCCTGTGGTACGTCCCAAAATACCACAGGGCAAGTCGTTTGGTACTGTCCTGTGGTACTATCCTGTGGTACTTTTCTGTGGTACTGTCCTGTGGTACTGTCCTGTGGTACGTCCCAAAATACCACAAGTCGTGAGGTATTGCCCTGTGGTACTATCCTGTGGTACTGTCCTGTGGTACGTCCCAAAATACCACAGGACAATTCCTGTGGTACTGTCCTGTGGTACTTTCCTGTGGTACTGTTCTGTGGTACTTTCCTGTGGTACTGTCCTGTGGAACTGCCCTGTGGTACTGTCCTGTGGTACGTCCTAAAATACCACAAAACAAGTCGTGTGGTACTGTCCTGTGGTACTATCCTGTGGAATTCCTGTTGTACTCTCCTGTGGTACGTCCCAAATGACAATTCGTGTGGTACTGTCCTGTGGTACCGTTGTGTGGTATACGTCCCAAAATACCACAGGACAATTTGTGTGTATACTGTCTTGTGGTACTGTCCTGTGGATTTTTCCTGTGGTAATGTCCTGTGGTACTGCCCTGTGGTACATCCCAGAGTACCACACGAGCCTGTGACACAGTACCACACAGTTCCTGTGTTAACATATATTTGTGTGGTACATTGTACATTCATGACACACGATGTATGCTTATGTGACACTTGTCAATTTTTCTCAGATGTCTTTCTGAACAACTTTCTACCAAGTGGAATCGACTTGCTGCGCAAGTGTTGTTGAGAAGGGTTGAGAAGGAGTTTCAAGGTACCTCGATGGTGCATGCTCAGATCATACGATAAGCAAAGCCCGGGAGTGTCAGGCCATCGATGGTGACGTGAGTTGTAAAAATTTTCGTTGTGTCAATTGCATGGATGATTATCCGTGCATGATCTGTGGATTTCAGAAAGGATTTATCTATGTGGTAGAAGTCCCTTCACTACATTTTGTTGTAGAAGTTGGGAGCTCACAAGACCCAAGGCCTCCTAAAGGAGGATCGCCCAAATTTTGCTCTCGATTTTTGGTGTGAGAACTGCTTGGGCATTCGATGGCAATTGAGCATTTGCTTCGCGATTAGAACACTTACCTTCTGATATGGCAGTGTGACTGCCTTCATTAGCAAATCAGCCAATTTTTAAATTTGGCCCAAATGAGATCAGAATTTATGTTAAAATCAGATTTGGTACCAGGCTTCCCTTACGAAAAAGTCCTGTGGTACCCCTGTGGTAATTACCACAGGACGGTACCACAGGACAGTACCACAGGAAAGTATACCACAGGACAGTACCACAGGACAGTACCACAGGAATTGTCCTGTGGTAATTGGGACATACCACAGGACAGTACCACAGGAATTCCTGTGGTATTTTGGGACGTACCACAGGGCAGTACCACAGGAAAGTACCACAGGACCGGCACCACAGAACAGTACCACAGGACAGTACCACAGGAATTCCTGTGGTATTTTGGGACGTACCACAGTGCAGTACCACAGGAATTCCTGTGGTACGTCCCAAATGACAATTCGTGTGGTACTGTCCTGTGGTACCGTTGTGTGGTATACGTCCCAAAATACCACAGGACAATTTGTGTGTATACTGTCTTGTGGTACTGTCCTGTGGATTTTTCCTGTGGTAATGTCCTGTGGTACTGCCCTGTGGTACATCCCAGAGTACCACACGAGCCTGTGACACAGTACCACACAGTTCCTGTGTTAACATATATTTGTGTGGTACATTGTGTGGTACCAACCAGTACCACAGGGAGTACCACATGAGCCTGTAAAACAGTACCACACAGTTCCTGTGGTAACATTTATTTATGTGGTACATTGTGTGGTACTGACAAGTACTACAGGGAGTACCCTACAAGCCTGTGGTACAGTACCACACAATTCCTGTGGTAACATTACAAGTGTGTGGTACATTGTGTGGTACCGACAAGTACCACAGGGAGTACCACAGGACTTTTTTGTTAGGGTTTGAAAGAGTTTGGCTGTAAGGACATGGCATCCGGATCAATTCGGTTGTCAAAATGACCATAACCACAAGGGCAGAGTCAAGGCCACCCATACAGGGCAACGCAATCAGTTTTGCCAGGAAGGAGGCTGACATGAGAATATCGTCGTCTGTTAGTGAGCTGCCGATGGGGATGGCTAGCTCGCTGAAGTCTTCGATGGGCGGGGCAGGCCCCTGTCCCCGCGGACATGGCTCGCATGTCCGGACTAATCGCCGGGAGGAGAAGCTCTCCTGCACCAGCTGGCATGGCTCGCATGCCGTTTGTCATTACCACGGTGTGCCGCCGCCCTAGCCATGAAGCGGGAGAGCATCTCGGTCTCTCCAGTTGAGCTTCAAGGCGGCCTTCCATGCCCTGATCTCCCCGCGGGGATGGGGGCTGAGAAATAGCGTCGTCTTTCTGATCACTAGACATTGGACTTTGAGATGTATAATCATTGAGGTGTCTCACCTCCCTGGTATAATTCACTGCCGTCACACTTGAAAAAGATGCTTACTGCTCACTGACACGGGTATTTATAGCCAACTGGGACTGCCTGGAATTTTTACCTACTTTGAATTTCATTATGTGACTTCACTGCCTTAAACAAATGGGAAATGCTAACCTCTGAAGACTTATACGAGTATTACGTAATAGAATCATAATAAATATAGCCTGATTGACGCCGAGGGGTGTTGTACAAGGAGCCCTGATAAATTGGACTGTGTAGTTGGGTCCACCTGCACTATTCTGCCTACATACTCGAAACAGCTGCATCACTTCGGTGATCCCTCGCATTTATCCCCAAGTTGAATTATCCTTCGGGTTTATGCCGGGTTCAAGTGTGTACGTGTGTGTCACACACAAGCACACTGCTAAAGCTTCTGACCATCCGAGCATTTAGAATTTACGGTTTCCGGGACGCGATCTCTGAACTAGGGCTTTCTATAGTTTAGTCGGTAGAGCACCGGGTTAGCAGTCCGGAGGCCTCGAGTTCGAATCCCGAAGGAATTCCATTTTCTCTGCTCAACTTTTCCACCTTTGTAGAACCAAAACATCTTTTATCCTCTAGAACCTAACACTGTGTACATGTAACGGGGATGGATGTTTCAAGGAAAGACTCTTTCTCTCTCTCTTATGCAGTATTTTGGCCATTTGTGCACACACATTCTGATCTGATACTGAACTTTAGTCATAACATGCCGATGAAAAATATCATGTAGCCATGAATATGTTTTCCTCACCTGTCAACATCGCTTCTTTTCAATGCGTGGATGTGATCAGTTTCTTCAATTTTTCTGTTTGGAAGTAGAAAAACAAAAGCAACGCGTGAATGCAAAAATACAAGTACAGTGTATGTTAAATGGATTACAAGGAAGATCTAATGTCATAAAGCAGCAATATTGCATGAAGCACTTTTACATTTTGTTAATGTTTCATGCTGATAATCTTTCATGTAAAACTAACAATGTGAAACCTGCCGAAATTGGCTCAGTAATTGCCCCAAGACGTCTCTGATGACGGTCACTTCAGTTCAGTTTGATTTAATCATGTTTCGTATTATAGCCTGGAATAATTAAATAGAAAGGACACTTTGGACTTATACCACAGGTTATAAAAGAAGCATTATACAAAAACTTCAAACACAACAATTTACTAAAACATTTAATTGAACAGAGCAAAATTAACAACAACGCAGACCATCACACAGAGAAGTGTGGCCATTTTCAGCACACACTGCATTATACTTTAGGTGTGACAAGGTTCACTGTTCCCTATTCATTTGCAATCGATCTGAATCTGTATTAATCAACAAACAATCACAACTGTTAATTACCCTTCAATAACAGCATCTGTTGATGTGCGTTTGCAAAGGTAAGAGACTGCGATTGGCAATGTGCTTTAGGCTAATGTCAGTCCTTCTTTCCAAGAACAGATGGTTTGCTGTGGCACAGTAATAGGGACGCTGATTACCAACAACGGACATAATACATGTAATAATATCTATACAAATCAGAATTGCACGCTTGGTATACTCACAAAACATTGAATGGCAACATGCAAGATATTACTCAGTTACTGTATGAAGAAAAGGTGATTTCGTTGTCTTTTGTTAACAATATTCAGCAGTGATTGACAGAATCCTGATGTCATCTATACAGAATCGTGGTTTCGTGTGTTTTTTTTTTCTTTTTCTGTTTTTTTTTTGGCAGATCCAAGTAACATAAAAGTAAAGATTTATCATGAATGTATGGGACAATAATGTTGATATTTTCTTGCCCTCGTAAGTGATTATCAGGGTATTATAAGTCAACAAAGTTCAACATGCAGTATTTGGACTGCACATAGCCTAATGGAATGTTTTGCTCTTATGAGTTCAAAATTCACAGAGAACCCTTTCTACTAAATATCCCCCGGTTCGTTCGTTTGTTACATTAGGGAGTTTTCACTACACGACAGGAAGACCGAAATACGCGAAAGCAATAAGCTGTGACAGTCCCCATATTCGGACTCCCGTCCCCATATCTAAGCAGTTTCGCTTTCCTGTACAGGACGGATAGTCCAGCGGATATAGAAAAAATCATGCACATTATGGTAAAAGCACCATACTTTGTACACATGTACATGATGCCAATACAAGTCATTTCTGATATGGAAGCCACTCTGATTCTCCTTTTGGCGGCCGTGGCGGCCATGTTTCAAAATGGCCGCCATGTGATATAGCAATGCTGTGTATTTTGGAAACTATAAGTCCGATTGTCGTGATTCTTGTACCAAAGTATAGGTTTTGAGGGTCAAGGATTCAAATAAAATGATTTTTGAGACGATAAAATCATGGCAACCTACTTATTGGCGGCCATTTTGGAAAAATATGGCCACCATGCTACAATGTAGATATAACATATCCTTAAAACGTATGGACAAAGGGTCATGACTCTGGTACTAACTTATATGTTTTTGGGTTCAAGGATTCCGATAAATTCAAATGTAAGTGAATATGAATCGTTTCATCCTACGTTTTAGCGGCCATTTTAATGAATATGGCTGCCATACAACAGATAATGAATACTGTATATCTTCGAAATCAAAAGATATATAATCACGATTCAGGTGTAAAAGTATAGTTTTGGGGTGAAGGTTTTCGATATAATGATGTTTTACCAAAGTGAATAGGTTCATCACATCCTTTGTTTTGGCGGCCATTTAATAAATATGGCCCCCTCCAGTCTGTTATATAGCGTTCGAGTGTTATGAAAGCAGTATGCCCATTGTGGATTGATTCTGGTGTAAAAGTTTGTTTGTTTTAGGGGTCAACAATTACTTGTTCACTCATTTTTAGTATTCTAATGTGGAACATCTGGGCATAGTTAATTTTGTAAGCATTTTGGAAAATATGCTCAACTTCCTTTATAGACTTTCTCTGTGTACAGTGTATGCAAAAACATGATCTTCACAATTTCATGTCGGAAGTACATATTAATCAAGATTATACATTTTCTAGATATATAGACTCTCGCTTTCTCTGGTCCCTGGACCATGGAATGAAAATCATAGTTTCTAACCAATATAGTACATCTGTTTTATTTGGAAAATGACACTAAGTGTGAGAAAACTTCTAAAACATCTTGGGTCACTTACATCAAAAAGTAACGTAAACACACTATATGTATGTCTATAAAATCCATGATTGACCAGGCTGTTCCGATACTTACAACTACACTGAATCTTGTACATCAAAGGATAAAGTAAATATACAGAATAGATATTATACAATACATCTTTATAGGATTACATTTAATTGTCATTTGCAGCGTAGTGGGTAAAGAATCAGCCTCATGAAAAGAAATCGGGGGGGGGGGCATTTCATGAAGCGCTTTGTCGGATATTTCGTCTGACAAAATGTTAAGAAGCTACTGAAATCCTTGCATCTGATTGGCTGAGAGCAAATTTGTCCGACAAGTTGTCGGACAAAAATGCTTCATGAAATTCCCCCCAGATCTTCTGCCAAAATTTTTGTATCCAATACCAACATCATTTCTCTTAGACAAATTTGGACATGATAGGTTTTTTTTGTGTCATCATCTTGACATATGATGCACTTGGTCCAATCTGTTTCTTTCCTGGGAGCTGGTTTCTCGGTTGAAATGAGCTTTACTTTTGAAGCCATGTTATCCTACAAATAAACCTAATTACCAATTACTTAAAAAGATAACATTTTATGTAAATGTGCTTAACAGAGGTAAAGCCAAAAACTTATGTGTACATTTTTTTCTAGAAATGTGACAAACATTTTCTTTAAATGGATTTGTGGTCGTGAATTTTACCTTTTGATGTACGATAATTTGTAAAGAACAAGAACAAGGAAAAATCAAATTATCTGTTTCTGTGCGTAAATCTACTCTGAACACATTACTTGTTATGGTTAATCTATGCATTAATTTTTATCAATGATTTTAGCCTCTTGAACTGAATTTCACCCTACCCTAACTCTAAAGAAATGATACAAATATATATTTGATGCATTTGCCACTCTCTTATGGAATAAGGATTAAGGTTTCATAATTCAAAAGCAACTTCTACAGGTAAATGGACAGCTGGCATTTCAACAAAATTTTATAACGTAACAGCGCCCATCCAAAATATAAACTACAAGAAAAATTATTCTAATTTATGAATTTAAGGAAACGTCAAAGAAATATAAATTTTTAGGTTCAAAATTATTGGAAGATAAAAGTGCAGAATAAAATGAAGGGTTTGTTTTCGAAACCGATAAGTCCATTTTTGAAAATTTTGAAGTATACGATCTCTGTCATAAAGTACAAAATCATACCTTTTAAATGATATATTAGTCACTGCATATAAAGGCATATTTTGAAGTTATGGTCAAAAGAAGCAAAACATTTCTTATTATTCTCTTTATTTATTCTCTTTATCTTGACCTTTAATCGTAAATATCTCCATTTGGCAAATATGGACTTATCGGTTTTTGCAAACAAACTCTTCAAATATGCAGTAAATAGATCTTACTTATAGACCAGGAGCTGGCTGCTGGTCAATTTACCCCATCAAGCCCAAAAGGTTTGACCACTCAAAGTTACTGGGGCCACTCCCCTCATTACAAAACTGGGCGTCAGCCTCATACCTGAGGGTGGGTTCGTCCCCAAGGGAACCCCCCCCCCAGGGACCCCCCCCCCAAAAAAAAAAAAAAAAAAAAAAAAAAAAAAAAAAAAAACGCCCTCCGGCGGGTGTAATTTACCCCATGGAGCCCATGGACCAAACCTGATCTAAAAGAATGGCCTAGGGGTGTACATGATAAAAATATAAAAACTGACAAAATATCTGGTCGGGAAAGGGGTTGCCAGACCGTCCCCCCCCCCCCCCCCGGGCCCCCCCCCCCCCCCCTGGCGGGTGTAATTTACCCCATGCAGCCCACGCACCAAACTTGGTCCAATGAAAGTTCTATGGGTGTACATAATAAAAACATAAAAACTGACACAATATCTGGTCGGGAAAGGGGTTGCCAGATCCCCTCACCCCCCCCCCCCCCAAAAAAAACAAACAAACAAACAAACAAACAAACAAACAAACAAACCACCCCTTCGTGGGTTTAATTTAACCAACAGCACCCATGGATCGTGTGAGTGTGAAGGGCTATATGGTTTGGAGAGGTATGAATGAGCATGTCATAAAAAGTAATAAATGGAACTTCTTGATGTAAGATGGAGTTATAACAACAAAAGCATTGTGTGTGTGCATATATTTATATATCCACATGTCCCATCCCACTCCCTCCCCCAAAACAATAGAGTTATCGATATCTACACTAGAAACATACTCAAAGAGTGCAGACCTTTGCCAAGCAGCTCATTTCCACCCATCCACACATGCTAAAAACTGCCAAATTTCCCATATAAAAGCCTTTTGCTTTTAAATGCCATCAACTTCCAGGTGTGTGGTAGCGCCTTATACCTTGAGCACATGCTTTTACCTTCAGTGCATGTATGCAAACCTCAAATTCATGCAGCTTGAACTCCCAATTTAATGGATCTCTTCTGCCATAAGATAAAAATCATCAAAATTTCATAAAAATTCCCAGATCACTACCAAAATTTATATTAATCAGCTGTTCTTAAAATGTAATTGTGTTATTATCATCTTTTCATACAAGTTTCATCCAAATGTGTTCTCAACCTTTCAAGTTGTTGTGCATACAAACAAAAATGCAGACAATACTACTATATAAGTATCATAAACTCCTCAAGAGGCAGAAATAATTACAACTGTATCCAACATCCTACAGTTCAACTGTGTTACCATGCATGTGGAGCAAGCTCATGTACAAGAAACTGTATTGATACAAAATTGTACATATGCAGTGCGTGTATATGCCATAGTGTGGTTAATTGCATGCATTTTGTATGTTGTATATACATTTTATTCGTTGCATGCAATTAATCTCTACATTTCAAAGATCTGCAACATGTGTATCATTAGTCTGCAAACAATGAAAAAGCGGTGCTTTCCTGACCTTGGTAAGTGAACTGGGCTTTCCTATTGTAGGTACCGGTACTAAAATACTGGTAGGCTCCTCTCGTACATGTATTTCATCACTGGATGACAATTAGTGTCAGTAACAGAGCAAGCAAAGAAAAGTCAAGAGTCTAGATCTTGGACTAGATCTAGGTCTCAAATATGCTATGATATGGCTAGATATCTAAACCTATTTCCTATACACGCTATAGCTTGCAGAGTACCTGGTACTATTTGGCGAAACCAAATGAACTGGAACAGGGGATGGATTGTCAGCGAGACGTAGTGTATTATGAGTCATAACTGAAAAACCAATAAATAGAACATCAATGTTCTCAGCCTATATAGGTTTAAGTGTCAAAGGTGTGCATTGCTTTAAATGTGCATAGAACACTTAAACCCTGAATTTGTTAAAGCCACTGCACTTCCTATCATTCATAGGGTCAAAAAGGCATAATTATACTACATTTCAATTTCTCTATCTTGGACATCTTTGACTTTAGGATTAGAAATAGCCTTATAAATATATATGATAAGTGTTGAAGATGCAAATGTTCCAATGAATGAATACTTGGAGAAAATCATCCTAACATTCACGAAGTGTGATTGCGGAACCAAAGCGCCATTCGAACAAAGTACACCTAAATTTATTTATCTGCTTGCATTTTAAATGTCATACCGTAATATTCCCGGCCATGGTTGTGTCGGGAAAAAACAGAAGGTGATGTCAAAAATGACACGAACGCAAAGCGTACAGGTCGGTCCCATGTATACATAATCGCGTCACTGTATAGCGTTGCATGTCACAGCCACAGCACACACAACGCATTGCTGCATGCAGCGTGCGCGGCAGCAGCTCAGCAGTCACCGTATACCGCCGTGCGACATTCAGCAAAATTGACTGCGGCACATGCAAACCAACAATGGGCACGAAATCCTGAATCTCACGTACCACGCATGCCCAATTTATACAGGAAAAGAAATTACGTCATTTTCAATTGTTTCGCTGACTATAATTTTCTATTCCAAACCCTGTAGAAACAAGTTGATTTCTCAAAAAGTACAGGTGGAAACAAGCGAAAACTTTCACCATTATATGGATTGAGGTCTGATGAACTTATTTTGCCAATTTCGGACACATTGGAGCCCGGCCATAGTCCAGTCGGAAAAAAACAGAGAGCATGTTTTGCGAGAGGTGATTTTCAAAACGCTTTAATATCTCAAGTTCTAGTGCAGCAAATTTCATAATTTTTTCATCAAAAGAAAGGTTTTTAAAAACCTAAATAGTGTGGGAAGTTTGAGTTTACTAGCGGCACGCATAGCGGCACAAGGAGAAGGTAAAGATTTGACTTTTTCATGCACACAGTTTCGGGCAGCCGTGGATGCCCGTTGGAAATTCAAATAGAACGGGGCGATAATGAGATGCAAATTGGGGTGCTCCACCGCGCCTGAACTGTGAAGCTTCAATATGCCTAATGTCAGATAAGTTATGCACTGACATAGCAATGCATCTGAGTCATTCAATACCCCATTTAATCACTTTTTCTCCATATGTTGGACGCTCCGCATTTATGATTGATGTACAAGCTACAGTGTTATAATCCGAAATAGTCTTAAGTCCGACCAGTGCAAGTGACCATGGTAATTGTTGTGAGACAATTTATTTACCACTATGTACATACAGTATAAGAATACATGTATGTCCATGGTCATGTGTAAGCAGTAGGCCTGTGCATGTATAAGCAGTAGGCCTATGCATGTGTGTGTGTGTGTGTGTGTGTGCGCGCACATGCCTACTGTTACAGCATATATACACACCGCAATATCCAAAATTATATACAAAATTGATCAAAATAGGCATATAACTACTACATCTAATATACAGGTTGTGCTTTATGGACGATAGGCCACACAACATGAATGGATAGATTGTATCAATACTTAACCCTTTCTGTATGGACTTAAAAAGATGTACATGTATCACCATACCACGTACCTCTTCCTTCGGAATGACTAGGTACATTACAGTACACATGTGGGTGCATATTGCTTTGTGTGTAAATGTGTGTGTTTGTGGGGGGGGGGGGGTATAGGGGGAGTGGTTGTCCCAGAGGCAGTTTAACCCCTTTCCTGCCCAGATGTAACGTCAGCTTTTCTAATGTTATTATGTACATGTAGACTTCTACCTCTTTGCACACTACACCGAGAAATCTCAACCCATAAGGGGTGTTTCTGTGTGTATAGGGGGCCTCGGGGGGGGGGGGGGGGAGGGGGGCGATGGGGCAGTCTGGCAACCCCTTCCCCGACCAGATATTGTGTCAGCTTTTATATTTTCATTATGTGCACCCATAGTACTTTCATTGGACCAAGTTTGGTGCATGGGCTGCATGGGGTAAATAACACCCGCCAGGGGGGGGGGGGGGGGGGACGGTCTGGCAACCCCTTTCCCGACCAGATATTTTGTCAGTTTTTATATTTTTATTATGTACACCCCTAGGCCATTCTTTTAGACCAGGTTTGGTCCATGGGCTCCACGGGGTAAATTACACCCGCCGGAGGGCGTTTTTTTTTTTTTTTTTTTTTTTTTGGGGGGGGGGGGGGTCCCAGGGGGACGACCCCGCCCTCAGGTATCAGGCTGACGCCCAGTTTTGTAATGAGGGGGGTGGCCCCAGTAACTTTGAGGGGTCAAACCTTTTGGGCTTGATGGGGTAAATTGACCAGCAGCCAGCTCCTGGTCTATTACCGTCATCAGTAGACATACTGAAGACGTTCTCTAAAGCGCACCTGCATCTATGCATTCACGTTCATCTCCGCTCATCAATGGATGATCAACTAGTAATTCTTTTTGATTGTCAGAACTCATTCGATTCCTTCATATGATTCCGTATAATTTTGTGTAACAGTTTTGACAAGGTCATACTATGAAATAATGAACAAGAACTGAAAACAAACTTTAGAAATCATTAAGTCTTATAAGACTGCAATAATCATGTCTTTGTGGCTGGAAACTATGACAGTACAGTAAATTGTACTCTCCTGTCTATGCATCCAAAATTGGGGGGAAAGTCTTCTATTCCATTCTCACCATTTATTCTACCTTTGATATTCAACATAATTATCTTTAGTATTCCAGGTATGCAACAATTGTACTTTTGTGATGTTCAATACCTACTTGAATAATGAATGGGATAGAGGTATAGTCAATCAACAACAATCAATGAACAATAAAGAACTAAACGCCGCTACAATAAAGGAGGTTCATTTACCAATAATAGTTGAACGCTTCTTGTCAATGGGACAATACATATATGGCAAGTGAGGGTATATATATTTATATATATATATATATATATATACACATACATAATTATATATACAGGGTGGCCCCTCAGAAAACGGAAACGAATATTTTTTTTTTTCAAAACCAAAACGAAATTGCCCAATTTGGTTGAGTACTTTTCTTTCTAGACATGTTTTTGTTGATCATTAATTTCTTACTTTATTTTATCAAAGCTCATGCGCAGCAACGGAGACTACCCAACAGTTGAAGGTCAATTCTCGATAATAATCCTATTTAAGCATCCCACATTGTGATGTGAGGCCTCAAGTCTTTGTTAGTCTCCCAAGGCAGTGGCCTTTGTTCGATGCTGAAATTTGTTGAATTGAGTTAAGAAATTTACGCTCGACCCGTCTTTACAAAAACATCTGTAGAATGAAAACTACTCAACCACATGGGATGATCTTGGTGTCATTCTTCTTCTAGATAAATTCTCTATAACTCTATTTCATTCATTTTCGCATTAAAGTATTGCAAATGTGCAAATATTAGCGAAAACTCGTGTTTCCGTTAATTCTAGGCCACACTGTATATAATGTGTGTGTATGTGTGTGTGTGTGCGTGTGTGTGCATACTCTATGTAGTGCGGCAGTCTATCAAAATGGACATGAAAACGATATGTGTTAGTTGTATTCATCAACAAATGCTTGTTTAAAATCATTGGCCCCAATTAGTTTCAAAGACGTACAGTATAGTAGGCCCTATATAATATTGCGGAGGCCATGTTCTAAAATGGCAGCCAAAACATAGGATGTGATGGTTGTATACACGAAAAGATGTATCCATTTAAATAATTGAACCTCAAAAACATATTTTTGTACCAGAATCATGTAGATGCATCCATTGGTTTTAAAGATATATGAACAGAATGTAGAGCAGCAGCCATGTATTTTTTTCAAAATGACCGCTAATAAGTAGGTTGCCATGGTTTTATCCTCTCAAAATTTATTTTATTGGAATCCTACGACCCTCAAAACCTATACTTTGGTACAAGAATCACGACAATAGGACTTATAGTTTCCAAAATACACAGCATTGCTATATCACATGGCGGCCATTTTGAAAAATGGCCGCCACGGCCGCCATGGCCGCCACGGCCGCCACAGGCAGAATCAGAGTGGCTTCCATATCAGAAATGACTTGTATTGGCATCATGTACATGTGTACGAAGTATGGTGCTTTTACCATAATGTGCATGATTCACCCTATTATGTGCTCTATATCCGCTGGACTAGGAGGCATGGGGACAAGATCGTTGATTGGCTGGCTGGCTGGCTGGCTGGCTGGCTCACTCCTGCCCAGCATCGGGACCGAACGCTATTTTGGCCGAGTACCGTATTCGTTTCTCGGATTTGATCATGCGCAGAAGCAAATTTTGCACACGACACGCTCAACTCCCGCCCGCGTCGTGCTTGCGAAAACTCCCTAAAAACACCATGTTCCCAGCGCGGCAGTCGCGACAGTCACGTTTCATGAGGCCACCGTGGACAAAACGGGATGGACGTGATATGAGACATCACAGGCGGACGGAATGGGCAAATGTGACATTCCGTCATAGCCGTGAATATTTATACTGTGTCAGATTTGTTAAACTGACAAAAAAGAAATGCCACAATATTGAGTGTTACATGTTCACTGATGATTGTACAAGAACCAACAAGATTTGGAGAAAAAAAAGGGGGGGGGGGGGTTCACTAGTCTGGATTCCAGAACCTTTGCCAACCGGACTCCGCGGCGACGAAGTCGCCGCCCCGCGATGAAGTCGCCTCCTGACAAAACCACCTTTATAAACTATACCCGTTTTCGACGTTGAGGGTGTCAATATCCCAAATAGTAGTAGTACGAGCAGAGTATCTGCATCTGGAAGTCAGACTATGGTTTCGCACAAACGGTTTCGCACAAACGTTATACTCAATTTTGAGTGATACACACCATTAAAACCAAAACCAAAACAACAACAACAACAACAACAACAACAGGGGCTGCGGGGGGGGGGGGGGTGAGGAGCAACAAAGTCGGTTCATGGTTCATAGTTGGTTCAAAATGGTTCGTGTCTTATTCGGGATAAAAGTCGCGTCCCGATAATACGCCAAAAATGGAAAGGTCAAATCCCATGAAAGTGATTGGTCAGTTGTCTGGTTTGTTTGTTTGTTTGTTTGTTTGTTTGTTTGTTTGTTTGTTTGTTTTTCACATATGTTATAGAGCATAACATTACCTTATGGATACCACAGCCCGTATTCACATTACCCCATGAGCCTTGTGTACAGTTGCGCATCAGGTCCTGTGGTATCTGGTATAATTATGTGTGGTAACACATGCCACAGCCAGCTATTCATACACATTATACCACACGAGCCTGTGATACGTTACCATGCACGCAGTACCTGTCGTAACATGTGGTTGTGCGGTACCAACAGGTGCTCAGGGAATACCACAGGACTTTTTTTTTGTTAGGGTTTGGTGAAAATCCGATCATGCCTGCTTCAGTTATCAGGGGCGGATCCAGGAATTCCATAAAGGGAGGGGGCGAGGCACGCGCCCCGTCCATTTTTCTTTTCATTTCTTTTGTTTCAACAAAAAGTAAAGGATGGCGGGGGGGGGGGGGGTGAGGGAGGGCGCCCGGTGCGCTCCCCCTGGATCCGCCACTGCTCTATATGACTCCGTGGCCCCCAACTGTAATTATTTCTTAATTCTTACTTCATTATGAACACACACTACAAGCTTGCATGGCAAAAATCCGACCATCCATTAATGAATTGTATTGGGATATCAAAGGGATAGCAAATCAGTTTCGGTTGAGATGGGGCGAGAGGTTTCTAACTTTTTTGATGATTTTTTTTTTAACTAGATAATGAGAAACCTCTAATGGAATATAAAAGATCTTATGTATTCTAAGGGGAATTCAAAATTTATTTGATGAAAATTGGTTTTGAAATGCCTTAGATATCCATATCAAAGCAATCCCCCAAAAATTGGACCACCTTATATGAGGATCTCCCGTTGTTTTATTTTATTTCTGGATATCTTAGCCACTTTAAAACTGATTTTAATCAAATAAAGTTTGAATTTCTCTTAGAATTGTATGCACTGTAACATTTCAAAGTATAATAATGTCGCACAAGGTTAAAAGCTGAATTCTCACCTTATATAACCGATACCATACCATCCCTTTCACCTTATCTTATGTCCTTTGTAACCCCTATATGACCTCATGACTTCAAAATGTATTTTGTGTGTGTGTGTGTGTGATTGTTATAAACACACCCTGCAAATTTTGTGAAAATTTGTTTCTCCGATCTCGACTTACAGAAAGAAACGGACAGACAGACCCGCCAAACAAACATAGGGCCATACAGAACTATAAACGGAAAACAACCTCCGCCGGCCGTAGGTTTCACCTACTGGCGGATGTGAATCATAACCTCCGCTTGCCGTAAATTTCACCTACTAAGGGAGTTAATTATCTTCATAATTACTGTATCTTATCTATAGGCCTATCGTTGCCCATATATTATTACGACATCACAAAGTGTTGAAATCTTAAACACCAAAACATTAAATGAAAATCGTAACCCTTGAACACACTGTCCAATTTCTGCAAACTTCGCTGATGTGCTCTACTAATGATCTTGCATTCCTTCAATTCAAATAGATTATCTGGGTTTCATACTCTTCTCTACAGAACACTGTTTTTCCTAACGAGTACAACCAGCTATGTGGTCTCAAAGAGCATGACTCGGATTACAGTTGCGCAATAAAAGGCTGGGGATTCCCCGCCTTCACAACACGCTGATTCGCGCCACAATTACGTAAAAAAGAAAGAACTAGAACAAAACAGCAAGTGCAATCCGATCCTTTGTTTCGTGAACGTTCATTGGCTGGCTATCAAGGAGGTAGGGCGGCCGGGCAAAATACATGCAGTCAAACAGTGTGTGCGCATGCATATCGAATTCTCAGTTTACGGAAGACACAGCACTGAGAAGACATCAACGACTTGCACCCTATCAAGAAAGTACACGGCTATTGATAGGGACTATAGTAGCGGATGAAAATCTGTGAAGATTACACCAGGTAAGTTGACCAGAGTTATAACTGTGGTAAGTGAGAGAACAGAACCAGGTGAGAAAACAGAACCAGGTAGCGAGAAGATCGTTAAACAGCGGCTGGATTTATGGAACTACACACAGTCCTGTCACCGCGCAGCATATCAAGTCTCAAGGCAAGATGACGTACATGTACATTATAGACCCAGGCTGCATAACGAACTACGTAGTAAGCCCAGCCATACGCATTGTGTGGTACCTGTTGCAGTGATCAAGTTCGTGTTGAATTTTCTCGGCCTTTGGTTCTCATGCTCTTCCCACCTCCCTGGTTTTTCCCTGTTGTGAAACGAGGCACGGTTACACGACTCGTTATCAGTGCACGCTGAAACATGCACCAGCTAACGGACATGGCGGATACATATCGATTGTTTTGATGGACATGGACTGCGGATTGCCTACCATATTTGGGACCTACTGGATCCCATTTAACACAAAAACTGAAATTCATCAAATGGCTAAGTTCTGTTCTGCTGGCATTGTATCTATGGTTGCTCTGGAACATGCATCTTGCATGCACTCAACTCAAGTGCTCCTCGGTGTAATATGACGCTGTGTAACAGGCTGTTTATCCATATTATATATTTCTAATTTTATGAGAAATTATTGGCTAGATACACCAGGTGGAAGAAAGCTGAAGAAGAAATGAGCGGTCAAACTTTGCAGCTAATTCAATCAACATATTATGCACTGATTTTATCGGCCTCGGATCCGCTCCCTGTCAGACGCGCAGCCCCAGTCATGAAATACACTTGAAACAGGAAGAGCCTGCGGTGAATCGACCTCAGGGGAGAGCTGAAGTCTGTGTGGAATAATGGCCAGGACTCTGGGCATTTGAATTAATTGTCCACAAGATTGACTCGACCTTCTTAAAAAAGAAACAAAAAAGTCAAGGAAACACCTTACTGCGTGAATGGTATTTGTTGGATTGGCAGTGGATTGGTGTCTTCCGGAAATCTGATTCTTATAAAGCCGATTTGTACTTTGAGACAAATTTACACGATTGACACTGTACCCGCATTTTAAAACACGCTGACAAACACATTCTTCGCAAGTATGAGAGCCGTCAAAGAGGCGGAATAGGCGGTGCTTATTAGTGCCCCGACCCCGCGATGATCTCCTAGATACCGCGGTATACAGTATACCGTGCAAAATTGGCGCGAAGTGGCTGACGTCATCACCATAAGTCGTATAAGGCGAAATAAGGCGGAGCTTATTTGCAGCCCGCGGTGAGGGGCTGACACGGGTAAATAATTCCCCATAGAGACGCGTTATAAAATTCTAAATTTGCATCTTCGGTATCCTGGAAAAGCTAGGGAGGTATACCCTTTCATTCGTCACATTTCCAAGGAGGTTCTTCAACTCAAACTCTGTCCAAGGGTCCGCAAAGCCAGACTACGAGTTCTTTTCACTTGAAAAAAAAAAATCAAATATTTTCTGTACATGCACCCAATCAAATATAGTCTCTTCAAATTCTATGAGAAAAAGCTGTCATCTTCCAACCAAAATGCAGTTTGTAGAGGAATTCATGAATACTCAATATCTGCAGCTATTCAGTTGTTATTATTTTTTATTTCTTTTTGCCAAACTGCAGTTCTGATTTTTGATTAATTTGTTCTTTATTTATTTTAGTATCTTTGGCACGATTTCGTGATGCGGTCAAGGATATTCCATTGTAGTTACAGGTGTGAACCCTGAGCTGACCCAATCTCCTTGCCGCGGTATTCCGTAAAAGATTGGTGCGAAATTACTGACGTCATCAGCATAATTAAGCCGCAAAGAGGCGAATAGGCGGAGCTTATTCGTACCCGCGCTGAACTGACCCAATCTACGCGCGATATAACGTGCAAAATGGCGCGAAATGGCTGACGTCATCACCAAGAGGCGAAAACTCGATAGGGAAAGAAAGAGATAAAGGTGTTTCAAACATGGGAACGATTATTAAAAAGCAGCTTTGAGTATGTACCCTACCTTTCCCTCTCCTCGTTTGACAAAAGAATGTTTAGTGGCTCCGTTCTCTCCTATGAATTATGAGAACTGGATCTCTACCCAAGCGTGGCCATTTACCAGTATATCACTAACCTTGCCCTCTATCTATTTTGGGTCACACAGCTGTAATGTTATGCAAAAGCATGATAGACAGTTCGGCACGTAGCTGATCATTCTAAGCTTGATTATCATTATTATTTATTTATTTATTTTTATTTTATTATTATTTTTTATTCTTATTTATTTATTTTTTTTTTGGGGGGGGATGTTTTCAATTGTATATACCTTTAAATTGCATTGGATATCAAATCCATATATCATTTCGAGCGGAAAAAACGACCCCTAAAAATGGACGTAAGCAAATGATTGGCCAAGACAGTGGGAGAGAGAACTGAGCACTTGAACAATGTGGCTCAATCGGTTAGCGCGTTCCATGCCTTATACAAGTCCTGTATATTATTATGATACCACACCAGAGGAGAGTGCAGGTGCAGACCCCGTAGACTATAATTATGAACACACACATACACACACACACACACACACCAGGGACGTGGCAAGAGGTCACCACCTCCATGTAAACACGTACTGTTTAGTCCTTTTCCTTCCCCCCCCCCCCCCCCCGGATCTCCTCTCTCCGTCTCACTGCAAACTCTCAAGCCCAGCTCACACCTTTGCGGTTTTAGCTGCGTATAGCTGCGTCAGTCGAACGCAGCCTTAAAGCAGCCTAACGCAGCACTCCGCGGCAAAATATTTTGTAGCAGTCACATTGGTGCGTTGTAGCTCGTATATTTTGTACAAAATGGTTGCCTGCGGTTGCCTTTCACCTCGCTCCAACTCGCTTTTGCTCGTAACAGTACGATTTAGTACGAAGATTGCTCGCCCCGTTGCGCGTGTACCTCGTTCGCCACTCGTTCGTTGCTCGCTGGCATCTCGCACTAGCTCGTAGCAGCTCGCACTAGCTCGTAGCGGCTCGCATGAACTCGCTTCTCCTCGTTTCACTGCTCATCAACTCGACTGTTGCTCGTTCCGGCTCGTTCCGTTGCGTAGCAGTTTGCCCTGCTGCGTATAAGCTCGTAGAGAGCTTCACTGGTATATAGTTTTTGACATTTTACAGTTACGGGGGGGGGGGGGGGGGGTACAAGGAGTTTTGGGTTCAAATTCTTCAAAAAGCAATTTGGTACACGTGTTGCAAAACCATACTATTTCAATTTTTGATGGGCGCCAAGAAGGGCGCCCTGAGGCCATATTGGCCAAATCCAATATGGCCGCCATCTTAAATTCAAAAGTCACTTCCATTGTTTAAAAAGGTAAACATTTTACAATAATTTTCAAAATCTGTATCATAGGTCTTCTGGTCAATGAAATCGATTCTGAATGTTGTTTTCATGGTCTGAAGTCAATTTTTCCTGTAATATAGGGTCACCCTTAATGTCGCTTTGGGTCAGGACATTTTTTTCACTACAGGTTAATTCAAAATGGCTTGCCTACGGTCACTATAACAGGAATGACAACCTTGCTCATTACCTGCAGTTGTTGAGGACTGAACAGAGCATATTACTGTGTTAAAAAAAAATACTTTTCAGCAATATACATTGTGTGGTAATACAATTCTGAAAAAAGAAAAGATTTTCCATAAAACCTGCAATAACAGCGGGAAACTCAGTTTGAGGTGTTTTTAAAAACTGATATGTTTGAATCTGATGTTGCTGAAAGCACATAATCATTCCAAAAGCTTCATGATTAATTTGATAAGCATAATATTGTGTTTCTTAGTCAACTGAGTGAATTTTAATTAAATCTAACTAGATTTTGTATGAACAGATGTATACGCAGTCATAGCGAGCTAAAGCGAGCAGCATCGAACAAGATCGAGGAGGAACGAGGTAAGGCGAAGATGAACGAGGGGAAGCGAGCGACGGACGAGCTAGATTCGCAATGAAGCGAGTTACATCCGCAACGGTCCTTGCTAAAGCGAGCAGAGTACTAGGAGTAGAGTGAGGTGATGCGAGGTAAAGCGAGGTAACGCGAACTAAAGCGAGGTAAGTCGAGGTGAAGCGAGCAGGTATCGTAACCATACGCAGTGAAACGCAGTTAAAAGTAAAGCTGCGTTGGCCTGCGTTAAGCAGCTCGTTGTCGCTCGCCCTTGCTCATCCTTGCTCGCATTAGCTGGTTGTCCCTCGTCTTAGCTCGTATGGATTTTGATCTTGCGTTCAGTTGCGGATGTTTGAAAAAATTTCAAACTAGCGAGCTAGAACGCAAAGCCTTTGCGTTAGTCTGCGTATTAACCTCGTATTAGCTCGTTTCATTGCGTAGTGCTGCGCTGCGCTGCGTTAGACTGCGTTCGGGCAATACGCAGCTGAACGCAAGCTCGAAACGCAAATGTGTGAGCTAGGCTTTACGTGGCTTTCTCTTCAGTGTCCAACTCATGGTCGATAGGCAGGTGGTGATGCGTACAAGTATTTGACTAGGCATGTTAAATTTCGGCCTTGTTGTTCTGCTATCTACGGATGCCATTCTCCTTGACAACATGACGGGATACAGTCCGATACTTCATCTTTATATCAAGTCGACGTGATATAAATAGTCATGTCGACATGCATGTCGATACGCAACTCACTTTGATAAGTCGACACTCGCCAAGTCGACTTCCCATGAAATATACGTTGGCATAGCGACTTATCTTGCCAAGTTGACTTCCCATACGACCCATAAGTCGACTTTTTTAAAAGTATAGATAATGGCGAAATGTAATTTCCGTTTTCGCATGCATGAAGTCACATTCCCCAGAGAGGGGCTAGTCATTTTTATGGGTTGGGATTCGCGGGCCCATAACTCATGAACTGGGTTGAAAACTAAAACGACAACGCCAATCAGAAATCAGTGGTTGGAAAAAAAAATAGTCGAAAGCAAATTATACTCTCATGAGGTAGCACAAGAATGATTGATCAAAATACAAGTACGAAAAAATAAAACACCGATGCGAGCGCATTAATGACTGCCGTCTTCGTATAGCGTGTCTTTCCAACTTACAGCCCATCTTGTCAGTTGGACCCCGTTTACAGTGCGAGGCTCGGCCGCGGCCGAGCCGCGGCCGAGCCCAGCCCCGCTTCAGTGTAAACGCGCAAAAGGCCAAATGCGAGGCCAAAATTGGCCTCGCATTTGGCCTCGCTCTGGAGGTGGTCTCGGCCGCGGCCGAGCCCGGCCTCTTCTTGGTGTAAACGCAAACTGGGCCAAATGCGCGGCCAATTGCGCGGCCAATTTTAGTCTGGCTTCCAAACCCTCTGCCTGTATATTTCGCTATTCAGGATATTAACCCCCTCAACGTCGAAAACTAGTATAGTTTTAGGTGGTTTTGTCCTGCAAAGGATTTTTTTTTTCCCCCTTCGGCAAAGGCCTTTGCCCGAACGGCGACTTCGTCGCCACGGAATTCAGTTGGCAAAGGGTCTGAAAACCAGACAATACCAAATTGCGTTTGTTTACAAGCAGAGCGCCACTACGACAAAATATTGAAAGGTTTGAATCAAAAGCGCGGCCGAGCCCGGCAGTGTAAACGGACAAACGGCTCGGCCTCGCAATTGAGGTTGGGCTCGGCCCCCGCGCGCGGGCGTATTTTTTTTTTTTTTTTTTTTTTTTTATATACATCACTGCTCCGCAAAAATTCCCAGAAATACGAAAGAAACGGCTCGGGGGCAAATCTAATCTGTGCCTTGGTGACTTGAATAGAGGATAACTATCAATTCTTTGACTTTATTACTCTCTCTAGCCTTGAGCCTGACGGAATAAACCGTTACAAACTTAATATACTTCAGAAAGAGCAAAAATGAAAACATGTTGAGCAAGACCCCGAGTGGGAGTCGAACCACTGGACCTTCTGATTATCAGTCAAAGCCCACAGCGAGGCGATGCCGAGATCGGTGGTCATTGTGCTTAAGAAGTAGGCCCTATGCGAACACAATTTGTCTTAGGTAGAGTCCCTGTAGTCTTAGGGCACGAGCCGTTTCTGTGGGTTTTTTTTAATATAATGGCGGAGCAGTGGTGTAAATAAAAATTACGCGTCCCCAGCTCGGCCGCGGCTCGGCCCAGCCCCGCACTGTAAACGGGGTCTTGGATAAAGCTGCTCACTAACATTACATGTATTATGCACACAAGCGTAACCAAGATTAGGCCTATTCGAAACAAGTAGCCAGAAAGCTTGCCCGCAGTTTCTCCTAGACTTGCACAACATGCAAAGGATAACGTATTCACGCTATATTACCAGTAATGCACTGGCTACAGCCTCAAGGTTGAAAAGCATTCTTTTGTAATGGGATCGCAGTCCTCCCTTCAAATAGCACTGTGTCAGTGCTTCTTACGAATGGCTTGGGATTCCCCAACAGTACAACTAACTAACAAACTAAAAAGACAACTGCAATCGGAAATCCTTCCCAACTTGGCGTCAGGCCAAAATGAGTTCATGTTCAGCATGCGACATTTATTGGCTGTGTCAACATTGATAAACAAAACGCAATGAACCGCACAACAAACATTAAATGCAGAAGCGTATTGTATGGCATTATTAGGGAGCTTTAGATTTTAGACGCGCGGACGTTCAAAGAGAAAAAAACATGGTCTGAGCGTGCGCAGTAGCGCACGTCAAGTTACTGCGCACGCTCAGACCATGTTTTTTTCCCTTTGAACGTCCGCGCGTCTAAAATCTAAAGCTCCCTACTGTTGGAGGCAGAATTGGCGCCAGAATGACAAAACCAGTAGGACCTACATAATTAATACGTATACCGTACCTGGGAGGTGGAGCGTATACAAATCACTGCGCACAGCACATTGATGCTTGCCGTCTGAGTGGGCGTGTCTTCCCAGGCTTGAGCCCACTGTGATGCTTGAATGGAGCAGTTCACCAAATTATCAAAATTCTATGCGCATCAGCATTTACAAAGAAAATTCGAGACATCCAGGAAGCTCTTCGAAAGCTTCTCCAAGACTTGCAAAGCATGCCAAAAGATAATACATTCACGCTGCATAATCAGTATTTAAATGGTATATACAAGTAAAAGGAATCGTTTGGTTTGATGTTCTTTGAGGAGACGTGATTGTGTGGACTAATAAAGTACATGTAGCCTTAACCTCATTGTGGTGACAGCTACAACTAGGGCTGCGTTTATCAACTTTCTCCAGTTTAAACGACTTTCGAAAGCCCTTTCGATAGCCCTTTCGATAGCCCTTTCCATAGCCCTTTCGAAAGCCCTTTCCATAGCCCTTTCGAAAGCCCTGTCCACTCCCTGTACTATTGATATGCCGCTTGTTTTCGTCGGCTGCGTTTATCAACTTTTGATAGCCCTTTCCATAGCCCTTTCCATAGCCCTTTCGAGAGCCCTTTCCAAAGCCCTGACTGCCTGTACTATTAATGTGCCGCTTGTTTTCTCAGAAGGGACGGCGAAAAGCAATTACCATCATAAAGACATATCTTCCTTTGAGAGTGACGAGTCATGATACAATGGCACATGAATCAATTGTCTTCCTATCTGTGAGGCAGCTTCAGTTTAGCACATACTTCAAATATTTCTGAGTGGCGGCATGGGACATGGGATCAGAGGGAATGAGACTGTTGTTACTCTATTTCTCAAACCTTGTTGGTGAAAGAAACACCTCCTTGTTCCAAGCATATGCGTGCATCACACACAGCTGTATGTATACACCTGTGTACACGTGCTCGTGTGCACTTTACGTGGCGCGCGTCTTTTCAGAAACTGGAAACGCATGGTTGCGTAACCGCAGTAGGGCGACCTAAACGGCTTTCAAAACAGCTTTGCGTTTATCAACTTCGAAAGGCTTTTACAAACAGGTTTCTGATAACCTGTTTAGGAAACCTGTTTGGATCGTCACAAATTTTGGGCTATCGAAAAGGCTTTCCTAAAGGGCTATCAAAACAGCTTTGCGTTTATCAACTCCTGAAAATTCCTTGAAAGCTGTTTGGATAACCTGTTTCTGCCGAGAAAGGAGAGTTGATAAACGCACCCTTTTGTAAAGGCTTTCCTAAAGGGCTTTCAAAACAGCTTTGCGTTTATCAACTCGTAAAAATTCCTTGAAAGCTGTTTGGATAACCTGTTTCTGCCGAGAAAAGGAGTTGATAAAAGCACTAATTCCTTGAAAGCTGTTTGGATAACCTGTTTCTGCCGAGAAAAGGAGTTGATAAACGCACCCTGGGAGAGATCATTTGTATTAGGAGCACGGTCCTGTGTTCATTTGGCAAATTTTGCAGAACTACGTAGGATTCCCTAACACTATAACAGCCATAAACTAAAGGGACAACAGCAATCGGAAACATTTCTCAGCTTCCCTGGCATAAGGCCAAAATAATGTGTACATTGTTCGCAAAGGCTAATATCTCGAGGCATTTACAAAGCTGTCTTCATAGATTCCTAGTGGTAAAGAAATTCGAACGCTGCACTTTGTTTTCCCGAGACCTACAACCAGCATATTGGGAATGAAACTTTGGAAGTGAAATACGTGCTAAAGAATGAAATGATGCTGATACGATAATTCATGAAGTAAACAGCATTGCGAGTTTCATTTACATCGGCATAAATTCTTTGAAATCTAATATGCTCTTTGTGAGACGGGGGCATCGGTTGCATACATTACATGTAGATGTATAATGATAATACAGGAACCAATAAATCAAATCAGATCAAATCAAATTATGGAGGTGTCGTAGACGTACAATGCTCAAGGGGTAATTCATAACCTCACAATATTTCTTCTTTTATATTTCTTTTTAGTAAAATGATAAATTTCTCGCCGAAATTAAGCAACTGTAATTCCCCTAATCATCAAAGTCAGTGCTACATACATTATAGTTAAAACTAGCACAGTTTGCGTTGTGAATGACATCATACTTTGGCTTGAATTCGTGCCAAAAGGGATATTTATATAATATTGACTGGCCCTGAGGGAGGTACCAGAAAATATTGCCCAAACTGAAAGCATATTGTCCGAGTCGAAGACGAGGGCAATATGTTTTCAGTGCGGGCAATATTTATCTGGTACCTCCCGAAAGAAAGGCCAGTCAATATCATAATTATTACCTATTCCCCTAGGTAAATTAAGAAAATATGTAAATACGGCTATATACTATATATGATACAGATCAAGCCACATTTGACTACCTGTACACCATCAACATGTTGAATAATTGCAAAATTGTTCATCAATGTATCATTCAACTCCGACTTCAAAGATACATGTAGTTGTAACAGGCAAACTTCAAACTTCTGAACGTTCTTACACTTTATTTTTACTTCTCTGTTTAAAGTTTGAGAGTTGTAAAACTGATGATTACTGTGCAATCACTGATCACAAATGGACTAGGTTAGTCATTGCCTAGTGCTGCTGTAAGTGGTCGACCTTGTATAAGTTGATTTATCAGCGTTCTTCTGCGGTGCGTGTAACTGACACCGTGGACGTCCTGGAATGTTTTCTTTTCGTGGTCGATCGGAAAGCAGGGAGATGGGGAGAGAGATTCCACTCTTTCTCTTCCCACTTCCCCAAACCGGAAGATTGCACTGTTTGCACATACTGTTACTGTTACCATGGAGGTAGTGCTGTTACGCAGCGACATGGCGAAAAGCATATTGACTGCTGACCTTTAACCCTGCAAAATAACAACTCCTGACCTTTAACCCTGCAAAATAACAACCGGAATTGCCTGGCAAAACTCCCTCGTATAGGTAATGATGAGTAATAATGACAGCACCTCATGCAATTTGCATGTAACTGTGACCGTAGTCGCTGTTTTGGAAAAACCAATGAGTGAAACTGGTTGTCGGTATTATTTTGTTTTTATGTCTTTGCCGGATGTCGGATTTTGCTCATCCATTGTTCAAATCGTCATACATAGCCGTTCCATTCGTTCAATTTCTTGCAACAACGGACTCTGTATTAGGCCTAGAGAAAACGTACAACTATTGGAAGAGGATCAGATCGTGCTATTCGTTTTTTTCGAGAAAAAAAAAACTTTGTGCATGCGCAAAATTTTCTTGCCGCTCTGACGGAAATCACCGGAAGATAACGGTCCATCGCCGTGTCTTGGTGTGTTAACTCTCTAGCGCTTTGTCTGTTGGAAAACAATGTTTATAGCACAAGTGTATCATTGTCCCAATCCGGGATGCTGACTAAGCTGACTAAGTTTTTTTTTTTTTTTTTTTTTTTTTTTTTTTATTGCTCTAATACGCTTGTGTCTTTTGCACTTCAGGAAAATAAAGTGACAACGAGCTATGAAATGACGAAGTGCTGCTTTTTCACAACTTTTGCACAAAACCGTCATTTCCAAACATAACTTCGAGCTATACAATATTTTGTAGGAAGGATCAGTAAAATGGAGAAAGGTTTGCCGAGAAACCATAGTAAAAGGTAAAAGGCCAGAGGTCACTATCTATACAGAGTGAAAACTGCCGTTTTCCATCCACTTCAGCTAGGAATATCCAGCTGTGATATCTAAATTGATATAGCTGTCCTTTGTTGCCGAAGATGATTATCTTGTCGTTGAGTTGCGGTCTGTGTCAAGCAAGCGCGCCGGAACACTTCTGTTTTTTTTTTTTTTTTTTTTTTTTTTTTTGGGGGGGGGGGGGGCAAAATCTCAACGGGGGCACACTATGTGACGATGTGAGATCCTCGGCGCGGGAGCGAAGCGAGCGAGCGGGGGGGGGGAGGGGGTGTGGAAAGGGGGATTCCCCCCCCCCCCTCACTGTAGGGAGCTTTTGTAAAACAGGGTACAAAAGTCGCGTTTATAGACCATTTAAAAGCAAATTTCTAAGGAATTAAACATAGTGAAAAATAATCAGTGCGAAGGACTATGATTATTACATACGGGAGTACATAATAATGTGATGGTGTGAGATCCTCGGCGAGGGAGCGAAGCGACCGAGCGGGGGGAGGGTGTGGGAGGGGGGACACCCCACGGTAGGGACTTTTTGTAAAAACAGAGTAAAAAAGTCGCGTTTATAGAACATTTAAAAGCACATTTCTAGGGAATTAACATATTGAAAAAAATCATTTGGAAGGACTATGATCTTAACATACATGGGTATATTATGTGATGGTGTGAGATCCTCGTCGAGGGAGCGAAGCGACCGAGCAGGGGAGGGTGTGGGAGGGGGATACCCCCTCCCACGGTAGAGTTTTTTTGTAAAAACAGAGTATAAAAGTCGCTTTTATAGAGCATTTTAGATTAAATTTCTGAGGAATTAAACATAGTAAAAGAAATCACTGCGAAGTACTATGATAATAACTTACATGAAAACCTTTCATTTTACTATAAGTACGGGCAGAACGAGCGAGCCACTTTCACTTTGCAATTTATCTGAAATGCACTCATTAAAAGCTTAAACGTGATCGTATCGTTCGAACAATAAAAAATATTCTTGTACCGCTAGAAAGCAAAAAAGAAAATGAAAAATGTAAGGTTTACTAAAGGTATGTTTCAGCGGGCACACTCGAGGACACGAGGCTACCATCTATACACTAAATTTACTCTTAAGTTACTATTAGTGTATAGATACAATAATGTATGTTGTTAGTGTATTATAATTTTCGTCCCGTTAGGGGCGAAAATTTTTGCATTTTCAGTTATGAAATTGCAACATTTAGACAAGAAATATGCCTTTATTGTTCATTTTGGTCTTTAAATCAGTGATTAATTATTTGTTACAGGGGGCACTTGGGGGGGGGGGGGGCAAAAACTCGTTTTGCCCCCCCCCCCAACATTTTGTTTGGGGGGAGGGGGGGGGGAGGGGGGGGGGCAAGTGCCACCCCTGCCCCCCCCCCCCCCCCCCCCCCCCCGCTTCCGGCGCCCTTGGTGTCAAGCAACGTCTCATGTGGACACTCATACCAGCGCAGGATATGCAGTAACGCTGACAGTTGTTGCATTGGATAATGGTTCGTGTAACTGCCGAGTGTCGTCGATCATGTGCGTGCGCGCTGATATTCTTGCTGTCGTTGCTCTTCCATGGATCATGGTGGCCTTTCTCAACGGTCCTCGCCATTTAATTCTGGGATGCCTCTTCCTCCATCATGCGGAATGTCAATTCCCTTTTTATTCTGCGTT
Organism: Diadema setosum; assembly: GCA_033980235.1. Lineage (NCBI taxonomy): Eukaryota > Metazoa > Echinodermata > Echinoidea > Diadematoida > Diadematidae > Diadema > Diadema setosum. The sequence goes on from CM067061.1 coordinate 37,789,673, forward strand.
AGGATATATTTGAGCGCATTTTTTTTTTTCAACCCGAGATTCTTTTTACCTTGGCGCAGTTCTAAGTAGAATGCAGTGTCGTCCGTCCTGCGTAATCTTACATAATAATGTATTATATTCAGCTTCTCCTTGAAAAGCCCATGACAAATTTCCATCACACTTGGCAGGAAGCGTCTCTGTACTGTCAGGTTTATTCATGGCGGCTACGAGAGTGCCCCTCTGAGGCCCTGTAAGGGATCCAAATTAGGTCCAAATGATACATTTTCATCTTTGTCTTGAAAGAACATAGTTGTTTCTTTATAACCAAATTTGGCAGGTATTTTCGATAGTCATAGAACACAGGTTCGTACAAAAACGCTCCAATATCGCTCCTGAGCAATCCTTGTCTAGTTGCAGCACGTCTCATCATTGCCGCATAGAACCGATGGTCAAACTCAAGCTTCCAGACGAGCCGGTGGGGTTCCAAAAGTATCGCAGCACTATCCATCAAATTGTGCAGCTCGCTGATATCAGGTCCTCGTCCTCAAACTCCTGCAAATGATCCCAGACTGTCACCTGGTGCAGTTCATATATACACTACCGTCAAACCACAGTCTCATCCTGAAGAGCAATGATGGTCAGTTCAGTCGCACTCGGAGGCTCAGAAATGGAGTTCAGCAAGGCTCTGTTCTAGCACCCACCCTCTTTAGCATCTACATCAGCAGCCTTCCTCAAAAGTACAGTATGACTATGCTAACCATGCCTAGTCATAGGTAAAATATGTCCTGTCTGCAGACGCACCGTAGTTGCAGAGTATCTGAAACTACGGAAGCTCATCAAACTGAGCATTGCAAAAACCACTGCTCTGGGTTTCCATCTTGCCAACATTGGCGTTAACCACCAGCTGAAGATCAATCTTAGAAATATAGTGTTGCCATACAATCCAATGCCAACATACCTGGGAGTGACTCTAGACAGCCAGCTCACCTACAAGCAACACGAGTCACTTTGGGGAAATCTCACCCAGAAACAACCTGTGCCGTCTTGATGGCTTGATATTGGGGAACACAAGCACTCGTCGAACGGGTGCACGTTGACTGTCCTTTGTCTACAGTGCAGTATATGCTGCCCCTGTCCAGAGTTGTTTGTTTCATTTCCCATCTGAGAAGATGGCTGGATAGCTCATATTCAGCTGCAATAGCTGGTCTTCCATTGGTCCAGTTAGATATCAGACGGGACCACTTCACCAGGTCAAACATCTGCTCTTTGCGATGAATAAATGAAGTGGGATCTTTTACGTGCATGAGTTGAGACTCTCTCACCCCTGGCCCTGGGGCCTCCATTTTATGTCCTTTCCAATGGACAGTGTGTTTTGCCCCATGCTAGAGGGCACGGCATGATTACACACAACATGCTCAGTGGGACTCGGGGAATCAAACCCGGGCCCTTTGGATCGTTAGGCAGACGCGCTACCGACTGAGCTAACTCACAGAGATGGAACGTCCATGCTAATAGCTGGATGTGACCCTCATTGACACCGTGAGGATCATGGGCTGCCTCCGTCCTACACCAGTGAAGTACTTGTCTGTACTGTTAGGCATTGCCCCCACCATCTCCACGCAGAGAAAATTACACTCATCAAGATCCTTCAAATCTTCACATCCGAGTCAAGGAAGGGGCAACTCCTTGACCCCAACGTCTTTGCTCTCGCCATCCTCTGAGGCGGTATGCAGAAACCCTTGCTGGCTCGAGCCTCACCTCCACAGGAAAAACTTGGCAATGCTTATCTGCCTGCTTACGGGAATTGGCCGCTTCAATGCCAATATACAGCGATGGGGTGTATAGGAACATACCCATATCAGCGTCCTATCCGCGTAGTCACCCAGAACAGACTACTCACCACATTCTGTATTAATGTCTAGACCTTGGCCCACCCACAAGAATGGAGGTGGACCTATCAGACCTTACCCAGAAACCCTGTCCATGGATCCTGCAGCTCCGCGACATAGAGCTTGCAAATCATACAAGGGAAGAAGAAAGATGCATAAAGTGCAACATATTTTTCTCGAACGATGCACAGTACTTTGGAAAAATAAGTTAGCGCAGAATGGTTGCAGCCAACTGAAGGGAGAGTGCAAGCAATCAATGAACTCACAGAGCCAACTAATGTCAGGGAGCACAAAGCCCTCTTCTGAATGGTAAATTGCTCTTGTAAAATTAATCACCAATTTGTTAACAACATTGGAACGGCTACAACGCTAGTTGCAGAGAAAGCGCGATAGAAGTGGAGGCCTGAGCAGCAGGACTCATACATATAGGAAAACAGACGCTCACGTCAGCGAATGTGTTAACGCACAAAAGCAGCAAAACCCTGGCACACACCTGCAATGCCAGCCATACGGTGTAGAGGCAGTATTCCTGGGCAGTATATTGTCTCAGATCATGCATGTGTATTGGTAGGAAAGAACCGATACGATATGCATCTCGCAGCCTCAATGTTGTGGAAAAAACTACACCCAGCTTGACAAGGATGGTCTAGACATCTTCACTGAATAAGTCAAAATCTTACGTTTATAGCTACCGATACCTTATTAAGACAGATGCACAAACTGCTGCTTGGTCTATTCAACATATTAAGCCTAACAAACACAGCATATTATCACGAGTGATAAGGTGGTCATTGACACTTTAAAAGTACGACTGATAGTTCGTGTACCAGCCAGGTTCAACGATCTGCAATGCCGATGCGCTGAGTCGCCTCCCACGACGAATTACCGCAGAGCATGCGCGAATATACAGTATTACAAAAATGGGTGGTCTGAAAACCACTGCTTGAAATCTTCAAGCTAAGGGTTAGAGCTAACTTTAGTGTACATGAAGGATGTGACGTTTTGTGGAGTGGTAGGGTCGTTCTACCACCCCGATGTCGCTCCAAAATGCTGGAAGATGTTAATGACGTCAATCCAGGCAATACATGTATCAAAATGGAAGCGATCTGTCGCTGTTATTTGTGGTGACCCGGAATCGACCGTGACCTTGAAAAAAAGTGGGACAACATCATGTCACTTACATCAGAGGGAGCCGTCAAAAGCACCAGCTTACTCGTGGTCCGAGTATCCTTCACAACTGTGGTCGAGAGTGCATACGCGAACCCTTTACAAGGAAAAATTCTCGTGTTCGCCAATGCGTATTCGAAGTGGATCGAAGTCTTGATCACGCATGATTCCGTTATAAGCAGTGTACGCATGCTGCAGCAGTGGTGTACTCTCGGTACCTTTCCACAGTTTTGAGCTATGACCGTGTGGAGCCGGGAAATGTGCAAACACCGGGAAATGTGCAAACGTCTCGCCGGGAAATGTGCAAACGCCGGGGAATGTGCAAATGTCTTGCCGGGAAATGTGCAAATCTCTGAATTTCATCAACGGAAAATGTGCAAACGTGACGCCGGGAAATGTGCAAGTGTTCAATTTGCCGGGATATGTGCAAACCGTTCATTTCACCTATATTATGTATAGATGGAAGAGAAACTCTCAATCAAACCTGTGGATGAATCATTACTACCTTTACCACATGTCTTAGCCACCACCCTGTCTATGGCGACCACTTGTCTTTAAAAAAAAACCCAAAACAAACATTTTCAACATTTTCTTGTAAAACCCACAATGGACTTTCACAAGATTTGGCAGATAGCATCTTAGTAGTGATTGGGGGGGGGGGGGATAGTCCACATTTTCAGCATCTTCTCGATAAATCTCACGACAGATTAACTTGGCAGATAGCACCTTTACGGTGATATTATCTTTATTTGTTAAAATAGGTCCTACCCCCCCCCCCCCCACCGCCAGGGGGGGGGGGGGGAGATGAAGCGTCAGATCCCTAATCTCTGGAATTTTTCAATCTTCTTCTGTCAAACCAGAAAAGATAGAGGTAAGTTAGTGATATGGAGACATTAATGACTGACATTTCGTGTTTGATTATGGCGGATCCAGGGGTGCCCAGATCGGGGGGGGGGGGGGGAGGAGGGGGATTTTTCCACATTTCAGCATCTTCTTTAGAAATCTACAACGGATTTTCATCAATAGCATGTGTATGGTAGTATGATCTTAATTGATGAAATGAGCCCCCCCCCCCCCGCCAAAGGAGGGGTGGGGCAGGGGGTTGAAGCCTCAGAGTCCCTAAACTCTGGATTTTTTTCTTCTTCCGTCAAACCGGAAAAGACAGAGGTAAGTTAGTGCTAATAAAGACATTAATGACTGAAATTTCACGTTTGATTATATAGCGAATCCAGGGGTGCCCAGATTGGTGGGGGGGGGGGGGGGAGGAGGGGGATTTTCCACATTTTCAGCATCTTCTTGAAAAATCTACAACGGATTTTCAAGAAACTTGGCAGATTGCATTTTGTGGTGATATGATCTTAATTTGAGAAAATGAGCCCCCCCCCCCACACACACACATACACTGCTGAAGGGGGGAGGGGTAAGCCTCAGAGTCCCTAAACTGTGGAATTTTATATTCTTTTGTCAAACAAAAAAAAAAAGAGGGCTAAGTTAGTGCTATGAAGACATTAATGACTGACATTTCATGTTTGATTGTGGCGGATCGAGGGGTGTCCTTATGGGGGGTAGAGTGAGGGGAAGGAGGGGGATTTTCCACATTTTTTGCGTCTGTTTGAGAAATCTTTGACGGATTTTCACCAAACGTGGGAGGTAGCATCTCTAGGGTAATAGAATCCCACTTTGTTAGAAGGGGCAACAAGTCCAATTTGTTCCCTTTCTCCAAAGCGGGGGCTAAGATGAGGGTAGCCACCATGTGACGGTTATAAGCAGACGTGAAATTTCATCGAAGTAGGCCAACCTTCCAAAAAATTGTTATAAAATTGTGTTCTATTACTCTTAGTACAGAAAATTTCTTCAAATACGTATTCCTTTTGTCATGCGTAGGATTTTTAAGAAATACCTGAAATTCTGAATTCCACCCGAACGACCCCACCCCCTCATCTCGGCCCCTTTCGAGGGGCTGGGGCTCCACCTTTGGGGTTGGGACGGTGAAAATTCGGCATAGATTTTTTTTTTTTCAAGAAGATGGAGAAAATTTGGAAAATCTCCCTCCTCCCCCTCACCCGACCCACCCCCAACCAGGGCACCCCTGCACCCGCCATAATAAAACATGGGTTTTCAGTCATTAATGACTTCATAGCACTAACTTAGTTCTATCTTTTTCGGTCCTACAGGAGATAAAATAGAATCCAGAGTTTAGGAACTCTGAGGCTTCAACCCCCCACCCCCTCCTCTTTGGCGGGGGAGGGGATCATTTTAACAAATCAAAACCAAGTTAGGTGAAAATCCGTTAAGATTTTTCAAGAACACCCCCCCCCCCCCCTATCAGGGCACCCCTGGATCCGTCATCATCAAACCTAAAATTTCAGTAACTATAGTGTCTGCATAGCATTAACGTAGTTCTATAAAATTATCTTTTTCGGTTCGACAGAAGAAGATTAAAAATTCCAGAGATTTAGGAATCTTAAGCTTCAACTCCGTCCCCCCCCCCCCCTACCTGAAAAGGGGGCTAGGGAGGGGAGTTGAATCCCCCCCCCCCCCCACCACCACCACATGGCCTCGTGCCCTGCATCCCTGGATTTGCCATTAAACTTGAACTACTGTCATCAATGTCTTTATATCACCAACCAAGCTCTATCTTATTTGGTTACAGAATATAAGAAGAATTTTGATAAAACCGTAGTCTGGGACTTTGAGCCCCCCCCCCCCCCCCCATTTTCGGGGGGGGGGGGGGTATGACTAATCTAAACAAATTGAGATCCCATTGCCATAATGGTGCTACCTGCCAATTTTGTTGAAAATCTGTCAAGGATCTTATAAGAAAATATTAATGGTGGAGGTTCATGCGCAGTTTTGACATGGAGTTTATCTATCATCTTTATACGCAGTATTGCTAAAGTAAATGGTTTGCACATTTCCCGGCGACGTTTGCACATTTCCCGACAAAACTGAACTTTTGCACATTTCCCGGCGTTTGCACATTTGCCGGCAAGACGTTTGCGCATTTCCCGGCGTTTGCACAATTCCCGGTGTTTGCACATTTCCCGACGTTTACACATTTCCCGGCTCCACAGACCGCCAAACTCATACCACAGCTACACATCACCTAGGGATGCCATTCAATCTCGAATACTGTATTGGTGAATTCTGACAAGGTCAGAGGTCGAGAGATCAACTAACTTGCCTTGATGAACATCACTTTTCTAAGATTTAAGCTATGAGCACCAAAATCACACGACATGTGCATAACCTAAAGATGCTGGTCAAGTTCGAATATGAGCGAAGTCCGACAAGCTCAAAAGTCTAATATGATATTTACATATTGTAGTGTATACCTGTACTCTCAATTACTTTCGACATTTCGAGCTATATGAACACCAAATTCATACAACAGGTACGTCACTAATAGATGCCAGTAAAGCTGGAAAATTTGTGAATTCCAACAAGGTCAAATGAAATGACTGAAATGAACTTGTCCTAATAAACACTGTACTCACAGTATTGTGGTGTGCTCTCAGTAACTATCCACAGGTTTGAACTGTGACCACCAAATTCAGACCACAGGAACATCACGTAAAGATGCTGGTCAAGTTCGAATATGGGCGAAATCCAACAAGTTAAAAGGTCAACTGGTCAATGAACTTTACCTGTTAAGCACTGTACATATAACATTGTGTTGTACTCTCAATAACCTTCCACAGCTTGAGCTATGACCACCACATTCATGCCACAGGTACATCCTGTAAACAGGCCATTCAAGTTAAAATATTGTTGAAGTTCGACAAGGTCAAAGGTCACAATGTCAGTGAACTTACACTGTACTCACAACATTGAGATGTACATGAATAACTTTCCACCCACAAACTTGAGCTTTGACAACCAAACTCACATCACAGGTACACTATGTAAAGATGACTGTCAAGTTCGAATATTTGTGGAGTCGGACAAGGTCAAAGGTCAAAAGGTCAATGAACTTACACTTAAATACTTTCATCACAAATTTTGAAGGCAAGACATCGCTTGACGTTTGCTTGTTACTCGACGTCGAGCCACATAGTAAAAATTCGAATGTCAAACGGTCAATAAACACAAAGAACTGTGATGTATTCTCAACGTTCTACACCTTTGAAGTATGACCATCAAATTCATATCACAGGTACATCACCAAAAGTGCCTCTGAAGCTTGAATATTGGTGATTTCCGAGAAGGTCAAAGGTCGAAATGTCAATAAACGTACCTCATCAGAACCTTTTATAGGATTTTGGTTCCCGCCTAATAACTTTCGAGAGCTTTGAGCTATTACCACCAAATTATCAGGACGCCGGTACAGTTCCGTAGCTTACGATGCAGGTGAAGGTTGAATATTGGTGAATTCTGGCGAAGTCAAAGGTCAAAACGTCCATGAACTTTCCCTGATAAACGCCATATATTGTGTGCTCTCAATGAGCTATAACCACAAAACTCACACCGCAGGTACATTACCTGAAGATGCCGGTCAATTTCGAAAATTGATACAGTCGGACAAGGTTAAAAGGTCAATGAACCTACATTGAAAGACACTATACACTGTATCACAGATTTTGTAGGCGAGACATTCCTTGGCGTTTGCCTGTTTGCCAACCTCTGCAGATCAGGAACCATATATGTAATTACATATGTTTGTGTACATAAAGACATTTGTACTCATATGCATGTATAATATTAGAAGAAATGTACTAAAAGGAGAAATCGTAATATTCAAATCACTTTTAAAGAATACAATTAAGGGTACGAAGTTGTATTCAAATGAATACATGTATTTTCATAGGCCTACACGATTATCCTTAAGAAGGTTCTTAAAGAAATGATTAAAAATATGTGCATGGTGAATCCCAAAGCAGATACCAAAGTAATTTATAACTTTAATAGCACACGGAGGAATATCAAATAATTCGAAGTAATGTAATCATAACACATCGAAACAAGTAGTTTTAACAAATTACGTAGGGCCTGCATTGGAAAGCGAATTGATTTCCACATTACCAAGTTACCACCCACATGTCCTTCGCCTTTGCAGTCGTTTTTCGTTTTACTATATTGGACCAAATCGCATGAAAATCAAATGTCATTAATAGCAACTCAGAAATCCACCAAGTCCTATTGTAACTGTGCTCAACAGCTAGCGGCAGCCAATCAAGTTTTTAACAGAAATTGATGAAAGTTGTACTACAATGTCCATTCACTGTTCGTCGTATAGTTTTATGCAACGGGGCCCAGATAACTGTAGGGCCTACTTTCATATTAGTCTCGGCATTCAATACGGGCCATAATTATAGTGACACCTCGCTTTCGTGACCACATTGCTATACTATTTCCTATTCTATTTTGTTTGTTTTCAGTATGCTTCCCAGAAAGCCCAGATAGAAAGCTGTAACAGTTCATCAGAAGAGCATGCCTACTTCGCCACTCTGTGAGCCTATGTCCTATAGCCCTTGTCGTGAGGATGAGGATGTCCTTCATGAAAATTTGGCTTCACATGGGCTGCAAGTGAGATGCGACGTACCTGGGGACGGCTCGTGTTTTTTTCACGCGGTCTTAGACCAGTGCGATCGTCTAAGTGTTACCAATGTAGAGCTAATGACTAATGGCGCAAATCCAGATATTATCTCTAGGGCGATGCAACTCGGAGAAAGGGCAGTGGATTATTTTGCAAATTTGGTGAGTTTATTTCTTCTAGCCCAAGACATTGCGTAACATCGGCTACCGTTTTCAAATCGTGCTCTAAGATGTGGGACGCTCTTTAAAGCGCTCTCAGCTGGTTGATACGTCTACATTCCGCTTTGCACTCGTCTTAGCATACACACTGTCATTATAGCCTATGTAGAATTTTATCTAATTGGTATATTAGGCAAAGTTCTGTCCGGTTTCGCTATTAATGACCCAGTTACCGTAACTTTAATATTCTGATTTTTGTCAAGTCATGTCAGATCGTTTGAACCAATGTTATAAATTACATTGTATATCATTACCTTGAAATACAATAAAATTTAGTGATAATTAAGGACTTCATCTGTGTACTGTATGGTTTCAAAGACCTTGTTTGTTTGTACGTGTATTTATTTCCGAATAGTATGAAAACATACAAAACATATGAAATATCAAAATCATGTACATCAAATTAAAATACGAGGGATAACCCAAATTCAGTTATTTATCTGAATTTCACTGTTCTTCCTTGTCCTTTGGTTAGTACAGTTTAACAAGAACAAAAATGCATACTTCAGACTTAGCAGAAAGCAGACCTTACAGCCGTGAAATCGCTAACAATATGTTTACGTAAATGTTGTTAGATTTACCAATGTGTGGTATTGCATGTGTTGTATAAAAGGAAAGTAACTATGGTAGCATATCGTTGGTTCGGTAGCTAATTACATCAAGGAGGTTTAAGAGATGGAGTTCCAACTGGCTGTAATTACTCAAACAGTTGTCACTTTTCTATTGATATACAAAGGAATTCCGCAGGTGCATGTGTGCCTTTGGTGACGGGGTTTGATGCCGCCGTCTTGCTGAGCAATCTGAAGATTCATTTTGAACGTTAACTTAATGTTGGCTATATTTTGCTTGTTTATCTATTAAATGAAACGAAATCTTACTTAATGATAAAGCTCATTAAACAAAGGCCGATCCCTTCAAGAAATATGTGCAAAAGTGTAAATCAGAGCTGTATCATGTGAAAGTGTTTAAAACTGTACCCTCCCGGAAAGCCGGTTTTATCACTTTTCCACTTAATTCCTCCAAATAAAACTGATATGGAATAATCTTCGAGTATAGTTCTATATTAATAGATATATCAGATTAGTGGCCGGGCACGGCCAGTCGAGTAATTTTCATTTTCATTTCATCATTTTTTTGCGCAATTTCTATTCGCGCATCCCCGTGTCTTTACCATTATATACTACCTATCTTTTATAAGTAGGGATGGCGAAAAGTAATTCCCATCACAAAGACATATTTTCGTTAGAAAGTGGCTGATGATTATGCAATGAGACATGAGTCAATTGTCTTCCTATCTGCGCGGCAGATCCAGTTTGCCACATGCTTCAAATACTTTCGAGTGGCGGCATCAAACGTGACTTCAAAGGAAATACGACAGTTGTGACTCCACTCTCTTGAACCTCCTTGATTACATACACACTCCAGTATACAACCAAGGAGGTATATATTTCTTGCACGTATTTCTTGAAGGGATCGGCCTTTGTTTAATGAGCTTTATCATTAAGAGAGATTTCGTTTCATTTAATAGATAAACAAGCAAAATATAGCCAACATTAAGTTAACGTTCAAAATGAATCTTCAGATTGCTCAGCAAGACGGCGGCATCAAACCCCGTCACCAAAGGCACAGATGCACCTGTGGAATTCTTTTGTATATCAATAGAAAAGTGACAACTGCTTGAGTAATTACAGCCAGTTGGAACTCCATCTCTTAAACCTCCTTGATACAACACAATGCCCAGGCACGAGGCAGGACTGGACAAGGAGTGTGCAAGCGAAAGCCTAGGTTCCCAAGGTGTGTCACTTCAAATTGCGATACAAATAGATCGCATTGTGACGGAGGCGTGCCATTCGACACCCATCAGACTTTTGACTTTGTTGCCTTGAATGTCCTTATTTTGTATTATTCGCAATAACATGATGGATGGTATAACGTAGGCTTAAGTATGTAAGAATGAATGTTTTCTTATTCCGATAATATTGTATTCTTAAAAAACTTCTTTTTGATAACAGGGTATAATCAAGTTTATTGTTTACATTCGCAGGATAAGACTGACCCGCTTGTTACAAGCATAAGTGTCCCTGGTGTTGTTTCGCCAGGAGAAGTTGACATGATGAAGGAGTACGACACGTACGCTACTGAGTGGATTATACGTGCCACTGCCCAAATGCTTGGACGGGACATTCACATTGTCAATAGCATCGAAGGTGGCGTGATAACCAAGATTGATTGCCTTACACCCGGAGAAGAAGACCCTCTTTTGCTAGGACACCTTGTCAATGGCGCTCATTATCTGTCTCTGGGTAAGTGATTTTTTTCTATGATTATAGTCTTTCGTATTTTCTGCAATTGTACAAACCGTAGTGTCAGCAGTTGTCATTTTAGCTATTCCGATCACTACCCGTCCGGCGTTGTGTGTCGTGCGTCAACAATTTACATTTTCATCTTGTTTTTGAAAACTCTATGGCAGATTTTTTCTAACTTGGCAGGTATCATTCTAGAGGGAAAGGATCTCAATTTGTCATTCAATTTCCTGTAAGAAGTTGTCATCCGATTTCCTATAAGAAGGAGTCATTTTCGTCAAATACTGTCAGGAATCGAAATATCGTCACGCGTTTAAAACCGTTTTTCGTAGTTGATATTAACTAATGTGGCAACAAATTTCCCATTTGTGCACTCTAATTCAGTAAATGCGCAAACACTTTTAGCAATGGATCACAAAAACAAGTTCATAAAAGAATCATTCAAATCTGTAAGAAGTCCATTAAAAAGTATATTACAAGTATTTTTCAAATAGAATGTCAAAAAGGTTTATATGTGGATCACACATGATAAAAGTGAGCATGTAAAATGATCACAAAAGCAATATACATGTATTCTAATTTGAATGCACATGAATTTGGAAATTCATCTCCAAAAATGAAATTGAACGCTGTCCGAATTTGTTGTGACTTTTGATTTTGATGTCTATAAACGAATTTAAAAGCGTTTTACGCGACATTGTTAGACCAAAGTCACTCCACAGCTTCAAACATACGATTGAATGCACAAAGGGCGGTGAGTTGGCTCAGTCGGTAGCGCATCTGCCTCACGATCCTATGGCCCCGGGTTCGAACCCGAGTCTGGACTGAGCAATGTTGTGTGTAAGCATACCGTTCCATCTAGCAAGAGGCAAAACACTCTGTCCCTCGGATAGGAATTAAAATGGAGGTCCCGTGTATGAGAGAGTTGCAACTCGTGCACGTAAAAGATCCCGCTTCATTCATTCATCGCAAAGAGCAGGGTGTTTTTTTTTTATGTTTTATTAAATCATATCACAAACATGATCAAATGATTTACAAATGATTTGTAATGATTGGAAAAAATATGAATAATAACCCGGTGAAGTGTCCCACCTCACATTCAACTGGACCCCATGGAAGCAGCTTAACTTAGCTGAATATGGACTATCCAGCCATCTTCACAGATGAAAATGTACAAACAAACATAGAACTAAAATGGGTAACAATTTTTCGAAATTGGCCGGGAAATCCTATATTATTATTGTTGTTGTTGAAGTCATCATTTCAATTTGGTGTACTCTTCGTATACCTTTAAAGGGGATGGCTAGTAATTGATCAGTGGGAATCAGTGGGAATGCTGGTGGATGATTGTTTCAATCCTTGTGGGATTCTTTCAAGAGTACGTTATATATCTATTGTTGTGTGAAAATCATTTGCTTCAGAATGGTCTCATATTCAAGTAGTGCGCAGTTTAATGTTTTCAGGTTAGCATGCCTGTACAGTGATGGGGCATTAAACTGCACATTACTTGAATATGAGACTGTTCTGACGCAAATAATTTTCACACAACAGTAGATATATAATGTACTCTTAAATGAATCCTACAAGAATTGGAACAATCATCCCGCAGCATTCCCACTGATTCCTACTGATCAGTTACTAGTAATCCCCTTTAAGCATACATCACTTGACCGTGCTCAAGTTTGAGCATACATTATGTTACATTGTACTTGACTGACCATACCATTCATAACATTCTCTGTATCAACAGAAAAATCGGAAGGGAGATTACTCCAGGAAGCAATCGATCGTAAACCCAGAGTTCCTCTCAAGAGGCTGACTCTAGCTGAAGGTATTGGAAATTATTTGATAAAAAAGAAGAAAGAGAAATCTGTTGCGAAATGTGGCCATCGTTATATTTTTTCTGTTTATGTTTTGCTAATTTTTTTCTCGAAAGGTTGGGGTGTAGTTTGCGTAATGTTTTCTCCTGTTATTATGCAAGACAATTATTGTAGTGTTAATCTTTTCCAAGTATTTTATACAGTGTATGTGTCGTGATTATAGTGAAAATGTGAGGTGTTGGCGGAGCAATAAACTCCGGAGTAGTTATCGGCGGAGCATTATTATGTGATGTCACTGTTCAAGATGTGCGTGTCCAGCTGTTTGTCCTCGAAGCGTTTATTTTAGGAAGTCAAACATAATTCTCCCAGTTGTTCAATGTAGTTGTATTGAGTGACAAAGCAGTCTCCTCGTGTGTTTGTAAATAAGCACGCTGTGCAGAGCTAGTTGTGTTACAGTCATGCTTGACAAGGAAAATCACCGCGTGCGTTATAAGGCGATTCGCCTGTATGTGGTGTAAATGTCAATGAAAATGAGGACAAAAACCTTTGTGCAGAAATTTGAATGTCACCCCTTGGTCAGTGGGGAAGATGAAACAAATTTATCAAGTGTAAATGAAAGGTTATGTAGTAGGCCTAAATAGTGGACTGCGCGGCCCAGTGATTTGCTTTAGATGTAGGTATTATTTTGTACTTACCTGCTGGAGAGTTGTTAATTCATTGTTTCTTTCACATTCTTCATAACTTTGAAAGACAAAGCATTTGAATTTACAACGTGCTCGATGACTTCTCATTTCAAGATGACACATATCATGTTGTATAATGGTAACCAACCTCTTCTTTAGCAGTAAACTGTATATTCCATATACACATTATGATCCACATTGCTGCAGTAATCCGATGTATGTTTGACTCGATCATGTACCAAGAAAATGATTTCTCTTCTTTTTCTCAACAGTTGCCCAATATGGGCGTGGAGATTACCAGTATCCCCGAAGGGATTACACAAAACTTTGGAGAAAATCCACAGAGGAATGTCAGTCGCGAAGGGACAGATTCAGACAAAAGACCAGTGGGTACGAAACTGATAGTGAAGACAATGCTTCAGACTGTCAAGGAAACGCCATCAGCGCCGAATTGACAGACCGCAGGATCCGGGCAAAGGGTTTGAGAGAGAAGACGAAAAATACGATTTGTAGCGATGATGACAGCACTGACTGTGAGGGCAATTCAGTTGAAAGCATGACAGGAAGCAAAAAACCATCAGCTGTTTTGGAGAATAAGACATTCCAACAAAAAGACACCGCGATATCTTTGCAAGGAGACCCTCGAGGTAGCCTTTTCAAATCTGCATGGGCGGATGACAGTTCTTCCGATGAACTCCAGAAAGTTCTTCACTCGTCGAAGGATGAAAACAAGGAAAGAAGTAGCAACCATGGACGTGGAGGGAGATTACTCAGTGTTGGCAAAACCAAAGAAGAACCACACAGCCCTTTATCGGAAGATCAGACGCAGAGAAAGCATCCAAAGGGAAAACAGTCGGGACGTAAGAGACTGGACTTTAACTCCGAACAGAAATATGTTATGAAGGATATAAAGCTACGTCAGATTGAACCTAAGAAAACCAGTTCTACAGGCAATACTTCAGTCTATCAAGGAAACGCCGTCAGCGCCGAATTGCCAGACCACAGGATCCAGGCAAAGGATTTGAGAGAGAAGAAGAAAAATACGAGAAATACGATTCGCAACCATAATGACAGCACTGATGGTAAGAGCAATACAGTTGAAAGCACGAGGGGAAGTAAGAAAGTATCAAGTTTATCTGTGGAAAAGATATTCCACCAAAGAGAAAACACTGCAATGTCTTTGCAAGATGACACTCGAGGTAGCCTTTTCAAATCTGCATGGGATGATGACAGTTCTTCCGATGAACTCCATAAAGTCCTTCACTCGTCGGAGGAAGAACACAAGGAAATAAGTAGCAACAATGGCCTTGGAGAGAGATTACTCAGTGTTGGCAATCCTGAAGGAGAACCACATAGCCCCTCATCGAAAGATCAAGGCTTAAGAGAGAAGAAGAGAAGGAAACGAAGTTTGATTCATAGCCATCATGATTTCTCTGACAGTGATGAGAGTACATTCGAGAGCACGACAAGAGGCAAGAAACCATCAGGTTTATTGGAGAAAAAGACATCCCACCAAAGAGACACTGCGATGTCCTTGCAAGGTGACACTCTAAGCAACCAGTACGATTTTGCATGGGAGAATGACAGTTCTTCAGATGGACTCCCTGATGTCCTTCATATGTCATATAATGCCGACGGTGAAAGAGGAAACAGCAACCACCAGGGCCGCGATGAGGGCACTGAGAGTTGGAATGTTATCAAGGATACAGAGCAGCATCAAAGTGAAGTAAAGTCAGCCAGGCCCGCAGACAGAGGATATGATTCGCCTGCGCTTCCTACTGGAGATAGTGACCGAGAAGGAAAGGACTGTGACCCTGTTGTTAGTGACACTTCTGATGAGACATGCATTAATCAAGAAGGACAAATATCAATATCAGACCTCTCAAATTCACAGCTAAATTCAAATGAACAAAATTTCAAGAATATTAATGAAGACATAGAGGGTTATGATGGATTCTCTGATAAGTCTGATGGTTTTCATCCGCCAAAAGATGATGGGGAAGGAAGAAGTAACCATCGCGGCTGTGATAAGGACTCGGACAGTGAGAGTCTCATCAAGGATACAGAGCTGCATCATATGAATTCAAAGTCTGGAAGGCCCACAGACACAGGATATGATACACGTGCATTTGGTTTTACACATTGTGACCCAGTTGCCAGTGACATTGCTGATGAGATATGCATAAGTGAAGAAGGACAAATGTCAAGAGCAGACTTTCCAGATTCCGAACAAATTTCCAGTGATATCGAAATCATAGTGATCTCTGACGATGACTCAGAGGACTATGAACCTGTTTCAAGTGAGGTACAAAGAAATGAGGTGCCAAAAGATTCAGGTAAAGTAGAGGAAAGATCAATTAATGGATATTCCGAGGGGCAGAAATATCTTCATTCAGATTTTAAGAAGAGTGTTGACTCTCAGAAGGATGGTAATGATAACCTTGACCCCGAGACTACACCTCAATTTAAGGAAGAAACTGCACCAACTCAAACACCAGAGGGAAACGCCAATGGAACAAAAGTATCCCTTTCACACTACAGTGACCATACTCTAGAAGGCACGAGAATTCGTCAAGAGAGTGATCCCTATGATGGTGCATATTCCTACCAACAACACTTGGACATGATGTATGGCTATGACGAAAATTATGCCTCCGACCAGATGAATTCCTATGGTCCTGATGCAGAATCGTCTGACGATGGAGTCTTGTCTCGCAGCAAAAATAGAACAGTAGCGGTCAATGAAAAGGTGGCCAGTGCCAGCACAGACCTGCAAGTTTCTGAGGTTGGACCACGAGTTCGGTGTAGAAACAGTTCTGGAAACAAATGGCCTGCAGCGACAGAAGAAACCTGTATGAGCGCACCACCGGCAAATGTAATTCTACTTTCCCACGATTCATGTTTGATTTATATAGGGTTCCTAACGAGGAAGTAATTGAGAATAACTTTTCTGAAATAATATAATCAGGCCTCCTTCCATACCACTTAATTGAGTTCCTTCCATAGTTTCGCTTTTCGGTACGTGAGTGTTTGTTTACCGTAATTTGTCTTTGGTTTTGCAAGATATAATTTCCTTGGGCCAGATCGTGTACAATACACAAATTTCCGAAAACAAAGTACATGTATATCACTCAGGTAAGACAGACAATTCTTATGAATTACTCGAGAATTTGTACGTGTAACAAGTTTAGACCAACGAACCTGAAACCTGTCTAATCCTAAAGCACCATACAAATCAGTTGATGGAAATGTGTAGTTTACATTCATCACACTACGAAGCGACTTAATTTGCAGCACATGTATTTGTAATGGGCTGAGAAAGGATTTAAAGCTGCAATAATCAAAATAACATTGTATAACTGATACATAGAATAGTAAGGCAGTACGCTGCTTGATGAATTGACGTGATCTCTTCAATAAATAAACCCTTTTTTTATAACGTTCTTCTTGACATGTACATATAATATAAAGTTGAAGTGCTGTATATCATTGTTCCAGGAGGGATTTTTGGTCGATAACTGCTCCAAGATATTTGCAGGAGTCGATCATTGTGATCTCATTGCCATTAACAAAAATGCGACAATTTGCAATCTTGTCACATTCAATTTTCGTAAGAAAAGATATACCATGTTATCACGATTTACAGGATTATTATCTTTCTGTCTAACAGTGCAAGGAAAGTCCTTGTTCATTTGTAAATTCAAGGCAGGTAATATTGAGGAATCTAAAACTCGCATTACATAAACGCAATTAAGCACTATCTTTTAAAACATTTACAAAAGGATAACGCACAGACCATACATCTACACATTAGGAGTCACTAGGTATACACAAGCATAGATACAAAAATACACCTAGACCACACACATGTCAACACACGTCCACACACACACACACACACACACACACATGTACACCAACACATACGTGCAGAACAAAGAAAATATAAGTGCTCTATCATCAGCACAACAATCTACATGGTCTGCTAAACTTGAATACCTTTCTTCACGTATTTACGCATATCATCTAGATATTGAAAATCTTAAGCAGCCAAGGGAGGGCAATAGAAGGATATTTTTCAAAGTTTTGTTTAAACCATTTTGCACCTCTTCTGTGCCAAACGAGCTAAGAAATGAAACGGTAGGGAACTGAGGATTAACACACACAAAAAAAGTAATACTTTCTGGGGCCTGGTCACACATATACGCGGAGACTGGTTGCCGACCTCCGGCAACTAATCTGCAACCAAAACCTAAAATTTGGTCAAACCAGTTTGGCTTCCGATGCTGCATCGGAAACCTCTAGCCTACTAAAACCGGTTTCGGACAGCTGACAACCATTTTCCAACTTCTAAAAATATAGTTCACGATATTTTAGCTTTTGTAAAACTGACATGATATAATTATGTCCATGAATGTTGGTAGGAAAGTTTCTAAGGGCAGGAGATACAGTGGACTCCCGATATAACGAAGTCCTGGGGACCGGGAGTTTTCTTTCGTTATATCGAAATTTCGTTATAACCGAACTAATAAACAAAGAGAGGATACTGTTGTGGCCTGGATTGTTATTTTGTTTTAACCGGAATTTCGTTATAACCGTGTTTGTTATAACGGGAGTGCAATGTACTTGTTCAAACGATGCAGGCTTGGTTTCAAGAGGATTAAAAAAAATTAAATTGTTATCTTTTTCTTCCAGGAATACTTTCCTTCAGACTCAGAGTTGAGTTTCCTGCAGGATTCTCAGAGTGATGGTATGGATGATAGCGCAATAGACAAATTTCCAGGTATGCCAGACTCAGGAGGTCTCTTAGAAAGGTATCCCGATAGTCAGTACCCATTTGAAAGATACGAAGATGCGGTCCCTAGTTTCAATGCAAAAGGTGATTTGGACAAGAGGAATTCCAGTGGCCTGGGTGGAGGATCACATTGTAGTAGTGCCAAGTGTTCTAAAACCAACAAAGAAACGGCATCTGACAGTCAAGTAGGAAATCCCTCATCAAAAGGTCAGGCAGAGGAACAGAAATCCAAATCTGTCATACCAGGAAAAACGGTTACCAAGGATGTCTTGAAGCCATCCCGAGCTGACCATCTACTGGAGACAATGAAAGAATCTCAGAACAGGTTGGACTCGACTCCCCGAAAGAAAAGCAGACAGCATCCATTACAACCCCCTGGTAATTCCTCAGTGAACACTTTTAAGAGGCCGATTGGACTCCCAAAGACCTCTGCACACAGTGGCGAAGCAGAATCTTGTGTCATATCATCTCCTGTACCTGGGGTTCCTGGAGATGATCTAGAAAGTACTTGGCATCCTCAAGCTTCTGTCACCACGCAAGAGAGTCATACACCTCAACAGAAGCCAACAATATCAACCCAACATTCTACCCCTTCTACTTCGACTGGAACTGAAACGATGGTACGTGCCATATATGTTTGCCAGATACTAGGACTGAACGACTTTCATGTGGAAACAATCCAGTAAAGAGGTTACCTGCCACAGCCAGGAAACAAACCATGAAGAGTGTGCCACAACCAAGTTCAAAACAGTGGTCTGTCTCAGTTTGCGTGTGAAAAATAATCAATCAGACATGTTTGTGAAACACAGAAAATAAAACTTTTTATGCCTCCGCCAACGAAGTGGCCGGAGGCATTATGTTTTCGGGTCGTCCGTCCGTCCATACGTACGCCCGTCCCGTTTTGTTTTTGTCGATATCTCAAGAACCGTGTGGTGGTTTTACATCAAATTTGGTATGAGGGAATATCCTAGGGGGATAATACTTTGTTTGGATTTTAGGGTCACGGGGTCAAAGGTCAAAGGTCACAGGTTATTTTGTGAAAAAAAAAGTTGAAAATTCATTTTTTTTCTCCATATCTCGCAAATGGTTCAAGGTATCTTCATGGAACTTAGTATATATGCTTGTTCCAATGGGCAGTGATTATCTAGGGAAGTTGGGGGTCATGGTTCAAAGGTCAGGGGGTCAAAGGTCAAGGTCAACTCCTCAAAATATCACTACTTTCCTTATATTTATGCAATGCCTGAATGTTTTTTTTTTAACTTCATGTATACATGTATTACCCAATATATATTCTGTGGGAAGTTTCTTGCCAAAAGGTCAAAGGTCAAGTGAAAGTGCTGAATTTCACTTTTCCTCCATATCTCAAAAGTAACTCAAGGTATCATCATGAAACTTACATATTTATGCATGTTCAACCTAACAGTGATTCTCTTTGGAACTGTGAGGTCAAAGGTCAAAGGCCAGGTTAAGATAATGCTATTTTCCCATTTGATACTGAAATTATACTTTTTCTCAATACCTTGAAAATTACTCAATGCATAAACTTATAAAAGGGTCAAAAGTCAAGTAAAAATCCTCAGTTGCCCAAATACCTGCACTCTGACATTTCATCATTCATCCAATTGAACCTAGTTCTAGGAAAGTGAACATTCAGCACATTTGTGTCAAACCTGTCATTTTAATATTTTGCCATTTGTGTGAAACTGTCATCACACATTGTCAAGACATTGTACTATAGACCTATTAGGAGAACCATGCATTATGGTGGAGGCATATCAGTCGCCGTAGCGATATATCTAGTTTAGCTATTATATCATCCAGAATTTGAATGGGTAAACTTTGGTACTATTTGCAGGCATTTATTGTTATGCTGTACACTATTTTTACACATCCAGATTGTAATTTTTTTTGTTGTTGATATGATTGTAGTGTAACTGTTTGGATTTTCATGCTGTAAATGGTCATTTGACGGATAAGTCCCATAAGTTATTCTCACTATGAGAGAAAAAAAGGTAAACATTGAATTCCCACCCCTTCCATAGAGTTAGAAGTTAAATAATAACCTTGATTTTGTCCCATTTACCTTTTGAGCAGGCTTGAAAGTAAAAAATTTACCAGTAATGCTAACAAAAGAGAAAAATAAAGCTTTCAACCTTTGAAAACAAGGCGGGGATATCCCCCCCCCCCCCCCCCATTTCTTGCCAAGATCTGTCATGAAAAAAGTTTGCTGTCTAGGGGTACAGTACTAAGAAGCTGGAATATTTTGTGAATATTGTAAAATGTAATCTCATTGAATTACCAGTATTGCTGTAGTGAGACACAGCACTTTTTTTTTCGGAAGAAATACCAACATTTATTGGCTTGATTGCATCCCAAAGAGAAACAGAACTGTCAGAAAGTGTTTATGGATAATACTGTTTTGGGCCAATAAAAAAGCAAATCCCTTGTACATACAGTTGTATGTGGATATTGATTTTTTTTTTTCTTTTTAACCTCACATAACCCAGGGGACAAAAAAAAAACAACAACAACTTTGCATTTACTAGTCATCTACCAATATGTTGCCTGTATGATGTACATTTTCATACATGATTTGTCTTTTGTAAAACCGACATCATTATTTCAGTGAAATTAAATGGGAAAATTCCTGAGGGCAGGGATATAAACTTGTTCAAATGAAAAAGGCTGTTCCCAAGGGCAAAAATTGAGTGAGTTTATAGATATAAATATATTTTTTTCTTTTTTTTTTTCTTTCAGGAATACTTCCCTTCAGATTCTCAGCTGAGTTTCGTACAGGACTCTCAGAGTGATTCTATGGACACAGACTCAGGAGATATCCTAGAAAGCTATCCCGATAGTCAATACGCATTTGAAAGATACGACGATGCGGTTCGTAGTTTCAGTGCAAATAATGATTTGGACAAGAAGAATTCCAGTGGTCCGCGTGGAGGATCACATTGTAGTAGTGTCAAGTGTTCTAAAACCAACAAAGAAACGGCATCTGACAATCAATTAGGAAATCCCTCATCACAAGGTCAGGCAGAGGAACAGAAATCCAAAAGCATTTCTGTCATGGAAGGAAGAACAGCTACCAAGGATGTCTTGAAACCATCTCGAGCTGACCATCTACTTGAGACAATGAAAGAATCTCAAAGCAGGTTGGACTCAACTCCCCGAAAGAAAAGCAGACAGCATCCAATACAACCCCCTGGTAATTCCCCAGTGAACACCTTTAAAATGCCAATTGGCACAGCTTGCATAGGTACAGAGATATCGTCGGGACGCCCAAAGGCTCCTGCACACATTGATCAACCAGAATCTCCTGTACTTGGGGTTCATGGTGATGATCTAGAAACTACTGGGCATCCTCAAGCTGCTGTAATACCACAAGAGACTCGTACACCTCAGCAGAAGCCAGGAGCCTCAGCTCAACGTGCTACCCCTACTTTGACTAGAACTGAAACAATGGTGCATGCCAGCAAGGATTTGCCAGATATTAGGACTAAACGACTTTTATGTGGAAACAATTCAGGAATGAGGTTGCCTGCCACAGCCGTAAAGGAAACCAGTGAGAGTGTGCCACAGCCGAGTTCAAAACAATGTTCAGTGAGTATCAGCTTGCTTCTGAATATTTATCGGATATTTTGGTGAATCATAGAAAATGAAACTGAATGCGTCACTTGGAGTAAACACTCACTAATTATTTCAGTGGGTAAACTTTTTTTCTACTTTTTTTGCAGGCATAATATTATTTAGCGCACTACCTTTAATCAATCAAATTGTAAATTTCACTGAGATTATTGTGGTGTAGCTTTTTGGATTTTCATGCTGTAAATGGCCACTTGACGGCTATGTCCAATGACCAATAAGAGTGTGCCACAACTATATTCAGAACAATGTTCTGTGAGTATCATATTTTCAATCTAAGGCTCAGCAGGGAAAGGTTTCATGTGAACCAATGATCATGCACTGTCCATAGGGTCTTGGTATTTTCCCTGTATGCCCAAGTCCCATGGCCCAATATTCATCAAACTAGCAGGAATCATTGGAATACAGTGGGAAGTAGAAGGGATACAAATTTGGTCATACAATACTGGTGGCCTTTATGGTAGTATGCAATGTAGGCCTACAGCTGTAATGCTGCTGCTATTTCTTCCTGGGCTGTTAAAATGAGACTTCACTATAATCATCTTCAATTGTCGGTTTATCTTCATTGTCCCCCTTGCGATCTTCACTGTAACTTGACTGCAGGAACTGCGACTAGATGACATCACCGGTTGCATTCTCTCCTGGAAGACGAACTGGCTACAATCTAATGGTGAAAGTAAAGAGAATGAAGGTTAGTTAAAGAAAGTGATTTTTTTTTTGTAATAGCTTTTAAGCAACTGATGTAAATATGGTAAATGATTTCAATGCAGTACACATACATAATTGAGAGCAAGGGCAAAGAAATGTAAAAAATCAGTGGGATTAAAGGAAACCAAAACCCAAAGAGCAATGAGGATTGAGTGAAAGCAGCAACATTAGTAGAACACATCAGTGAAAATTTGAGGAAAATCAGGCAGTCGATGCGTAAGTTATGGATTTTTAAAGATTTGGTGTTGGAACCACTGGATCAGGAGACTACTAGAGAGTATGATATCATTTGTGGACAACAATATAAGAGAATTCCACAAAAATTCATTTTTGATGAAAATTACACATTTCATCAACTTGATACCGACATATTATGTTATGGGTAGTAATAATTCCCCCTGCTTTCTGAAAGCGGTTTGTCAAGTGTTCTTTCATTAGGCCCTGCGCTAGAAAAGTGAAAGCATGTTTAATTTTCTTTATATTTTCTTTATATTGCAGTCCATACATGATGCCATGAACTCTAGTAGTCTCCTGATCCAGTGGTACCAACACCAAAACTTTAAAAATTCATAACTTTTGCATCGATTGTCTGATTTTCCTCAAACTTTTACTGATGTGTTCTACTAATGTTGCTGCTTTCACTCAATCCACATTGCTCTTTAAGTTTTTGTTTCCTTTAACCTGATATGCAGTGTTGAGTCGAAGTAATGGTAATACATGATGATAAAACTTTTGATAAATACATGTATGATAGCAGTTTCTGTGACATATTATTTAGTACATGTACCACATCATCACGAGCCAAATGCTTATTTTGCAGTGGAACGAACCCAGTTGATTGAACCTCTAGGCCTGTCCCCTGAACTCACTGAAAGCAAAGCATCGTATTCAGATACTGCTAGCTACCGAAGAGCTTCCCTGTGTTTCCTTTTGATGGAGATTTGGGCAAAAGTGAGTACCCTATGTACAGGCTTTGCCTCTTCTAGTTGTAGTAATT
Organism: Diadema setosum; assembly: GCA_033980235.1. Classification (NCBI taxonomy): domain Eukaryota; kingdom Metazoa; phylum Echinodermata; class Echinoidea; order Diadematoida; family Diadematidae; genus Diadema; species Diadema setosum. The sequence goes on from CM067061.1 coordinate 37,813,416, forward strand.
GGTGAAAACTTGGCCACATCTAGCCAAATCCTGACATAGCTTACTCTACATGCCTGAGCTTTACGTCTTCAAGACATTGTACTTGGTGGGCTTCAATGGCAGAGATACGATAAGGATACATGACCATGTCCCCGTACCTCGTAGTCACATAATGTAATGTTTGCTGTATCAAAGTGAAGGCCTTGTCTAAATGTTTTAAGTCATGGATTGTACACTGTAAAGTTTAATGTTTACATGACACATTCGTTAGATATTTTCATATTTGCAAAATAAAATCAACATTTAGGTAGGACATAAGAAATCAATATATCGCTTGCTGTGTTCTGTGACCCTAGACTCCCAATCTATAGTTTTTTTATGGCAGCCAAATATGGCTGGTGCATATAGTACAATTAGTTTGAAGTATACTTATCGTTTGATTAAAGTGTTTTGTGCAGAAGTTTTCAATTAAGAATTGTAGCTCCTTGTCTGTGATTTCAAAGTATAACCGTTTCTTAAATATCCATCGTTTTATCTGAGTCCATCTGTAAAACAGAAAACTCACTGCACCATTTCCCATCTGTCAGATTTCATGTTCACAGCAAAATGTCAATTGCACATGCATCTGGAGGCAAAGTGAAAAAGAGAGCAAGCAACATGAGACAACAGAAGGTAAAGAATGATGAAAAGAACTTGAAAATAAAGAGTGATCGTGGTGTACATAAAGATGCATTACGTTTGCAGTTTTATGCATTGACCATCCTCGAGTGATGTGACTTTGTGGTATGTAAACAAACTGATAATGAGCTTGTGTCACAATGTTCCCTGTGGTATTCTTACTCACACAGATACAAGCTGTATTTCAAAAATGATTTTAGCCATTACTATTTCCCATCTGAAGAAAATAATTGCTGTGGAATCATCAACTGTTGCACAATTCATTTGGGAAATATAATTTTATGTCACCACCCCAAGGGGTGCTGGAGGCATAATGCCAGGTTGTCTGTAGTCTATCCATCAATCCAAGAACTTGCTATTACAATGTAAGACAAACCACTCAGTGAATTTGGGTACAGGGTGCTAGGCCCAGATATGCTACAAGAAGGTAGATGAAATTATTAGATATTGGCCAAAAAGATGAAAAACTATATCTATGTTCAAGCTAATGAAATAATAAACTTATTAGGAAATCATATTGTGTATCTTACCTGTATTATTCAAATGTAATTTTGACCGACAGTCCTGGTCTTTTAAAAATCCTTATAGAAAGGTTGAATTTTCATTAAGTACTGATTATGATTGTCACTTGATAAAGTTTTCACTGCTTTGTTCTTTAGTTTGATTTTATGCAAAGATTTTATAATTTTACATGGTGGAGTGGAGGTTCACCGTACAAGTATCAATGCTAACAGAAACGTAGTAGTATATCTTCAACTTGCAAACTTTCATGCAGTGGAGTACACTGCGGAATCTTGCCATCACACTTTCACGGAGGATGACTTGGTACTTGTGGACATGACTACTGTCAGTGGCTGCCGCCATAGGTCCCAGTTTGGCCTTGTTGTGGAAACACATCAGACAGAAACAGGTTGCGGGAAAGTCAGGCACGTCCGTCTCGCCTTTCACAAGCACGCCATCATCCCCAGCAGCACTCGACTTGTGGTAAGTGGTAACAAGTTTTGTGTTTTGGTGCTTGTCATCTCACTGGCATATAGCATAAGCAAGACATAGGCATCGCTATTTCATCATCGCATCAACGGTGTTGTACTCTCAATAACTTTCTATGGCTTTTAGCTGTGACCACAAAGTACATACCTCAGTTATCATATCACCTAAAGATGCCAGTCAAGTTTGAATGTTGATGAATTCTGACAAGGTCAAAGATCAAAATATCAATGAACTTCCCTGATTTAGGCGCCATAATTATAATGTGTGCTCTCATGCAATTTAAGCTATGACCACAAAACCCACACCATAGGTACATCACCTGGAAGATGCCAGTGAAGTGCAAATATTGGTTAAGTTGGACATGGTCAAAGGTCATAAGGCCAATGAACATGCACTGAAAAATATTATAATCACAAGTGATATGCGCGGGCGAGACATCGCTTGGAGTTTGGCTTGTTATTTTGATCGCACAGAGGAGATGGTGGCGCTATTGATTGTGGTTGATTTTCCTCTTACTACCTTTTTTAGGCTATATCCAACTCAAATGCATGATCAGCCCTCATGCTATTTTATTTAGCTTTAGCCTTCAGCCCCAATAAAAGAAATTCTACTTAGGCTACATTATGATTTTTGCAGTTCCTTGAAGATCAAACCTGTGTAATACAGATATATCCATACATACACGTGCTCAACATTCAGCATAGCAACAAAAGAATATTTCCTAACAAGAACATTACACTTCTGTCACAGCATACACTTACAAGCCTTGCTTCTTTTGTTAGTGTGTATTCTCTTTTCTTCAATAAAATGCCCTTTCCTGTCCCTTCACTCACAGATTATTGCATCTCTTCATCATGAGCTGAATCAGGCAAGGGCGTTGCTGTACCAGAAGAATCCTCTTCTTAGGCACATTGCCACTCTAGAAGAATTGGATGTATTTCGCAATGAAGACCAACAGATCACAGCCAAGTCTACAGTTAAGGTATATTTATATTGATAAACATCTTCTTCATAATAGATCTTATTATATTCAATGCCCAACAATACATTCTGTTTGCAAATCAATGTGGAACTACATATAGTGTTCTATATTCTTTGATTGAAGGGGAGTTTATTATTAGAGTGATATTTTATACTACTGTAGTCATGGAGATACAGAAATACCCAAATAATTTCTTCTTTTTTTTCATTTGGCAGACTGCCTCCTGACACTCACACACTTACACACATGAAAGATAAATCTGGATGATTCCTTGACATTTGCTCCTACTACAATTGCTACCATTCAGACACACACATATCATTCCTGAAATATTTGTATTTGACTTAGCAATCATAAACACACACACATTCATATCCATATATATATATACATACATATATATATATATATATGAATATTAATCATATACCATATATAAAATCAGGACTCGACGCTAAATATTGATGTCAGGCCACAAAAATTTTGAAAAGCGGTTATTTACATTTACTCCTATTTCAGGCCACCAAAATGACCCAAGTGTGCCACTAAAGAAAAATGGTTGAGCATTTACAATAAAACTTCTACTTCAACCTGAGGGTTTTGATAGTACATTGCTAGCTCGACAAATTAGAGCCAAATAATATGTGATTTGCATGTATTGTTTAGAGGCTTGTGATGTGCTTATATCCTGGCTTTGTAGGAGGAGCTGGAGGTGATACGACTGTTTGATGGGCCCACTGGCACAGGAAAGACATCACGTCTCCGTAATTTGATCGAGAAAGAAATATCTCGGGTATGGTGTCCATAGATGCAAAACCTAGCTTGTGATAAAATGAGAGTGAATATTGATGATATCACACATTATGACGTATCTTCACACATGTCAGTGTAGCAGCAGCAAGGCATATTGAGGCTTTTACCCTTTGTTAGACCAACTTTTGCCTGTAGTTATCCAGTTTCAATGTTGATACTTCAAAGGTTCCAACCTACTTGTTATCACTGATTAAAATACAAAGGAAATAAAATATTTGCAAAGGAAATAAAATGATGTACGTACCAGGATTTGAATTCTTATTATTCATGTTCTCATTGTGTGTGTATGTATGTGTTTGACAGTCTCTGATAGTTGTGTGGACTAGAACAGAATCAGCTGTATTTAACCCACTTTCCTGTGCGTAAATCATCTCTTCGTATAGGTGAGAAACAAACGCAGGAAATTACTCGTGTGTGCCCCGTCCCACAAGGCATTGGATCACCTCCTTCGTAAGGTGTGGAAAACACTCAGAGGGGAAAAAAGGGGTAAGATGCCAGAAAGGTTGATTGTCGCAGCAGAACATTGAGTTATGTTGACTGGCCCATAGGATTTATTCAAGGCAGATTTTTTTTGTGTGTACATATGTACTGTACGAGCTGAAATTTTCGCAGTGGTTTTATTTTCGCGAATTTCGGCAATCGCCTTTGAACCGCGAAAATAACAACACACAAAAATAACAACGCACGAATAAGTAAGTTCAGTTAGACCCTCACAACCGCGAAATTAACAACACGCCAAAATGTCCTCCAAGTACTTAATTCGCGAAAATTTCAGCTCGTACAGTATCTAATGTATATAAGGGCTCGACACTGACGGTGGCCCGGGGCCACCAAAAATGAAAGTCGGGCCACCAAATTTCAAAAAAGGGCCACCAAAATTTTTTGAAAAGTGTCATTTATTTATGTTAAGATGTTGCAACCCTTGTGCCTGTCAATGAATATCTATACTTAGTCTTGCCATTCAGCAGTTAAATTTGTTTGAAGGATGGATGAAAAGGACTGAATGAGGCCTGAGAGTGAGTGTTGCGAGTTTGATGAGGTTTATTTATGAGTAGATATGTCCAGCTTCCAATTATTACCATGATAAAACTTAAATATTTGACTAATCAAAAAAAAGCAGGCATTTTAATGTTTTTATTGTTTTTTGGGGGCCACCAAAATTTTCTCTTGGGCCACCAAATAAAAAAAATAGTGTGGAGGCCTGTATATATATATATATATATATATATATATATATATATATATGTATATATATGTTGTAGGAAAATGTATTCATGTATACCGCATGTGAAAAAAAAAAGTACAACAAGACCCTAAGCAATGATAACTTTGAAAATAGTAAATCAATTCAAATGCAATTTCAGGGTATGAAACAATAACTTATTACCCAGATCTTACAGAAAACCCCATCCCATTTACTTCAGTGGTCTAGAGAGAAATGAGGATCTTTGTAGATCATGTCATTAATCCCTTCCTTCCAAGTTCTGTACATGTTGTTCACAAATTAATATGCAGTTCCAAGAACATCCAAGTGCTTAACTTGGAAGAAAGAGACCCATGACATGCTTTACAATGATCCACATTTCTATGTGACCACTTAGAGGAAATCAACCCAAAATATACATAAACTTCAAAAGAGAGACAAAAATACCCCCTACAGAACAATACAAAATTGACAAAAATTGGATAAGAAATAATGACTATATGATATTTTGAATTTTCAGAGGTTTTCAAAAAATACTTCTTGACCAGTCCTTATGAATATCACATGAGCAAAGTTGACAATGTCATGCTGTCACATTTTCTTATACATTTCATTAACAGAAATCACAAAAATCTCATATTTCAGTTGTATAAATATAAAACTTGCCTTGAAACCACAGAAAAAAAAAATGCTTATCCTGATCTTGGTATGAGAGCATGCCTCTACTTGTATTAGCTAAAAACAAATGTAAATTATATGGAATATAAAGGATTTTTATGAATATAACTTAGGCTAGTTACTTTTAAACTACAGCTTTTGCTGCTGTTTTATATTTATGCCTCCGCCACGAAGTGGTGCCGGAGGCATTATGTTTTCGGGTTGTCCGTCCGTCCGTCTGTCCGTCCTTCCGTCCGTCCGTCCGTCCTTCCGTCCGTCTGTAATGAATTTTGTGGACAAGGTAACTATCAAAACCTGTTGAGGTATCCTAATGAAACTTGGCATGTATGTGTATTAGGGGGTGAAGTTGTGCCTATCAACTTTTGGGTGCACATGCTCAAGGTCAAAGGTCAAAAGGTCAAGGTCAAATACATAAAATTTCACTATTTCCACCATATCTATTGAATGCCTGAAGATATTTTCTTGAAACTTAGTGTATACATGTATTACCCAATTAAGATTCTCTGGTGAAAGTTTGGGTCATGAAGTCAAAGGTCAAAGGTCAAAAGGTCAGGGTCAAATACATAAAATTTCACTATTTCCACCATATCTATTGAATGCCTGAAGATATTTTCTTTAAAATTAGTGTATACATGTATTACCCAATTAAGATTCTCTGGTGAAAGTTTGTGTCATGAGGTCAAAGGTCAAAAGGTCAAGTAAAAATATTAAAACTTCTTTTTTTTTCTCCATACCTTGGAAAATTGTTCATGGTATCTTCATGGAACATAGTATATACATATACTGACTGGAAGTGATTATCTAGAAAATGTAGGGTTCATGGGGTCAAAGGTCAGGGGTCAAAGGTCAAGTACAACACTTCAAAATTTTACTATTTCCCTCCTATCATGCAATGCCAGCAGGGTTATTTTTTTTTTTTTTACACTTGGTGTATGCATACACGTGTAACCTAATAGAAATTCTCTGACTGGAAAGTTTTTTTTTTCTTCTTTTTTTGCCTCAAAGGTCAAAAGGTCAAAGATCAAGTGAAAGTGCTGAACTAACTTTTTCCTCCATATCTCGGAAGTGGCTCAAGTTATCTTGAAACTTAGTACATACATGTATTATGCATGTTCTACCTGAAAGTGATAATCTTATGAATTTTAGGGTCAAGGGCCAGATGAAAATGGTAACAATTTACTCTTCAATTCAGAAATTGCACTTTTTCTCCACACCTGTACCTTGAAAATTACTCAATGCCTAAATGTATGAATGGGTCAAAGTCGAGTTAAAGTCCTTAAATCCCTAGATACATGCTCTCCTATTCATCCAATTAAACCTAGGTCAAGGAAGGTGAACAGTCAACACATTTGTGACAAACTTGTCATTTCAATATTTTGCCAATTTTGTGAAAATGTAATCACACATTGTCCACATGTACTATCTAGACCTATTGGGAAAATCATGCATTATGGCGGAGGCATACCAGTCGCCAAAGCGACATTTCTAGTTGTCTTTATGTTTTGGCATGCCTCAAATTATGTAAATAAAAAATGACCACAATGCTGTAAGTCTTTGAAGGCACCACAGAATCACAACCAATGTATGTAACATCACCCTAATATGCACAGAAAAATGCTCGAGACCATGTATGCTGTCAATAATTACAAGTACGTACAATAATGCACTGGATGCTGGACTGCGCTCCAGCAGATGGGGAAGGGGAAAAAAAGCATATCTAGAACAGGAGTAAGTGATTGACGATTTCTGGAGTTCAACTATAGCTGCTAATTTGTTTGAATATTCTTGTCATTGGCAGATAACCAGCAGGAAAATTGTGTCGGCGGTGTTTACATTGTTCGGGTAGGCGACACACATCATGCAGATGAACAACTCTCCCCATTTTTCATCTCTCACCTCATGGCAAAGATGAGAAAAAAACAAAGAAATTGTAAGTTAAAGTGCAACTAGCAGCCTTTTTTTCTTTTATTTTTGTAGAATTCTTGACCAGATAAATATGTGCAGCATTGCCGAGAGTAAAAAAAAAATAAAAAAAAAATAAAAAAATGATGTATTCAAATTAATGTTTGGTTGTTTCAAGTTGATTATATCAATGACTTATATTTTGTAAAGACTATTTTCAGTCATATATGACTGAGTTGTAAGATGGTTCAAATGTGCATAGTCTTGACATAATCATAGGTACCTGCTATATTTACCTTTCATTATGAGACATTTTTTTACATGTCTGTTTGACACTTACCAGTATAAATACTAGTTTAGATACTTGAATTGAGTTTTTTACTCATTTGTTGTTGCTATGCTGCGCAGTGAAAAAAAAAAAAAAACTATCACAGTTATCACATTATCACAACTGATCATTTCAACATTGTCTCATCATTTCTGAAACCTCATTCCAATAGCACCAAATGATTTATTTTTGCATAATAAGCACAAGAACAACATTGTCTTTGCTTGTGTTTCATCTCTACAGAAATGTGGCTATCTATGCAGTTTGAATTTAACTTGGAAGCTTATGACTAATCATTAGTACATTTATCGTGAAATGTCACATGGTGTATAAGGTACTTTTATAAATACTTCGTCAATGTAACCCAATTTCTTACAACAAAAAAATATTGAAGCTTCATTGAAATCGTAAAGTTATAAACTCCATAATTCTCGATAATTCTCCATAATTTTGCGTTAATCTTTTCGATGGATTGTGCAATTTCCTCATCACCCTAAGTATTTAAAGTGTTTGACTAATCTTTCTCCATACGCTGACCCCATATAATACTTGGATACTTGGCAGTGATGCAAGCCTTAATGAATTTTTGCTGTATTTTCATTGCATAGCGGTGGAATAATGCTAACATCTTCATTAAAGTTACCATATACGTATGAAGATATGGATGAACTATCACAACACTTGGCATTCTGATTTCAGTTTGAGACATATATCATTTGTGTGCATAGTTTTGAATATGGAGAGGAAAGATAAAATACATCTAGCTTTTTTTTTTTATGCTTTGATCTTAATCTTACGTATTAAAAGGCAAAGGCAGATTTAAAAGCTTGTTTGCTTATCGAAAACATTGAGGATGCAGTGGATTCAGAAATATTAGTAAAACACAGCCGTTAAGTTTTAGGAAAATCAGACAATCCATTCAAAAGATTTGATTTCTTATCAAATTATTACATATTTTATTATGCACTGCTAGATAAGTGAGTGACATCAGTTTTATTTAATGTATTAAGCATTTTGTGTGCACATTATTCAAAGTGTGAGCATATAATCTTGAGACTTTTATTTTGAAAAACTTTCAAAACATTTAGATGACAAGTTGTCCGATGATGAGCTGCAAATGAAGATATTGGAGCAAGCAGAAGTAATAGGATGTACCCTTAAAGCTTGTGGATCAAAGGTAGAGCAAACATTTCAAGTTTTTTTGCCTGATATTAATAAAACCGTTGACAATAGGAACATGGCATGTCCTGCTCAATTCTACAATATGGATTTCATAATAATTTTTAAAATGGATTAAATCAAGGTTTGCTTTGGAATTTGTTTTTTCTTTCTTTATTTATTTTTTTTAAAGGGAGAAAGCTACACACATTGTCCCTGTGTGTAGCTAACCTGCTAACAGTAACATGCCCCAAATAAGATATTTATATTGCTTTTACAGGCATCTATACACTAATGCAAATCATTTTCTGAGTGAAAATTCAAATTCTTGGCACAAATTACAAACTTTTTTTTTGCAACTTAATATCGAGCAATTTTCTGTCTTTTTATTTTCCTTGTTAATCTCTGACATCCATATCTTTAGTTTTGTTCTCATTTCTATTATTTCTTCATTAATAATTGTGCCGACATGTGCATTTCTAAATTATATATTAATTTGAATAAGATTCAGGATGCAAATGTATTGTCCTGCTTACTGCAATTCACATTCTTTTAATGCCCAGAAGAATAAGATATCTCTTTATGCCCTGATGGGATTATGAAAATCACCCTGCTTTGGGTTTATTATTTTCTTTTCCTTTTTATTTGGAATCATGAAATGCACAAGTAATAATACTTCCAATTTGTCCTTGGAACCTCTCTGAGTTTCCTGTGTGACAGCTAGTTACCAGCCCTGCTGTAGAGAGACATGGTTTTGCATGGTTGTCACTGTGTAACTCTCTGAAGAACTACAAAAAGACAGTCACAATTCTGTAGAGGAGTTTGCATTCATCAGCAGCCGTGATTTCATGTCATTTCCTTTTATCTTCACTGCATTTGCCTTCAAAATGAATATTATGTACCCTGTCATTCAAAGAAGACTGTCACAATCACTCACTCTTTCTATATAATTTCTTCTGCCTCCTAGTACTCAGTACTAGAAGGACTTCATGCATGACGTAATAGGTTGTTTTCATGAGATGCATACTATGGGAAGGGCACATTGCAGCCTTATGTTTATCAGTAATAGACAGAAATGTTATTTACACATACTCTTTTTTCATTGATCCACCACAATCTTAAGAGGTTCTTTGTTATGATGCAATTTATCATTATGTTTATCTAATCATAAACCTGTTGTGCTTAATCTTTTCTACAATACCTTGTGAAGATAAAGCAGAACAATAATATTGAATTGCAAGTAAGTAATCTTTCCGTCCTTTAGGTTTAACTTTACTAATGTTATATTCACCACGTGCACTTGGTTTCTGATTACCAAATTGTATACACAAAAGGGATTGGGAAAGCCACACATGAATATATTATGCTCCCATAATGGTATATTTACCTTATAGTCACCTTCACAATTTGTGTCTGCTGATAGATCATGAGATCCAGCATGAGGAATGTGACTGCTGTCTTTGTTGATGATGTGAGTATAACTGCATTTTTTATTTGTTTTGAAATGCCCTCTCTCTTTCTTGACACTTTCAGTACATTGTATTACAATTGCAATAACAGTCAGTAAGTTAGTCAAGAGCAGGTGTGATGCAGAAATCAATTTTGCCTCACCTGAAGGTTTTGTTTTATTTTGGGTTTTTTTTTTACAAAAGATATTGGAAAGAATTGATTTTTTTGACTGAAATCTGAGAATTTTCACATGAATTCCAAGTTGTAGCCAGATTTACAACCTATGTACATTTTAGTGAACACAGGTTTGAAAATGAAAACTTCAAACAATTCTGTGAGTTAATAATATTGAGAACATATGGAAACCCCTGAATAGCAATGTCAGACTTTAGGTATTTAAGAGATTTTGTACATTAAATATTGACTGGAAGTCAAATTTTTTCAACAAGTTTTTGGTTGAATTTCTATTTGGGGATTATATGTAAAGAAGTCTATTGAGAAGACAGTCTTTTCATTTTTTTTTTTACTATATGCTTTATATCAATCAAGGGGTATTTATCTGTGTATGTTAAGTATCCTTTTATGTTCTTATCATTCTTTGAAATATCTCATCTTGGAGTCCTCGAAGCTTGCATGAATCGAATACATACTATTTCTGGAGAAGAGGCAGGCAATCATATATATGTTCAATTCATGCAACTTTACACAGAGATAATCTCAAGGAGGAATTTAAAAAAAAAAAATCTCCATAGCAAAGCATGGCATAAACAAGAGATTGATGATGAATAAGACTGTCTCTCAATTTTAAAACCTCAGGTTGGTCACTGCACAGAGACTGAGGTACTCCTTGCCCTCCAGAATAGGAGTCGGCGGCTGTTTTTAGCGGGCGATAAACGACATGGAATCGTCACCATCCGTTCACAGGTCTGATAGTTTATAGAAATCACAACTGTTTGAAACCATTTAAATGTTTTGAAAGACTGTTATACACTGTGTCTTTGCAAAGGGTCATTCGGAGCTTTTTATTCTACTTTATATAAAACTTAGTGCCTTGTGCAAAAGTAAGTATTAAGTAACAAGTCAACACTTTTCTCACAATTACACATTTTGAGCATTTGTATGTTTTAGTCAAAACATTTGGGTTTGTATTACATCTGAGGTGTGAACTTACTGTCCACAATACTACATGTACACTTTATTTGCCATTTAGGATACCTGTGAATCCCTGTAATCTGCTCTTGGGGCATTTAATCAAGCATTTTGTCAAATAAATATACAAATTTGCTTTCAACCAATCAGATGCAAGGATTTCTGTAACTTAAAACAGTTTGTCAGAACAAATACATTTTATCTGACAAAGTGCTTGATTAACCCTAACTAGGCCGGGGGGGGGGGGGGGGGGGGGGGCCATGCGATGTATCGCAATCGCAAAAAGCTATCGCCGCGACGTTTCATGACATTTTTCTTTCAAGTCTCGTGCATCTTTTGACACCAAATTTGTGACGCCCGGGCGTGCGGTTCCGAAGTTACGCATAAATACGTACATGCATGTCAGACCCAAAATTGCTCAAAAACGTGAATTTGTGTACAATTTCAATGCAAACTGTGCTTTCAGGCAAATTTCTTAAAAGCATGATTATTTTGGTGTGTTATGGAATAAAATCAGTGAATAACATATTTTCTTGTTTGGAGCGACGTCGCGGACAAATTTCATCGAAAAAAACATAAAGTCGAAAAAACAAGGAAATACATAAAAAATTAAAAAACAATAAAATACTCAAGAATTTTTTTCTGATATCACAATTTTTTTTATTACATTTGCTAAGGACACTAAAAAGAATATTTGCACAAAAAATGTGCCTGTTTTGAGCTTTATTTTGTGATTTATACCAAATAGTCTGATTTCATGCATCATTATGCATAAATTAGCATAATTTGCAATATAGCCCCTATCGAAAGAGTCCACTAAGAAACTTACCTGGCTGACGCGGTTTGCCGGAACGGTTTGGAGTATTTTGAGAAAATTAATAATAGTAGGAAAACCGACTTTTATTCCAGATGGCTCCAGACTAACTCGATCTAGGGAAAAATTTGACCCTACTTCAGACAATTCACGCGCAGTTCGTGATCGCCACATTCTACTGGCCACTGCATAACACCAAATGAGGCCTAACTGAATGGACAGGAAAGTGCGTGCTAACGTAATCCTGTACAAACAAAACAAAAATGACAGCGCGGGGTCCTCAGTTGCTGAGACGCGCGGCCATCTTTGGAGTTTTTGTTGTTGTTTATCAAGCGCCTTTGATTGTTTACGTGCTTGATAGGCGCGCACTAATTTTGCATGCGCGCAAAAGAGGTTTTTGATGCGCGCGTTGTAACAACTCGGACCATTACTGCGAGTAGCCAGAACACGAAGCGCTAGTTTATACAGGCCGCTCCCACAGGACAACACTGTACAATCAGAGGGCCTAGGACAACCATTACAACTCATCCCGCCGTCAAAGTGAAGCCGAGTTATCCCCGAGTCTGAGTTTAGCCTGACCCGTTCGGGTAAGTACTGAGACTGAACCTTTTTGGTTAATATTTCGCATTTTCGTCGTTACCAATCAAATATCTTGTTATAACATCGTTATCCTGCACATTTCCTAAGCATACGTTCACATTTGGGAGGGAAATTTGACAACTTTTGCAGGCGTACCAGAACATTGTTTGGGCTTTAAGTTTGACTGTGACTACCTGATGTGGCAGATTTTATATAAAAGTACAAGATTTGTGATGATCAGCAGTGACTGTACATGTACAGAAAATGTGTTTGTCCTTGCAGATGGCTTCACGGCTAGGATGGAATCGGTCCCTGCTGCAGCGAGTAGTCCAGAAGTTGCCAGAAGAGTTCATCAGAAGTTTTGACTCTCAGTTTCGGATGAAAGAAGCCATTGCTTCCTTCCCTTCAAACTTCTTCTACCAGGGCAGCATGAAAACCGACTCGTGAGGGCTATAAGTGCAGCTAATCTTGTGCACAGGGCTCAACATTGCCACTGGGCCACTAAAGGTTGATGTTGGGCCGCCAAATTTCCATATAGGATATCTATCTTAAGATGGCCTAATCGGCCATCCAAATTTAAAATTATTTCTCATACTTTTAATTTGGGCCACTGCATTTTATTTCGGGCCACCATAACTTCTTATTTGAAGATTTTAGTGGCATGCATGGGCCCCCAGAGTAAGTGTTGAGCCCTGTTATACATAATCAGTCATCAAAGCACAACAGTTGATACTGAAAGAGTGAAGTTGCTTTTGGATAATGTGAATAGATTTAACAATTAACATATCAAAACAAACACATGTGTGTAATTGATGTATTGATGTGCTTGTTATATACTTTTGATAAAGCTTCTATATAGTACTTATCTTGTTTCTTAATGTACGTCGTAGATATTCATTACCTGCTATATCCGGTTTTATATGGTGTAAATAATATCTTCTTTGTAAGTTGTAATGCTAAAAGTGGCAGTTTTGTTTTGAAGCCTTATTGTATTGACTTGGATTCTGATGTCAAAAGACTTTAACATTTAAAACTGCTTTAAAATATATGCATTGTCACTAGTGTTTCAGTTTTTATATGGCATTTCTTATCACAAATTTGATTTGCTCACTTAGGAACAAACTTCCACCTGCTTGGAAGGACTACAAGCTTCGGCCCTATATGGTGTTTCATGTATCTGATTGCATGGATAGTAACAACAGTAGGTATGTACAAAACTGCAAAAAAAAAAATGTCTCTGTGAATCCTCAAAAGAAACTCTACATGTGAACGGTATGCTTCTTTGTTTTGTAATCTGTCCTAAACTTTAGGTTTCAGGCTGTTGTGAATAAAAAGTTGGGTATTTTTCACCCAGGTTTGTGAAACAATTTCACAGAACTTACATTTTATTGAATACAGGTATTTTCTCAACATTCTGTACCAGTACCTCGCACCAATTTCAATTTTATTCTAATGGGACTATTTCATTTGCACCTGGGCATTCTGTTCTTATGATTCTACCTGCTCTTTTCCATCAGTGTTCTGCAGGGTGATGGTAGTGTTGATTTCATCATTGAGCTCGTGAGACACGTGCTGGAGATCGCAGAGAGCTCAGGAATAATCACTCCATACCGCCGCCAGAAAGTTGATCTGCAGGAACGTTTGGCAAAGTATGTACATGAATGATCATTCCTTGAAGTCCCAAGTCACAGATCCTTTGTCCTATGTACCATGTCCTAACTCTGTAATCCAAATCCTTAAGTCTCAAGTTGCAAGTCCCAAGTCCCTATTCTCATATTTCAAGTGTGTTCAGAGACCATTATACGTAGTCTCCAATCGGAAGTCACAGGCTCCAATTTCTTTGTCCAGATTCTGGTTTCTCAAGTCTTCATTCACAAGTCATGAGTTCTCAATACCAGACCTGCCAAGTCTCACACCTCAGCGGTCTTTCTCACTCTACTATTTTAACACACCTGACAAACAATTTCTCATACCCCACAAAAACAACAATCAAGCATACAACCCTCCCCCACCAAAAAAAAAAAAAACCCAACAACAACAAAACAGAACAAAAACATGGATTTCTGACCACTAACAAAAGTTACAGTTTGAGACAACAATTTCTTTTCATGGAAAACAATCCAAAATAGTATATTAGTATGCATTGTATCACAAAATTTAGAGCTTAAAAATACTAATGCTCATTATCATGGGAAGGGTGACCCCCCCCCCCCCCCACCCACACCCTGCTCAAATCTCACACCTAGTTGCCGTCTGACCGTGGCATCTCGATCTGTAGTGCTGAGTTCCCAGATCGACTCAAATGTTTTCAAGCCCTGAGTTTAAAGGCTTGATTCTCAACCCTGAGACTGCAGACATCTCAAGTTCCAATTCCAGAATCTTATATTATGTCCCAAATCCCTAGTCAAAAGCCTCAAGTGTGGAGTCGAAAGTCCTGTGTCCCGAGTCCTGAGTCCCTTGTTTTGATTCTGAAGTACCCAAGGCAAAAGTGTTGAATCGAAAATTCTCAATCCTGAGTTCCGAGTCCTTGGGCCACTTTAAAACCTAGTTTCTCTCGGACTTTGGCATCTCTTTAGTACTAAGTTCTGACTGTTAAGGTTTTCAAGTTCTGAGCTAATGGTCTTGATCTTCTGAATCTCAAGTCCTAAGTCCTGAGTTCTTAGACCACAGTCTCAAGTTCTAATGATTCTTATGTATCAAATTCCAATAGTCAAAAGTCTTGAGTCTTGAGTTAAAAGTCCCGAGTCACATTCCTCTTGTTGTGATTCTATGGTACTCAAGGCAAAAGTCTTGAGTCTTGAGTCAAAAGTCGTACTGAAGAGTCCCTTGTTTTGATTCTGAAGTACTCGAGTCAGAAATGTTGAATCTCAAATTCTGAATCCTGAGTTTTGAGACCTAAGCCAATATCACAGTTAGCTGCTCTCTGATCTTTTCTCTCTCCTGTTCTGAATTTCCAGTTTGACTCGAAAGGTTTTTAAGTCCCCAGCTCAAAAGTTTTGATTCTCAAGTCCTATGCCCTGAAATTTGAGAGCAGAGTTTTTCATGTGACGGTGATTCTTATACCCTGTTTAGAGTCCCCCAAACACGGCACAACCTCTAGAGGTTGTGCCGTGTTCATGCCAGACGAGGGGACTCTAAATGGTCTCGGCACAAACACGGCGTGAACATAGTGTGGTTTCAGACCCTTTGCCGAGTATACTCCTTTTTACACAATGGAGAAAATGAAGAAAACTTTGATAAATGATGATATCTGTACATTAGTTGTTGTCCTTTACTTCAGATATGGTATTCCAGCTCTTGCTAATGGTCATTAATATCAAATTCAGATACCAACTTCATCAAAGTCTTGTACAAAGCTGGATGTGGTATTAGTATGTGACATGCTATATCCTGGACAGTTCAAATCAACCTGTGCAAGTCACAGGTTGATTTTCCGTTTTACATCATGCCCTCTTAAATTATGAATGATGTCTTGGTAGTCATGTAGAAAGCTATGTGAATGGATGTAATGACTACAACACAATGAACTCTTTTCATATAATAAGCAAAATTGTGTAAACTGATAATAAGCACTGCACTGTAAGGCTTTTGCAGAAATATTGCAAGGCTCAAAACCATAGACCTTTGGCAGTTCTAGAGTAGTGCAGAGACTCCAACTCTCCCGCTTTCGACAGGAGATCTCCCGCCGAAAGCCAATTTCTCCCGCCCTGGCTCTGTGTCTCTTGCTTGAAATGATATCTTACTTAGCATCATCGTATGTCAAAAAATAAGCATGAGATAGCACGAGAGAGCATCTGGTACCCTAAAGCTTCCAGGGCCCTTAAGTGGGACACACCTGAATGAACAAAGAAGGTTGCAAGAGGCCAAACCATTCGACTGATCATCTTTCCTCACCCAAGAAGCTGATATTTTATTTTTGCTGTCGGAGTATTTTGAGCTTGTTTAGCACAAATGTTCTATTTTATGCTTTGCTTATAATATGCAACATACAAGTAAATGACAAAATATTAAATGAAACTATGATAGATTGATTAAATTAGGCCTGAACAGAAGCAATTAAGGTAGGTTCTCAAATGGCTGTACCTGTTTTGAAGCAGTTTACTTACTAGTAGAATATACTGGTGACCTATTTGTGGCTAAAATGGTTCTCAGAATTGTTATATGTTTAACATTGCAGGTTGGGTTTTAACAGAATTTTAAACTTCCCCCTATAGATGTTTGATTGATATCTGTTTGCATTCCACACGTTTATCAAATTTCTGGCTAGCATAGATAGCTGAGATATGAATAGCCATCTTGGATTCACCTTTTTCTAGGATACAGCTTCCAAAGAAAACTGCAGTGGGCATACTAGATGACTTCATCGGTTCGGAGAAAGATGTCATTATTCTCTCCTGCATAAGTTCTGCAAATCCTTCCAGCACAGTTGGGTAAGATTTATTACCTTTACAACACTTCTTTCAATATTGTACTTGATAATATTATGATACTAAAACTAGACCAAATAACATATCAGAAGATTAGTCGGAAGCATATAAATATAATCTCTCTTTCTGCTTTGTCAGGTACATGACAGATCCCCGGCTCCTAAATATTGCCTTGACCCGGGCCAAGCTCAGCCTTCTAGTTGTTGGAAACACAGACACTCTACGAAAGGTACTCTTTTCTTCTCCAAGTGTGGGGTGCTTGTGAATTCAGTTTTGTTTGTTGATGTCATTTGTTGTTTTCCTTGGAATAGACCTGTTAATCAGTTTGCCTGTTCCAAATATTGAAAATGCATTTCAGTACCTGGGATTTAGTTTATCAACTTACAGTGTTTGCCATGTCAGGTCACCCCCTATGATCAGCTCTGTGCTTGTCATGAAAAACCCATACTAAATTGTGTTGGAAAAATACAGATCCTATTGGTATCAGTGAAAGTGTAACAGCAAATTTTGGGAAACAAAATTTTTCAAATGGTGCAGACACATAAATGGGAGTTCAGAGTCTGGACTTCTAAATTAACCATGTATTTTCAATATCATTTTTTTCTTTCAATAGATCCAAATGCAGTGTGACCAAGTCATATTGTATTTTGAGATATGCAAAGGAAAGAATGTTTGTTGTTCAGGATGTTACCAAAACTGGATAGTTTGGACACATAACTGGATAGCATGGCTCTAATTGTTGACATCTTGATTTCCTCCTGCTGTTTCAAAAATCCACGCCTAGATTTTCATCAGACTTGTAGTGATAGTATATCATAGTAAGGCATTGTACATGACTACTTGTAAAGGGATAGGACAAATAGAAATTAGAAAAAGAAGTTCTAGGAATGGCAACATTAGAGCTTCCTAAGCCCCCTAATGTCAGGACCCAAAGGTAAAATTAGCACTTTTCACTGTACTATTTGAAATTAGAGCATGTAAGCACTTCTTTTTTTTTTTTTTTGGTGGTGGTGGTGGTGGTGGTGGTTTGGTTTTCATTGTTCAGGAGGGCAGGAATTAGGGTTTGTCAAAAGGATCGTGTGGTTATCATAGGAGTCTTACCCCGATAGGTATTAAAGAATAGTACTTGTTCATAGGGGTCATAATGAGGTAATTACAACCAACTGGTTTACACATGACCATGGAAGGGCACTACAGGAAAGCTGTCTTTAGTTTGAAGTCATATTCAAGCTCAAGTGTTTTTCTTTCTTCCCTGTGTGGTCATAGATGAACAGCTGCTGGAGGTCCCTGGTGGAGGATGCAGAGAAACGACAGCTTGTATTTCTCACATCTCGTGCCTCATACAGCCACGTCGCTCGGCAGTGCAAGGTCAAGCCGTTCCATGTAGAATCCCCAAAGCCTTCACTTGTAAAGCCTCCCCTTATGTATAGTGAACAGCCAGCAGCCAATCAGACGGTTGTAAGATCACCAGCACCACCCTCCACTGGTGCTCCTGCCACTATCCGTGAGTCATCCTTGATCAGAGAGCCTTCACATGCAAAGGAGCCACTGCCTAATTTAAGGCAGGGTTCTGGTGGACATGAGAACACAGCAGCACCTACCAGTAGGTCCCTCCGTCAGGCTGAAAAATCTTGTGAAAACCCTGTTGACTCAGCATCTGGCGCATCACATGTCAAGGGAGGGTCAATCCATACCATGGAAGAGTCTAGTGAGCGTGCTGCGAGACCAGTTGTGCCTCCATGTACAAGACAGTTATCTCTGGTTGATCCAAGAACAGTCTCAGCAGCCAGTCACCCCACCCTGAGCAATAGGAAGAGGCACATGTCTGCAGATGAAGTCAAAGGGACAAGTAAGAAACGTGTGCGCTTTAGTGATGAACCAGTCGTAACAGCCTGTGCCACAAAGGCGAGCCGTGTCCAATCGGCAAGTACCTCGGGAAAGAATGAAACAAGTGGAATGAGTAGCTCTGGCATGTCAGGAGACATGCATGGACATTACCAATTCTCTGCTACAGCTGAGAGAGGGAGGTTGAACAGCCGCTCGACCCATGAGGGGACAGGCCAAAGGCATACAGAAAGGCAAGACTTTGGCAAGCGTGATGGTCCAAACAGAGAATATAATTCCAAAGATGAAAGCAGACATCACTTTGGAAGAGAACATGGAAACACAGCACCACGAGCATCACGAAAACTGGATTCAGGAGAGAGGCATCTTGGAGGAGCCAGCTATGGAACTTCTAGGTCTGGCCAGGAAGCTGCCACTCTGAGCAACTGTGGACGGAGACATTCATCCAGTGAGCAAGTGGATACCTCCTTTCCGGGCTTTGAATCCAGTGGAAGCGCGATTGATAAGCACCACAGGCGGCAGTCAACTGGCAGCAGTCACATTGAGAGAACTAACCGAGGGAGACAAGGTTTCCAAAACAGAGAATATGCCAGACAAGATGACAGAATGCACTTAATAAGGGAGCATGAGGTACCAGCACCAAATCCGCCAAGAAATCAGGCACCAGGAGAAGGGAATTTTGAAGGACCTCATAC
The DNA here is from genome assembly GCA_033980235.1 of Diadema setosum. Lineage (NCBI taxonomy): Eukaryota > Metazoa > Echinodermata > Echinoidea > Diadematoida > Diadematidae > Diadema > Diadema setosum. The sequence continues at coordinate 37,833,086 of CM067061.1, forward strand.
TCCCAATGCGAGAACTTGGCAAAGAGGTGGGAGGGGACGAGATAGGAGACAACAGTACCGTGGAAGGGAGCATGCGACCCTAGCAGCGAATTCATCAAGACATCAGGGCTCAGGGGAGAGGAATTTTGGTAGAACTAGTGGATACTCAGAAACTGTCCAATGTCCAAGCTACCAGGAATGGCGAAGGAAAAGTCTGAATCAGCAAGCATCCAAGCCTGGGGAAATGAATCCATCTCTTGCCCACAGCCATAGTGTGCAGAAGCAGTTTGGGAGCAAGTCAACTGAGTTAATTCAGCCGCAGCATTCACAGCGCAGACGTCACCGATCGAATGAAATGAAAGACAAACAGATGGACTTTCAAAACTAAGAATGACAAAAACAAAACAAAAACTAAATGAAAGGTCATCAGATAGTTGTTATTGGTAATTTCTTTTTTTTTTCTTTTTTTGCCTTAAGGAGAATGAAACCGTAATAAATTACAGTGCATTCCATTAACAGATACATTTATATATTGAAATTCTCTTTGCAGAAAAGTAGTGATTTACTACCCAGGATTACTATCTATAATTACCTTCCGATACTCACTTTTGTTTGGTTATAACAAAAGAAAAACTGCTGGTCCTAAGGACTTAATTAGGGTAAAAGTGGATATTTTTGCGCAACTAATTTTTCATGATTAGCTGGGCGAGAAGAGTTTCGCATGTTTTTGATTCCGTGGAATCAAGACACCAAGAACAGGAACGTACAGCAAGCAAGAATATTCCTGTGCTTTTATTTTTGCGCTCGTTTCTGGTTGTGCAAAATGTGCGAAAATTTCAACACCGCGAAAATTTCCACTTTTACAGTATAAGGGAGTCGCCTTTATGTGGATTGAGGGAATGTTTTTTGTAACTTGAAGGTTGGAGCTCGAGGGATTTTGGAGCATGGCGGCACATAGTAGGCATGTGACAAGATGATGAAATGCTGTTATACTCAATATGCACACAAAGTACAGTACACTCATAAGGCAATGTGTATGAGGTGCAGAGAAGCATAGCTGTGACCTGGAAACTCTTGGTATCCAGATGCTTTGTAGTGAAGTAAGAGACTATGTTAATACCACTTGGATATAAGTCTCTGATTACATGTATGACATTGCCATTATTGTTGCCAATTTTGCATGCCTTTCATAGAGTACAGCAATGGATCTGAAGATCCATTTTGAATGTAAACATAATGTTGACTATATTTTGAGTGTTTATTTACTAAATGAAATGAAATTTCACTTCCCGATAAAGCATGTAAGACAAAAGTCAATCCAGTCCAGAAATTTTTGCATAAGTGTAAAATTAAAGCTGTATCGTGTGAAAGTGTTGAAAATTGTATCATACGTGTACTGGAAAGCCTATTTTATCACTTTTCCATTAATTTTCCCCCAAATAAAACTGATATGGAATAATCTTCAAGCATAATTCTCTTTTGATAGATATATCAAATTTGTGCCCTGGCATGCCCAGTCGAGTAATTTTCATTTCTATTTCACCATTTTTTGCCCAATCTTTATTCGCGCATCCCAGTGTCTTTTACCATTATATATCACCCATCTTTTATAAGTAGGGATGGCGAAAAGTAATTACCATCACTAAGACACATCTTCCGTAGACAATGGCTGGTGATTATGCAGTAAGACACGAGTCAATTGTCTTCCTATCTGTGCGACAGATCCAGTTTGGTACATGCTTCAGATATTTTCGCCTGGCACAATCGAACATCTAGCAAAGGAAATGAGACGATTGTGACTCCATTCTCTTAAACCTCCTTGAGTACAGCAAGAACAGCCATTCAGAATTGGTTAATGCAGGTTGCATCATCAAATTTTGATTAGAGGTCTTGGGTGTATATATTTAAATGTGTTTGATATGAAATGTTCTCAGCATTGATAAGTAACACTATATTTTCAAGATGGTTTCTGTAAGGAGAATAACTCGAACATTTTACCAGAAGATATTAATCACAGTAAAGTATTACATAACTTAGATTAGGTACTGATGTCAATTCCACCAGAGTGGCCCACAACCTGACATTTGAACATTTTGCACCCTCTGAATGTGAGGATATTACTGAAATTGTACGTGCATGGAGTGCACATCAGAAGCGTATAGTGTGGAATATTTTGCCACTTCTTTCTTCCTGTGCTGCTCAGGTTCGATGTTCTGTCTCATGTTTGCACACAAATTTTTCTCAGTTGTGTGGTGTTTCTCAAATTTTGCACATGGTTCACATGTTTGACTACATTTTATTTTTCAGCATGTTGCAGCAACATGCTCAATCCCCCTCATGGACCAACCTGATACCACACAGGTCTCATATCTGTTTCAAAACAGTTTTTTCTGTATTTGATGTAAGTTTAGCTTTTTATACATGTCAGACAAATTGCTGTTCTATGGGATTTGTATGTATGGCGCAAAATTGTGACTTTGCCAAACTAAGAGTTAAAGGGAAAAAATGTACATCCTTCACATCAAATAGTGGTAGAACAATATCAACAGGTAATGATTGATAATGTCTGTTGTAATGTAAATTTGTGTATATTTTTGTTTATTTATATGCAACAATAAAAGAAAAGCATCACTGCATTAACTTTTGCAAAATTAAAAAAAAAAAGGCATTCTCATTTTTTATTGATCATATGTTTACCTTTCACAAAAATGAAATGCACAATCCACACAGACTAGGCGCAAGCAATGACATGAACATATATGACGTTAATTTCTACATACATGACATACCTTTCCACTGTTCAGTTGCCTGCACATCATTCAATATAGCTATATCTCATATACATCTGAACATGAGTAATGCCACTTCTACAATGAAAAGCAGTAAATGAACAAAAAAAAAATTGTCTTTGCCGCCACTTTATACTTACATGGGATACAGATATTACATTGATTCACTTTAAAATCACCTAGTACATGAACATGAAAAAAACAATTATACATTGTACATAAGATTCCATTGATACAATACTAGTTATGTGGATGAGTGTAGTTTGTGTGAGTTGACCATACGCCAGGATCCAGTATGTGAGCACTGGACTCAATATAATGTGTATATGTTCTTTCTCGTATATTTGTAATGTGTCTCATACCAGTAGTGTTGATATATCTAAGATGGCCCCATCTCTCCTCTATACATGTATTATCTTTAACAGAAATACACTTTCTTCACAGCTGTTACAACCTATGTGATGTACATGTATTTCATCTACATAGTGTCTACAGGGCTTAGAAGCACACTCTTCAACATGCCCCAACATAAACATTCAACCTAACACCAGTAAAAATCTCCTCTCTCCTTTATTCAGTACATGAAAGCTCACAGACTCCCTTTTTACCATAAATTGAACAACAATACCGTAATAGGCTCATACGTTTAATTTATGCGTAACTCAAAATCTGACATTGAGGTCAATACATTTTCCTGTGCTCAGATGGAAGAGACTCTCTGAAAGGCTTGCCAATCAAAAGGCTGGATTGGATAAACCCATGACAGCGCACTCCCATTATAAAGAACATATAGTTTATGATGAAATTTCTGTTAAAACAAAGTAAAAATTCAGGTCCTAAAATCATTATCTGTATATCTGTATGTACTTTATATGTTTGATTTTAATGAAATTTCAGTGTAACGATAGACAACTGCCAGTCCGGCGGACTTTGTTATAACAGGAATCACCTGTATCAGGACATACAGTAGGCCTACTGTGTCCAGTATAACATCTGTGGGAAATTACACCACCAGTGAGGCAATAGGTTAGCCTTCAGCACACAAGGGAATGCCTTGGTGCCTTTTGTGTTCCACTTTGTTTGTTTGTTTGTTTGTCCATGGAATCATTGCAATATTTAAGTGGGCTCAGCAATGTGTAGGCTGCAAGGTTTGAAAAAAACTCCTAGTACATGTATTGAGACAAGAAGGAATACTGTTACTTATTACCCTTATCCCTCAAAAATCCAATACATGTATAGTCAAATAATGAGCAGACCAAAGGTGACAAAATAAAAAAGGAAAAGACTTGGGGACTTATGTTTGGTAAATACAATTTTGTAGCGTTAGGTTTCTAGACCCACATTACAGTGAGAGTTTACAGATTTGAGGAGGCATAAAGTCTGCTAACAACCAAAGCATGTATAAATGTAAACAACTCCTAAATAACATCTCAACTCCTGATACAGTTTTGGTGTGTTTGTTGAGTACATGTTCAGCTGATAAAGCATGTAGACCAAGTACTAAAATTATAGTGTAGTAGTGCCTAGACATGGTTGGGGGAGTGACCAGATATAGGAAAAAAAAATACTCAAAACTCCACCTCTTTCTGAACAGGAAAAAAGGACATTGTTCAAGTGTGCAGTGAGATACGACATGAACTACCTGAAAATTATTTCATCTCTTGAATCACTGAAACACATCTCATTTCTTTCTTAAGGTCGAATCTACTGGCACATTATAATCAATTCACATATTTTCAGCATAAATTACCTTCAGTAGCTTTTTATTATTTTGCTTTTACTGGACAACATTTTGTTCTCGCTGGACAACATTTTGTTCTCGCTGGACAACATCATTTATGCAGTATTAATTATGCCACAGTTGGTCACTGCAGAACATTTGGCACATGATAGTGTATGGTCACTGTGTATGGTATCAGTGCTTTAGAGTATATTACCGGGTAAAGACAAGAAAATCACCCCTTCATTAGGTCAACATTATTAGCAAACACACACACACACACAAAAAATAGAATGCTTTAATTTGTCTCCTATCTGTCAAAAGTGAGAAAACCATCTGTGTTGAAGCCACCATGATTATTAAGTCTAGAAAGTGGGATAATGAAATCTAAATGGATTTTGCTCTAAAAAATTGGATTTTCCAAACAAAAGATACAATGTCAGATTACTGTTTTTAATTGACTCTTCCAAAAGTTCATTTATCTTTTGTTCAATTATTTCTATTTATGTTTTCAGTAATATATTTATTTATTTATTTATTTATGCAGTTATTTATTTTACCTATCCATCTATCTACATATAGGTTTTTATTCATGTATTGCATATCTTTCTATTTATTTATTCAATCATGTACTATGTGTATATATGTATTATTTATTTATTTTTTGAGGGGGAGATTTCCATTTTAAGAAAAAAAAAACCACAAACATCCACAGGAAGTGTATTATTTGTGTTTCTATTCCTATCTTTCACAAACATTATTTGAACAATCTCACAAAATGACAAACCACAATGCTTGACATCACACCACAAATTTTCAGTTTTAACTCAAATAATTTTACAAACAACGGCATTGCGAAACTCTACCACAGTGTAGCGCATGTACCAGCTGATACAATTAAGTGAACATTATTTTGTCATTGTGGATAAAAAGATATTTTCCAAAACACATAAGAAAAAAACTTTTGAAAATGTAATACCACAGTGACCTACACATAATCTGTAATGGCAATGAAAGATCATGGGTGTCTCTTCTGCATATCAGTGATTCAAAGATTCAAAGCAAAAAAAAAAAAAAAAAAAAAAAAAAATCACACATTCTTGTTTACATTTTTACAATGTCTATTAAATGGTGAACACCATGTTCATAACTACAACACATAACACTAATGTGTTGCACAGTTCCACTGCATACTGTAAAGCTGTTATTTTTGTGTACAGATATTTTCACGAATGAGTAGGTCACAGACATTTTTGCAATACCTCCAGATGTTACTGCTATTTGACACCAAGGCTACAGTGTATCATAAGTGTACTATTTATGCCTGTTTGTTCACTCCACAAATTTAAAACGATCATCCTCAGGTGGTGATAGTTTTGTGTGATGTTGAATTCGCGACCTTCAAGTGATTGGTGAAATTTGCAAAAATAAACAGCTCTTATAGTGCATGTATTCTACTGGTACTGGATGAGAGTATATCCAACTTTTTCCCACATGTCTTAATACAAAACAAGGCTACCAATCAAACGGTAAGCAATCTAAACTGCAAGATGTACATCACACAGTGAGCCTTATCTGTACTTGCTACAATCAAATTTGTGTCGGGATCTCTGGGTCTTTTATCCTGTGCTCCCAACTAGTTAACCCATTGAGGATGAGCTGATATTGCTACAACACCCATTTTCCATAGACACCTGCACAAATATACTTTGGACTAGACTTTAACAGGTTAGCAATGATTACATCACACGTGAAAGCATTTTAAATTCCTGCTATAGTTTCCTGCTAGAGTTTCTGCTTGACAACCCCAATCTCCGCTTAAATCTACCAGTAAGGCAATTTGAACGGACTGCACTAAAGTTTAAGGCTCCGAGTTTCTCCTCTAACTGGTGAAAGGTATGCTGCATATTATTTTTAGATTTTTCAACCCATTTACTCTATCCACTGTTGGTGACATAGAATTTATGTCTGCAGCACAAAGCAGATGTCAGAAAAGTCAGAAAAATCTAGGCTGTGAAATATTGTATTCTTCAATCTCTATTTCCACTTTAACTACCATTACATTCACATGGACTTCTGTCACTATAAACAATATTAAGCATTTCATATTTTCAATGAAATCACACATATTTAAATACCTATTAAATATATATGCCAGTATAGCAGGAATTGATGAACAACTCACTGATTGCAAATGCCTTTATTCTTCAATATATTCTCCAGATAAACATTTCTCATAAAATAAATTTATTGTTACTGTATATCATCGGACATTATTTTTAACTCTGCATCAGCAGCAAACAAGACACAGAACAATTAAAGAAGGTTTGTACTGAAATGTTTACAAAGACATATAAAACTAAAAATTCCAATGAATGGAAAGATATAAATTCAACATATTACAGAGCTCTGACAATCTGTGTTACTGTATTAGAAAGTTTTGGGGAAACATTTAACCACTAAACCATCCATCAATTCACCTGTCAAAGTCCATTGGGCAAGTAACCATTACGCTCAACAAAACTCATTCTTTGATAACATATCCATATGTGCACAGTGTGATAACGTTATCCCAAACTGGTTGCGAATTGGTCTTGCTTTTTATACTTAAAATGATTCAATAATGTTCCTTGTGATTAGTGCAATGTAGATTGACAGGGGAAAAAATCCCACAAAACATGTAGAGGAGAAAATCTAAATAGGGTTGTTTGTTTGTTTGTTTATTTGTTCATTTTCATCCGAGAAGATGGCTGGATAGCCCATATTCAGCTATGCTAAGCTGGTCTTCCATGGGGTCCAGTTGGATGTGAGGTGGGACCACTTCACCGGGTTAAACACCCTGCTCTTTGCGATGAATGAATGAAGCGGGATCTTTTACGTGCATGAGCTGTGACTCTCATACACGGGACCTCCATTTTATGTCCTATCCGAGGGACAGAGTGTTTTGCCTCTTGCTAGAGGGGACGGTATGTTTACACACAACATTGCTCAGTCCAGACTCGGGTTCGAACCCGGGCGGCGTGATCGTGAGGCAGACGCGCTACCGACTGAGCCAACTCACCGCCCTCAGTTTATAGGGTGGGAACTTGCCTATCATTTGGAATTGTGCTTGAATATCAGAGTTATAACTGGAATATGATATGCAAAGCAGTTGACAGTAACACTTGTACATTGTATCTCCAACTGTGGCTCAGTTCTTGTTATGCTCTCAAAAGTTTGGAGCGGTATCGTCGAAAACTTTTTTCATATCAGATATTGGTATTAATGAGATAAGATATTACTATTGAATGTACAGAGCAGAAATGACTTTCTGAAATATCTTATTTTTGGCAAAGACACGCCCTTCACCTTATGTACGAGCACATGCTGATTATACCAAAAAAGAACTGGAAAAGTAACGAGACTGTTGGACTCCCTTTTCAAGATATTGCATCTCTGTCCAAGGAAAAACAAAGATGTGCGTAAAAAGCGGAAAATCGTTCTACAGATGTGCATGGAAACTGCAAGCAAAACACAGTCAGAGATTACATATTTATCATGGTAGGAAATTTTTGATGCATTTTTATGCCACATCACATTACCGGTATCTGATTGAAAAAGTAAAAAATAAACATGGCATATCAGCAACTACATACATTTTTTTTTTTCTTCCCGTATGTTTCTAAATGGAAAAATGTGACAAAGCCTATATCACTTGTCTTTCTACTAGACAGAAAGAATATTCAGATGACATCTAAAATGAATAACCATGCAATTTAATAGCATATCATACACAGAGTACAATGCATCCTGTGATAATACCATGTGTTTCATCTGTTGCAGTGCAATGGTAGTTTCATATACACTACAGAGAGCCTTTACAATCATACAATCAAATGCTTCTCATAATCATGGAACATTTGGAATTAATGGTCAGAAAAATACTGGAAGAATATATGGACAAATACTTATCATAAGTATGCCAAAGTCAGTAATCCAAATACAATGTCTAAATGGTATCACTTAATGTAGACTAATGTTGAATATATTTCAGGACATGTACAACTTACATGTTTACTCTCGGATAGGTACAACACGTTAGCACAGCAATGCTACAGTCACAAATGAAGTCTGTCTTTTCAGTGCTGAGGTGTTTGAAGTTGGATCTAAGGCATGTGGTCACATGTCCAGATAAGTGAATACTGATAGTTTGGCTGAAATTAAATTCCACTTTAAACCTTCCCTGTCTCTTTGGCAACTTGCTCTGATTTTCACCAAAATTAAAACTGCAGATGACATTTCCAGTGAGGATACAATTTGTCAAATGCTGGACCAAACTTACACGAGACAGATTTGGTAAGTAGAAATATGAAAAAATTCTTTCATCCTTTTCCTTGTTCACATGGAGCTGGTGGCATCTAAAAGATCCTTTCTGGAAAAAAAAAAATCCTGTAGTCAGTGTGCACATGGCCATGGATACTTTTGACTGTGTCATCAAGTATCACAAGTCATGATATCTGGGGAAGATGGTTTGCTATTCTAAAGCTCCTATCAGCATCAACTCTGTCTAAGATCCCTGCACATTATTTGCCTACTGGAAGATCATGCCTAAAGTCTTAGCTTGATGTGAGGCGGGCACTAGGCTACATTTGTACACGTAGATGCAGAAGACATCAGAGACTAAAATATGTGATACATGTATGAGCATTAACAGATCTTTTTTCTACGATGTCTCCGTTTGAATGTGTCTACATCTTACAGATACACTTGTAATAATATGGAGTGTGAACCCTTTTGTAGGAGTTTCTTTGGAACAAGTACAGTATTCACAGTGGTATGCTTCTACCTGAAATAAGAACGAGTGTGAACACGTCCGATTTGCTTGCGCAGGTGTCTCTGTCCAGATGTAGTGCTCCCATCTAAAAACTTACATGTTTAACACAAACAAGCACGAACAATGTAGTTTGGTTGTGCTGCTGTCTGCCAACAGAACTTGGTGTCTGCCACAGTTTCTGTGAATGCATCTTTGGTGGAGTGCGGAGTGAACTTAAATCAGTTCCACGTAATTCGCCGGGAAGAGTCCCTCCTTGCCCCTGCACACCCCTTTCCACCATCCATCATCGATCTGACGAGAAGACAAGGATGAACACAAGAATGAAACGTATTGGTGTTTTGACATCCATTATCGTGACGCATCATGGGTAAAACATATGTTGTATACCTTTCACATAGGCAGGGTAGAGTTTTCACAATCAATGAGGAATTTTTCCGATCACAAAGGCATTTTGTTGTGATGGAAAGAATGTTGGAATAAGAGCAGAAATCCAGGAAAAACTCAAAAAGTTGCAACAATTTGAACGTCCGTTAGCAACATACTACAGTGTCTTTATCATCATTTGTTGATTGCGCAAAATGTTACCATTTCCACACATTATGACCTGAAATTTTCTTCTTCTTTATGGCTTTCCCTATGATTGGGCATGTTCAAGATAATGAAAAGGTACAGGTATATCATTCTTTACATGTCTGTCATGCCAGAGAAAGCTGTTTCCTTATGCAAGTACGAAGTTCAGCTTCTAGTTTATCTGCATTTTTTTTAGCACCACAGCATGATCTAAAAACAACATCCTCCATAGGGTGAAATTATTTTGCAAAACAAATGTATTGTGGATATAACACCCGCACATAAATCACACACTTGTGTGCAGGGCAAGGCATCCATGGGGCCTCACTCTGACATTGTGAAACTGAAAATAAAATATAATGAAATACAGTCAACCTTGCCTAAGTTGAATCTATTTGGACTGAAGAAATAGCTCTGATTTAGAGAAAATTCCACTTACGATGTACAAGGGATTAAAGTCAACAGAATATAAAGAGAAGGACTTGAAAAGACCTTTGACTTTAATGGGCAATAATTTGACTTATGCGAGATCAACTTAAGCAAGGTTGACTGTTTAAATACAGTCTCTTGACAACTGTTCATATCCTGCAAAGTATGCTGTTGGACTGTCCCATCAATAAATGTCTCTTGACAGAAGTTTGACAAAATTTAATTCTTGTTCTAAAGTAGGAAGATATAGGTAATGCCTCCCCCCCCCCAAAGTTTAGTAGTTCAGGAGCTTTTTTTTGTTATTGTCAGCTGATTACCCAGAAATGGCACCACAAATATAAACTGCCCCCCCCCCCCCACCAATTTAAAAAATGCAGCACCTGCCCTGAGGAGCGCAAGAAAAACACAACAAATTAGTAGCTGAGTGGTATTTTCGAACAGAATATCATACCGTTTCGACGTGAGTGATGATTTCACCGGGGTCAAAGGTCAATTCATCATCGGCACCTGAAAAAGATGTTAATAAATGCACATACGCACATATTAATATCAACAGAGCAGGCAACAGGAGTCATAATCATTTTTGTTTTAATGTGACAAATCAAATTTGAGACATGCTACATGTACAACGTGTATTAGTCATAAAGCGTAGTATTGAAAAATATATCTGATAATTCTATGGAAATATTGTTGGTGCCATTGTTGAGATGATTTGTTGATATCAACAAAAATATCTTGAAAGGCACCATAACTAAATAAACAGATAAATAAATGAATCCCAAGAGAATCAAAAAAATATGGCAAGGGATATTGACTTGACTTGAAAGGGGGAAATCATGATCTGTGGCTGCATGCAATGTAAACTTTAACAGCCGTTTAATTGATATTATATTTTTCTCATGATACAATGTAGATGAATACAATCAACCTCAATGTAATTATGCACAATGCCAAATGATCACTAAAATGATGGAATATTCAAATTATCCTTCCTCAACTACGTGCCAAAAGTTAATCATGTGAAAAACATTACTCTACGAGAGGTTGGTGTGGCTGTGTGTCAAAGACCGTTAGACTCTAAATGCCACCCAGCATCAAGAAGATGATCTGGCGGTAAGCTTTAAATAAGTATGCATTTTCTGCAAACTTCACTGACTTTGGGTTTGCAGTGTTTTTTTACCTAATTTTATGAGCTTGAAACCATGAAAAAAAAAAAATTGTTTTCCAAATTTTTGAAGATCTTTCTTTTCCACATTTCATTTTTTTTTTTACCTATGAGGTACGTGTACATTGTATGTGAAAGTACACAGGAAAACTCTACAGATACTTTAAAGATAGTAAGCAGTAACCTCAAAGCTTTGACATAATCATAAATAGCATGTTGTTTATGAGTGCACCAAGTTTTAGTTTCATCTGATAATCCCTTCCTCATAACTACGATGGAGTTGTAAACTATCCCTGTTGTATATAATAGGTTCTCAAAGCTGAGAATCTGTTCTCACAGAATCTGACCTTTGACCTTCCTGATGCAATGTCACACATGAGATTGCTCTGACTTACTGGCTTGGTAGTCATAAAGAGCCTGTGCCCTCAGTCCATCCTGGCTCTGTGGAACATCCTCATACGTGCACTCCTCGGTTTGTTCCGTCTGCGGCGGGAGGTCCTCGTACGTGGTGTCATCCTCCACTGGAGCACGATCTGCACAAAGTCACCAATGTAAGGGCTTCATAGGCGACGCACACTCAATAGTACATTTATGTATGATGTCATCTATTTACCCCAAAACTGCCCTTTATACACGTCATTTATGCAAGATCAGATGTTTCAATGCAAACTGTAAAAGTGGATATTTTCACTCAAGTAATTTTCATGCTTGGCCAGGTAAGATGAAAACAAAAAAATGTGAGGTTTTATTTTCATATTAGCTTCTGGTTGCTTGAAATGCGCAAAAGTTTCCTCACCGCGAAAACTTCCACTTTTACAGTATATCATTCATGTCGGGACTGCAGCAATCAATGTTGGTCGAAAATGCAACATTTCAACATCTATACTGTAACTACAATTCCTTTGAGACAGTCTTCTCCTCATATGGCAGAATGTAAGGTTGATACTGTTAAGTGCTCATTTACCTGGTTCAAACAGCAAAATATTGAGGCTTTTTCCAAAATGCATTTAAAGAACAAGCCTCTTTCTCCCCGCTCTCATCCTAGTCCTTTCAAAAAGTGAGTACGGATCTTATGTACGCATGCACTGGTTATAAGCCGCACTTGTTTAAATGCCATACCTTGACTTTACATCCTATCTGAGTGACACAGTACTCTTGTCTCTCAACAGAGAGAACATAACTATTAACAGTACACAGTATTACACTGTAAACAAAACACCTCATGTGTTTCAAGCATGTGTTTTACATTGTACCTTCTAATCAAGCTTGTTGCCTTTTATGAGGTGCACAGAATGCAGTTTCCCATTAATATGTGGGAATGTCTGATTAAAAGCTCCTTATGATGATGCATAAAGACTAAAAAAAGGAAAGAAGGCTGACATCACATAAACCAATATCAAGAAAATACCCCAGGTATGTTTGGATAAAAACTGGAAAGTTTACTCATCTTTGAATATAAAGACACGAAACATTTTTCTGCTTTTGAAAATACTCACCAACTTCTTCATAGGTCTGCTGAAAATCGTCAGGGGGCTGGTCGTAGGTAGCGCCAGCATCCGTGTCGGCGTACGTGTCCTCTGGCTCCGCGTAGTTGGTTGTGGCAGTCAGGTCGCTCGTGTCCTCGTAGAGATTGGGCTCGTCAGGCGTGGCAGGCAGGGGCTGGCTCTGCTTGGGGACGGGAGGCATCTGTCTCGCCCCTCCTCTCGGAGGAGGGAGCTGCGGGGGTTGGTCTTCACTCTGCTCCTCCCGTGATGGCGAGGGATCTTGGCGGGGCGGGAGCACAGGTTCCCTGGCTGGCTCAGGCTCCCTAGCCTCATCCTCTGGCTCGTCTGGAAGTGTCCGATGATGTTCTGCCAGCGCCCTCTGTCGCTCCTGAATAAAATTGCCAAAATAAATAACATGGAAAAAATCACAAACAGGAAAACTTTAATCAAAAGACATTAGGGTCTGACATTGCTATTGATGAAGACATACAAATTTGAAAGCTTCTTTGAAAGATCTCCTTTTCACCATGAACTCCTCGTGGGAGCGCATCTGATTATTTACACAAGCACGCTTTCACTTCTTGATTTTATCTGCCTCACTCAACTGTGAATTACTGGGGAAATTTTCACTTGCCGCACATGTACCTTCAACCTTTCTGTTGATAAAGATGTGAAATTCTGAAAGCTTATTTGAAAATTATCCTTTTCACCACAAACACCTCATGGGAATGTGTCTGATTATTTACACATGCATGCTGTCGCCTTTTTATTTTATCTGCCTCACTCAACTGTGAATTACTGGGGGAATTTTCACTTGCCACACATGTACACACACACATGTACAGAGTATAGTGTGACTACCAACAATAGCAGAAATTAACAATTTATAATATACAGGAGAGAAAATACCCATTCTGAAGTTTTGAATATGTGTATCATTAAGATTACTGCTGTAGACAGCAGTGAATCTCTTTTCTTTATAACAACACCTCAGCAAATAATTTTTGTAAATGTGACCCTGCACCTCAAAACAAACAAAAAGTCGCCAGACATGAATTTTTAGTTAAGAGCATATTCTGAAAGAGCAGACTTCAAGCTTTCAATTGATGTACAATTCAAATCAAATGGACTCTCCTAACCTGTCTAAATATTGGAAAGAAAGCACACACTCCAGAAAAGTTTGAACTGAGAAGAGGCTCTGAAGTACAGTGTCTATTCAAGCGCTTAATCTTTACCAAACCGTGCTGGCTGTGCGATGAATGGGACAAAAAACAGGAAGTAAACCACCAGAGTAACAGCAATGAAGGGATTATCAGATTAAACTGAAATTAAAGGGACTGTACAGTACTGGTTGAGGTAAGGGATTCATGTTTTGAACATTTCTAAGTGAGATAATGAGAAACCTCTTATGAAATATGAAAGAGCGTGTAATTTTAAGAAGGATTCAACGTTTATTTGATGAAAATTGGTTTTGAAATGGCCGAGATATCCAAAAAAGTGATAATAATAAAAGGCGACAGGCCACAACTTTATTAGGATCTCTTTGTTTCACCTTGTTTTTGGATATCTCAGCCATTTCAAAACCGATTTTCATCAAATAAACTTTTGATATCCTTTAGAATTGCATGCTCTTTGACATCTAATAGAGTGGTTTCTGAATGTCTTGCGTAACGTTAAAAGCTAAATCCTCACCTCGACCAGAACTGTACACACCCTTTAAGCATGCCTCATTAACACATTCTGTCCATAATTAATGCCAACTTTCAAAGCAGTAGCACTATCCTTTCAAAGTTATTAGAGTTGAAAGTGAAGAGTGTGGACAAGGTTTTTCAGAAATGAAAAAGGGATCCTAAAGACACACCTAATCACACTATTCTAAAAAAATTGTTCGAGATAAACTGCTTAAAAAACACTTTCCTGCCCGTTTTATGATACCAAATTTTAGCATAATGTGAAAGAAGACCCGCTCTTTCAGAAAATATGAAAAAGTCAAGTTTGGCTAGGTTGACCCATTTCACTTATTTTCAGTCCTCACACAAAATCAATGTGTGCGACATTATGTTCGTTTTGAGGTGCACGGTCACAAATAGAACTGCTACTGTTTATCTTTCCAGGACTACCCCGCAGGGCAAGTCTTCTATTATAAAACCCAAGCTGTGAAAAAGAAGGACCGAGGAATAACAAACCACAAAATAGAGGCCTGGAAAACCTACCTCCTCCTTTCGCTTACTCTCCTCCCTCTCCCTCTGTTCTCGTTCTTGCCGCCTCTTCCGCTCCTCCTCTGCCCTCTTCCGGCTCTCCTGCAAACGAGAATGATGAAAGGAGCAGCGGAGGACATTTGAAAGAATGCATGATAAGGATGCATATAATTGTGGATGGGCAGGAGTTCAATACTTTATACACACACCTCACCTGGCATTTCAAGCTTATAGTTTGTTATTGGACGTTCCTTTCATGCAGTGTACACACATTTGATTTCAATTATAACCAACCTTTGTAGTGCACATAAGGGCCTTGTTGCATTGCTTGTAAAAAAAAAAAATTTAAAATTAGCAGAGGGAGCCATTTTTGTTTTTTTTTGTTTGTTTGTTTCTTATTCACTAGGGCTAATAATCAGGATTATCCACCTGATAAAGGCGATATAAAAAATATATATAAACTTCACAGTAATTTGTTCCATCTTCTACGTGTGATGGGCCTAAAAGGACCTAACTGCTGACATTCCCTAATCAATATCAAGGAGGTTTCAAAGAGCTATCTGGAACATACTTGAGTGGTACATGCATCTTAGTTGGTGATAATAAATTCCAAAATTTGGGAGGTTCCATAAAATTTCATGTCAGGAAGCACAGAAATGCTACATTTTTCAGGGATCCTCCAGCAATCCCAAGAAGTCTCCGCAGATCTGTAAGTCTCTTCTCACAGACAAGTGAAAAGTGGGAGAATGAGATGTGCAAACATAACCTGACATGCAGTGCAAAGGTTTCAATGATAACATTTGTGTGTGTGTGTGTGTGTGTGTGTGTGTGTGTGTGTGTGTGTGTGTGTGTGTGTGTGTGTGTGTGTGTGTGTGTGGAATGGGCTCTTGAACCCTTATGGCAAATGGTCAACAATGAATTGCTGACCAAATATTTGCCAATGGTTAACAATGAATTTCCTTTTAGACACTTTGAACAAATCAAAGGATAAATAACTCTTCTTTACTTTTTTCTTCTCCCCTCTCTCATTTCCTCTTACTTGGAAGCACAACATACAATATATTCATCTTGGGGTGAAAATGATTTACCAGGTGAAGATTATTGGCATTTGAGCTATTAAACTCACTTCCATATCTGAATGGGATATCCATTTTCTCGTTTCCCAATCCCCCATCTCTCTTGCTCATTGCCAATACTGCAAATTCATACGTACCTGGTACTAACCTGAAAGATTTGACATTTCCTGAATTTTGTGAGGGTTTGTCATCTTTTTTTTCCTAGACATATGAAAAACTCACCTCTTCACCTGCTTGTGCCATCTGCTCAAACTTGTTTCTCAGGCTACCAGCCCCACCCTTTGCTGCAGGTTATGGAAAAATTGCAATTCATAGGTCTCGCTTGTGTGTAACATTTACATGCACACCACCACCATCTAAATTTCCTCAATTACTGTATACGCCATATATTTTGCGAGTCTAAATTTTTGCGAGTCAGAATTTCCGACGATTTCGCAAGTGGTTAAATTCGAGATCGTGGAGTCCTATACCGAACGGAGAAATGTATACGCATACGTCACATTCATAGCGTGATCAGAGTCAATATTTTCGCAGGTCTTTAATTTCATGAATAGCACCTGACTCACAAAATTTGCAAAAATAAAAACCTCACAAAATATTTGGCGTATACAGTATAACACTGCCATTTCCTTTCACGTATGGCAGTACTAAAGGACAAGTCCACCTTCATATACATAAGGATTGAGAGAATGCAGCAATATTAGTAGAACACATCAGTGACAGTTTGAGTTAAAACAGACAATCCTTTCAAAAGTTATGAATTTTTGAAGTTTCAGTGCAGCCATCACTGGATGAGAAGACTACTACAGCTTGTGATGTCATTTGCGTAGAAGGATATACAACTGTAAGTATGAAGAAAATTCAACATATTTTCACTTTTCTCGCATGACAATACAGCACTTGACTTGCCTCTTTCAGAAGGCAGGAAGAATAATACTACTTAACATACATGTATGTCAGTAGCGAGTAGAGGGAATTTGTACTTTTTTCAAAAAATGAAATTTTGTGGAATTCTCCTTAGATTTTCCTTATATCATCTATGCATGTGACATCATACACTGTAGTAGTCTTCTCATCCAGCAGTAACAATGCAAACACTTCAAAAATTCATAACTTTTGAACAGATTGTCTGATTTTCCTCAAAATTTCACTGTTCCTCTGAGCATATGTTTCAGCTTACACAAGTGCATTGTTTCAATGCTTATCGCTCGAGGGCAATTTGTATCCAAAGAATTATTTTAGGGTTTATATGGCTATATATGATAAATATGTATATAGGTATATGTATCATAAAATATAACACATAACTGCTACATACACACATCTTATATATTTTAAAGTTCTTTCTCTCTACATATAACATTTAAGAACTTTAAAATTTAAATTCCTTCTTGTTGAAACTATACTCGGCTCCTGTACACCACAAAAGCAAAAATACTTATGCAAATTCAGTTGCAGTTTGCTGCAGTTATCATCAACAATATGAAAAGCTTAACAAAGCCTTTAGGAGAAAACATTCTCTTTCAGCATATACCAGTATATTTCAATGTGTATTCTCAAACTGATGAATAAACACACATCATATTGTGTTTGTTTGTTCATAAGAATATGAAGAGGTCAAACCTGGTGGTTGTGGTCTTGTTCTCTGGTACGAAGAAGAAACCCCCCGCATATCATCGAATGATCCCGCCGAGGCATCTTGCTTGTCCGTCTCCACCCCAAACTTGCCCCCGAAACCCTTTTTCATGTCTGTCTGCGACGGGTGCAGCTCCGTCTTGGTCTCCGAGTCAAATGCAAGGGCGCTCTGGTCCATGCGATCCTTCTGTACCCCGTAGCGACCACCGAAACCCTGCGCATAGTCTGATATGAATATACAAACAGCATTACATCTCTTGCACCCAAAACTATGTATATCATGTGACCATTACATTTTCCGGTCCATAGTACATTGTATTTATAAATGTCTAATGATTTGATACTGAATCTCCAGAAATACATATCTCCTGTTAAAAAAAAAAATGAAACAAAATATTGCATTAAAAAATATACTCTAGGCCACCTATCGCTGCATGTCGTGACAGAAATGTCATTTGATATACATGTGTATTATGTCTACACTGAAACAATTGTGACAATGATTGTGGAGTATTCATCATGACTGGAAACATATTCACTGTGGAATATCGTGCACACTCTCATCTAAGCTTCAAACGTATACATGTACAATTTATCCTTCCTGCATGCTATAGGGGCAAGCAATCAAGTCAAAGTGTCCTATTAATGTTTCTATTATCAGCCATTTCTACGAAATAATCACTGCAGATTACATTTATTCATAATCTTTAAAGCATGGAAAAGTACAAATTTGACACCAAACATAAACAGGAAGTTCATCCTTGTGTGGACATCCTTTTCAAAGGATAGTACAGTTATGGTTAAGATGGGGATTTAGGTTTTAACTTTTTGTGAGATAATTAGAAACCACTTATATAAAGTATTAAAGAACAGACAATTCTATTAAAGAGGAATTCAAAGTTTATTTGGTGAAAATTGGTTTTAAAATGGCTGAGATATCCAAAACATAAAGCAAAACAAAGTGGTCCTAATGAAAGCTGGGGCCCATCTTTTATTAGGACCACTTTGTTTCTGGATATCTCAGCCATTTCAAAACCAATTTTAATGAAATTAACTATTAATTCCTCTTAGAATTGTATGCTCTCTAATATTTCACATATGCGGTTTCTATAAATTATCTCGAATCCCCATCTCAACCAAAACTATACCATCCCTTTAAGCGTCAGTGTAGGCTTGTCTTGGGCCAATATGATTCCAGCATTAAAAAACAAAAAACAAAAACAAAAACAAAAACCAACAAAAAAAAACCACCAACATGATACACATTAGAGTCATAGGAGCCACTGCTGCCTACAGACCAACCTTTCTGTGAGGCATGCTTCTCAGTCTTGCCCTGGTAGTCGAAGCCGAGAGCTGACGAATCCTGCCGGTCTTTCTGTACTCCATGCTTCCCTCCGAACCCGGTAGAATAATCTAGGATGGGAGAAGGGGGCGGGGTGGGTGGAGGGTTCCCGCAGGAAGAATATAATAAAGATGAGGGAAGTGAAGGGGGCAGTGGGGGGGGGGGGGGGCGGGCGGGCTAGGTTTATAACTGCATTAAAGCATAGTTTGTACAATGTGAAAGGACAGACAGACTCTTACATCTTAACTGAATCTCCTCTCAGCAGTGGTTGATGAATATTGTTGCACTTTGAATGGAGGCTAAATCCTGGGTGCTGTATATCTACATCAGGACATTTCAAGACAATTAATATTATATGCCACATTGTGTTGTAAATACGATAGAATAGACAGGGTCTGTATCCAACAAATGCTACAGTGAGATTCATTGCAATTATGGCTCATGTTATTTTGCACCCTAAAGACAAATATCCACCCTGCAGTCCCTTCAAAATGCATCAAGAGTGTTATCCCTTTTTGTGCTAGAGACTGTGGACAGTATATACAACACTATGAACTTTTCTGTGCCAAGCAATACTCAAAGCACACAAAGGGTTAACAGTGATATGACTCCAGGTGGTGACATCGGATTCCCTTCTCTGCCAACTCAGGACTGAGATACAAAAATGTATAACGGTGTTGTGGCAGAGATGAGAATGGTTCACCGAACACAAACCTTTCTGCGAAGCGTGCTTTTCTGTCTTGGCCTGGTAATCAAAGCCCACGGCCGACGCATCCTGTCTGTCCTTCTGTATGCCGTGCTTACCACCGAAACCGGTGGCATAATCTAGCATGGGTGGCGACGGTGGGGGATGCATGCGTATAGATGGATGGGAGTAGGAAGGCAGTAAGATGGTACGAGGAGGAGAAATGTGAGACATGCAAACATGCAGTGAAAATGTTAGTGACAATCCACAGATGATAGTAAATGAGCTGCTTGATAGAATAGAGTTGAATAGACACTAGGCATTTTCATATCAGCCCGATGGAAATTCAAACTCAAGATTTTTCTTTTTTCACGATCACAAATTAGCACGCTATTTCATTTCCTATTCAAATCAGACAGAATTAGCCCAAATTTTTTTTCGAACTAATTCGATAGTCGAGCATGCACAAACAGTGTCAGTAGAGCATGTGCCTTTACCTAAAATTTGTGTGCAGGTTGCCTCGAACAATCAGGTCACACACGGTAGGGATGATGGGATGTACCGCATTAATTTCGTGAGGCAAATTCACATTAATTTATCAAATGGAGCACTAGTTGGCAAATCATTCTGCGATTTTCACAAATTTCCCAAGTTTGGGTCGAGAAATTTTCTTGAGCTTAGCTTCCAAATTGCATTAATTTGAATTCACAATGATTGGGAATTCAAATTAATGCTGAATGTCAAATAGCGTGCTATTTCGTCATTGAGTTATGAAAATCCAAGTTTGAGATTCTGAAAATAGTGTGCTATTTCCAAACATCGGGCTAATGAGTAAACACCTAATGGTCATTGTGAAAGACTATACAGTACCAAAGTAAGATATCATAGCCATTCATCGCCATGGAAACTGGTTTCAATCAACCTAACATGGCCCAGGTTTCTATGCACGCACTTGGTTCCAACCAAAGCTATAAAAAGACTGTGACATCTTCACTTCGGTACTCTATGTCAAAGGCAAGATGCAACCAAGAGTCTCCATGAAATATACACCCACTGAGGATGAACTGATTTTATCATCTAACACACATTCTCCAAAGATACCTGCTCGAGTATACTCCGGACTAGTCTTCAACGAGTTAAAGAATCATTTTTTTTCTGGGAGATATATCATGTTAGTTTCTTTGCACCCATTGCTATACCTCCATAGTACATTTTAGATGTTACCTGTCTGTTCCAAAAATTCCAAGAATTCAAATGCTCTGGTACCGTGTTTGCAAAAACATGTTGGGACACCATGCTGCACTCTTCTTGAGTCATCAATTAAATAGTAACTCTTCAAAAATTGAACTTCATAGTAACAATGACCTCTGAGCTTCAACATACATTATCCCAAACAATGATCAGACCATTCAAAATAATGAAGTCTTGCAGCGAGTTGTTTTTGTTACA
This sequence comes from Diadema setosum, assembly GCA_033980235.1. Taxonomy (NCBI): domain Eukaryota; kingdom Metazoa; phylum Echinodermata; class Echinoidea; order Diadematoida; family Diadematidae; genus Diadema; species Diadema setosum. The sequence continues at coordinate 37,854,420 of CM067061.1, forward strand.
ACTGATTGACAAAGTGCCCTTCATCCATGTTTCTATCATGGCTACTACTAAAACATTATATACTGTAGTCAGTGCTTATTTATGTTGATGAAGGGTAATTTGTCAAACAGTTGTAACAATCAGACCATGTTTTGCTTCATTTACAGTTTAAGTCTAAAAGGGGTCCATAGATTTTTATCTTTTATTTTTTGGTGGTGGTGGTATTACACAGTTTCATTTAAGAATTGTCTTCATTTCTGACTTCAGACTTCAAAAGATCTTTTTTTTTTTTTAAATATTACTAACAAAACTACGATCTTAACCAATGCCCTAAAAAATCACTGTGGGACGAGTAACTTTTTCAGGGATAGACCAGTATAAAAATGGAAAAACTGGGTACCTGCTGGTCCAATAGACAGGCCGCACCAAAAAAACGTACGAAAAATTATAGGTTAGTGTGCATCCTTGTCTTTATTCCTTATCAGTTTACAGATATGGAAGACTACTGCTTACATTTGTTTCAGCAAGAGTATATCTGTAGCTGGTTCACTGAGCTTTCTGCTCTTGTCTTATATCTGATTTCATGTGCATAGTGTAATACACACAAAATAAAACATTGCTGAAATTTTGCAAATTGAGATGATTATGAGAATATCCAGTTATTATGAAGATTATCCGACCACCTTGAAACAGATGTATTGGGTAAAGGAAAAAACAACCTGTGCATTGAAAGATGACAATCTGGGACAGGCCAGATTATCCAATGGGCAGATATGAATTTATCACAGGTCATAAGCTTGTACAATGCATGTTTAGACAGTGTAGTAAAAAAAAAAAAAAAAAAAAAAAAATTAAGGTGACTGACTAATGTATGATTTTGGCAAAATGTCAGTACCTGAAGCTGTGTGTGACAGATCTCGTGATGAGATAACATGTTCACAAACAAAGAAAGAAATCTTTGCCTTATCAGCAATGAAGAAATGAGAAATTGATGTAATGGACTAGCTGATGTGGTCTCATTGGTAAAGTGTGAATGCATTACATGTTGATTGGTTGTTTGTTGAATAAAAATACAGACGGGAACATGAGAATGTTAATGTGATGCGACGTAAAGATGAAATAAATGACTTCAGTAAACCAATGAACCATTGGTCACTGTACATCTTGCTGTTGTAAAATCGCAATGCTATGGCCTTGAGTGCCTGTGCGAGTTTAACATGGAAAATTCACCAAAGAATTCACCACTTACAATGTTTTAGCAGTTAATCGCTGGCATACGATTGCGCATAACCTTGTTAATCAACCACATCCATGAATCGTACGAGAAGTTTAACTTAGGAAATGTCAAACATGAAATTGGGTTTGATGACTACCAACCTTTCTGTGAGTCGTGCTTGGACAGGCCTGCCTGGTAGTCCCATCCCACTGCACTCTGTGTTGGATGGAGAAGGCAAAATTTGAAAATTATCCAGCCATGAAACTTCATGAAATAGCATGACAGAGATTTGTACACAAGCTTTGAGTATAAAAGTGGCCCAGTGTAGAGATTACAATTGTTACGCATTGCAATAATATAAGTTCAGGCATACAAAAACAATAATACAATGTAATCACAGGTGCTTGGTTGTTAGCCAGCTGATACCCAAGAAACTGCAGTCATTGTAACCTGTTATCATTCCAAGTTGCTCTATGAGATGAGACTTTGATAAAACAGAGAGAAAAAAAAAACAAACATTTTGGGCCCCCTTTTCCCGCAAAACAGAAAGCATTCTTAAATCAGAGGCATGGTAAAAAGTGTACACCACATGGCTGCCTGGCTCCTGCCTAACCTGTCATCATATGTTCAGCTGGTACTTGTAATTTCTGTTTAAAAGGTAAAACATAGTTATCGAATGCCTGAAGAACTGCCAAATTTCGCGTTGTACACATATGCCTAAGAAATGTGTGGAATAACACTGTAATAACAAGATATTCGTTGGGTAATGACTAAAATGTGAAATATTAACCAAAAATGCTCGCCGGAGTCCAAATCTCAGAACTTAAAGGCATAATTTACCATTTGCAGATGAAACAAAAACCCAGCATTTGTGCTTTAAAATAGTTCTGAAATGTGAGTTAGGGATAGAAACAACCACTGTAAATATTTGAATCTGTATAATCGATGTTAAATATTGTTAAATATACAAAATGTGAACAATAGTTATAATAAGAATGCTCCCAGACTAATCCGTCTATAGTTACGGTTTGAGAAAAATACAGATATCTCCTTATATTTCAGGCTTTATTGCAAAAAATTTATATAGTAGGATGTTTTGTGATACAACAGACCTACACATATGCATAAAATCTGATATCTTGAACATTTTTAAAATCACTGCTTCCAAAGGTAAACAGGACCTTTAACCGATCGGGGTGTTAGGCTAACTCGGACTCGGGGACAACTTGGCCTCGCTTTGACGGTGGGGCCGAGTTGTCCCTCTGGATTGTACAGTGTTGTACTGGTCGCACTTATGGGCCGAGTTGATACAACACACGCATCAAAGAACCTCTTTGGCGTGCATACAAGATGAACATGCACCTATATATATAAAGTATGGGATGGCGATCACAAACTGTGAATTGTCTCAAATAGGGCCGAGTTGTCTCCTAGTCCGAGTTAGCTTGGATCCTCCATGGAATAAAAATACTCCAAAACCACTCATCATCCTGGCAAATCGCATCAGTCAGGTAAAGTTTCTTGGCAGACCCTTATGATATATGTAACCCGCTACAACAAAATGATCCTAAAGTCGCGCGAGGTCGATTTTTTGAAAATTGCATGATATAATCCGCTAATCTTTCTGCTTTAAAGTGATATATAACACATTTTATGAAAATAATTGGCTGCGGAGATATCAATGTTTAAAAGAGAGCATGTCGAGACGTCTGGAAAATCACTGTTTCGAGAAAAGCGCCCTTAAAGTCTTCCTTTTGACGCAATCGCGATCAAGGGACACGCAAGTCAGTTTTCACCTCTGGACAATAGAAGGAAGGTAAGCCCTAGCAACCCCCGAAGAGTTCATTCAAGCACATCAGCGTCGGCGGTCTCCTCACCAACCAATCAGTGACCAGGATGTGAGAAGCGGCTGAGCATAGCGCACCCCGCCCGCACGCACCAGTCGACTGGGCAGTGTGCGAGCTTCACGCTTCTGTTAGCAGCAAGCAGCAAACTGACCAATGAGATCACTCTGGTCGTTGTTAGGGGCGGAACCTATCTGTGGCGCTAAATCCAAATTTTGGAACCAGTTTCTGCTTCGTTGAAACACCAAAAAACATGGCTCAGAAAAACGTTACTTTTTTAATCTTTCCTTTGATCATTTTGCTTCAAAATTTCGACAGATGATAGAAGACATGTTGGACTCCAATAATATATCAAAATCAGAAAATCGTAAGTTTTGACCAATTTTAATGCTCTGACTTCAAACTCTATTTTCACGGCTTCGACCGTGCGCGACTTTAGGACCTTTTTGTTGTAGCGGGTCACATATATGCAAGCAAATATGTATACTGACTTGGAAGTCTTTCATCTTTAAACCACTACATGCATATAAAACAGAAATTTAAATATGTGATGTGTGCATGTTTTTTTTTTTTTAATAAACTCACCTTGTCCATACTTTCTTTCTGCACACCAAACTTGCCTCCAAAACCTGATGCATAGTCTGCAGTCAAAAGCAGGAGCAAGATGAAAACAAGATACTCTGGTTAAATATGATTGGGAAGGTTTATCCCACCTGTTTTCATTCTAGTGATATGAAGGGTAACAACAACTGCTTTCTGAAAACAGGAATACCACATGGAAACTGTGCATGGTGACAAATTTTGTACCCTGGTAAAAATATTTCAATATATTCTGATACTACATGCACAATATACATACGTAACCCCACAATATATAATACTATTTCCTTGCACATTCAACATGATAATATTTCTCAAAACCGGCAAAGAGGGATTTCATTACAATCATGCAAACTTGAAAAAATCCACTCATATATCATGAGAACTACATGGAGTCATTCAAATTCATGAAATTCTTCCGTCGAGATGTTTTCATTGCAACTGATTGACAAATAGCCCTACATCGACGTAAATAAGCACTGAATTGATCAGTGTTTTAGTAGTAGCCATGATTATCATGGCTACTACTAAAACACTGATCAATTCAGTGCTTACTTACGTCGGTGTAGGGCAATTTGTCAATTAGTTACATCTAGTCAGTAACAAGGGTAAAAGGAGCAATGTGTATGTTCATTTACACATCCCCCCATATATCAAACGTCATAAAGCATGTCACATGCAAGCAGAAGTAACATGATATCTACCAGGAGAAATTTTATCTGCACACATGTTCATAGCTGCTAAAAAAGAAATAAAGCTCTTGTCTAGTATAAGATTAAACTTGTAATAAAAAACAAAATAGAAAGCAGAGGATATGGAAAAGAGTGCTGCAAAGCACACTGCTATTCCTGTGTAGTTTACTTGTGTCTCATGAATTAAATAAACAAGTCTATTTTGTTATTGAAAGCATGTAATATTTTTGGGAATGCTCTATGGTTTTGATGCAAAATACATCAAATGCTAAGAGTCCCCTCTGCGAACACACACACACACAGTGCACTGATCAGTTATCTTATGCACTGTTAACCTGTGATGGACTGATTTTGCTACAACACATATTTACCATATGTAGACACCTGCCCGAGTATACTCGGGACTCATCCTCAACAGGTTAATAATGAAACCTGAACAGATACTGCCTGTGTGGGTGAACATAACCATAAAGATGAAAGCAACAACTCTTCATCATCAATGGAGAGTGCTAGAAACCCATCCATACCTCACTGTCTGTTGTTACAAGTGAGATACTGTACATGCGGAAATTTCAGTTTCAGAGATAATTAGCCATCTACACACTGTAATATCAGGATCTAATATCATCTCCAAAGATAGTCTTGATAGTTTTAGTTGAGCGTTGCCACAGAATTTTTATTGGCAGCAGCCTGTCACAATAATCACTACACATCCAACACATTAGGTGGAAATGTGATGAAAACAAATATTATGCTGGCCACTCATATTTCAATATAATTATTTCATAGTATGTGAACGTGATTAAGTACAGTGTATTTACAATGCATGCACAAATAAACGTGTACAAGTGTATGTGTATGGGTGTGTGTGTGTGTGTGTGTGTGTGTGTGTGTGTGTGTGATTCTGTGTCGAGTACTGGGCTTGATCACATTGGAGCTGATACTTATCCCAGCACAAACTGAAACCAGACACATTCGAGGAAGTATAAGTAACTACACATAAGCTGGGCGGAAGGTACACACACTACTTAACACTGCATTACTTCCTGATATCAGAATACCCATTGTTAAAGATGTCTTTTTGTGAGGAAAAGCATGACATCACAATGAGACATGTATCATTTCCTGATTGGCTGACTGACCACGGGCAGCCTGCCAGTAGGAAGTGTCTGTCGACAGACAGCATGCAATTCAGATATTTACAATGATTAGTGTCTATCTGCACACAATTGTTGTTGTTGTACCAGGGACGTGGGGAGGGGTTGAAAGTAGTCTAGACAGAAAAATGGATAAAACTTTTGTAGTTTTGTAAGATTTTAGGATGTCATAGTAAATGATTCCATCTCATAGGTATAGGAAGCAATTGTGAGAAATAGATTGGATTTAAAGGACAAGTTCACTTTCACAGACATGTGGATTGAGTAAATGCAGCAATATTAGTGGAACACATCAGTGAGAGTTTGAGGAAAATCCGACAATCTGTTCAAAAGTTATGAATTTTTGAAGTTTCTGCTCAGTCACTGCTGGATGAATAGACTACTACAGCTTGTGATGTCACATGTGTGGAACGATATAAAGAAAATATAAAGAAAACTCAACATATTTACACTTTTCTCGCATAATAAAAAAACACTTGCATTGCCTCTTTCAGAAAGCAAGGGGAATAATACTACCCTTAACATACAACAGTGAAAAGTCAAGGAAATGTGCACTTTTTTCCAAAAAATACAATTTTCTAAAATTCTCTTTCAATTTTCCGTATATTGTTCTATGCATGTGACATCATACACTTAAGTACTCTCCTCATTCAGCAGTGACTGTGCAAATAATTGAAAAATTCATACCTTTGGAACAGATTGTCCAATTTTACCCAAACTTTTACTGGTGCGTTCTACTATTAAATATTGGTGCGTTCTACTATTAAATATTGCTGCATTCATTCAATCCACATGTATATGAAGGTAGGCTTGTCCTTTAAATTTCATGACACAATGAAAGAAGATAAAATTGACTTTTTTGGCCCAAAATAATCACTCTGTATCTGTTTAGTATTCATATTCACATTGTTCCAGTGAGACTCAATGATAATGAATCACACCGGTGCTTGATACCTTTCTGCGAGGCATGTTTGTCGGTCTTCCCCTCGTACTCGAACCCGACCGCTGACTTGTCAATCCGCTCCTTCTGAACACCGTACTTGCCCCCAAATCCCTTGGCGTAGTCAGCTTGTGACGCATGCTTGCTGAGAGAGCTCATGTGATCATGGCCTACAGCAGACTGCAGAGAACGAAACAAAAACAACACAAAGTAAAGTAATCACATACCAATATCTTTGCTGGCAAAGCTTGCCAATGGAATTGCAAGCTGCTATCCTGTACCTATGATGACATGTTTGAAAATAAATTGAAATCATGACTACATTGCTAGTGTTTTCATGTATTCATTTCATCCATGTCTTTCAATGTCTACCGTAAAACGAGGAATGTTCGCGGGCATTTTAATTTCCTGAATTTTGCGAGAGCTGGGTTTTGCGATATTAAAATGCACACTAAAGATCTTATCTACACTAGTATATGTATTGAATGTTAGAGACAACTCTTGAAAATTTCATGCTGCGAATAAGGCCGTCTGCTCCCATTTGCGAAAATTTAAAGCTGCGAAAATATTGTGTATTACAGTATATTAATGACTTCAAGATTTCGGCTCTAAAGTCTAAAAGCAATCTGTTAAAAAACAGCAACAACAATTACAACAACAACAAAATTACTTGAAAGAGCTTTTTTTTTGTAGGCATCCAAACTCTCCTTTTCATCAAAACACCCACTCGATGCATAAGCACAACTATGGCGAGAGAAAATTTGCACTCTCTCTTTCAACATTGCATTGCATTCTGGGAATATCGCATCTAATTAATGCTCTTTCTGTCACAGTCTCAAAGTGATAATGCAATGGTCAACAGGAAAGATGATCAAGGAGTGCTCACTTTGTCCATTCTGTCCTGCTGCACACCAAACTTTCCTCCGTAGCCGTACGAGGCCTTGGGAGCATTGGCCAACTCCTTCTCCTTGAGCTTGGCATCCTCGTCCTTGACCTTCTCTCGAAGGGAGTGAATACTGTGGAAACGAGCCAAACGGACGTGAACTCAATGACAGCCATATTACTAGAGAAGAGCACATGTACATGTTAGTAAGATATTTAGATAACAGAAATGATGACGATTCGTACACTGATACTACTATTATTATTATGACTACTACTACAGGGAATAATTTTCCTACTTGAACTTGATCAGCAATGTTAGCTGTAGAATGATATTCCCAACGGTATCCTGTACACTTCTATGGAAGAAAACTGCTACACAAAAGATAGCTTGGGTAGCAGTGGTGTAAAAAATACAAAACAAATTGCGATGCAATACCAGGAAAATTATTCCCTGTACTACAATTGTACTATTACTACTACTACTACTATACTATGATGTTGATGATGATGATGATGACTACGACGACAACAACAACAACAATAATAATAACAATAATGATAATAATAATAATGATAATAATAATAATAGTAATAATGATAATAATAATAATAATAATAATAATAATAATAATAATGATAATAAAAATAATGATAATAATAATGATAATGATAATAATAATAATAATAATAATGATAATAATGATAATAAAAATAATGATAAAAATAATAATGATAATGATAATAATAATAACAACGATAATAATAATGATAATAATAATAATAAATTATAACAATACTAAGAATATAAAAACAAAAGGAAATAAAATGTCATAGTAGGAGAATATGGTCTAGTTTTTGCAATCAATCCCAAACACTCTGATCCTCTGGGAGCATTATGACTGCCATGCTGCCACTTTTCAGTGATCTCATGCTAGAGCCATCCACAATGATATTCAACTTCCTATGCAGTACTAAATAGTATCATTAGATTGTGGGTAATGTGTCTTGCGAGTAGGAAATATGTACAAAACAAGGAATGTTCGTGAGCATTTTAATTTTGCGAATTGCACGCGAGCCAAGATTCGTGAAGTTAAAATGCACGCGAAATTTCTTGTCTACACCATATGCAATGAATGTTACAGGCAACTCACAAAAATGTCATGCCGCGAAAAAGGCCGTTGGCTCCAATTCGCAAAAATTTCATTTCACAAAAATATCTTGCTTTACAGTATGATGTGCCTGGGCTCAAACCCTACACCCTGCTTTAATACAGAAGGTGCAGTAAACAGTCCATGGGACATCAGGGTCTTTACTTTAATACTATATGTGCATCAGCGCAGTGAAGAAAAAAAAAACAGCATACAAAACGTAACAGAAACACACGTTTGTTTGTTTGTTTTTTTTTAACATTCACAAGGATATAATGAAACACGAGAAATGCTTGGATAGCCTCCTGAGCAATGTTTAGTGGTCACATCAAATGACACCTTATCATATCTAATGATACCTTACCACCTGATTGCCACTGATATCATAATTCCCACTGAATCTCAAGTCTTTCTCTGACTCACTTGAGTGATTCTTGACGGCCAGATCCCTCCACTGATTTTGACCCCCATCTCTGCTCCTTTTCTGTGACATCATTCTGTGTGAGGGAAATCATAAAGGTATTTAAAGAATGACACTGGCATGGAAGAGTGACAAACTGGAAAATCTATTTCAAGTCATCAAGTGTCAGAAAACATATTCTGCTGTTAAGTCATGTATTTTTGATTAACTTTTACGATACCTCGTCAATTTCATAAGGTCAAGCACTAAAAAAGAAAAAAAAATCTTTATAATAATTATATGAGCCTTTTTTTGTTCATACATAATGGTTGGTGTTGGTTGCAAAAATACTATAGCATCCACTCTCTCAGATCTTTTTCCATCTTGCATCATGTTTACTAGCAATGTTTGACATTAAATAGGTTACATGTATTGCGCACTATAGATTAACAACACTTCAAAATAGACACACACAAAACTTAGACCCCGTTTACAGTGCGAGGCTCGGCCGCGGCTCGGCCGCGGCCGAGCCCAGCCCCGCTTCAGTGTAAACGCGCAAAAGGCCAAATGCGAGGCCAAAATTGGCCTCGCATTTGGCCTCGCTCTGGAGGTGGTCTCGGCCGCGGCCGAGCCGCGGCCGAGCCCTGCCTCTTCTTGGTGTAAACGCAAACTGGGCCAAATGCGCGGCCAATTGCGCGGCCAATTTTAGTCTGGCTTCCAAACCCTCTGCCTGTATCTTTCGCTATTCAGGATATTAACCACCTCAACGTCGAAAACTAGTATAGTTTAAGGTGGTTTTGTCCTGCAAAGGATTTTTTTCCTCCCACAAAGGCCTTTGCCCGAACGGCGACTTCGTCGCCACGGAATTCATTTGGCAAAGGGTCTGAAAACCAGACAATACCAAATTGCGTTTGTTTACAAGCAGAGCGCCACTACGACAAAATATTGAAAGGTTTGAATCAAAAGCGCGGCCGAGCCCAGCAGTGTAAACGGACAAAATTGCGAGGCTCGGCCGCGCAATTGAGGCCGGACTCGGCCACGGCCGAGCCGCGGCCGAGCCCGGCCCCGCACTGTAAACGGGGTCTATGTGGTCAGACTTGAAAAGAAAGCATCAAACGACAGCTTACTGATAAACAATGCAAATCAAAACACCTCTAACTACATTATAACGGGGAAGTCAAAACAATTTTTTATAATTTCACATCATGTAGTACATAAATTGACAGCTCCATCCATGTCAGAGATTTGTGAAATCTATTGTGGTCCTTGAGCAGAGAAACCAATACTTTGAAATACCTGAAATGTTGCAAATATAATTCCATCATAATACCAGTTGCTTAAAGTTCACCTCAGTAGAATTTATACATGTTTCCTTCTTTCGTTCTGCCTCCTTCAGCCCCCACTTATATATATGCATTCTTATGGTGGAGCTGCCATTTCGTCATCCCTGTTTATTGTGATTTGTTATGAATTTTGAAAACATTCTCATTCCTCATCTTACTCCTAATCACTATGAAGTCTGACACTCTGTAACCAGTACAACCAATTTATACGTGTTCAAATATAAAAGTCTGAAAATCATTCACAGTTTCAGAAATGTACAAAGTGCACTCCAATTGTAACGAATACAGTTACCCGTGTAACAAAATTCCGTTTTTTACAACGAAGAAAAATTTAGGCTGCTTCATTATCCACTCTAAATTTTTTTTTAAACACATTTTTTTTTTTTTACACAATGAAGAAAAATTTAGGCTGCTTCATTATCCACTATATATATATATATATTTTTTTTTTGTCCATTTGTTTGGTTATAACGAAATTTCAATATAACGAAAGAAAACTGCCGGTCCCAAGGACTTCATTGTAACAGGGGTCCACTGTATTCTTGACAGCAATAAGAAGCCCACGTACCACAAAGTCTGGATCCGTCTCCCAGTCATCGTCCTCATCCTGGGTCACAGGGACAGAGACATTGGAGCCTACTTGAGCTTTCCACATGGTGAACTTCTGAGCCTCTCTCTAGACAGAGTCTAGTACGTGTTTCACTACTATGACTTGAACTGATAAAAAGAAAGGATACCAAATGATACTTTGCAGATTGACTTCATGCAGTCTGATGCAAAAGCCTTGACTTAACAAAATGTTATGTAAATAGTACTTTACAGTGTAATGGGTTTAAGAGAAGAAAACCCCAGATACTGTAAAACATGATATATTCGCGGCATGAATTTTTCGCGATTTGGAGGCGACGGCCTTTTTTGCGGCATGAAATTTTCGCGAACTGCCACTGGCATTCAATGCATATAGTGTAGAAAAGAACTTTCGTGTGCATTTTAATTTCGCGAATCTTGGCGCTCGCGAAATTAAAATGCACGCGAACATTCGTTTTACAGTAAACAAACTAAACAAAATAAAAATCATCCAAAAAGTGACATACAAGTACACACATTTATATTCCTCCCCCCCCCCCCCCCCCGGAAAAAAACTTTACAAGGCCCATAAAATGTTATTAAAACAAATAAGAAAATAAGGATGTTAAAATGTCCCATACCATCCATAGCATGATGGAGTATGATGAGCAAATCAGACGTATTAATTAAGAATGAGTTCTTGAATTGACCTGAAGCATAAATTACTCTTTATAAGACCCCTCGCCCTCTCAACTGAATTCTATCCCTTGAATTCTAACACTGACCCCTATGTAAATGCACACTGATCAAAGGAAATTCATCCTCAATGAAAATCAAATCTTTATGTCAATGGCAAAATTAAGGCAGAGTCTGCTGAGAATGAAATGGAGGATTCAATGTGGAATGTGAGCTAAATGTTCCACGAAGCTTAGATAGGAAAAAAAGAAATGCACAACTTCAATCAGTTTTGATATGATCGAGATGCTGTATATATTTGTTATGTTTATGTACGGTAATTGGCATTTGTCACTGTTGAAATGTTCATACAACTAAACGTAGACATGTTGTTTGATATACCATACTTGATATGTTTTTCAATGTGATGCATAATCTATTTAGCCTTCGGGTTACTACTTTTGGATGTTTGTTTCAATAAACCATATCTCAATTAAATCATATCAAATAAGAAAGAAGACGCTACCTATATCTGCTTTTTTGTATTCTTTTTTACCTCACACTCTTTTAACCCTCAATCGTGTCCCTGTTTCTAAAGTGGCATGGTGATATTAAAGACACCTGCAGTACATGAACGCCCGGCTTTAACAGATTATCAGGATCCAAACACTGGATTGCCACACCGTTCACCGCATCACAATCAGCTCAGCTCAGTGGAACAATACGTAGATCTACGTGCCAGAACAGAAGGCGCTGCGCGCTGCGGCAACGGTAGGCGTTAGTTAGTAAGGCAGTGTCGCGTAGCCGTGATAGACTACTTAGCATTCGTCAGTCCCACACGTATCAAACAGCATAAGGAGGAAGTAAGGCTAAGAACATTACAAGTGACCTTACTACCCCTTACAAATTATGAAAATAATGGGAAGTTGAAAATTTATTCCTGCTATGACATTATACATGCTCTTGCACGGCAGACGTGTATGAATGCAGAATTTACCTGGTTCTGAGGGTTAAATGATTGCTGTTCAACACAACGCCCACTTGCACAGGGCTGCGGCTGCTCGTCACAAGAAACGATTACTCTCGCACCTACTTCCGCAATAAGAGTGTACTAGATTTGTTGGCTCCAATATTTGTACACAGAAAGCACGAATCTCCTTAGCGAATAGCCGAACGGTGATTACTCACCAGTCTACCCACTTTATGAGTACCGTTTGGAGCAAGTGGTGTTTCTTTGGTTACAAACACCTGTTTCATCTTAGCTATTTTTACAGCTGCCAAACATTTGTATATTTCACAATTTCTCACTGTGAAATACTTCATTGTAATCTTTTTCAAAGACAGAAACCGAGATGATTGGTTTAACTCAAGACAAAATCACAGAAAAAAGTGTTGATATGAGTGCGCGCAGATAATGTGCAGGGAGGTAGACTTTCCATAACCCTGGTTATACAGATTCTTTTGATTGTTTGTGTGTGGGTGAGCGTTTTTTCTTTAGTCTCTCGTAATAAACATAGTGTAATAACAACAAATCATTTATTAAAAAAAAAAAGCGATAGATATACCTGCAAAGGATATTTATGTCGCCACTGCCCCAAAGGTCATTGCTAACAAGCAAAAAAGAAAAATAAATAAATAAATAAAATAATAGTAATAATAATGATAAATAAATGAATAAAAAGAAATAAATATGCCTATGTGGGGATATATAGCCATGAATCATGTTCATTTTGTACAAAACAAATTGATCTCGCAATAACTTGTATATATCATACTGATCAGCAAATCGGCACTCATAACTTCAGTTTGTATTTTATAGAGAAAGTAACGATCATTTCCTGTTTCCACAATGATAGCTTTCACTTGATAAACCACAGTTTCGTTATCATAGATTAACTGATTATTCCACCACCCCTCCCATACCCCTTCCCAAAGGGTGATAAGGGTAAGATGATGAAGACGTTATTCACTTTAAGCTGCAAGTATCAAAGTTTATGTCCCCAAGGCAACATTTTGTGCAATATGTGAAAAAATACAGATTGATTGAAGAGGAAATAGCCAAAAGCAAAAACAAATTCGATTTGCATGAGGCAAAGCATGGAGAAAAATAGAAAGCATTATATTCTTGTTATGTCAAAAATTAATATACTATTACCATATGACTTAGGCCTATGAAAAAGGACAGTGTTTGTTCTGATCAATAAAATCCAGAAATTATAAATGAAGACATTACATGACCTGCCGCTACAAAGCAATTGTTCCATGAAACGTAATACAATATAGTTTGAATTTAAAGAAAAGGAAAGCAACAACATTGATGCCTGTCCATGGCATGCAGCAGCCAATATTAACAATACACCACAAACATAATAAGGGGCAATATGATCTACACTGTAATACTTTCGATTATCTTATTATCTTAGTTTCTTTGTATTTCCGCTTTTTATGCAAAACAGTGTATGAATCATATAATTTGTTGCATTACGTGTGGTTGGAATGCATCCTACACGCACTGCTTTTTAGCATTCTTCCCCATTTCCAGCATTTCCGTATACTTGAAATATTCTGTAAACTTATCTTTTGTTATGTATTGTGATGTAATTTATGTATTCTATTTCTGTGAAATACTTATAGTTTCTGTTGGAAATGGAAAAAATAAGTGAATGAATGAATGAATGAATGAATGAATGAAAAATGAATTCACCATGAAATTTTTATTGTAACACTTGCAATCACACTCTTATACATTCAGACGACTGTAAGATGACCAAAAGTGTTCTTATAGAAAGTGTGAAGAATGAATTCTCAGAATGTCTTTATTCAACTATCTCTTCGCAAAATCTTGGCAAGGGCGTAATTTTGAGGAGCATCTCTATTTTCAGATTCAATTCACGAGGTATATTACGTGAGGTCTGATAATGAGGGGTGATGCGTATACAGGTTTGAACGAAACCAAGGGAATCCATAAAGCTTGTTAAGGATGTTGATTTCGAATCCGTTTAAAGGGATGGTGCAATGTGAACGCTGGTCTTAAATCACAAAGCTTGTATTGGTTAAGGAATATTGATTTAAATTTGCAAATTTGCTTCTTTGATTGAAATTGAAATTGATTTCAAGATTTGATTGAATTAATACTTTTCACGTGCATTGCCAGCATCTAAATAGTTAATTGCTGAAGTTATTTTTCAGTTGCTTGAGAGTAAAATGTCATGCAACAAATGCATAAGTTATGGTCGCGGTTCAGATATATTGCAATGTTTTCATCATCGAATGAATTTCACGCTCTGATGACGTTATTTTCTCTTAGGAACACCCCCCCCCCCCCCCCTTTGTGCCCTTTTTTCCCCTCCCACTTCAAATGCTCTAGACGTTCTGGCAGCCGCGTCGCCTTGCCATGCATACAGCTTTCGAATACCTTATACTAAATGATACATTCCCAAAATATTATTTCGACTATCATTTAGTCTTGTTCTTGTTATTGCCCTCATCGAAAGTATCACAATTATTGATAATTATGTGATATTTTCGTTCATATAAGGGGAAAGAGAGGGAATCTATTCTCTGTTTCTTTCACGCATGCACAGACACAGACAAATCACTCCCCCCCCCCCCCCCACTCTCACACACACAGACAGGCATTTGGATATACTGCATTGCCATCGGTCACATGATCGAGCTATTATACTATAATACCATGGTAGTACACTAGACTACGGCAGTACACTATTTCTCCTTCCAAGATGATTTCCTTCTTTTCCTTCACTGTTTGTTTTTTTTTCTCTCCCTCTTTCCCTTTAACAAGAGAGCTCATGCTTTTGTTTGTCTGTCCGACTGTTTGTTTGTTTGTATAAGTATGTATGTGTGTACTTTATATATATACACTGCAAAAAGTCCGGTGTTAAATAGTGAACACCGAGCTGGTGTTAAATTTTCGGTGCTCATTTATGGTGTTAAATTAACACCTACAGGTGTCATTTCCAACTTTTAAACTGTTTTTTGAAGAGTTTCTTAGTAACTGCACTTCTTGTTGATTTTTAATTTAAACAAGACGATCAAGAATTTTACATTAAAATACTAGATTTTTGAAAAAATGTGAAAATAAATTTACACCAAAGTAACACCAGTTGGTGTGGTCCCTTATTGAAGCTGGACGGGTGTTAAACCATTGATATTAACACCAGCAAATATCAAATCAACACCATGTGGTGTCATTTTTGAATTAACACCAGTACAGTGCCAAAATAACACCAGGTACAGTGTCAAATTAACACCACGAAGTGTCAGGTGAACACTTTTCAACACCATCACAGTGCATTTTTAACACCTGTGGGTGTGGTCCTTTATTGAAGTTTGATTGGTGTTAGATTTAACACCCGTGGTGTTAAATCTAACACCGATGTTTTTACAGTGTATATATATATATATATATATATATATATATATATTATATAATATATATGTATATCTAAGCAACTTGCTTCCTTGAAGTTATTTAGTTATCTTATCCATAAGGAGACTGCAAAATACAAGCTTGGCTTTAGAGTACGTCTCCCCCATTTTCTGCAACTTTAATTTTAGTTTAATTTCATCTGTTTATAAATGTGATGCGTAGTATTGTTAATTTCACGTATTTTTCTTTGTTACTACATTGTATTGATATTTTGTTATTTTGTGTATGTAATTGTTTTGCGTTGTTGGAAATGAAAGAAAAATGAAATGAGTATAATGCTGTACTATAATATTCATCTGTATACTACTGTAGTACATGACGATAGTACTTACTGACGAGTTGACGATGAGCTGACAATGATTACTAGCAGTATTTCATTTCTCTCACCGTTGGGGGCGCAGATCGTCACAGTCGCAGTCGTTGAAGTCGGTCGTGGCAAAGAATGAGGAATGAAGCTAGTCATTTATACACAAAATGTGCGAAGCGCAGAATGATTACCATCGTGGAATAATTGAAGATAGACAATGTGTGCGGGGCGCCATAAGCGTGATGAATTTCATTGATTAAAACTTCCTGTCTTATACTGTTGACATTTCTTCCTGCTGCATGGAAGTGTGCCAGTGTGCAGCTCTAGAAATAGAATAGGCCTACAACATCAGCATGTCGATGAACTGCTTTTATTTAGAAAAAAAAGACATCCCATTTCGGATACGACTCTGTTTTTTAGTCAAGGGTTATGACAAACGTTTACAGATAATTTTTGGAACGTTTTTCTTTTTAGTTTAAATTTGTTATATTCCATAAAAAGAGAGTAAATCGATAAGTACGCCCACTTTATACATCATACCATGGACATGTTTGCTCATAAACATGCGTTTGAATGCATTATGAATAAATGACTGCGCGGAAAATAATCCCCCACCCCCCCCCCCCCCCAAAAAAAAAAAAAAAAAAAATATGAGAAGCGATGGGCACAGTGTTCCACTGAGCATGGCAGTTTCACGGTTACAGAAATCAAGCATTCGTTTTGGGTAAAATATAAGAACGCCATGGACGCCAATCATGAATTTCTCACGCGATGGAGGGTGGAGGACCATGGTAAAGATAATCATATGAGAAAATTATTCTGCATGGTTTGAACGAGTGTATGCAAATCATACATCCACTCGACCTCTTATCCTACCCCCCCCCCCCCCCTTAACAGGTGCAACTTCGAAAGGTGTATGGAAATGATGGTTTGATTATGTCGATAGACGATACCTGTTATCTATTTGTGTGTGTGTGTGTGTGTGTGTGCGTGCGTGCGTGTGTGTGTGTGTGTGTGTGTGTGTATGAGTTTATGTGCGTACGGCTTCGATCATATAATGATCTATAAATGGACAGTCAGAATTGGTTGAACCAGTGTACGCTTGCGTCAAAGATCGCGTGAGCCATATCATGTGATACAGACAATAATGAGAAAAGATGTATTATTCATTTTCTGGGGAATTGCCAAGGATGAAAGTATCGGGGAAATAATGGGTTATGATTTCAAAATGTACAATAACAATACCCTGTTCTGAACGCATGATGAAAACTAGGTCACATTTGTGGTTCACCTTACAATGTCTGAACCGCGGCCGAACGGTTCACCGCAATGATGTTGCCGATGAATACCAAGAAATAAAGTTCGCCACCATTTTATAGGACGCGATGGTCACATTCTGGTAATATATCAGATGCGACATACATAACAAGATTATGTATGACCTGAAATGTGAGGAAAAAATTGACGCATTAGTTGCACGGGAGAAGTAGAATGGCCGTCGACCAATCTTCGGACTTATTTTGTCGCCGTATCCAAGACGCTGTATATTGTCGGAAAATTCTCTCGCCCGCCGGAGAAAACAGAAAAGTATATTCGTTGTCCATAGTGAAATATCCATCTCGAGTCTTTGGTTCACCCACTTAATTTTAAGCGTTTTAGCTGATTACATAAATGATATTTTACTACACTCTAAAAATGAAGTGGTAAATCAAGATTCTGACTATTGTCACTCCTCAAACCTTTTGTTCAATGTTAAATTTAATACTCGAAATGTTAAATCAAGCACTTAAAATGATGAACTACCACTTAGGAAATTATTGTAAATTCAACATTTCGAGTGTTAGATTTTAAATGTACAAAAGGTTGGTGGACTGACAACATTTGGGATGTTAAATTACCATTTCATTTTTTAGAGTTTATAATTATTGAAGGAAAAGTGTACATGGCGAAGAAATTTTAAAATGAGAGAATTTTTGTTTAACTAAAATGAGAGTTCGTGTGCACAGATGCTGACGTTTGCATTCGTGATAAGAATAAAGACATTGAGTGCCGTTGTGATATTACTCTTTTTGTGTATTGTTGCACTTACTATCATTTCAATTGCCTTCCACTATTGAATGAAAGTTTGTTAAATTGGATGCGAAGATAACTGCGCAACCAACGAGCATGTACGAAAGGGAACGGGTGCGAAGCCATGGCTGCGACACACGCCCGCTGCCTAGGAACAGAATTTTATTGGGAGCAAATAAGGAGTGCCCTAAGGGTTCAAACATTAAAGACAGAGCAAACATGTATTACAAAGTACGAACAGACGAAAGGAGGGCTAGATGGAGAGAGAGAGCGCGCGCAATAGACAGTCAGAGACAGCTAGGGTATCAGACAGTGGTAAAGAGAAGAAAACAGACAGACAGACAGTTGAATGATAGTGAAGGTAATCTGCAAGACCAGGACAGTAATTTTGTTCCCGAATAGACGGGAATCAGGAAAAAAAAATATGCAAGAGCGTACTTAACATTTAAACAATATAGAATGAATAAGAGCAAAAGGGCAAAAGAATTTCTGCCAAGAGCGTGTCGTGGCAGCTCCTCCAGTATACTTTTCGACTCGAGACTTTTTGGCCCGAATTCACAAAGGCGGTACAAATTAAACCATGGTTTAAACCATGGACAAAAACCATGGAGCGCCAATTGTCGCATGGAATATTTCATTACGAAATCAGTCATTTCGTCGATGAAATGATTATTTTGTAACTAAATGAACATTTTCTCCACGAAATGATAATTTCGTTAGCGAAACGGTCATTTTGTTGACAAAATGACCAATTTCGTAATGAAATATTCCGTGCGACACTTGGCGCTCCATAGTTTTTGTCCATGGTTTAAACCATGGTTTCATTTGTACCACTTTGGTGAATTCGGGCCAATGTGTTCATTTTGATATCACTAAAATAATGAGAATTATGTATTTTTGAATATTTTCTTGCTTTGGAAGCTAAATTGTTCTCTGAATTTGAAAATGTATAATATGTCAGTCAATATGTTAGTGTTTGTTCTTTCACCTCCTAAATAACAACCACAGATACCACGTTCGTCATCACTGCCACTATCCGTTATTAATTGACGTGTAGAGATTTTGAACCGTACAGGGCCCGAATTCACGAGGGTGGTACAAATGAAACTATATGGTTTAAACCATGGACAAAGACTGTATTTTTTTTATGGGGCGCCAAGTGTCGCATGGCCTATTTCATTACGAAATCAGTCATTTCGTCGACGAAATGACCATTTCATTAACGGAATGACGGAAATCGACGAAAAGACTGATTTCGTAACGAAATAGGCCATGCGACACTTGGCGCTCCATACAAATTGTCCATGGTTTAAACCATGGTTTCATTTTGTACCACCTTCGTGAATTCGGGCCAAGGTGTTTGCAATGGGTACACACACACACACACACACACACACACACACACACACGAATACTCGAGTAGATACAATAATGCTTACACACACCCACTCACACCCATCAAATCTACCCATCTAAAACGCCACTTAATACAGCATTGTTCACACACACACACACACACACACACACACATTCGTACGCAGCTTATCACTAATCGCGATTTCGAAAAGAATTGCATTACCATAATCATCGTCTGCCCTGGATATGGTTTTGAGTGTTTTTATATTTCCGTGGTGCTTTCTCTCTTTACCATGACTTACGTGTTTGTGAGCAGGAAAGACGTGATATCATCGCTCAAAATTCACCTGCGATATCATGACAAAAATCATACACGTACACATGTTTTTATAACCAGGCACAAATCTCTTCGTTTTTCATCAGGTCATAATTAATCTCTAAATACCATATGCGGTTACATGTATCTGCCTCAATTAACACTTTTTAGCACGCCACCAGACGGTAGTCCTAAATGATCACTCATTTCATAACTTTTTTCTTTATGTTGAATGGCTTCTCGCACAGCCAATTTATTTTAACATCAAAAACGACAAAAATCATATTGTTATGCTTCCTGCAGATCACCATTAGTTTTCCTTTTTACAAAATGACAATAAAACCGCAGTATCACAAAGCTGGCTACACTGAAGCTCGAAAAAGAGGCAATTTCACTTTATAGTTATACTTAATTACACTGTAAGAGCTTGGTTTTGACAAGAGCTGAATAATTAATGAAAATCGTTTCCTTGTCCACGTGAAGAGGAACTCACGTGAAAGCTAATCCCGCGTTGTAGGTCTCGATCGCAACGAATTGTTCTCAATTTTTATCGCCAGTGTATCATGTAAATGACATTTGGCTGCCATTGTTTGCCAAATGATAAAACTGCAAAACTACAGAGTATACTAAATTGAATGGATGATATAGTATTGGTTGAGGTGCATGAGGATTCAGCCTTAATCTTTTCCAAGATAATTAGACACCACTTTATGAAATATTAGAGAGTATGCAATTCTAAAAGGAATTCAAAGTTCTTCTAATGAAAATTGGTTTTGGAATGGCTGAGATATCCAAGAAATATGATTCGTGAACACAGAAAAGTAAATCAAAGCGATCCTTATAAAAGGTGGGTCCCAATTTTTCGTTAGGATTGCTTTGTTTTTGGATTTCTCAGCCATTTCAAAACCAAGTTTCATCAAATAAACTTTAAATTCCTCTTACAATATCATATGCTCTTTCATATTTCACAAGAGTTTTTTTTTTCTTTAAAAAAAATCATCATAAAAAAAGTTGGAAACCTGTAGCCCATCTCAAGCTGTACCACCCAAATTACTTCCTTTTTGGGGGGTCAACATCAGGCTTCGAACAATTCAAAAAATAGATTTTTGAGGGCAACGGAGATAGAGTCGATCTTTCATCGACAGGAAGAAAATAACATTTCCCTAGAGAATATTGTAAAGTTTCATTCCACTAATGTCTTCTGTCTTTGGAGAGGGAAAATAATGGAAGGCTCTGTTTTCGAATCACATTTCCCACGCTTGAAAAGGGTTTGATTGGCACTACAAACTGTGTCGGAGACTCACGACTTTATAGAAATACTCTCAGTATTCATGATGTATTTGGTGCACCTGGCACCGGGATCAGTTCTTCTGTTTTTCTATTGTAGAACCATTTGAGAAAAGCATGGATTCATTGTCATTAGAAATATCAGGGCTATCACTCTTTTACCCCAAAAATGATGAACATCTAGCATAGTCTGTTGCAGGTGGCAGGAAGGAACATAATTATGATATCGTTCGAGTACAAACGTACATAATTTTCGTTGATACGCTTCTCGTTACAGACATGCAATGTACTGTAGTGCTAATTCTACTCATATTCAACTCAATGATTCACTCAGCATGTTCTCACTTTTCTTTGTTTTATTTTTTTTTTCTCCTCAGATTACTCGCACAACGCCGATCATCCGCTATATGACAGACGGGCGTTATTCAACAACGTTCAATTAAGCGATTCATTCAAGCGAAACAACCCTATTTTTGTCTGAAAAACTTAACCTCTCTTTGAGTCGATATGGAATTTTCAGAAGATTTGGGTCCTTGGGTCCTTAAAACGTAGAATCTATTGTAACACGTTAAATGCTCTACTAATAAAATGTTGTGTCATCTTTTTCCCGTTAGAAAAGGACTGAGAACAAACTTTTCGTGGGAGCCAATCTCTTATAGACGTTATTGGAGAATGATTAGTATTAAAGTTACCCTACAACGTCTTTTCTCTGGCAAAATATTTATCTAGCAGTGAACAAACATTTTATTTGACCGCTTAAGTCCCCTTTAAACTGATAAGGCTGTAAATTCATGCTAATGACAAACGATTTCGATTGATGGTCATCATTTATAAATTGTCATTTACGACAAAGGCAACAAGGCAATGCTATGACACAGTCCTCAAAAGACAAAGTAAAGAAGGAAAAAAAAAACACTTTAGACATTCTCTTCCACATTCTGGACATCCATGGAATCCTGTGCAACATACATAGCCTTCACATCGTCCATGCTGGTTTGATGGGTGAACGCACCCCGGAAGTTATCGCTGGCTGCTGGTTGATCTAGACCAGTCGTCAGAGTTACGAAGAGAGCAGACGGTGGTGCTGCGATATTTCCTTTCCTCTTTTTCTCAATGCGCGTAGACTGTCTGGCCGCTTTGCCTTTACCGAAGTGGACGGTTTGGTCCTGATTCTCTGTGGGAGACGCCATATTACGACTGTGGTGGCCCTTGTTCTCATTGAGTTCGGCGGCGCCCGTTTTTGCCGATAGGCGCGTCCTTTTACTCGCATGCGTTTTGGCTGGTCTATGATTGCTCTGTGTGGGCGTTACTCCCGGCGCCACGCGATTTCTGCATAGCAACCGAGCCAGACAACTGTTACCAAATGCGCGCCGGAAGTTTCTGCGCATGAATACGTAGAGGATGGGATGCATGAGGATGGTGGTGTACGCCAAGGCAGCAAACCACCATTCCAAGAGGTCATACAACTCAGTTCTCCCTTTAACTAGTATGACAATACTTATAGCGGTGTGAGGTCCCCAACATGTGATAAAAGTCAGAAGGATCGTCGTCGTAGTTCTAGACACTCTTTTCTCCGGGTCACGATGCGTCGAGTTTGGCGTGTTTTCCCGCTCAATCGGTTTACCACTACTTGATGCTCGATTCTGGTCTCCGCGCATGTGGAATGGCACGGTGGTTGCTCTAACGAGCACGTTGTGAATGGTCTTCACTCTTGTTACTCTCACAATGGAATAATATGCATACATCATCACAGCTGTGGCTAAGAAGAAGATCGGTACGTGGTACAATTCATAATAATTATTCGAGCGCGTGATTTCAAACCATTCGTAGCATAGCAACGCCTGCGAGTGGTTGCCGTCGTAGAAGGACACAACGAGGTCTCCGCGCAAGCCCACAAACGGCGTTACAAAGCCGAACGCAGACAAGACCCACGTGACACCGATGATCCACTTGACATTCCTGATCGATATTCGTCGTTTTAAGGGGTTCGTGATCTTGTCGTGGCGGTCCAGCGAAATCACGAGTACGTTCAGCGCCGAGGCGACACTCGCAAAGCTGATTGTAGCCTCGTGCATATAACAGACGAAAGGATTGTGCCAGGCGCGAATAATGACTATAAGAGTCAGCGGAATGGACACAATGCAGATTACTAGGTCGACGAGGTTCATATTTGTGATGATGAGGTCGCTCGCGTTCTGCTGGAACTGCTTGTTGACGTGGTAGCTCAAAAGGACGAGCATGTTGCTGAGAAAACCCGCCACCATTTCCACGACCAAGATCAGCGAAATGCTAATGACGTAAGGCAATGCGTAGCTTCCTTCGCCCGTCATGTCTAATGCTAGTTGTCTGTGGTCACAATCATCATGAATGATACATCAGACGAAATAGTGACGCCAAGTCACTGCTTATGGACAACCTGCTCTATGTAATTTCTTAATACTTTTTTTTTCACATTCATTGCGAATGTCCTCCAAAAACATTTTTTGACATCTTTGATTGCCAAGTGAGTATAAGTCTGTTACTGAATGTAAGTGACGCGTACTACAATAGCTCCAAAAAAAAAAAAATCTACTTCTTGGAACAGATTCGTGAAAATCCAGCTGGAGTAGACATTCTCATGTGACAATTAATAATGGTCACTTTGATCGGCCCGACAAAGATACGGAAGATTCTTTACAATGGACTTGGAGACTTGTGATGAGTCAAAGGAAGCTGGGTATAATTCGCACTGTTCCTACCGGGGTTGTTCAGTTGCGAGAAATAGGCCTAGAATTTTAACTTTTCTGGTCACCCATAAGTGAATCAATGAAGTCTCATCGAAACGGAAAAACGTGGTTCCTGCAGTTTCCCAAATGTTTAGATGCGCGCCAACACTCACTACTAGATGTGTAGTTTCCTGAAGAGGGAGAATAAGAAAAGATGGAGAAGAAGAAGGAACAGAAGAAGAGGAAGAAGATAAAGAGGAGGGGGTGAAGAGGAAGAAGAATAAGCTAACTCAATCGCAGGAAAACTTCTCGACGAACCAAAACTCCCTTCGTTTGACATTAAACTGTTTACTTGCTGTAAACATGACTGTGAATTTTCTAAAAGTTTGCAAGAACATTATGTCAACAAACACAAACGTGCCTCGCCTATATTCCAGCATTACTGAGATATATATGAATATGCTGTTGATTGAAATGATAATTAAAATGGTTGAAATAGATTCTCTTTGCAGGGAAAGGGAGAACTATACGAAATTTTAGGCGACTGAAGAAGACTGTTTGAGAGGGTCAAACGTATATATTTTACAAACCATGGCAATCGTCACTTTTTGTATCAGGACACCACGTGGACGGGTATACAATCAAAGTAGACAATGCTGCATATAATCAGTACAGTGCAGGGTGCCTGTAATTGTCATGAATGTGACAGATATTTAAAAGTAATTAGGACTGAAAATTATAAATTAAAAAAAGTTAGCTGTATTATCCTTTCGGAGCGTTCTAAACGACATCAAATGAAATACCGAAAGAGAAAGAGAAAGAGAGTGGGATAGACGAGAGGGAACGAAGAATACAAGAAATATAGTATTCTTATTCGATGAGGGATACAGTAAAGATGGAGCAATTGTGAAGCAGGGAGAGAAAATTTGGCTTTCCGTTTGTCGCGGTGCAAAAAGAGTAAAGTCCTTCCCCTTGACGACTACAGCGAGAAGTGACACGAACGTCCTCACGGAGGAAAAGCGCTACTGGAGACGACGGGTTTAATTTGCCATTTCCGTTCGCCCACTCGCGATCGCTGCGCGAATAAATTACACTATGGACACTGGTTCAAAATGGATGAGCTTTGCGTTGTCACCGAGGAACTTCCATGAGAACACAAGTGAGCGGGCTTCCTAACAGACGAATATATCAGAATCTTCTTTTTGTGTGGTAGAGTGTGTGCTTCTTCTGAAACGGATGACTCGAGAACGTCCAATTACGGAGCTGCTTTATTTGCTCGTCGCTCTCGCTTTCACTCGTGAGATACGCATCTCTCATATGATATGTCAAAATTCGTGATCGGAGGATTAGTGAGCGAGTTTATGAAACTCGTCTTTCGCTAACCGTCCATTTGCATTCGACAGCAATTAAGAGCGACTTTGACAGGAACGCTGAGGGGGTGGATTTGCTGTTGCTATGGGGACAAAGTAGTGAAGGGAAGATTTACGTCGGGATTAATATATCGGGATTATTCTCTGGGGCAGCTGATCACGTGTGATGAATAGCTTTAGGTAACTACGGTTTTGCTCCTCGACCGTCAAATTCAATGTACATGAAGCTTTATCGACCAATCTTAATATGCGATGACCTGGTAGCAGTATGAGCGTGAGTTGTGTTGCGATACTACCTTGAAAGTCCGCTCAGAGCATCCACTATTCACGACTTTGTTTGCACAAAAGTGTACATCGAGTTCCGTTGAAAGATATTCTTTTGCCACCTTAACTTCTTTGTCCAAGCGTGTTGATATCTTTTTCGAAAATGGTCTGTGCTCTTTCCCTTAGAATGATGAGCGAACCAACTTTTTTTTTGAACTTTCAAAGATGTTTAGATTCTTCGTTTTATGAAACTTATTGTTTCATTTCTTGCCCGAGAAGATGCGCGGAGTTACTTGCAGGAAGTTCTCTGGCTGCCACTTCATCGAGGGGCTTTGAAGTGAAGCGCCACACATGCGGACATCCTGCAAGACAAACAGAAAGAAAGAGGAAATAAACAGAGGATATAGACATAATTTACATTTCTATTCAAACTTTTGGTCTGCTGTATGTGTCCTTCATGCAGATCATCCCAATGCGTGCACTTCCTTGCACAGTGAATTCATTTTCACTTCCTTCCTTTTTCCGATGCATCCAATTCTTACTCTTTGTAATTATGGGCACAAAAGAAAGAGGTTATAATAGAAAAGTTTCTCCAGATCTGAGAGGAACATCACCGAATAACCATGTAATATAAACAAAACCCTACCAAAGAGTCCTCGATTTTGAACAGAACATCATAACCGAATGATATGTTAAAAACAACTCATCAGTTCTTCATTGGACATCATCGAATGTGATACGCTTTAGAAAACCCATAAATTCAGCGGATAATCATCACCGGGACACATCACGAAATTTTGAATAATACATTAAACCTGATTGATGTTACGTCCAACAAGGGAGAACACTGCATGTATATGTGTCTTTCAGTTTGATATAATAGGCTGTAGTCACATATTCGATCCTGAAATAATAAAGTACAGATACTGATATTGAGACACAAATATCTACAGTAATACGGGATATACATATGTATTATCATCTACAAAATGGTGCTGGGAGAGCTCCTAATGTACATTAAACTCCCAATACCTATAATTCCATAATGCTCTTGTCATATCGATCTATCCACATTTGAGAAATATGCCAGTGAGTATCATAATGCATGGTTTTATAACGCAAAAGTTCACAGGAATATGCGAGTGAATTGAGTGCGGAGGCGGAGGGGGGGGGGGGTGGTACAGTGGGAAATGTTGTACAATATAGAATATTAATTTTCTTTGCGAGCAAATTTAGACATCATTGATATTGATACCACAGACAGTAAACGACAGGACGAAGCTTCCTATCAAAATGCATTCAAAAACATCTTCCCCTTAACAACACGCACAGTTTTGTTTTGTCTTTCGCAGGCACGCCAAGGTTTATTCAACAACACGCCGAGTTGAATTACCTCAAGCTCAGTGCTGTGTTTCGATACAGCACATTGTGTTAGGGATATACCGAAGACATTTGGAATACCAGCCAATGTGCAGTTCAGTGGAAAAGATGAGAGAGACAGAGAAAGAAACAAAATCAAATTGAGAGTGACTTTCGGTCTATTTTCATTTGGAAACCTTCTAATAAAATGTCAACAATAGTTTAAGCAATCTCTTTCGAATACAGCATAATAACTGTGGCAAACAATCTCATCCAACTGTAGTACGGCATCAGCAGCGGTAGCTATAGTATGCGAAGCAGCCGTTGTGTCATGGAATAAGAGGCGTAAGCATGATCGGCGAGTACCAGTTTTGTGTACATTGCAATACAATTAATATTTGACGTCAGATACACTATGCAACCACTTCCACCCCGACACACACACACACACACACACTTATAAGGGGGAGGCATTCTGATTGCTTCGTATGTTTTGCAATTAGCTGCATCATCATTCAATTTTTATTTTCCAACGACCATTTCGCCCCATGGGTTCGCTGTCAAACAAAGTACGCCAAAACAACAGATTTTACAGGGGAATTTGACCAAAACATACACTTGGATTTAGTGAGAATATTAGTAAAACACATCAGTGACGTTTGAGGAAAGTCGGATTATCAGTTCAAAAGTTATGAATGTTTACAGTTTCGGTGCCGCTATCGCTGGATGAGGAAACTATATAGTTCGTGACAGCACTGAAAGAAAAAAAAAACCCGACATGAGAATATCAATATATATATATATATATATATATATATATATATATATATATATATATATATATACCTTTATATTTTCATTGTCTACTATGATTAAAATTACATTACTTATTGACTTATATTACCCTGAACGAAATTATGTCAGTAACAAGTCGAAAGAATGTGCCATTTTCATATTATTAAACTAGAAATGTCGGTATGGCGACAAGTATGCCTCCGCCATAATGCACGGTTCTTCCAACCAATAATATGTCTTTATAGAGTGCGTCTTGCCAGATGCGTGATGACAGTTTCACATAATTGGCAAAAAAATCAAAAGGACACGATGGTCAAAAATGTGAGAAGTGTTTACTTTCCTTGAACTAGGTTTCATTTGGATGGATGACTAAATTGTTCAAGAGAGTAGGTCAAAATATGGGAAAAATTATGCCATTTGAACATTATTTTCCCTTAACGTTTGACTCAATGGCCAAAATCTTTCTCTACAGAATCATTGTGCAGTATAGCAGATACATAGTTTTATTAATTGTATGCATGGAATAATCATGATGGTATGGAGAAATAGTTCAATTTCAGCCACAAATAGTAGAATTTTGGTATTCTAACCTGCCCCTTGACCCTTTATCTTCGACGCCATGACCCAAAAGGAACAAAAAAAAAAAAAAATCACTGTCAGGCAGTACATGCATATTAAGTTTCATGAAGATACCTTGAGCCATTTCCGAGATATTATAGAGAAAAAAAAAGGTGAAATTTTTGCATTTTCACTTGACCTGTGACCCCATGACAAAAACTTTCCCTAGAGAATATTAATCTGGCAATACATCTATACACTACGTTTCAAGAAAATACATTTAGCCATCTCTAATTGTCTAATTTGATCTTTACTCTTTTCGCGTTATCATTGACGTGCAAACTGAATTAGATGTCAGTTAGCACGTAAATATAATTTTCCTTTAAAAAAAGATGACCTATCAAATCCGGGAACTTTACTACAGAAATTATGATACTGTCATCATAAAATTTGCATT
This sequence comes from Diadema setosum, assembly GCA_033980235.1. Taxonomy (NCBI): domain Eukaryota; kingdom Metazoa; phylum Echinodermata; class Echinoidea; order Diadematoida; family Diadematidae; genus Diadema; species Diadema setosum. Next base: position 37,883,160 of record CM067061.1, read on the forward strand.
ACTGACTCTTACTGCATGTCTTGTAACTGAAAAAAAGAAATAGGTAGGAAAGGTTAAATTCAAAGAATCTGCGCAAAGTCACAAAGAAATGTGAATACACGTGCAGGTGAATATTAAACTATACAGTTAGTCATGTACGTGTTTAATAGAAACATTTCTATTTCGTTTTTAACTTTACACAAGCTTCTCAGCATAAAGGAGTGTAACGACTGATATTCATACCCACTTATTATGGGGTAATTGTTGCCTCTTCGTAACATTTTAAAAGAGTTGACGATAGTAATCTCATCTGAGGACACGTCATCTTCGAATTAATTGCCACCGAGTGTCCTCGGTTATCATCCAGATCACCAGGGCAACAACCATCAGGCCACTGTTTTTTTGTAAATCAACATACGGCAAGACATCTGCGTCTGATGTGTCTGAGTCCACTTAGTCAAAGAAAAAATATTTTAACTGCTGTTTAATTTCTTGCGTCTTAGGCCTACGTAATTGAGAAATCTTCTCTCTGGTACAGAAATTCATTTCTGTACAAGAGTAAACATGGAGGAATGAAAATTGAAGTGATTAGTGGGCAAGAAATGCCAAAAGTTATGACGTTCAAAATGTAGTTAACCATATGAAAGGACCCTCAGAGTATTGTTCAAATGACAGTGACGTATACTTCACTGTTGATACTCCAATGACCAAACAACAATAGTTTGTTTTTTTTCTTTTTTCCTAGACGGCAAAATTGACCTGTAGTCTTGAAGAACGTATCAAAATATGTCTTGAAGTTGAGTCACAACGGTGTTGTTTTGATACAAAAGAATGAAATTAGTATTAATCCGCATGCAAAGGATTGATAAAGGTTACGACATCACAAGAGTGAGGCCAACACAGGAATTGATGCTGATAATAATGACACAATGTGAAACAGTGGGTACGATGGTCGAAATCGAGAACGCAATTTGAACATAATTTAATGAATAGACACAAACTTGCACATACACACACACAGGCGCACGCGCGGTAAAAATCGTTGCAATGACTGGAAATAAAAGTTGCATGAGCTTTAAGAGAACGAATTCTTACACAAGTGACAAAAACTTCATTACTCATTTTCCAAAGTGTCAACTTACGATGTCACGGTACCTGCTCTGGCCTGGAATAGATCAATTCTTATTCCCGAGAAGACAAAATGTCAGCTTTGAGTAACTACCAGATTTCTATTTCTAGTACCTACACTCGTCTTTCTCTCCAAGAACGCTTGGTAGGGAACCGGGAAGGCGTCTATAAAGATCTAAAGCATCCGCATTTTACTTCCCTAGCTCGTGCTTGGTTATGGAGGTTGGATTGGGAAAGAAACTTGAGGAGCTCGTTTGCATTTTTATTCGGTGTAAATCCCAGGTGCACTCACAAGTGCGGATTTCTTACTCGCGGCGTACGTCATTCCGTGTTTGTCGATTTCCACGACAGCTTTCCGAAACAGCCAATCAAACACCGCAGAATTATAAAGCAGGTGTTTCTTGAATACGGTTGGGAGCCTCCAATACGCAGTGCGTATCTGTTTTTGTTTGGTTGCTTTTTCTCATTCTCTCTCTTTTCAATTAACATTTGCAATGTGTGCGTGCGCGCCGTAACAAGATGCATACTTCTAGGGCAGTAACACTTAACGCACACGTCAATTTCAGATTCATGTCGATCCCATAAGCCTCGGCTTGATTTTGAACATAATCCCTCCTGTCTTTATCCTTATGGGATTTTTTTAAGGTCACATTTTCACTTTTATAACGTGTATCTATAGGGAGGATATTACGAGGTCTGCATGGCAGAAACAGCTAGTATCTGCCCTTGCATTCAAACTATAAAGGGGGTCTCTCACTGAGCGGCGAACGTTTGCGAACGTAGCGAATTTGAGATTCGCCAACTTTTCTGACGAATGTTTGCGAAAAATCAGGGTTCGACTCTGCCATTAGCGACAGTTAGCGACTTATAGCGACGTTTAGCGACAATAAGCAACACTTGAGCGAATGTTTGCGAAAGTGTTGCGAAACACAGGTGGCGACTATTAGCGACTGTTAGCGACAGTTTTGCAAATATTAGCAACTGTTTGCCAATTCCTTGCGACAATTTGCGAATGTTTTGGGGCCTGGAAAAAAAAACCAGGCGATTATAGTCAGACCCATAAAACGAACGTATACAACCTTCCACTGCATTCAGATCTCTTGTGACCACCGTTCAAGATGGGTTTCCAGAATATGGAGGTGAATTTCTGCCAAGAAGAGGCTCAACGTGCTGCTATCCTGGCTGCTTTGCCTGGCTGCTGCTAAAGCTATATCGTGCAGCTTAAGAGAAAGAAAGAAGATGAAGAAAAACAAGAAAGGAAAAAGAAAAGAAAGACTTTTGGGTCAGAGAGTGGTTGTTACAGAGGGCAGACTTTGGTCAATATGAAAAGCTTTCGCAGCAATTACATGATGGAGATGTCACCCCCTTAAGATCTCGCTATTAATGTTACGCTCACTTCTTCACATTATTACATGTTGTAATAAAGTTACATGAATAATGCGTGACGGTGTTGCGCGAATTATTTGAACATATTATATGGAACATCTCGCGCGAGGAACGCTGCTGTCGATGAGTCGATAAATAATCATTGCTATCATTATTATCATGAGTATAATACCCCGAATGAGGTTCTTTCCGCAAAATGCAAATCGTTAAACTTGGTAACGGTTTTCATAATTATACTTGCAAAAGATATTGCGCGTAGAAGGTACATAAGCCAATGAAGTAAAGTTTTTAAAGTTAAGTTAAAAAAAATGGATAACGAAAAAGAAAGATTTTAATTTCAGATTGACAAATTACTGCACCACATAGTATACCCGTGCGTCTCAAGTTTCTGAATGCGTTTGTCTCGTCAACTATCACCACATTAAACTGTGACATTTCAATTAACGATGGCTACAATGAGATCGCCTCCACACGATTTCATTCTTCACCAATTAATTCCTACATTCTAAATCTTTCTTCTTCACATCAGATAAAGAACATGCAACATGTGCGCGGATTGTACAATGCGACAAAATCAAATGAGTTTGACTTTTTTCCCTGCTCCAAGAGAATAGATTGAATTGAACACTCGCCAGACTAGATCGATAATTGTTCATTGCGGGCACAAAATGCAGCAGTCTGCGCGCGTTAACCTCTGTTTGGTATTGCTAATGTAATTGTGGTCCCCGCACGTGACAGCTCAAATAAAACCGAAGCTGAGAGAGATGGCAATATGAACTCGTATTCCATTGTTATGGTCACGCTTGCCGGAACATCGCACGCTATTTTCATGTCATAATTCTTACATTACTTTCACTCAAACATCAACGGGGCATATTTTCGTTTGCCCCCTCCCTTTACCTTAATCTTTAAACATGTTTCGCATAAAATTATTAAACTTGAGCAGTGGCGGATCCAGAGGGGGGCGCAAGCGGCGCACGCCCCCTTTATTTTCCGTTAAAAACAAAAGAAATATAAAGAAAAAAAAAGAAATGAAACCCGGAAGTGGCACCAGAAATATTAGTTGCCCCCCCCCCCCTTTACATAATTGCTGGATCCGCCCCTGTTGAGTATCTATTTCCAACACGTCATTGTGAACAAAAAGATAAAATAGAGAATCAACGAACAAAATTGACTCAGGAAGTTGAAGAAAATCGATTCTCTTTATGTATCAAAAATATAAATACTTCTTACAGTCTGGGAAAACAGTAGATGACGTCACTTCAAGGAAAATTCAGCTGCTTACTACAGCTATATGCCTTCTTATGCAACATGCATAGTGGATAAGACTTCCGTCTCCCAATCGGAGGACCCGAGTTCGATTCCCAGTATTAGTCCTTGGACAAGATGTTTTTACATACAATGTCCCTCCCGACCCATGTGTGTAAATGGGCACCTGGCAACACTAGGGTAATAATAAATGGCAGGGCCCTCTGGTAGAGCAGTGAAAACAATGAAGCGGCTACCCTTGAAAAATAAAACGTAATCATCATTATCATTATCATTATCATTATCATCATATCAAGTGGATCATCCAGAGGGGCGCATCGGCGGCGCGCCCCCTCTCTTTGTATTTGTGTGTGTGTTAAAAAGAAATCAAAGGAAAACATGCGGGGAGGTGGATGCACCCCTCTTTAATTTTGTAAAGGCGTCTCCCCTTTACGGAATTCCGGGATTCGCCCTTGATATCATATGGTTATTAATCTTCTTTATCCAAGATTTATCTTCTTCCGTGTTGCTGTACCACCTAGCCCTGTCATTATTTCCATAGCTTCTATTGATACACCTGGGTCGACACGGACATGGTGAGTAAAAACATGATTTTGTCTATAATCGCATATCTAAGGATGTAGTCACTTCATTTACGATTTGAATTTTAAACTCTTAGGACCTCTGATTGAAAGTCACAAGTAGGCCTACATCTTTCATGTCTACTATACATTATTATGTCATGGTGCTTTTATTGTTACTATTGTTAAATCAGTTGGGTGTGATGAGGTGAGAAAATTAACTTTCAAGACATCAATGCGCAAATGATTTTCTTCATAAATGACCAAAAGAGTTCCATAAATATGTTTAATGTTTAATTATGTCATCATCATAAAAATGAATAGACAAAACGCTCTAATTATACACATGTTATACTCTGTTTAAGAATATTAGTGCTAAGGACTCACACCTCATCGGAGTCTAAAAGATTGATTTCAGACTTGGGGAATAAAAACATATTTGTCTTCAATGGATTATTATCATTTAATTGACTTCACTTCTCCTTACGTCATGTTTTGTAGCTTGCTCTGAGATACACCGTTTCATCATATAATACCAGAGTATTTTTGCCATGGATCTTACATGTATTTGCGCATTGCTTGTGATGCAGTCATGAATAAGTAAACTGAATCAGAATTTGAACTGGACCATATTTTTTTTTCTATTGATGTAACGTATTTAAACGAAAAAAAAAAATCTAGCAACCAGGTGCCGTACATCCAGTTGTTTGTGTTGTTTCTGACGTCAGAGATGTTATCCATTTTTCCTTCTTTTTTTCCTCTCTTCTCTTCATGTAAGAAGAGCGGGAATCAATCTAGCTCTTATGGGAGAATGCTGATAAAATTCAAAAGCTACTTTTTCGTTCTTTATCATAGTCATGACAAGTGTTGATTAATGGATGCCATTCATCGCTGTCTAACCTGCCTTGGCTGTTTCATTCTATCTTTATGTATTGTTTTAATTTGATAATGATAGAATATATATATATATATATATATATATATATATATATATATATATATATTTCATTTCATTTCATTTCATTTCATTTATTTCATTTCCAACAACATTTTCATACACAAAATAACACAACATCAATGCAAAGTAGTAACAAAGAAAAATACGTGAAGTTGACAATACTACGCATCACAAAAGCAAAGTGAACAATGAAAATTGAATTGAAACTAAAGTTGCAGGAAATGGAGGAGACATGCTAAAAAGCATATATATATATATATATATATATATATATATATATATATATATACTAGTATGTGTGTATATATATATATATATATATATAGCTGTATGTTATAAACCATTTGGCTGCCACTGCAGTTTTGTGTATGAATACACCAGATTGAATTGAATGGAACTGAATTGAACTCTGCTATTTCAATTACAAGAAAAGAACAAGGGGGACTCGCAGTTTTTCATGAGATTTTAGACCTGAATCCGTTTCATGAATAAATTCATATAAGGAAATCTTCCCCAGCAGGAGTGTCGTGGGGTATTCTTCACATGCGCTCACTTAGATTCCCTTAAAAATGTATTGATATCTTGATATTTTCTTTTTCTTGGTTTTGATAGGCCAAACTGCATATATATTTTTTTCCTTCTCTTTGATTATGTATTCTGAAATTAAATTGTCAGAATCCTCTCGCGGATTGTACTTTGAAGCTAACGTTGGGCCTAATAATCTTTGATAGAAGTTTAGGCTAATATCAATTCTTTTTCGCCTTGCAGATGTCGCAATGATCACTCTGCGCATGCTCGAAGAAATATATATATATAATAATAAATATATATATATATATATATTCGTTTTTATACCAATTTTATTGTTGGGAAAGAATGTGAAAAATAAAACACAGACAAATAAAAAAAACAGACAAAAAGAAACGGGTTAAATGTTATTTAGTTCTGCTGCCTAAAGGTCCTTTGGTATAATCATGATCGTGGCAAGTGGAGAAAGACATGCACGGCCACCAACAACACTACGTATACATACAGTGCCGCTTACGATGTGACGCAAAAATCCAACGATTCTTTCCTATTTTGTTGTTCCGTGGGACGCTGAGCCGAGGGAAATCAAATTTATACCTCGCATCCATCTTCTCACGGCTAGGTGCGAAAGGCGAGTGGGGTTGCGGGCTGAGCGTGAGGAAATTTGCCTGTAATCCAAGTCGCATTATATATTTGCAGGGAATATTATACGTGGCCATAATGTACAACGTCTCGCGCGCATAAACAAAACAACAGCAACAACAAAATGTCGCTTACAAAATTTTACAGAGGGAAAGTGTCTGCGCCTTTATCTGATTTTGATTCTTGAAGCGGAGTGTAAGTTTCTGCTCACACTGCAAATATCTCCATCTCTCTATCTCTCATTCTCTTTATCTCAGTTCCTCAATATCTCTCTGTCTCTCTCTAATCCCTAGTTTCCTGATTCTCTATCCTACATGTTGGACATTGCATCCTTTTGGAGATATTACTTCATTGTTGTTCTTTTTCACACATGAGAGAGAGAGGGGGGGGGGGGGGGAGATAAAGAACAAGATATTCCAATCTATTCACCCTGAAAGTTAATATTGATGGGACAATATCAGCTTTCTCCCTTGTGATGTAAAAGGAACTAGTTCCGCGTGTCCCAAGTGAAAATGGGGACCAAGGTACCTAATCATTTGCGAATTACGGATTTTTTTCTTCTTCTCTGTATTCACACCAACATGGCACCTTGAGGCATTTCTAAGTATCGTGTGTTCCCGCCAAATGACAGCAACAGGCATTAGTATTCGCCAGTGATCTTCAAATGTTGTTCAAGGGGTAAATGCTCACGTGTACATGCTTGCGTGGGAGTCTTTCGCTGAAAGAATGCTTTATGTCCGCAGGAAATGTTCTCCTCAACTTTTCATTCGACAATGCAATACATGATAAATAGATTTACATGTATCTTATACAAATACAACGCACTCTATATCTCCATTTCCAGTTTTCCCGGTACATATATATATATATATATATATATATATATATATATATATATATATATATGATATATACAATATATATATAGGGACCTATTATATATATGTATATATGAAGGGTTTGTTTGCAAAAACCGATAAGTCCATTTTTGAAGATTTTGAAGTACGATCTCTGTCATATAGTACAAAATAATACCTTTTAAATGATATATTGGTCACTACATATAAAGGTATATTTTTGAAGTTATGGTCGAAAGAGGCAAAATTTTTCTTATTATTCTCTTTATTTTTCTTGACCTATAATCACAAATATCACCATTTGGCAAATATGGACTTATCGGTTTTTGCAAACAAACTCTTCATATATATATATATATATATATATATATATATATATGAGTATATGAATATAAGAACGACCCAAGTCCATGGAAGACCATTTCGAGTAAACTAAAAAAAACTTCATATCTTTTTTGTTTGTTCAATAATATTCTATTTAACTGTGATGGGAAGGCAACATTGTATATACAAATTAGAACATATATTATTATGACAATTAACATTAACATTAATTGTGGAGAGGCCATTTTGTGTGATGGACTTGGGTCGTTCTTTGATTCATATGGACTTGGGTCGTTCTTTGATTCATATACATGATATTCTGCTATAGAGATGAGAGAAGGACGAGAGAGGGCGCTATAATATGAATGTAAGAATGACCCAAGTCCTTCATTCTTACATTCATATAAGATTTAACTCATTTATTTCACGCACTTCCGGGGGTAATTAGGATTTATCATTTATACACAAGATGAGTCCATGCATGAGCTACAATTTCCCATGTCAAACTGAATTTGGCCAAAAATTGGACTTGGGTCGTTCTTATATTCATATACTCATATGTGTGTGTGTGTGTGTATGTGTATCAAACATATATTATAAACTTGCATGCGCGCAAACATGCACATGCATGTTTAGTTGCATAGCAAGTATTCGGAAAACGTCATTGATGCACTGGAAACTAGGTTCATGAGCAACGAATACAACATTATAAAACCCTGAATTCAGATACATGTTTATCTTAATGAAAAGTATTTGGAAAGTATAATACATTAACATCTACACCCGATAACAATCTTTGATGGCGCTCTGTGAAAACGAGTCGGCTTTCAACACTAATACACGGTACCCTCTCCTGCTTTTTGTTCACTGTATTGTCCACATTTCCCCTCAGGGAGCATCCAACACAAGGTACCTAATCCTTGGGAAAAGTCTTCTCCCATACATCATTCTTTCCAGCTCATGTAATATTCCTACTTCTCTTCCACCTAATCTCTTTACACTTGCCTATAAGCCATTCTCTCTCTCTTATTTCCATCTCTCCTTTTTTTCATCTTTTATTCGTCTTTCCAGAGAGAACTTCTTTACCTGAAGCAAGTCTCTTTCCAATCCCTTTTAGTGTTGTCTCAGTGTACTATCACTCCTAATTTCTTCGCCGTCTTTCTCATCTATCCATGCGCATAGCTTTAAAAAAAAAGATTAAAACCTGTCCCCGGATCTTTTTCTCTTTTTTGTAGAGTCCTTTCTTTTTTCTTCTGCTGATCAATCTGACGAGGAAACGAAATCTTAATCGCCGACATTAGTTACTTCTATACAGGAAGGGCATGCAGGGACTGTCCTGGATGCCTTTTAGCGCATAAAATCAAATCCATGGCATCTTATTTTCCTGTCTTTTTTCTTTTTTGAATTTAAACGACTGGCATTACCCTGCCGAAGATAGGTTTACCGTGTTCTCCTTTAAAAGCATCACATTCGGCCAGCTAATGTTCTCCGGGAATGTGATTTTTTTTTTCACACTTTGTAGGAGAACCCCCCGTCGTTCTTATGCACGTCATAAATAGGACAGCTTAACTTATGCTGCTCATAAGAGTAGAATTTTAAAAAATACATGCCTTAGTATTGCACGTCAGAAAATTTGTTTATGACTCATTTGCATATATGCCGCTTCTTGGTTTTTTTTTATTACCATACAAAACACTAAAAAATATAATTTTCTTAGTCTCTTTATCTTATTGGATCGTTATTCATCCAGCTTTTGAATTGCTCAGTGTTTTGAAGAAGGATCGAATCATCATCCACGACTAGCAATGCTTCTAAAAACTTCTCATCTGTGGAATAAATGGAAGTTTTTTTTTTTTTATTGTCCCTCTATTTCCCCTTTACTCTCCCTCCCACCACTCACATTAGCACGTAGCCGCCATTAAAGAAAAGCAACAACAAAAAAGACAACGCAGAAAAAACATGCCGTGAAGACAGAGTGAAAATGCAAATGTAATAACTGACTCAAGCGCCCCCCCCCCCCCCGCCTCGTCCTTCAGCTCTAAGACGGAGACATAAGATGACGAAAAGGGCAATTTGTGGAGATAAAATTTACTTTTTGTGTCGCCAGCCGACGGGTCGGGTGCAGTGTTCAATCTACACCAGGGAAGGAGACTCGTCGAGCAAACAAGAGAGCGTCAAGGAAAAGTGCACGAAATGAGCGATGCAACCGTTGACTATGATGAAAGGGCATGGGATTGAAATAGAGTGAGTCAAACGACTGTTTATAGCCGAAATCACGGAAGACTGGATGAGAATGAAAAATGCATGCAGCTTCAACTCTGCCCCCCCCCCCACCCCATATCTCATCCCTATTTTTCTTGGCCAATTATAATTGAAACTCGGGATAACCTTACAGAATGATATATCACATCAATATCCATATCTCAGACCTGAACACATCGATGTTAAATTGAAATATCGTGTCATTACTTGAAAAAGACGTACCGACGGAAAATATTATGCTTCCGATATCCGCAAATTTGTCCCAAGCATTTATCGTTTCTTTCGAGATCAAAGCGGCGTTTTTCATCACCAGCTGGACAGGTGCCGGGCCGGTCGGCGGCGCCTTAGGCGGAATCTCCAGCACAGTCGTTATATCGGAGGTATAGACAAGCCAAATCTTAGCAGTTTCCTTTTTCAATCCACAAATTGTTCAGCATTTTTTGCAATCACTCTGCGTTAAAGCACGATTACTTCACTGGGAGATATTCCCTTCCCTTTTGAACATTATCATCGGTAGCTTCTAATCATTATTTTTAGCCCTTCAGCATTTTACCTTATATGTACATGGACTCCATATTTACTCTGGCGGTAGAGCACATTCAACATGAAGAATTACACATGTATATATATATATATATATATATAGACCACATTCTGTAAAAGGCAAATTGATTTTGTCCTATATTGTCATCAGAAATTAAAGAAAATTTGGAAAGCGCCTTTTTGAAAAGAAAAAGAAAAGAAGAAAATATGATAAGATGGTTCGCTGACATTTTGGTTAATAATGGAATATGTTTTACTCGCGTAGTGTAAACATTCTGATATGGTTTCACTTTACTTTACAACATATTGACTATTGTCTGTCAGTTCCTCATTCTGAATTAATTGATAGATAGATAGATAGATAGAGACAGCGTGAGAGAGAGAGGAAGAGAGATAAAGACACAGAGAGTCAGAATCACAAAACGTCGTATACACACACCTAATACACATACCTAATACTAGTACACATACCTAATACACATACCTAATACACACAAACACACACACACACACACACACACACATATACATACCTAATACATACATACACATACCTAATACACACACCTAATACACATACCTAATATTTACTTAAGAGGATTAAGGCTTTCATAAATCAAAAGGTTGCATTGGTGTTTTATAAGTCCGTAATTCAGTCTATTATTGTGATATTGTCTGGGGGACTATGGGGATAGGATTAAAGAACAGACTTCAAAAGCAACAAAATCGTGCCCTTCGAACAGTTATGGGCGTAAATTGGGAATTTCCCTCCGAATCTATATATCGTGAACTGAAAATTGATAAACTTGAAATTCGGAGGAAAAAGCGAACTTTCTATACAATGTATAAGATCGCATATGAAATGTTACCTTATGTTATTTGTAATTTTTTTTTTCAATTTAAGAATAATGGGCAGGGCATAACCTTAGACACCAAATGAACAATTTTCAATTAACAAAAATCCGTACTGAATTAAAAAAAAAAAGAAGTTTGTTGTTTAGTGGGGTAAGACTTTGGAATAGTTTAACGAATGAGATAAAAGGGCTTGGTTGGAATGATTTCAGGAGACAGGTGAATGATTTCATAAAGATAAACATTTGAGTTTAATAAACACCGGAGATTAGTATAAATAAGTGGGCGGGGGGGGGGGGGATCAGTCTGCAATTAGCTGATTTCATTTGTGTACCTTATTATGATAATTATCTTAAATTTTGTATAATTTGTGATGATTTTATTCTGTATGATTTGTAGGTCTTAAGTTTTGTACTTTTGTTATAATGATTTGTTTTGTTTTGTTTTGACTTGTTTCTTTACTCATTTTCAGTTATGTAACTTTTGCATTGTACAATTCATTGTGTATCGTGTGTTTTTAATTCACGGACTGGCTGAAAAACAGCCTCCGGCTGAGCCCGGTACCGTGACAAAATGAAATGAATGAATGAATGAATACATTGTGAGTATATGTACACTCACATTTTTGTCATCACATCATTTCTTCCCCTGTCTTTACAACAACAGAATATATATAGGCCTATATATATATATATATATATATATATACATTTTCATTTTTTTTTTCGACAGGGTTCTCTCAAAATGTCAGACACAAAATGTATTGGTAAACTGATGCAAAACTTTTGTTGACCTGGCTAACAAATTAAACCTGTTTTTATCGACCGTCACGATGACCGCCTACCATGCAACAGCCTAATGCAGTTTGATGTTTTGGTATGCCGTTTTACCTTTTGCCTTTCGTGTGACCGAAGGACGGAAACTCGAGATAGGAGATAGATAGAGAGAGAGAGAGAGAGAGAGAGAAAGGGGGGGGGGGGGAGGAGTTTTGAATATCGAGAAAGATTCGGTGTCGAATTACACTGGGTGCTGAAAGCGCAAACTTCCTTTGGACCATTGCAAATTACGCCTCAAATAACCAGTGGAAAGGAGGAACATCAACTCAACATTTCGGAGTACTTGTTGCACATGATCTTAAAGATAAAGAAGAAAGAAAGTTGTGAACTACAAAGTCACCATCCCTTATCTTGACAACCATGTAAACTGAGCCGAGAGATCTGTAGGCGACAAGACTTGCTCGTAGACGACTGCATACTGTGTTTTTTTTTTTTCGCCTTGTAACTGTATGGAGTAATTCACAAATTTTACAATATGCTTTTCTTGTGTATTCTTCTTTTCCATATAGAGTTACAAAATAAGATTGTATTGCTTTTCCTGCTTATTTATCTAAAGACCAAAGGTGATGTCATTATGTATCCATGTTTCGTTGAAACTTATGTGATTCAAAGTTCCTTAAAATATTATGTACTCGACATGTAAGCTTTATATAATATTGCTTTGTATCACTTTATATGGAAATAAAAACCAATTGAATTGAATCGAAATTAACTTCTCTTAATGACAGAAGCAACATATTGTGGTGCAGGGCTTAAAGAACATGCAACAAGAAAGGAAATTTACCTCCAACACTAAGTATGGAATTCCTTGCATAGAGAAAGCTGCTTTGAGTAAACTGTCGCGAAATCAAAAAGTCACTTGCCGAAGAACGGGATTCATTTAGATATATTTATTTTGACCTTTTTTTTTTTAATGTAGGGTTTGAAAGAGTCCATCATTGAGATATCCGACGGGGAAAAAAAATGGGAGTTTTCATTTACATTTGATTGATGACGCACTCTATCAAAATCTGCAATAAAACCAAAATGGCTAAAAATATCACTAAATCCTTTTTGCGGGCATCCATTGGATCAAGTGGAAATCCAAAGCGATCTCAAAGCTCGAAGCAGAGCTCATGAACAGTATCCCTTGCTTGAAACATGTTTGAAACTCGGAAACTTTGATACCGGAGAGAGACATTTACATCGGATGTACATCAAAACTTCTTCAAGGACAGCATCGAGGAGAAGCGGTCTTGTGGGAACATATTAATGTCTTAAGCTTAAGAAGGGGAAACACCTTCAGCGGATTCAAAAATGGTAATGGGGTTGTCATTTGTGGTTTGTTTGTTTTTTTCTTTTCTTTGTAGAAGCAAGACTGGTGCCTAGCATAAGATCTAAATGCCACTTTCACTAAAGACGCCAGTTTTGCAAAATACAAAGGAAACCACGTTAGAACTGACTGATGTTACGTTTTCTAGAACGTTCCAAACTTGTCAATGCATCATTCGCACTCGCACTCATCGGTCGCACGGTCGCACTCATCCCTTTTCACTATAAACCTGCTTACCTCCAAGAACAGCTTTCAGGACACACAAACATATGCACACGCGCGCACACACACACACACACACACACACACACTACACACTACATACTCGGTCTGTAAATAGCTTAAAGGTACTAGCCCACATTTGTAAACCTGCAGCAATTGGTCTCATAGTTAGCATGGAGTTTGGGTATGATTGCAGTAACACCTGTGCAAAATTTCGTTCCAATTAGTCCATTACTTTCATAAAAATAAATGAAAATGCACCGTATGCATGCGTATAACGCTCGCTAGCTCCGGTCCACGTACGTACTACTTGCATGCGATACATGTGTAAGTTAATGTACGTAGCTAGCCCGCGCTCGTAATTCGATTTTGGGTCGGGTTGACCCGGTTTGAAAATTGATTTTAAAACGATGATTTTCTCTCTTTTATCTAATGGTATAGACAAAGAGCAACAGGTGAGGTATGTTACTGTTATAACTTGTACTTGAAGTCATATTGGACCTGTTTTATGCAGTTTTGATTTTCGTGGGTTTGCAAATGTGGGCTAGTACCTTTAACAAAACGCAAGCTGCCTGAAAATTTGTTTATCGAGAATAAACTTTTGGTGTGCAGCATACGTTTCCGGAGAGTTTTTCTGTTCTCGTGCTTTTGATGTATATATTTTTATCATGTGATATATATAATGTATAATCACAATCAATTTGTTCACTCTTTACGAATCAAAAACAGAACGTTCATACACGATTGCTGGAAACTCAAACAAGCACACTCTATACACACTCACGCACGGACGCGTGACTTCCATATGAGAATTCAAATACAAAGGATAATAAACATCCGTCCTATAGTTTTATATTCCCCATCCCTTCATCCCTGCTCCCTGTCCTCTCTGAAGGGGCCCACAAATATTCCCCATCAGCAAACTCTTCATCATTGGTCCGACCTGTTTGCTTAGGCGAGGGTGAATAGAATAACATAGAGGCTTAAGACACTCGATGTTTAAAGACCGAAACATCTAGGTCACTTTTTAGACTACTTTTAAAGTCGACTAGCAGTTTCATCGCTGTCATTTTAAATCAACGTGTTTATTATCAAAAAAGCGGTAGTTTATTTTTATGCTAACCTATAGATCCACTCGTAAGAGCCACGTTGTCATCAACGATTCATATGTAAAGAATAACTGAGTAGATATGCAATAAGCGTCAACTTTGATGAACGATCTACATCGTAATGGCATCATTTCTTGTAATAAATATGACGTGGCATCCTGTAAATTAGAAAAGCTGTATATCATAAACACGGTAAACATGGTATGCGTGCAGCGTGTTGTTGTTCTTGTTGTTTTTTTTTTTTGTCTCCGCGTGTAGCTTTAAAGGGCATCTGACAACCAAATCTTTGTTGACTTCTACAAGCCACAAATTCAGGAACTATTAAATTGAAATTCGTATTACTTTTTTTTTTTTTTTTTGGGGGGGGGGGGGTTATATCATTTTATTTGTTCCATTAACCTCCACCCCCTTAAAAACTGTCTTGCCTTTTGTGATATCACAATCTGTAGCCCTCTGAAATAAGCATGAAATAGTAAACTTAAAGGGGAAGGCTAGTAACTGATCAGTGGGAATCAGTGGAAATGCTGGGAGATGATTGTTCCAATCCTTATGGGATTCATTCAAGAGTTCATTTTATATCTATTGTTGTGTGAAAATGAGTTGCTTCAGAACGGTCTCATATTCAAGTAATGTGCAGATTAATGCTCCGTCACTGACCAGGGACGCTAACCTGGAAGCATTAAACTGCACATTACTTGAATATGAGACCATTCTGAGGCAAATCATTTTCACATAACAATAGATATACAATGAACTATTGAATGAATCCCATAAGGATTGGAACAATCATCTCCCAGCATTTCCACTGATTCCCACTGATCAGTTACTAGCCTTCCCCTTTAAGCATGTTATCTTGACTGATACACAAACTCACACTTGCAAAGCATGTCTCGTCGAATTACAATTCAAATTTTTTCTTTTATGATGGTCACTGCTAAGTAAAAATGTTCAACAGGATTGAATCCGTGTGGCAAGAACAGACGTGTCATTGCATTGTACTGGTGCACCTGGTTGTGTCAAGGAGCATACAATTTGGTACTGTTATACTTATTTCTGCTGGCTTTAGTATTGATGATATCAGCAATGGTAAGGATAGGGATAAAGATATGTTGATGCAACAAATAAAGATATTAGATGAATGAACATTTTGATTGATATGTTGATAAAACAATTCTTGAATTGTAATGTGAAGGCCTGTTCGCTAGCAGAAACCATCATGGACACAGGATCGAAATATAAGACGGTCAGGGGACCTTTAAGAAAGTGATGTCCCCCATTACCGGATCTTGAAAGATTATTGGACAATGACAAAGAGGATGGGGACTTCCGGTGGTGTATTTATCCGGTGACATGAAAAAAGTCGACCAGAACGAGTTACTCTCAGGGGACTTGCTTGCATTGCTCATTGGCTGTTTACAAGCATCTACAGTTTTACAGGCAAATATTTTGTGTCGTTCTTTGTCCAGTTTAGCTGTAATTCCAGTAGCCACCATACATGCCCATCCATCCACTCACACACACACACACACACACACACACACACACACACACACACACACACACACACACACACATATGTATATATATATATTATGTTCATCAAATAAGAGGTACATCAGTTGAGTGTTAATCATAGCTAGTAGCATCACTTAAGAACAAAAAGATTCGAACGTATACAGCTGTACATGATTCTTAACTTCATAGCGTAGAAGACTGACTCCTTTAGACTAGCAGCTACACGTTATAAATTCATGTTTTGGATGATTTCGATTTAAAAAAAAAGAAATCAAGCAAATAATTTCAATTACCTCTCACAACAATATTCTGAGATCCTTTTCATTTTCATTTGCTCCGCCTCCACCTCCACTTCCATATCCTTTTTTTTAGTGTGTCTTTATATCATTGTTTTGGGGGAGAGGAGGGGAAGTTATATGGGGACGGGTTCGACTGTCAAGAAATTCCATCATTTAGATTGTAGTCATCTAATTTGCATTCACGCCAGACCCTCGCGGGAAATTGCCTTCGCCCGTCGAATGGAATGGCGACAAAGCAAAGCCCGGGATATTCTATATATCCTCTCTGCCTTCTTTTGCATTCACGAGAGGACTCGCTGCCCGACAGCAACCGCCAACGAACAAGGAACAACAGCTGTAACACCAATAGGAGCAACAACAGGAGCGACAGCAAGGGAGCCATTTCATAAAAAGCGGCTTGCAGTCCATTCTTGACAGCAAGGCCTCCACATCACCAACAACTGACAGACACATAATTCACTTGTTTCCATATTGCAGTAAAATACACTCGAACCACTTCCTCTCGTGTTCTTTTTTTAATAATTCTCTCTTCCCTTTTCAATGGCTGTCCTCCTATTTTTTTTTTTTTTGTCTCTTTGTATTTCTCCTTGTATTTACTCAGAGCCCATGCATTTTGTTTTCCCCGATGGCGGTCCCCTGTATTCTTGACCATTGATTATCACCGACAAAAAGATCAATGACAAGATTACGTGGAAATGTAACATCAATATTACTTGCAAGACAAATAACCAAATCCGTTAAGTAATATAATTATTACATTATGTATTGTACAATGTATATTGTTGTGTGGACAATTATATCATGTAATCTAAGTAACATGCGATATCAACCAAAACCTTATCAATTGTAAATTGCAATGGTACAGATTCCTAATAACAACGTCAAAACATTCCCGACTGATACACAGCGCCTTCTCTGGCTTCTGCTGCTGTTGCCATAGTAACTGCTATACTGTACCCTAATATAGGTGACTCAAAAGATCTTTTAGACAGAAGTGGAACCTAGAGCCAAAGATCCCTGAATACAATCCGTCATGTTTGCTATATAATTATGTAGTATCAGCCAACAGGCTAAAGAGGAGCAAAATATATCCATGATAGCGAATATCTGCGAGAAGCACTGTCGGCCCTTTTCTCGACTGCTCTCAGTGCCCTATTTTCTTCTTTTTTTTCGGGGACCGGGGGCAATATTTATTTTCACATTTCAAACATTTCAGTATCTTTGGGCGCCTCCAGGTCGGTAACTCTTCCTCTCTCACTAAGACTCGTTTACTAAAGTGATCAGGAAATCACTTCAACAAACAAATATCAGCCTTTGGTCATATACTGAAAATGGATCAAAATAGGTCAACTTAGTTATTCTGATCAATTCTGAAATACGTCAATGGAACATTTAATCCCATAACATTATGTTAAAAAAAAGTCTTTAATTCTGCGAGTATAGAATTGGGAAGGTACGTCACTTTGGGTAATGCCATTACTACTGAAGATAATGATAAACAGCAATGTAGTAACTGATGTAGCGAAGCAGTCTATATCTAACCACTCCGCTGGAAAAAAAAAAACCACACAAAAAAACAACAACAACATGTTTTCCAAGAGGACTCCTGTGAGAGAGGTAATGCCGAGACATTGAATTGGATCTGACTCTTCCTCCTTTACGAGACAAAGGAGGAAAAAAACAGCAAACTCACAAACACTGAGTAAGAATGGAATTTCAATTGTTTTATCTGCACCGGATAGGGCTTCGTCTGTTGGAAAAGAAAAAAAAAAAGCCCGCATCACAACAAAGCACTTCCGAATATTCTCTTCACGAATTGATGACAGCGGCCCGCAACGTTTCCTGTTGACTACACGCGCCTTTATAACATGTGATTTTGCTCGTGTCGTCAATTTGTAAATGTAGGTGTATGCATGGGTCACCGCTTACTCCAGAAGCGGAATATGCTGCTCGGTTTTCTAAGGTGCTGGTTAACATTGTTTTCAGCGGTTGTTTGTTATTGTTTATTTGTTTGTTTTTTGTTACGTGTGTTATCACCCATGTTATTGAAGGGAAATAACATTATAGCTTCAATTACCCAAGGCACCTCACCCCATACATCTTTGTGATCCCGTCGTCACGATTTTAATGTCGCCATCTTGGAAACTCTCAATCCGCGAAAGAAGCCATGCCCCCGCATTTTACTTTTCCCCTGATGTCTTTAGCTTTTGGGGAATTTCCATTTCCCGGCAAATACACGTCGCCTTCCCCCTTTAGCTTAAATTGTAAACATATAAAAAAAACTGTGCGTCATTTCAGAGTAAGAGGTATTGTCATCTCTGGATTAAAAAGAAAGAAAGAGTATAACACAAGACGAAAACAATACTATTCTTTCGTTACTCAAGATGAATGAAAATGCTAACTCAGTAAGGGCAATGTCGATGTACTTCGGGGATATCGCTATCAAATTTGCTAAATCCCTTGCCTTCGCTAATGCATCGGTAAAAGAAAAGAAATCTCGAACCCCTGAATGCAAAGTATCAGCACAATTTTATTTAATAACAAAATGCGTCAATAGTCACACCGTGTGCATATACAAAGTGTAGGTGATAATAATTCATCCCACGAGGTCTAAAAGTTATTGATATGATTTCCTTCCTATATATCATTGTTTTGAGAGAAAAAATCAGCAACAATATTCCGTATAAAGTGAACTTTAAACAAGAAAAAAAAAGCATAGAAAGAAAAAGAGAGTGGATTATGATTTACAACGCAATACGATGAAAAAAAGAAACAATAAAAGAGGAAAAATAATACATCATTAAAACCATGAAAATTCAAGATCACAGAATGCCCCCCCCCCCAAAAAAAAGGCAAAAACAAATAAACGACAAAAATAATCTCTGTAGGGCGTCACTCAGAAGAGTTTTTATTGAATAGAGCTTAAGTAGAATAACTAGAACTGGTTGTTATTGTACGGCATCCGTTTTGATTTACACTTTTTTCTTCAAAAAAAGTCACTGTGACTGTATTATAGTAGCTGATTTTCTCCCTCAAGACGCCTCTTCGATCTAAAATAAGAGTAAATTGGAAATATGTAAAGATATCACATACCGAAAATAATCCAGACTGAAAGAAATAAAACCCTTAGCTTGTCTGTCATAGGCCGCTATTCTCGTTTGGACAGGGAATAGTGTTTTTTTTTTTTTATTTAAACGACATCTAACTACAACAAAATGATTTCTATCTCAATGACGTTAACAGCATTATGCACAAAAGTAAACTTATCTGCTCAGAACATACTACTCAATCAAATTAAATGTTCTAGCTAGCCTACAGGCAGACGAAAACATCGGAACATGTGCCTCTTGTAATGTAAGGACGGTGTCTCAAGAATTCAGAAGTTTCGCAGCATCACGATTTATTTATAGTCCTCGTTCAATATAAATGTCTATAACTCTTTAAAGCCACATTGTGCTAAAGAATTATTTTCCTTCTTTTCGTTATTGGTATATATCGCTGCCTCTTGTCTACTGACAGTAGGGAGCTTTAGATTTTAGACGTGCGGACGTTCAAAGAAAAAAAAAACATGATCTGAGTGTGCGCAGTAGCGCGGATCAAGTTACTGCGCACGCTCAGATCATGTTTTTTTTTTTTTTTCTCTTTGAACGTCCGCGCGTCTAAAATCTAAAGCTCCCTAGTGTCGTTACGTCGACGCGTCGGTGACACATTTGCCCCTGCGACAATTGCTCCGCTCTTATTTTCTCCAAGGACTTGGAATGTGAATGTGAAGGTTTGGGGTTAGGGTTGGGAAAGGATTTTAGGTTTAGCTTGATGTAAGGATTAGAATGAGGGTTATGGTCATGGATGGGCCTGTGGGTATATGTTTGTCTTAATATGCAGATATTTCATGGGAGCAATTGTTGCAGGAGCATAATGTCATGGAACCCGTTACGCCATCCATCATAATCCAGAATCATTTCAAACGATAAAACCACCTCCTGCATGCGAGATACCAATAATTTTATGCAATTACATCTATCTATTTTGTATTCATTTTGTTCTTTTCAAAGCAGCTCTTATAATATGTGTTCGCGTTTCACTTATACAGAAGAATATTCTTGAGTGTATATGTGTGTGTGTGTGTGTGTGTGTGTGTGTGTGTGTGTGTGTGTGTGCGTGCGTGTGGGTGTGTAAGTGTGGGTGTGGATGTGTAGGTGTGTACATGTCTTTTTTTAATATGTATGTGTGTGCAATGTGCATCTATTTTCGTGGTCGTAAGTACCGTCTCGTATGTCGTTGTGAGCGAATGCGGAGGGAGCTATTTCATCGATCGCGTAAATTAGATTTGATTTAACATGGTTGCGCGAGGACCCATGATAGTTTGAGCTTGAATTCACCCCGGAGTCAGATGGGATATCAACTATCGGTAAACATTTGCAGTGGTCTAGTGTTTAAAGAAAAGAGTTAAACGTATAGTTGCCAGAAGAACTCTTCAAAATAAGATTTAAATGCTATGTTGGCTTCACTACACTTGACATTCTCAACTATCTCGGCAGTATTGCATAGTAAACCAACTCAAAATTTTTCAGACGCAGCTTTGGTTCGTTGAAAATATGATTTTCTTGTAACCTCAATCTAATAATGTGCCCTGGGTTTCTCTCTCTCTCTTTTGGTTCATATAGATTGGGTGGGGTGGTAGCTAGTTTTCTATAGGATTCTATCATTTTTCTGTGGTTCATTTTAATGGAGAAGAAGGGGAGGTGGAGGGGTACCAGTCATTATGTGGTGAAAGACCTACACACCAACCAGCATTAAAAGGAACTAGTCAAGTGAAGGTTATCAAGATTAACTATTTACATAATTATATACACTGCTACATAAGCATAATAACATATATTTTTGACAAATTCTTCTTCAGTCATATTTTCTGCCACACGGATTTAGTAAAATCGAAAACTATTTGATCAAGTAATCAGCCATTTCTTTCGAGTCAATGAACATCAATTGTAATGGCAATGATCTCGAAAGAGCTCATCCTATTATAAACATTCCCTTTTCTTTCAATTACTAAGTATATTAAATGCGCTGAATCTTCTACACGTTTGAGTGTGTACAGTATGGGTGGAAGAATTGCAGAGACCCATCGAGACAGACAAAATTAAAAACATAAGGTAGCAGCAGTAATAAGATACAAATTGAACGTCTGATGCAAACAAGATATGATCAGCGGAGATGTGCGTTCTGGTTAATTTCGACAGATGTCGCCGATATAAATGTCCGCTGGTAACTATGGTAAATAAAAAAAGACGGTAAACCCCAGTTTGATATTCGTACTGACGACTTGGGACCGTTCTTAGATCCCCTCTATACGGAAAATATTGTCCCGCCTGTCGATATTCATCTCTTCTTACGTCCGGCAGTTAACTTCCTGGCGCGTCGCTCGTGGCGTCTTAAGCTCTACAGCTCAAGAGAACCAGAGAATGTATATAAAGAAAGAGAAATAGAGGGATTGATAAGGATAGATAGTCAGAGGCAGTGAGGACTGTACTCAGAGAGAGAGAGAAAAAAAAAAGAGGGAGAGACGGAATATGATATATAGAGGAGGGAGAGAGAAACAGAAGACAAAAGAGAGACAGGGAAAGTTTGTGTTCGCACGTGTGTGTCAGAGACGGAAAGGAAAATATAGACAGTGATGGCAAGAAGGGGAAAAAGTATGGATAAGAAGGTAAACATTCCATATCCGGTGTTTGCAGAGATGCTTTCAGAAAGAAAGAGGAGAGGATGAGTTCGAGAGAATGAAAAAGGAGAAGATGAATAGAGATGGGGGGGGGGCTGGTTAGGGATGATTGATGAGAGATTGATTTTCTCTTGAATTTCTCACAGAGGAGAGCAATTAGTGTCTAAAATGGTGTGTAAAGTTTCGACCTTTTCGCAGGAATGTTTAAACATCTCGGGAACCGGAGCGTTTTCTTTCTGTTTTCGCTTACTTGTTTTCACGACTTGCCACCTCATGGTTTCGTTTTGCCTGTGCACCAGTGCTGAGCTGAAATTTACAATATTTTTTTCTTTTTTTTTCTTTTTTTTCCCATTTTGTATGATATGTGTACTTAATTAATTTCAAGGTGATGAGAAGAAACATCACTATCTTGAAAAAATATCTTCCTCCATAACCCCTCCGTGTTGGTCAAACCAGCTTTTGTCGCGTGAGCTAGCGGCACAGCGCCAAAGACATTATGGTCAACAACCAGTCAGTGACAACAACAAAACCAAAAATATGAAGACAGGGAAAAGGGACGCGCGCGCGCGCACACACACAGAAACAGACACACACACACACACACACACACACACACACACAAACACAAACACACACGGACACAAATGAATTCAAACGACATTATACTACATCACAGTCGATTTCAGTGATTACTACGGGTCCGTCACACGCATGTACGATAGATTGATATCTTACACAATTAAGAACTTGATATGCTTCTAGAAGCAAGCAGTCACGACCAAGCATTTTCGATCGAATGCTTGCAGTTTTTTTTTTTTTTTTTTTTTTTTTTTTACTCTTCCTCACATTGTCTTTGATGTATTGATTTGTCTTCATCAATGGTTCGAAGAGAAAGTGCTTCGGAGGGCGTTGCTCTGCATTAAACTGAAAGAAGAAGTCGTTCTTTTCCTTATTCCTCCCCCCCTTTTTTTTTTGATTGGGTAACGCAGTTCATTGTCGACTTTCTTCAACACTTTTTCGTCAGCAGATCGAAACGGAGACAAACCGCCTTTGATTCAGTGAACATGTAGCCTACATTGGCTTCTGACGATAAGGACTAAAATAAATCTCTTTGTAAGGCCTTCGGGTATCGTTTGATAGCGACAGCAGTGAATTAGACACGTTTAGATTATCAACCATTGTTAATATATTGACAGATTTTTCAGCAATACTTATCATCTTTCAAAGCAATGCTAAACCATAGAGTAGATTAAACTGAGGAACAAGATATAACCAGATTCTTCCATCGAGATGTTTTCCTCGTCATGTACGCCCATGATTTTTTATCATGGCTACTACTAAACACTGATCAATTCATTGCTTATTTACGTCGATGTAGGGCAATTTGTCAATAAGTTGCAATGAAAACATCTCGACGGAAGAATTTCATGAATTTGAATAAGATACAACCAACTTCATGATTTAACGAGTGTAACTACTCTTTCGAGTTAAAATGAAACTAAAAGTGGAACAACCCGAATATGTATGTATGTATAATAACGGTATTTTTATGTCTTGTTCAGTGTGACAAACAAAATCATAAAATCACGAAAAAAGAAACACCCTTCTATGATGCTGTACTTGTTTGGAAGATATTCGAATTATCACATACTTTGACACTTTCTTTTTGTTTAGCAGCTTCAGTGTAAGATATAACAAACTGATGAAAATGGATATATGTTTTTGCACTTAAACTCTTCATACATACAAACTGTCTGAATATATCAATTATATTTGTGTATCCACTGTGTGTAATATGATTACAAAATATTATACAGATATAAAACCCAAATAAGGGAGAATACAGAAATACAGAAGGGAAAGAGAGGGGGATGACAGGAAGATTGAAAGAGAGAGAGAGAGAGAGAAAAAGGTCGCAATTGTTTTTGGGAACGTTTATAGAAAGGCATTTCCACTTCTACATTGACGAATCGTGGCATTTAGATTAAGCTAGAAGGAAAACTTTTCATATTCCTTGCGTTCCGTGACATTTCCGTGCAGTTTTCATGGATGAGAACCGAGAGTGAAATATTCATAACTTTGTCCGTCGTGGCGGCATAGAGAAAGGACTCCCATGTAAGCTTTGTGGTATTACCTATATATAACCGACGGGGGAAGAAGGGGGGGGGGGAGCACTTTTGCAGAGCGCCGTCAGACAACCACAGCTCCTAGGGGCAAAAGAGGAACGTGTTATACAGTAGCCCTATAGCAAAACCAAACAGCGAATTACTATCACCAATGGCACAACCATCCAATTTATTCACGACGAATACGAACGCCGAGGCTTTCCCCCGTATTTTAGTTTGTCAGCGACTATTATGCAGATCTAAGCCTGACTGTGTGTGAGTTACAGAGTATGCGGTGATACATTGTAGGCCTATATCATTTTGTAATAACGGGAGCGGCAACGGGTAATTCGAACGTTGCATTTGATTTAGTTATTATGGAGTGAATATGCCGCAGTCAACGTTTTGATGACAACTTGTTTGAGTTCATCAGCTTGCTTCCCAGTTTGATGCTGTTGCGGTTGCGTCAGCAACATAATTACAGGGGACGGGGGAGGACGAATCAGTTGCAAACTCAATTTCTCATCATTCATATGGAAATGTATCAATTAATAATTATCATTATGGGAACTTCAGGTTTTGGCGGCCATCTTGGTGGCCATCTTGGCGGCCATCTTGAATATTTCAAAATTTTCAAAGAAACAAGAATTGCATCATTCAGATTCGGATTCAGCAACCTCAAAATAAGGGTAAAACCACCAAAAGAAATTTGGGCAAACACTAAAACAAGATTCCGTCCAAAATCTGACTTTGGCACACAAAAAGGATTGCAGGAATGATCACTCATCACAGATGCGTATCTCAGTGAATTTAAAAACCAACATGCCTGTTGGAATAAATGACCTTTTCTGTTGATGTGCAAAGTGAAACTACGAACTGGCTTATTGTAATTGTATTATCTAGAATTTCTTCTTAAGTGTAAGCATTGCTCTCCCAGAGGGCTTTGGCATCGTTGTCAGCGATTCTTTACACCTCTGTCTGTATATCCATAGCAACGAACCAAGATCGGGAATTCCGGAATCACTGACCCCCACTTCCTCCGATGTATAAATCCACCTGCTATAGACGCCTCCACGCCCGAACGGGCTAATGATGACGTTTTGATTTCCTGAAAGTGGTGACAGCTTCGCGTATAAAGTTACCCCTCAATGAACAGCATCAAAACGTTATAAAGTATGCGTGTCCTTGTGACCAGTGATTCGATGATTACACGGTTGTGCACGGCGCGACCACTTTTACCTATCCTTTCTAACTTAGAACTTAGAGTTGTGTAACGAGTGATAATGTAATCGACCACGGTTAAGCGAAAAATGTTGCGAAGTGAACGACATTTAGCGACATGCTCCTGTACGATGGCGAATAATTATCGGAGTTCAGACATCACTCTTTTGTAAGAACTTGGGTAACAGGTATGTACATGCATGTATGTTTGTTTGTATATATGTGTATGTATGATAACTGAATATATATATATATATATATATATATATATATATATATATATATATATATATATATACATACACTGTATATGTTGTATATATTATTTCATAAAAGGGAATATGCAAACAGACATACTATTGTAAACGTTCAAAACAAGATATTTTAATATGCGTATGCGTATAACATTTGCAGACATTCTGTTATAAATCAGTGATTATAGTTGACATTTTTACTTGAATTCCTTACTGGAAAGTAGGCCTACAAATCAAGAAGCATCCCCAGGAGTTGATAATATAACATCATCATAAAAGGTAAGCAAAACCCATAAAAAGGGTATAGATGCATAGAAACGTGGACGATCGAGACAGCCCTCCTCGCGCAATTTAAGAAACCTGCACTTTTGTTTTCATTTTATTTGGCGGGAACCGTGCTCAAGGACACGCCTGAGCCCATACAATAGTGACTGACATCGAGGAAAACTCTCCCCTACAGCCAGTCACCAAGTCAATGTAGGTCAATTATGTGGCGACATTTGTTTTCCCCGTCGTCTCTTGGGTTCATAACCGTTACCAGGCAAGTTGCCCCACACGGAGAGTAAAATAAATCGATACTGGCCTGTCCCTTATGAAGCTGATCAGGAACCAAGTAATTATTGCGCAGGGGAGAATGGCGGTTCTATAGGCACGAACCCCCAGGGACGGTATTGTTTGCCTTTTATTGAAGCGACAATATCCTAAGAGTTCATATCTGGGTTTTTTTTTTCACTTCTTTTATATAACCTGATGTTGATGAACATTTTCTGCATGGCTGTGTTGCGTTTAATTGTGTACTGTACCAACTTCGTGGGCACACTCGCTCATCTAAACTATGATTTAATTTTTTATTCAATTCTGTGTGAAATGTAGGCCTAAAAGCCAGAGTAGACCCCCCCCCCCCCACATAAATCAAACGTTAATCATAAAGGGAGTGCTTTGGAGTGTGGTTGCTGGAGGACACTGATATAATTGCACTCGCACATGTTTACGTGTGGTCTATCATAACTGATGGAATCAAGCCATTAAAGTATCTGGGCTTTATTTAGGAAAACATAGTTGACAGGGCATACTTTTTTTTTAGGTCTGAAATTTTGAAATCAAGCTTTTGATTGATTCGGTGGATAGCCCATATTCAGCGACGCCAAAATAGCATCTTTCATGGGGTCCAGAATATCAAAATTACAAATACAATACAATATAAAATTATGAAAAATTGCATATTACAATAATTGGTCCATGCAAATAACAAAAGGAAAAGATAGGGAAAAAGAAGAAGGTACCATAGGATTACAAATAATAGCCTGTATTACCTGAAATAATTACAAGTTACCTGTAAAAAAAAAAAAACCGCCACCGAGACTATTTCCAAACTGCTGAAATATCGCCCAGATTTTGCATTCAGCGTATCTCTCTTTGAAAAAAAAAAATTATTTTCACTCCAAATTCACCACGATTTCACTCTAAATTAACTCTATTATGAAATTCTCCCCTTCGTGAGTGAACGCTTTCCCTCGTTTTTTATTTGGATATATATATATATATATATATATATATATATATATATATATATATATATTACCGTCCATGATAACCGTCAATTACGAATGTAGGCCTACGCGTTACTGGGAAACATTTAACACACGGATGCACACTCTCTTGGTAAAACTTGGTGTAACATTCGAGTACACAACATGGGCAACCGCAGCTATCCATCATCATTTCTGTTAGAACTATTTATCAATATCTCCTCTCATTTTCACTTGGCTGATCAGATATTTTGGTATAGTATATCACTAATCCAAAGATCTGCTCTGTTTTCAGCGATGAAGATGATGATCATGATCATGATCTTTACGATAATTACTTCTTTGCAACTGATTTCCAAATTGCTATACACATCGACGTAAAACACTGAATTGAACAGTGTTTAAGTAGTTTCTTTTTGTCATTGAAAGCTGATCAATTCAGTGCTTATTTAAATCCATGTAGGGCATAACAGTTGTAATGAAACCAACTCGACGGTAGAATTTCATCAATTTTAATCAATTATTTGCGTCACAAGATTGGGAGGGGTTCTCCCCCCCCCCCCCCCGGTCTATCAGACGAATCCTTTATTTGAAAGACACACCCTCCTCGCTCTCTCATCTCCCTTTGCTCGCCAGAAGATCTGGCTGCGACTAAGCCCGGCTCTTCTTTTAGACTTTCAAGCCAAGCATAAGCCCCAAACTGTCCCGGCTTCGATTCTCGATGACGGATAGGAAATAATCACGGATGGGGGGATTTTTTTCTTTCAAATCCTTCTACCTGTTAGCCCTCTGAGTGAAACTTATTTCCGGATCGAGGACGACTCTGTACCACTTCTTAGTTATTTTTAGTTCTTTCTTCATTTTTTTTTTTTTTTTTTTGCCAGCACATTTTCTCGCCAATAGCTGGATATGCTAGCTACTGTAGGTCCACACATCCCACTCTAAGATACCTATAAAAGTATTAGAATGTGCAGGACGACTGAAAACAACAGCGTGATCGAGTTTGTGTTATAGAAGTGAGATTTACAAAATTGATTTTAGCGCACCAAATTCAAAGTCGCAATCACAGGGAGGGGACTCCCCGAGAACTTTATACGATGTTCCATGCACTATAAAAGCTAAATTAATTTGAAAATACCCCAGCCAACCTACCTACCAACAAACAAACATATGGCACACTCAATGACGAAATACAAATGACAATAATCAAAACGATGAATTAATGAGAGAAGAGCCTCACAGTTATTTCTGTTTTTCATGTTACTGAAATAAGAGCATATGCCATTCTCATGAGCGAATCGATTTGAACCAACTTTTGGCAAAAACACATAACAACTATTTTGTGGCAGTTGTTGATTATCGCGAAAAAACAACCCAAAAAAATTAGTCTACACATAACGTCCTGTCCCCCACTAAAAATTGTCCGTGTCGGTGATGATAGCTTACGTAAGCTTCTGCAGAGTGTTTTAGGCTCGGTTATTGTTGTTGTTGTTGTTGTTTTTGTTAGTGTTTTTATTTCGATGGTCCATTCTTCAAGAGGGATGGACATTAATCATTTGTAAATTACTGAACCGGCGATTCACTCAGATATCATTTGTACGGTTACTATCAAAATGATATTAGATCATCGTGCTTGGAATACCAATAACTTTGCGTACGTGATGAGCCTTTTCAATACTTTATGGAATCACACACAAATAAAATCTCAGCCTCAAGGGTCTAATCGAAGTGATGAATGCTCCAAAGATTTAAGTTTACCTTGTCATGAAGACTTATGATTATAAACTTTTGAAAAATTCCACGGGTAAAACTTATCTGAAATGATATTTCGTATTATACACTAACTTACCCCATATGACAAACATCAAAGAAGACGTTGTTTACCGTATCAGAGGGTTTTAACAGAACCATCAGCTTTCTATTCATTAGCATAATATTCATCAAGGAAAACCCTAGGGAAGTCAAACCTCATGTTCGCCGTTGTCAAGCATTGTCAAGCATTCTTGGGTTGTTTTTTTTTTCTTTGTGGTGGCTAAATACCGAGGTCAAATATGGTTGAAGTATAAAGCACGGTACAAGGGTTTAACAGTGCGTCGTAATTCCGTAACCATGACGACAAGAAAATAACAATGTGAATAAACTCGTCTATATTGCATACACCGACTGTTTTCTGACTATCAAGAGAAGCTGCGAAATTTGCATTCGTCTCCTTCAAAACAAAGATGAAAATATAGTGTTTACAACCTCACATCACAGGAACAAATTTTTTCTCCTTCTTTCTCATGCGTCAGAGAAATTCCCCTTTTGATGGCGAGTGCGTTAAAATTAAAACTGTCGAAGAACAAATTTTCCACATGATATACTACGTCTTGTGGAAAACAAGAAAATGACAATACTTACACATGGGTATGATTGATCGCACAAGGCGTTTGCTTTAGGTGTTACATTTTAAAATTGGATTTTTGGTCATCACCATCAAGCTCCAGTAATGGGTAACAAAATCTGGTTTGTTTGGATTTTTTTCACTCACAATCTTCATAATTATATATGCCATTTACATTTGAAATTTCTTGTAAAGTTAAGAGTGAAATTCCATCCTCTTCTTCCATTATAGATATAATCTGCAAGAAAGATCGCGCGCACATTTACACAACGTCTCGCAATTTCAAAGTCAACCTGGAAAGTATTAAGTGTTCGGATCTGTGTATTTGTTGGCACTCCGCTATGCTTTTTGCTTGATTTGATATATTTACCATAAAAAATAAGAGTAAGATATAATATGATGCATTCCCTATACTGACAAATAAAGAATATGAAGAGATGGACAGAGAAACAACTTTTTTTTTTTGCGGTCTTGCAGGCAGTGATAGGTACAGAACTAAAACCCACATGTAATTTCAATTTATTTTCATATTTTTCAATGACAACTACATCAAAATGTAACGAAATAGAATGAAATATGATATCCAGCTTGTATACGCAATGAAATACTAATATCAAATGGTCAGCATAACAACTGGTCGTTGTTTTTTCATGAAGTACCAATCATGTACCTAATGCAGGATCGAAATCGTTACCTTGCCTGCAGCGACGTCACGTCAGGTAATATCAAACCAGAATTTAACTCAGCTGCCGAAGGGCTAGAAAGAAATGCGGTGCATTTATGTAGACCCTTATGATATATACGTATATTATATATATATATATATATATATATATATATATATATATATATATATATATATTAAATATATATATATATATATATATATTGCAATATAGCACTTCGACGGTCCCTAATTGGGAGTTATATTTTCCCCTCGAGACGATATTTTCCCGAACAGCGCACAACTGAGGGAAAATATAATCTATCGGGGAAAAAATAGTTCCCGGAGGAAAGTCAAGAGTATTACCACACCTCTTAAAAGCAAGCTTGTCCCTGTAGTGGTCGTGTATAGATACGGAGCATGAACGCAAGTGTTGAACAAATTAAAGAAAAGAACATGATGAAAGTAACAGTCATTATTAGGGGGTATAAGCATATTTATGCTTCAAAAAAAGAAAGAGAAAAATATAAACCCCATGCTGTTGCCAAATTCACTGCTGTTATGATTGCAACGCCGAAACAACTATTCTCCTGAAAAAAAAAAAAAGGTGACTTAATAATATTGAGCCATTTTACAAGTATTTTGCGGCTCGGAAAATATAATTAAAGTATTATAAAAACAAAACAAAACAACGAAATATACTTAACAATCAAGAGCAATCTATCACTATCTATAAGGGAGTGTTGACAGTTCTGATTAGATACGCGTTCAACGTTCACATCGCACTTACACATCGACGTTCCTAACGTAAGGAAAGAGATCGGAAGATGGAAAATGATACCAGATAGTGTAATGTAGAGGAAGAATAGTAGAGGGAAAATAATACTATGAGTTCATAAAATAATGTGATGGTCCGAAAGTGCAATGACACAGCACGTGCTGAAAATAAATAACAATTTCACCGTTTATGGCATTTTTTTGTCATATCTACATAACTGGTAGTGTCTCAAGTAACACGTCAGTTATTAGGTGATACGCTATCAGCGTATCACCTATTGTGATTGTCAAAATCTCTCTTTATTAGGTGATACGCTATCAGCGTATCACCTATTGTGATTGTCAAAATTTCTCTTTTTTTTTATTCTTCTTTCTTTCTGCCACATTTTGTGTCGTCAATATCTCAAGAATGACATTACGAAATAACATGACATTTTCAGTCAACATGTCTCATGACAAAATCTAGCCACAATAAGGTTTTCATGACAGTAACATATCTATGACGTCATCTAGGCGCCATTTTGTGATTTTCGGACTTTGTCACATGATCGATCATAACTTCATAACTAGATGTCATTTCTGTATCATTTTCGGTGGACATGAAGTTCAGGTCACGCTCTATCTTACTTTTTAACGCTAGTTACACAGGTCATCATTACGCGCGCGTAAGCGCGCGTCAAAATTTTAAAAGGCTCAAAACGACTTCCCAATGGGAAATCTCGAAGTTTCAGACAATTTTAAGCGTTTCAAACATTTTCTCGCGTGCGCGTCCGTCCGCGCAATTTCGCGCGCAGAGCCCGTAAACAACATGAAAATGCAATTTTTTTGACTGATTTGGATTCCTTATACTCTGAGTAACAGTATCCATTGATTTTCGATCGATTCCGACCTATAACAAAGGAATGCACTGGCGTCAAAGTTGAAATTCCGCGTGCGCGTCTTTCTGCAAATATAGTGAAAAAACATGTCTTTGTTTATTTCGCCATAGCTCTTTAAATCGTCCGTTGACCCTATATTTCTATTGCATATTACAAAAGTATATGAATTGTAAATAACATTCCAAGAATCAATATTGCCAGGAATACGCGACGACGTCATCATATCGTCATTTTAAATAAAAAAAAGTGGAATTGATTTTTTTGAGGTACTGTTTCAGACATTCATTTGCTCGTATCTCTGTTGTTTAAGCTCAATATTATCCCAAATTCAGATATGTTGTACTTTGAACACTTGCCTCTCAAGTCCATGTGATGGTTTTGAAATATGAAGACGTCATCATACTAGAAATTGTTATTAAATGTAAAGAGTCAAAATCAGACAAGTTTACGTGTTATGTCTATGGGAGGTGATTTTTTTTTTAAACCATGCATTGACTTGACAACGTTTAAGCACCTTTACCTCATCTGATTTTGCTCCATTTCCTCTGAAACATACGTATGTTGTAGCTGAGACAATAAGCTTTAGTAATCGTGCATTTTATGTTTTCAAATCTCCTCATTAGGTTGATAATTTTGTAGTTTAAAACTGAAAATGAGAATGCAATCTGTACAGAACGATTCCCAATTTTTCTTTGCAACTGTATATTGATCGAATCCACGCTGCCACTTGTGAGAAGTTGAATAGCGCCATCACAAGTCAACTAGTCACGATAGTATTATTATATATTTAAGTTTCGCATTCACTCTTCAGGACAGCCGTGTGGCGTAATCGCTTAGCGCTGGGTGTTCATAACGCCATACCGGAAGGTGAGAAGTTCGACTCCCGCAGGACTTTTCGCGTTCTTTTTGTTTTTCTTTTCTTTTTTTTTTTTCGGCAGGTCAGCTTTACTCCGATGTCATTTATCATATTATTTTATCAAGTGTACGTAACCCGTGAACACGGCTGCTCTATTTCCCTTGTTTTGTATTGGAGTTTGGAGATCGGGTTTGCTTCATTAATTTTGTCACACTTAATGTTGTAAATTGCCCCTTGTTACAGTGTCCCGCTTGCCACCTTTCGTTTGCTCTTTCCTTTTCTCTTCATTGGTTATTGTTATACTGTAACAGGATAGGTAGGAACATGTACGTTTGAATAACTTGCAGGAATTGGAGCTGAATTGATTAACTCTAGTCCAGGTGTATGGCGTCTCGCTCATCTCTTTGAAATTCCAGGTTGTTATTGTTTGACCCAATAACGGAGATGTAGACAGGTTTTATGTTGCTATAGAGGTATCTTGTGCCACATGAATGGAAGGCATCACTGTTTAGTAGTAGTAATGAACTTTTTCATGTTGTAAATGATATAAAGATATGAATTTCACATCCAGTCTTCGGGACAGCCGTGTGGCTTTATAGTCGCTTAGCGCGCTGCATGGTCATTATGCACTACCTTAGGACGAGATGTTCGAGACCCGCAGGACGCTATTATTTTTTTTCTCTCTCTTTCTTTGTTTTTCTTTTGGCAGTTCAGCTTCATTCCGATGTCATTACCCCACGACACAAAGTCACTCAAGCTCCCTTTTTTTTTTTGTCGGAGGCTGGAGGTTGGATTTGCTTCATTTATCATACGTAATGTTGTAAATTGCCCTTGGTATACAGTGCCCCGATTGCCACCTTTCGTTTTCTCTTTCCTTTTCTCTACGTTTGTTCCTGTTACACTGCACAAGACAGGTCGGGAAATAATTTACATAACTCAACTGGAGCAGGAATGGCAACTGAATAAATTAACTCTAGGCCAGGTGTATGGCGTCTAGCTCATCTCTTTGAAATTCCAGATTGTTATTGTTTGACCCAATAGCGGAATTGTAGACAGGTTTTATGTTGCTATAGAGGTATCTTGTGCCACATGAGTAGAAGGCATCACTGTTTAGTAGTAGTAATGAACTTTTTCATGTCCCTCCATGTCAGTTATAGGGGTTATAGGGGTTGTGTGTCTATCTGCCAAAGAAAAGGAAAACTTATTTTCGTCATGGCTGTTTCTCTATACGTAGCCGTAGGTAATGAGTGTTGTTGGTATCTGAGCAGTGAATAACACAACATCAGGCTGAAATCCCCCTTAGTTATACGCGCTAAGCGTTCAATTGATATTTATCATCTTGATTTATGTAGTCAATCACTGCTAATGGACGGTTACAGAATTATGTTATGACACCTTTCACTGAAAGTTTGTAAAGCAAAGTTTGTGGACAAGGCAAGCAATTGTACATGAATAATACCATTGATTTCAGAGGGAAATTATGGTATACCTAAATGTAAGGGTATCATTGCTTTGGAATTGCTGAGACAATATTATCTTGGCACGAGGACTTCCACTTCTAATAACAGATCCCTTTGAAGATGTGTCAGTCACGGGTGATCATCATGATTCACCTTTCACGTAGAAGGTATACGTTCCACACTCTTAGTTCGAGAAGACTTACCATCATACTTCAAATTGTGATTAAAGGTAAAGACTCAAAATCAGACAAGTTGACGTGTTATGTCTATGGAAGGTGATTTTTTTTTTTAACCATGCATTGACTTGACAACGTTTAAGCACCTTTATCTCAGCTGATTTTGCTCCATTTCCTCTGAAACTTAAGTATGTGGTAGCTCAGACAATAAGCTGCAGTAATCATGCATTTTATTTTTCAAATCTCCTCATCAGGTTGATAATTTTGCAGCTAAAAACTGAAAATGAGAATGGAATGTGGACAAAACGATTCCTGAATCATCTTTCACGTATAAGCTTACGTTCCTCATATTTTCTCGTCAAGACGTAGTGTCATGGCCGAGAGGATAAAGGCGACGTCACAAGAGACGTGAGGTTGCACACGTACGGGTTCGAACCCCATAAGAGCACGAAAAAAATATTTATATCTTTTGCTTTTTTCCTTTTATGGAGTATTCACCTTCGTCCATGTAGAAATCACGTTTTCATGTAAACGTACACACACACACACACACACACACACACACACACACACACAATATCCCTTTGTTTTTTGTTGGAGACCACATTGCTTTGACAGGCAACTTGGACTTGAAATTACAAATGTTAAAGTGAAGATGACTTTTAAAAGACCGCATGGCCATGTTTGATTTTTTTTTTTACAATATAAAGACCTATTGGTAAATATTCATTCACATATCCTTTCCAATCAACTTACTTGGACACGCCGACACCACTACACGAAATTTTCAATTAGTTGCATGACAGAAACAATTTCATCTGAATTATGTAGGACTGTATAAAGAATTGGACTTCACGAACATTTCTCAATATTACTTCAAGTCGCTACTTTACATTATTTTCGTTGTCGATCACTGAAAATGAGAATGGAATCTGGTTGAAACGATTCCCGATTTATCTTTGTAACTGTACATTGATCGAATCCACGCGGCCACTCGTGGGAAGTTGAATAGCGCTATCAGTCACTTGACGTATATAGCCAAAAAACTGAATATCAATGTATAGCATACATAGATATATTTAAGTTTCGCACAAGATCTTCGGATCTTCCGTGTGGCAGAATTGCTTAGCACGCTGCGTGTTTATAATGCCCGACCGGAAGGAGAGAAGTTAATCGAGTCCCGCAGAACTTTTTCCTTTTATTTCTTTTTTCTTTTTTTTTCTGCAGTTCAGCTTCACTCTGATGTCATGAACACAGCTACTCTATTTCCCTTGTTTTGTATTGGAGTTTGGAGGTTGGGTTTGCTTCTTTAATTTTGTCACACGTAATGTTGTAAATTGCCCCTTGAATTAAAACAGTACCCCGCTTGCCACCATTCGTTTTCTCTTTCCTTTTCTCTTCATTTGTTCTTGTTATACTGTAGCAGGATATTTAGGAACGTGTACGTTTATATAATTAACAGGAATGGGAACTGAATTAATTAACTCTAGTCCAGGTGCATGGCGTCTCGCTTATCTCTTTGGAATTCCAGGTTGTTATTGTTTGACCAAATGACGGAGTTAAAGACAGGCAGGGAAGGAAGTGACGTGATATTGCTTCATAATGAGGAATTTCGGGCAACACCTTTCCAAGTGTAGTGATTATGACGGCGTTCTCTGTCGTTTATTTTCGTCATGGTTGTTTCACTAGTTCAGCCATAGGTGACATATGTTGTTGGCATCTGGGAGAATAGAACAGATCTGTACCAAACTGGAATAGCCCTATAAGCAATGTGGTAAGCGTTCAATTTTTTGCATTATATTTCTTCTTTAAAGTCAGTCACTACTGATCGAAACACACAATATAATATGACACGTTCTACTGGTAGTTTAGGAAAAGGGAGTTACTGCACGATGCAATGATAAATGTGCTACCATTGATTTTAGAGACGTCATTGTGGTGTGGTACTGGTGATGGTAAGGGAACCATAGATTGATTTTAAAGTAATGAGACAATCATTGGACCTTTGCATTAAGACCGTATTCCCATCTAGAATATAATGCATGTTCGTGCGGCGTTTTTTTTTTTAATCCTGACGTGGGCATTTTCTTTTTCTTGTTTTTAATTCAAGAATGTAATATCTAAATTTGTTTCTTTCCCCTAACATTTTTTTTTGTTGAATATAAAGTTGGACGTTCCGTGACCGAGTAGAAAAGCAGCGATTTAGTAACAGTTTCAATGCATCTTGTTTACCATCTTCTCTTACATTAAATTGATGGTTTTTATATTTGACATGGTCTGTCTATTTGCCAGTTTATGCTCATAGAACACTGCTATAACAACTAATACATTTGCTTCACTTGTCACACGCAATGATATGGATTGCAGTTGTGCATGCAGTTTTCCTTTTGCCACCTCTCGTTTTTCTCTCCCCCTTTCCCTCACTTTGGTTTTGTTATACTGCAGATGGGAATGATTTAATGATTACAATAACATAACCCAACTTGAGGTAGGAATGAGAACTGAATAAATTAACTCTAGGCCAGGTGTATATAGCGTCTCGCTCATATCTTTGAAATTTCAGGTTGTCATTGTTCGACCAACGGAGTTGAAGACAGGCTTTAACGGTTGTATGTTGCTATAGAGGTATCTCGCGCCACATGAATGGAATGCATACGCTGTTTAGTATTAGTAATGAACTTTTTCATGTCCATCCCTGCCAATAAAAGTGTGTTTGACGAGATTCTGTGTCATTCTGCCCACGAGAAAACAAAGTTTTATTTTCGCCATGGCTGTTTCGCTATGCGTAGCCGTGGGTAATGGATGTTGTTGGCATCTGGGCAGTAAAGAACCGACTATCATGCTATAATACCCCCCCCCCCGTTAGGTTCTAAGCGTTCAATACGGTGATATATCTTTCTTCTTTATTATATCAATCACTGCCGATGGAATTACAGAATTATGTTATGACACGTTTCACTGAAAGCTTAAAAAACAAAGTTTATGCACGATACAAGTAATGGTGCATGAGTCATATAGACCATTGATTTTATGTGAGAAATTATGATATGCCTATAGTAGGGGTGTCATTGATTAGGAATTAATGAAACGATTAAGCACTCCTTCCACTTCTAACTGTCCCCTTTGAATGTGTGTCGATCACGTGAGATCGTCATAAATTATCATTCACGTATAAGCTTACGTTCAAAGTGTACTCTTAGTTAGAGGAGACCTATAGTTACATGGTTAAAGGCGATGTCTCTTTCGCTGGAGCCGTACGTTTGGCCCATTTTTCTTTTGCCCTTTTCTCTTTAATTGAGGTATCACTTTCGTCCAGGATAAATCACATTCTCATGTACACAGACTCACTTGCTCTATATCACTTGTTTTGTATCGGAGGCTTCATTGGTTTTAATGCTGGTAAATCTCACAGGCTTGTATATAGCTGTAAGAGATCTCTGAACTGAGCATTGTAATAGCAAGATTAGAGGGAGTCATATTGGTTATGTAAATAATGGTCAAAGGTCATGTTTTAAAAGGCCACTGTTAATGCCAGGATGGTTATAAACACTTTATTGTCATATTTTATTTGTACGTGCCGAGGATCGCTTGGACCCCGTTTACAGTGCGAGGCTCTGCCGCGGCTCGGCCGTGCCGAGCCCACCTTCATTTCGGTGTAAATGCGCAAAAGGCCAAATGCGGGGCCAAAATTGGCCTCGCATTATGCCACGCTCTGGAGGTGGTCTCGGCCGCGGTCGAGCTGCGGTCGCGCCCGGCCTTTTTCTCAGTGTAAGCGCAAACTGGGCTAAATGCGCGGCCAATTTTAGTCTGGCTTCCAAACCCTCACCTGTACTATTTCGCTATTCAGGATATTAACCACTTTAACGTCGAAAACTAGGATAGTTTAAGGTGGTTTTGTCCTGCAAAGGATTTTCTCCTTCGGCAAAGGCCTTTGCCCGAACGGCGACTTCGTCGCCACGGAATTCAGTTGGCAAATGATCTGAAAACCAGACAATACCAAATTGCGTTTGTTTAAAAGTAGAGCGCCACTACGACAAAATATTGAAAGGTTTGAATCAAAAGTGCGGCCGAGCCCGGCAGTGTAAACGGACTAAATTGCGGGGCTCGGCCTCGCAATTGAGGTTGGCCTTGGCCGCGGCTCAGCCGCGGCTCGGCCCAGCCCCGCACCGTAAACGGGGTCTAAGTTTATGCACTGTACGTACTCAAAAAGTCCGTAAATCGATTTAGTCGCACACGCACAGAATTTCCACTTAGTTTGTGTGACAGAAAAACAAATGTGATCTGAATAATGTAGGCCCAAAAAAGTTCAACTAAGTATCTCATTATAACTTCAATGTGCTATATTACATTCTTTTCTTTGTCGATCACGGATGACCGACATCTGATGAACCCAAGCGTATCACCTAACTCGTCTTCAGTGTGACGAGTTTCATATCTCGTTTTTTATTCTTCTTTCTTTCTGGACAATTTTGTGTCGTCAATATCTCAACAATGACATTACGGAATGACATGAAATTTTCAGTCAACATGTCTCATAACAATATCTAGCCACAATAAGGTTTTCATGACAGTAACATATCTATGACGTCATCTAGGCGCCATTTTGTGATTTTCGGACCTTGTCACATGATCGATCATAACTTCATAACTAGATGTCATTTCTGCATCATTTTCGGTGGACATAAAGTTCAGGTCACGTTCTATCTTACTTTTTAACGCTAGTTACCCAGGTCTTCATTACGCGCGCGTACGGGCGCGTCAAAATTTTTAGGGGGTTAAAACGACTTCCCAATGGGAAATCTCGAAGTTTCAGACAATTTTAAGCGTTTCAAACATTTTCTCGCGTGCGCGTCCGTCCGCGCAATTTCGCGCGCAGAGGGCGTAACCAACATGAAAATGCAATTTTTTTGACTGATTTGGATTCCTGATACTTTGAGTAACAATATCCACTGATTTCCGATCGATGTTGACCTATAACAAAGGAATGCACTGGCGTCAAAGTTGAAATTCCGCGCGCGCGTCTTTCTGCAAATATAGTGAAAAAACATGTCTTTGTTTATTTCGCCATAGCTCTTTAAATCGTCCGTTGACCCGATATTTCTATTGCATATTACAAAAGCATATGAATTGTAAATAACATTCCTAGTATCAATATTGCCAGGAAAACGCGATGAAGTGATCATATCGTCATTCTGAATAAAAAAAGTGGAATTGATTTTTTTGAGGTACTGTTTCTGACATTCATTTGCTCGTATCTCTGTTGTTTAAGCTCAATATTATCCCAAATTCACATATGTTGTTCTTTAAACATTTGCCTTTCAAGTCCATGTGTTGGTTTTGAAATTTGATGACGTCATCATACTTTAAATTGTGATTAAAAGTAAAGATGCAAAATCGGACAAGTTTACGTGTTATGTCTATGGGAGGTGATTTTTTTTAAAAGCATGCATTGACTTAACAACGTTTAAGCACCTTTATCTCATCTGATTTTGTTTCATTTCCTCTGAAACATACATATGTTGTAGCTGACACAATAAGCTTTAGTAATCATGCATTTTATGTTTTCAAATCTCCTCATCAGGTTGGTAATTTTGTAGTTTAAAACTGAAAATGAGAATGCAATCTGTATGGAACGATTCCCAATTTTTTTTGCAACTATTGACCGATTCGGGTTCGTTGAGGGCAGCAGACATTTTACGGCACAGGGCGCAGCCATAGTGGGTGTATCAGCCGACCCCCCCTGCTCTCCCCCACCCAGGGGCAACATGTTTACACGCACTTGTAACAAAGGTTCGCGCACTAAGCAAGCATTCGCGCACTCAGTACGAGACGCCTATTGGCTAAAGCAGTTTTTCATTCTGCGCGCGTGCTAATGTAGGGAGAGGGGTGGGGGAGTGCGGAGGGGGGGTCGGCTGATACACCCACTATGGCTGCGCCCATGCCAAAAATACACATAGCGCGTCACAGAATCGGTCAATACATTGATCGAATCCACGCTGCCACTTGTGGGAAGATGAATAGCGCCATCACAAGGCAACAAACTCGCGATGGTATTTAAATTTAAGTTTTGCACTCGGTCTTCAGGACAGCCATGTGGCAGAATCGGTTAGCGCGCTGGTTGTTCATAACGCCATACCGGAAGGCGAGAGGTTCGACTCCCGCAGGACTTTTATCCGTTCTTTCTTTTTTTCTCTTTTTTTCGGCAGTTCAGCTTTACTCCGATGTCATTTATCGTATTATTTTATCAAGTGTACGTAACCCGTGAACACGGCTGCTCTATTTCCCTTGTTTTGTATTGGAGTTTGGAGATTGGGTTTACTTCATTAATTTTGTCACACTTAATGTTGTAAATTGCCCCTTGTTACTGTGTCCCGCTTACCACCTTTCGTTTGCTCTTTCCTTTTCTCTTCATTGGTTATTGTTATACTGTAACAGGATAGGTGGTAGGAACATGTACTTTTAAATAACTGGCAGGAATGGGAGCTGAATTGATTAACTCTAGTCCAGGTGTATGGCGTCTCGCTCATCTCTTTGAAATTCCAGGTTGTTATTGTTTGACCCAATAACGGAGTTGTAGACAGGTTTTATGTTGCTATAGAGGTATCTTGTGCAACATGAATAGAAGGCATCACTGTTTAGTAGTAGTAATGAACTTTTTCATGTTTTAAATGATATAAAGATATGAATTTCATATCCAATCTTCGGGACAGCCGTGTGGCTTTATAGTCGCTTAGCGCGCTGCATGGTCATTATGCACTACCTTAGGACGAGATGTTCGGGACCCGCAGGACGCTATTATTTTTTTTTCTCTCTCTCTTTCTTTGTTTTTCTTTTGGCAGTTCAGCTTCATTCCGATGTCATTACCCCACGACACACAGTCACTCAAGTTCCCTTTTTTTGTCGGAGGCTGGAGGTTGGATTTGCTTCATTTATCATACGTAATGTTGTAAATTGCCCTTGGTATACAATGCCCCGCTTGCCACCTTTCGTTTTCTCTTTCCTTTTCTCTACGTTTGTTCCTGTTACACTGCACAAGACAGGTCGGAAAATAATTTACATAACTCAACTGGAGCAGGAATGGCAACTGAATAAATTAATTCTAGGCCAGGTGTATGGCGTCTCGCTCGTCTCTTTGAAATTCCAGGTTGTTATTGTTTGACCCAATAACGGAATTGTAGACAGGTTTTATTTCGCTATAGAGGTATCTTGTGCCACATGAGGAGAAAGCATCACTGTTTAGTAGTAGTAATGAACTTTTTCATGTCCCTCCTTGTCAATTATAGTGTGTTCAAAGGGGTTGTGTGTCTATCTGCCAAAGAAAAGGAAAACCTTATTTTAGTCATGGCTGTTTCTCTATACGTAGCCGTAGGTAATGAGTGTTGTTGGTATCTGAGCAGTGAATAACACAGCATCAGGCTAAAATCCCCCTTAGTTATACGCGCTAAGCGTTCAATTTGATATATCTTTATTATTTTATGTAGTCAATCACTGCTAATGGAGTTACAGAATTATGTTATGACACCTTTCACTGAAAGTTTGTAAAGCAAAGTTTATGTACAAGGCAAGCAATTGTACATGAATGATACCAATCATTTCAGAGGGAAATTATGGTATACCTAAATGTAAGGGTATCATTGCTTTGGAATTGCTGAGACAATAATGTTGGCACGAGGGCTTCCACATCTAATAACTGATCCCTTTGAAGATGTGTCGGTCACGGGTGATCGTCATGATTCATCTTTCACGTAGAAGCTTCAGTTCCACACTCTTGGTTCGAGAAGACTTACCATCATACTTCAAATTGTTATTAAAGGTAAAGACTCAAAATCAGACAAGTTTACGTGTTATGTCTATGGGACGTGTTTTTTTTTAATGTGCATTGACTTGACAACGTTTAAGCACCTTTATCTCAGCTGATTTTGCTTCATTTCCTCTGAAACTTTAGTATGTTGTAGCTGAGACAATAAGCTGCAGTAATCATGCATTTTATTCTTTGAAATCTCCTCATCAGTTTGACAATTTTGCAGCTAAAAACTGAAAATGAAAATGGAATGTGGACAAAACGATTCCTCATGTATCTTTCACATACATAAGTTTACGTTCCCCATATTTTCTCGTCGAGACGTCTGGCCGAGTGGTTAAAGGCGACGTCTCAGAGACGTGAGGTTACGGGTTCGAACCCCCACAAGATCACGAAACAAAATATTTAGCTATTTTACTTTTTTTTCTTCAATTTTGTATTACATATTCGTCCATGCAGAAATCACGTTCGTATATAAACGCACCTATACACACACACAGACACACACACACGCCATATCCCTCTTTTTTATGTGTTGGAGACCACATTGCTTCGACTGCAGCAAAATTTTGCAGGTTGACTTTGTCAAACCGATCATAGTATGTAATGACGACGACTGAGGTGTTGTACTTTGAACAATTGTCTTTCAAGACGATGTCATTGTTTTGTAATTTGATGACGTCATTACACTGAAAATTGTGATTAAAGCCATGGTATCAA
Source organism: Diadema setosum (assembly GCA_033980235.1). Lineage (NCBI taxonomy): Eukaryota > Metazoa > Echinodermata > Echinoidea > Diadematoida > Diadematidae > Diadema > Diadema setosum. Next base: position 37,926,284 of record CM067061.1, read on the forward strand.
AACCAGCCGATTATAGGCTTTATGTCTGCGGGACGTATTTTTCCCAAGTTGCCAGAAGTGGCATAGCGACCTCAGTCGTTACAAGGCCGCTTTTCCGTCTAGCAATGCAATAGATGTTCACACGGCCACGTTAGTTGAGTGGGCATTGACTTTCCCCCTGTTATATCTATACATTGTTTTTTTTTTGTCTTACCATTTCCGTGGATGACCCGTGGCCGAGTGGTTACAGAAACGGTTTCGCATGCACGCTCAATATAACTTCAAGGTGCCTATATCACATTCTTTTCTTTGTCGATCACAGATAACTTTCATCTGATGACCCCAAGCGTATCACCTAACTCGTCCTCAATGTGACGAGTTTTCATGTCTCGTTTTTTTTTATTCTTCTTTCTTTCTGGACAATTTTGTGTCGTCAATATCTCAAGAATGACATTACGAAATAACATGACATTTTCAGTCAACATGTCTCATGACAAAATCTAGCCACAATAAGGTTTTCATGACAGTAACATATCTATGACGTCATCTAGGCGCCATTTTGTGATTTTCGGACCTTGTCACATGATCGATCATAACTTCATAACTAGATGTCATTTCTGTATCATTTTCGGTGGACATGAAGTTCAGGTCACGCTCTATCTTACTTTTTAACACTAGTTACACAGGTCATCATTACGCGCGCGTAAGCGCGCGTCAAAATTTTAAAAGGCTCAAAACGACTTCCCAATGGGAAATCTCGAAGTTTCAGACAATTTTAAGCGTTTCAAACATTTTCTCGCGTGCGCGTCCGTCCGCGCAATTTCGCGCGCAGAGCTCGTAAGCAACATGAAAATGCAATTTTTTTTTACTGATTTGGATTCCTGATACTTTGAGTAATAATATCCATTGATTTCCGATCGATTTCGACCTATAACAAAGGAATGCACTGGCGTCAAAGTTGAAATTCCGCATGCGCGTCTTTCTGCAAATATAGTGAAAAAACATGTCTTTGTTTATTTCGCCATAGCTCTTTAAATCGCCCGTTGACCCTATATTTCTATTGCATATTACAAAAGTATATGAATTGTAAATAACATTCCAAGTATCAATATTGCCAGGAAAACGCGATGACGTCATCATATCGTCATTTTAAATAAAAAAAGTGGAATTAATTTTTTTGAGGTACTGTTTCTGACATTCATTTGCTCGTATCTCTGTTGTTTAAGCTCAATATTATCCCAAATTCAGATATGTTGTACTTTGAACATTTGCCTCTCAAGTCCATGTGATGGTTTTGAAATATGACGACGTCATCATACTAGAAATTGTGATTAAAGGTAAAGACTCAAAATCAGACAAGTTTACGTGTTATGTCTATGGGAGGTGATTTTTTTTTAAACCATGCATTGACTTGACAACGTTTTAGCACCTTTACCTCATCTGATTTTGCTCCATTTCCTCTGAAACATACGTATGTTGTAGCTGAGACAATAAGCTTTAGTAATCATGCATTTTATGTTTTCAAATCTGCTCATCAGGTTGATAATTTTGCAGTTTAAAACTGAAAATGAGAATGCAATCTGTACAGAACAATTCCCAATTTTTCTTTGCAACTGTATATTGATCGAATCCACACTGCCACTTGTGAGAAGTTGAATAGCGCCATCACAAGTCAAGACATTTACAATAGTATTTAGATTTAAGTTTCGCACTCAATCTTCAGGACAGCCGTGTGGCGTAATCGCTTAGCGCGCTGGGTGTTCATAACGCCTTACCGGAAGGTGAGAAGTTCGACTCCCGCAGGACTTTTTTCCGTTCTTTCTTTTTCTCTCCTTTTTTTTGGGGGGGGGGGGGCAGTTCAGCTTTACTCCGATGTCATTTATCATATTATTTTATCAAGTGTACCTAACCCGTGAACACGGCTGCTCTATTTCCCTTGTTTTGTATTGGAGTTTGGAGATTGGGTTTGCTTCATTAATTTTGTCACACTTAATGTTGTAAATTGCCCCTTGTTACAGTGTCCCGCTTGCCACCTTTCGTTTGCTCTTTCCTTTTCTCTTCATTGGTTATTGTTATACTGTAACAGGATAGGTAGGAACATGTACGTTTAAATAACTTGCAGGAATGGGAGCTGAATTGATTAACTCTAGTCCAGGTGTATGGCGTCTCGCTCATCTCTTTGAAATTCCAGGTTGTTATTGTTTGACCCAATAACGGAGTTGTAGACAGGTTTTATGTTGCTATAGAGGTATCTTGTGCCAAATGAATGGAAGGCATCACTGTTTAGTAGTAGTAATGAACTTTTTCATGTTGTAAATGATATAAAGATATGAATTTCACATCCAATCTTCGGGACAGCCGTGTGGCTTTATAGTCGCTTAGCGCGCTGCATGGTCATTATGCACTACCTTATTATAGGACGAGATGTTCGAGACCCGCAGGACGCTATTATTTTTTTTTCTCTCTCTTTATTTGTTTTTCTTTTGGCAGTTCAGCTTCATTCCGATGTCATTACCCCACGACACACAGTCACTCAAGTTCCCCCCTTTTTTTGTCGGAGGCTGGAGGTTGGATTTGCTTCGTTTATCATACGTAATGTTGTAAATTGCCCTTGGTATACAGTGCCCCGCTTGTCACCTTTCGTTTTCTCTTTCCTTTTCTCTACGTTTGTTCCTGTTACACTGCACAAGACAGGTCGGAAAATAATTTACATAACTCAACTGGAGCAGGAATGGCAACTGAATAAATTAACTCCAGGCCAGGTGTATGACGTCTAGCTCATCTCTTTGAAATTCCAGATTGTTATTGTTTGACCCAATAGCGTAATAAAAGTAGGTTTTATGTTGCTATAGAGGTATCTTCTGCCACATGAGTAGAAGGCATCACTGTTTAGTAGTAGTAATGAACTTGTTCATGTCCCTCCATGTCAGTTATAGTGTGTTTAATGGAGTTGTGTGTCTATCTGCCAAAGAAAATGGAAAGCTTATTTTCGTCATGGCTGTTTCTCTATACGTAGCCGTAGGTGATGAGTGTTGTTGGTATCTGAGCAGTGAATAACACAACACCAGGCTAAAATCCCCCTTAGTTATACGCGCTAAGCGTTCAATTGATATTTATTATCTTTATTTATGTAGTCAATCACTGCTAATGGAGTTACAGAATTATGTTATGACACCTTTCACTGAAAGTTTGTAAAGCAAAGTTTGTGGACAAGGCAAGCAATTGTACATGAATAATACCATTGATTTCAGAGGGAAATTATGGTATACCTAAATGTAAGGGTATCATTGCTTTGGAATTGCTGAGACAATATTATCTTGGCACGAATGCTTCCACTTCTAATAACTGATCCCTTTGAAGATGTGTCAGTCACGGGTGATCGTCATGATTCATTTTTCACGTAGAAGCTTACGTTCCACACTCTTAGTTCGAGAAGACTTACCATCATACTTCAAATTGTGATTAAAGGTAAAGACTCAAAATCAGACAAGTTGACGTGTTATGTCTATGGAAGGTGATATTTTTTTAAACCATGCATTGACTTGACAACGTTTAAGCACCTTTATCTCAGCTGATTTTGCTCCATTTCCTCTGAAACTTAAGTATGTGGTAGCTCAGACAATAAGCTGCAGTAATCATGCATTTTATTTTTTCAAATCTCCTCATCAGGTTGATAATTTTGCAGCTCAAAACTGAAAATGAGAATGGAATGTGGACCAAACTATTCCTGAATCATCTTTCACATATAAGCTTACGTTCCTCATATTTTCTCGTCAAGACGTACATGGCCGAGAGGATAAAGGCGACGTCACAAGAGACGTGAGGTTGCACACGTATACGGGTTCGAACGCCATAAGAGCACGAAACAAAATACTTATATCTTTTGCTTTTTCCTTTTATGGAGTATTCACCTTCGTCCATGTAGAAATCACGTTTTCATGTAAACGTACACACACACAGGCACAAACACACACACACACACACACACACACACACACACACACACACACAATATCCCTACTGAATATCAATGTAAATTTGTGTTGTGTATAGCATACATAGATAGATTTAAGTTTCGCACAAGATCTTCGGATCTTCCGTGTGCCAGAATCGCTTAGCACGCTGCGTGTTTATAATGCCCGACCGGAAAGAGAGAAGTTAATCGAGTCCCGCAGGACTTTTTCCTTTTATTTCTTTTTTCTTTTTTTCTGCAGTTCAGCTTCACTCTGATGTCATGAGCAAAGCTACTCTATTTCCCTTGTTTTGTATTGGAGTTTGGAGGTTGGGTTTGCTTTATTAAATTTGTCACACGTAATGTTGTAAATTGCCCCTTGAAACAGTACCCCGCTTGCCACCATTCGTTTTCTCTTTCCTTAAGGCTGCTTTCACATAGAAGTATTCGGTATTCGGTATTCGCTATTCGCTATTCGCTATTCGCTATTCGAGCACCGAATACACCTCATCCGCACCGTCAACTCACCATCCCATGTAGTGAGGATTTCTTCCTCCTACATCGCAGCAAATCTTATAAACAATTTCTAAACTGCATCAGAATGTCGGTCTACATGCTTATATTTGCTAACGGGCAAATCCAGACCAAAAGTGTCATTATTTCATAAACGAGAGACGGTATACGCTGCAAGAAAATCGAACAAGCTCGATTCCCACTTTGCTATACTTTTCGCAGGTATTCGGTACTTTCGAATAGTGCCCTCTTATGTGAACCGGTGTGAGGAAATCCTATCGTTCGATTCAAGCTATTCGCGTGCCCTTGAAAAACGAGCCCGAATACCCGAATAGTATACCTCTATGTGAAAGCAGCCTTTCTCTTCATTTGTTCTTGTTGTACTGTAGCAGGATATTTAGGAACGTGTACGTTTACATAACTAACAGGAATGGGAACTGAATTAATTAACACTAGTCCAGGTGCATGGCGTCTCGCTTATCTCTTTGGAATTCCAGGTTGTTATTGTTTGACCAAATAACGGAGTTATAGACAGGCAGGGAAGGAAGTGACTTGATATTGCTTCATAATGAGGAATTTCGGGCAACACCTTTCCAAGTGTAGTGATTATGACGGGGTTCTCTGTGATTTATTTTCGTCATGGCTGTTTCACTAGTTAGCCATAGGTGATATATGTTGCTGGCATCTGGGAGAATAGAACAGATCAGTACCAAACTGGAATAGCCCTATAAGCAATGTGGTAAGCGTTCAATTTTTTGCATTATCTTTCTTCTTTAAAGTCAATCACTACTGATCGAAATACACAATATAATATGACACGTTCCACTGGTAGTTTAGGAAAAGGGAGTTAATGCACGATGCAATGATAAATGTGCTACCATTGATTTTAGAGACGTCATTGTGGTGTGGTACTGGTGATGGTAAGGGGACCATAGATTGCTTTTAAAGTAATGAGACAATCATTGGACCTTTGCATCAAGACCGTATTCCCATCTAGAATATAAAGCATGTTCGTGCAGTGTTTTTTTTTTCTTTTTTTATCCTGACGTGGACATTTTCTTTTTCTTGTTTTTAATTTAAGAATATTATATCTAAATTTGTTTCTTTCCCCTAACATTTTTTTTTTTTGTTGAATGTAAAGTTGGACGTTCCGGGACCGAGTAGAAGAGCAGCGATTTAGTTACAGTTTCAATGCATCTTGTTTACCATCTTCTCTGACATTAAATTGATGGTTATTATATTTGACATTGTCTGTCTATTTGCCTGTTGATGCTCATAAAACACTGCTATAACAACTAATACATTGCTTCACTTTTCACACGCAATGGTATGGATTGCAGTTGTGCATGCAGTTTTCCTTTTGCCACCTCTCGTTTTTCTCTCCCCTTTTCCCTCACTTTGGTTTTGTTATACTGCAGATGGGAATGATTACAATAACATAACCCAACTTGAATTAGGAATGAGAACTGAATAAATTAACTCTAGGCCAGGTGTATACAGCGTCTTGCTCATCTCTTTGAAATTTCAAGTTGTCATTGTTCGACCAACGGAGTTGAAGACAGGCTTATGTTGCTATAGAGGTATCTCGCGCCACATGAATGGAATGCATACGCTGGTTAGTATTAGTAATGAACTTTTTCATGTCCATCCCTGCCAATAAAAGTGTGTTTGACGGGGTTCTGTGTCATTCTGCCTACGAGAAAGCAAAGTTTTATTTTCGCCATGGCTGTTTCTCTATGCGTAGCCGTGGGTGATGGGTGTTGTTGGCATCTGGGCAGTAAAGAACCGAGTATCATGCTATAATACCCCCCGTTAGGTTCTAAGCGTTCAATATGGTGATATATCTTTCTTCTTTATCATATCAATCACTGCTGATGGAATTACAGAATTATGTTATGACACGTTTCACTCAAAGCTTAAAAAAACAAAGTTTATGCACGATACAAGTAATGGTGCATGAGTCCTATAGGCCATTGGTTTTAGATGAGAAATTATGAAATGCCTATAGTAGTGGTGTCATTGATTAGGAATTAATGACACGATTAAACACTCCTTCCACTTCTAACTGTCCCCTTTGAATGTTTGTCGATCACGTGAGATCGTCATAAATTATCATTCACGTATAAGCTTACGTTCAAAGTGTACTCTTAGTTGGAGGAGACCTATAGTTACATGGTTAAAGGTGATGTCTCTTTCGCTAGAGCCGTACGTTTGGCCCGTTTTTCTTCTGCCCTTTTCTCTTTAATTGAGGTATCACTTTCGTCCAGGATAAATCACATTCTCATGTAAACAGACTCACTTGCTCTATATCCCTTGTTTTGTATCGGAGGCTTCATTGGTTTTACTGCTGGTAAATCTCACAGGCTTGTATATACCTGTAAGAGCTCTCTGAACCGATCATTGTGATAGCAAGATTAGAGGGAGTCATATTGGTTATGTAAATAATGGTCAAAGGTCATGTTTTAAAAGGCCACTGTTAAAGCCAGGATGGTTACAAACTCTTAATTGTCATGTTTTATTTGTACGTGCCGAGGATCACTTGGACCCCGTTTACAGTGCGAGGCTCGGCCGCGTCTCGGCCGCGCCGAGCCCACCTTCATTTCGGTGTAAACGCGCAAAAGGCCAAATGCGGGGCCAAAATTGGCCTCGCATTAGGCCACGCTCTGGAGGTGGTCTCGGCCGCGGCCGAGCCGCGGTCGCGCCCGGCCTTTTTCTCAGTGCAAACGCAAACTGGGCTAAATGCGCGGCCAATTTTAGTCTGGCTTCCAAACCCTCGCCTGTACTATTTCGCTATTCAGGATATTAACCACTTCAACGTCGAAAACTAGTGTAGTTTAATGTGGTTTTGTCCTGCAAAGGATTTTCTCCTTCGGCAAAGGCCTTTGCCCGAACATGCACGGAATTCAGTTGGCAAAGGATCTGAAAACCAGACAATACCAAATTGCGTTTGTTTAAAAGTAGAGCGCCACTACGACAAAATATTGAAAGGTTTGAATCAAAAGCGCGGCCGAGCCCGGCAGTATAAACGGACTAAATTGCGGGGCTTGGCCTCGCAATTGAGGTTGGCCTTGGCCGCAGCTCGGCCGCGGCTCGGCCCAGCCCCGCACCGTAAACGGGGTCTAAGTTTATGCACTGTACGTACTCAAAAAGTCCGTAAATCGACTTAGTCGCACACGCACAAAATTTCCACTTAGTTTGTGGGACAGAAAAACAAATGTGATCTGAATAATGTAGGCCCAAAAAAGTTCAACTAAGTATCTCATTATAACTTCAAGGTGCTATATTATATTCTTTTTTTTTTTTTTGTCGATCACGGATGACCGACATCTGATGACCCCAAGCGTATCACCTAACTCGTCTTCAGTGTGACGAGTTTCATATCTCGTCTTAAATTCTATTTAAAACCCTGTATCGACTAGGTGAAAAAGAAAAAAAAAATGGAGGAGGGCGCGTGCGCCCCCATTTAATTCAATCCCACCCTTTAGGGAATTCTTGGATCCGCCTCTGCGATCATAATTACGAATGCGGGTTCAAATACAGGCAATGACAGAGCTATTATACCGCGCATTAAGTGACCTGTATTATGCCTGATATTAGTAAACCTTTAGACGTCTCATGTGACAGAGGAAGAAAGTTGTTTTTTTTTTTTATTCTCCATGATGGGTGCATGTTTTCCCCTCACTGCTCCTAGCTGCACACCCCCATCCACAAGTCGAGCATCCAAAAGCCATCGTTACATCACGCAGGCAAGTTCGATTACACCGTGAAATGCTTGATAGCAATGAGGGTCAGGCGTAATGTATAGGCGCTATATATATATATATATATATATATATATACATGTGTATATATATGTATATATATGTATATATATATATATATATATACATGTGTATATATATGTATATATATGTATATATATGTATATATATGTATATATATGTATATATATATATATATATATATATACATTAATGTATATTGTAATGCAATTGTATTTTATTCTTCTGACTTTTATTTCGACATGCAATCATCATAATGTCAACTTTAACTAACACAATGCCTTGAAATTCCTCAGGTTCAGGATGGAATCCTTTGAATGGCCCTTTACAAGTTTTCAACTTACTGGGCGTCATCGTAGGTAATTCAGGTAATTCAGGTAAACAAAGAAAACTATGATATCACATTTAAGTTTTAGTCGTTTACCCACCCCATCTCGTCATGAATACTGTACACTGATGTGTCTCTCTTCTTTTCTCCTGCCGTCATTTTTTTTTTTGTGTTATATTCTACAGCAAACCTACTTTGCTTTAAAAGTTCATTATCCACCAAAGAGCACCGTCCGAGATTAACCATACTACACTAAAAAATCGGATACAAGCGATCTGTGACCCCCCCCCCCCCCCTCCCCAGCTCGGTATTGTGCTTGTGTTTGTGTGCACTTTTCTATTTAAACCCCATTCGAGCCATTCAGTTCCACTCGAAAGGCATTTACCCGCTCTCTTAATATTCAGGCATGTGTAAAGGGAAGTCTTTCATAGATATTTCATGCAAGGAATAAAGTGAGAGAGAGTGAAAGTGTGTGTGTGTGTGTGTGTGTGTGTCTGTATGTCAGTGACTGAAAGCGAAGGGCATAGAGATAGAAAGGCGAGATAAAGTGATAGATAAAAAACAGAGAGGAAGGGAGAGAGAGGGGGAAAAAAAGCAAATAGGTGAAGTACGCGGAGAGACAGAACAAGGTTAAGACCCAGATTTTATCAGAGTGGAGCAAACACTCTTTGCCAGATGAAAAGGAAATATGGGCAAAGTTCTAGACAGAGGGAAGATTGAGGAAGATCGATGAGGAAAAAAAGAAAAAGACTCAGAAATGACGACAGGAGAGACTGAAAAAATCATATGAGGCGTATACATCAACAGGATTAAAGATACGGAGAAAAAAATGTGAAATTTCCTCATTGAACACATAGACTGAATACTAGTTTCCTCAAGGAAATGTCCTTACTCTGGTAGTTCGCATGCTGGTTCATTAAGGGAACCATTATTGAAGTTAATTGCAAGGTCTCTCATCTTGACCCATCTGCTTCTAAAAGGCCGCCAAAATTTGCACATCTATCTGGGAAAGTGATAGATGGAAACAACTGAAATGCAGTCACTACAACGGTCAAACGCTATAACGGCTTTAATGCCTGAAAATGACTGGCCCGTTGAAAACGTTGACAGACCGCTTTAAAGTTGAGAGTATAGTAAAGGAATACAGTCGGGGGGGGGGGGGAGGAAATTATCCAAGACAGAGTGTGAGTTAGAGAGAGAGAGAGAGAGAGAGAGAGAAAGAGGCACCCACGCTTATGAATGCAAGACGTAGATATAGTCGCAGTGTCGAATCGCGGTATAAATGCAGTCTATTTTGTTTTCAGGAAGATGTGGAGACCATCTCAACATAAAAACAAACAAGTAGACATACACACACACACAATCAATCAATCAATTAAAATCAGCAAAATCCACGACAGGTTGTTTGACTCTAGGAAATAATAAAATGTGACAACTATATCTCTCTCTGCTACGCATGAAAAATTTCTAGTGTTTACCTACTGACTTATACCGCTGTCTACTGAAGATATGAAATTATTGGCGTTTGTCATCTCACAGACTGTAAAGTCAGCAACTTGAGCGATAAAAGACACGCCAGGTCAAAGTTAGGAACCATAAACTCTGGCTTCTTTGAGTATATTCTATGCCATGTCTTTGCCTTTTTTTATGTGAGGGTTTAGTGTGTGTGTGTGTGTGTGTGTGTGTGTGTGTGTGTTTGTGTGTATGATATTACAGGGTGATAGCAGCAATAAATCAATAAATAATTGAACGGAGTCATTATAATTGCTCGCAGGAGCTCTGCATAACTCGCTGCACTGTTAATTTCAATGCGATCCACACGATCCACATGTTATTGTCCAGTTTAAATATTGCAACAGCTGAAAACGCAGCAATATAATTTTCTCGTACGTTTACGGCTTCATTATACCCTGGGTGTCACTAAAACAAAAAATCGAGAAATAAAGTCGTGCTGTTTGCAGTTCCATATGTTTCTCTCGATTCGATTCGATACACTCACACAATTTGTGACAATCCTGACATGGGTCACCTTAATAGTCGACCCATCGAATGATTCCTATAGTAGTGCATTTCGGGGGGTGTTTAGGGTGCTTCTTTTGAAGATACCCTGTTTGGTCGAGGACGCAATAATCATTTGGATATTGTGCTTTTCTCAACGTTTAGCGAGTCTGCCAATTATAAGCAATAAGATTTGAGACAAGGTTTGGAAGCCTTTAGCAAATAATACATAACTCCTTATGAGTCTACTATCATCTATGAGGACATGAGTTACAATTGATCCAAAAAGCTCTCACATTTAGAGATGACAGTCAAAACGCTTTTCCAAGCATGGGAAGAGCATAAACACCATTAGAAAATAGAGCGGCAGTTCCCTTACATGGTAGGCCTAGCTCTTGTGATTCGGATGAAAATACATGTAGAATAAAAGATATTCTAAAGACATACCTTCTTTTCTTGGGAATCGCTTTCATGCGTTCTTCAAAACCATGCGACGGGTGAATCGGGTTTAATGCATGTGGTTGGAAAGTTTGTTGAGACCACCGTGAATTGCCTTCTCAGACGTTTTCAGCACTACCCCTGAGATACGAAGTGTAATTATGATGGCGGGTTTCCCTCTTCCTCTGCTTTCAGACGATATTTATGTCGGAGGATATTTGAGCAGGAAATCCGTCGTGATCCATAAACTGATTGTATAAACTAACCGGAGTAGGAAACGATCAAAAGGCTCGCTGGTGAAACACTATGAATTAACTGTCAACATTTGCTGAGCGCCGTGATTTCCTGCCTATAGTTTCATCGCAGACGACTCCACAGGTTGCTATGTGGGCGCGATATACGAGCGCGTTTTTTTCACAGTATCGTCCGCCGCACCGATCGCATGTTTCTTCTGTTCGACCGTCTGCTAGCTACTGCTTGATGAGGCCCCCAAAATGTGTGCAAGCGTTCCTCTCTTAGCTTCTCGCACAAGAATCACTTCTGATCCCCACCCCAACCCTCGGCGTAACGCCTTAGCTTTTATCGGAATATTTGTGCCGAGGAATAATCGGTCGTTCACTTTTACATTGATCTGTCGCTCCGTGTATCTATCTCTCTGCTGTGAAGCAAATAATATTCTGAAGAAACGAAGAAAAAAAATGTGTGTCCATATATCCAGTAATCACATAGCATGATATCTAAGCATTAAAAAAAAAAAAAAACACTTCAGAAAGAAAGCAGAAACAGCTTACTTTTACAGGGGCGAATCCAGGAATTCCGTAAAGGGGAGGTTCCTTTACAAAATTAAAGGGGGAGGGGGCGCACGCACCCCTATTTTTTCCTTTTTATTTCTTTTGTTTTAACAAAAAATAAAAAATAAAGAGGGGCGCGCGCCCGGTGAGCCACCCTCTGGATCCGCCGCTGTTTTATGTACCTGATGTACAACCCACCCCCAAAAAAGAAACACAAACAACAGCATCAAATAAATTATGCATTAAACGCTTGAAGACTTATTGACAGCAAAAACAAACAAACAAACCAAAGACAAAAATTGAAATGACGGAATTAGCTTTGTGAATGGATTTCCTGAGACACATACAAAATGAATACACCTATATCTTTGGAATACATTTTGCAGTGTCTTGCCTTGCTATATAGAAAATAATACTATATAGGCCCATATGGCCTAAAGATCATTATGGTATTATACATCATAATCTGATGTGCGTATTGTAACGAAGATAAAGGATTTAAAAGAGGAAAACGCTATTACGACATTCTCTGTAAATGATCCTCTGTGTTATAGTTCCGTTTAAAAACACGGGTAAGAAGAACGAATGGGGCGTCCACTGTGATAGACTAAATCTTTGCAAATTAGCCATACAATTTTCATTATTGATGGTGCGAGGAAAGACAACTCCATAACGCTATTACTAACATTGTTCTCCAGTTGTATTGAAAATACGAAGCTCTCAAAGCTACCGACATGCCTACGGCTGCGGATGAATGGTAGGCCTATGTCTACGCCGCTGTGAATAATTGCTACCAAACTGCAATTAATTAGGTTGCCCACCGGCTATATCCTCACGATATGACGAAACGATTAAATGTGACGTGATATCTACCTAGTGCTGCTGGCAGAGAAAAATGAGGACATACTCCCACACAAACTGCACACATCGTTACAAATCAATGTAGGTATATGAAATATACTGCGATATCTCACAGAAATTATACTAGTGTGGATAGACTCTCTGTGCCCTTGATAGCTGAATAAAATAATGGTCACATTGATTAAGTGACTCTAGACCTACTTCATTATACAGCCACAACCGTCTGAGTTAGCTTATTAGGTTTGAAAAGCGTTCTACTCACGACCTGTAGATGGGATGAATTTAAAATAGACAAAGATTTGTTGGTAATTATATAAAGCTGATCAAGGTTGTGTCTGTGTCAATGAACACAAACACACATGGCACACACAAGCATACATTATTGACATGCATACACGAATAAATGAATAACGTAAAAACAAACGTACAGAGTATCTATGATCTTCCCATTGAATGAGTCAACATGGATTACAACAACAAAACAACAACAACGAATGCAACTTATATGACAAGATCTAAACACTTACTCCATCACTATCCTTCATTAATTAAATCAACCCTTGTGTAAGATATTACTGCTTTTAGCAGTGGAATAGTGTGATTAAGCATGTCTTGGGGGCCTCTCATTTCTTAAGACCCTTTATACGAACTACACTTTCAACTCTTTTATTAGTCATGAATAAAATGTTTTAATAGAGCATGCTTGATTTCAGCATAATCTGATAATTTCTACATTGCTGTTGCTATGGAGTTTTACTTCCTGTTTTCCGTTCCATTCATTGCAGAGAGCACGGCTTGCAGTTAGCGCTTACTTCAGAGCCATCTCTTCCTAAATGCACACTTTTACAGAGTGTGTGGCTTTCTTTCCAACATTAGGGGAGTCCATTTGTATTAAGTTACACATCAAAATCAAAGTTTAAAGTCTGCCCTTTCTGAATCTGTTTAAGATTCAACGTTGATGAATAATTTCGGAGCTGCGATGGCAAAAATATACCTGCTATCTTCAGTAAAGGTTACCAAGGTATCAGTGGTGTGCAGGTATATTTCGCACAATACATGACGTAACATAGAAACTGGAAACATCTTTAGTGGAAAGGATAGTGAGTGAACTTTCAAATAAGAAGAAATCGAGGGAGAGTTGTGTTTATTTCAGTAGACAAAATGTATGATTGTTATGTTAAAACTCGAGTGCATCTCTTCTCCAATGGGTTTGTTTGCTTGCCTGTTTGTTTCTTTGTTTTATTTCAGTATAAAAATCGACATATTCCATACAGTAAGAAAAGTGTTTTACATGAAGGTCAAGAAAAAAAGACGGAGGGTAGCCCATTTTCAGTAGTGACAATGATTGTTACTTCTGGTCTTCCATGGGGCCCTGTTTACAGGAATTTCACACAAACAGGGACTGATAATAGAATGAAAATATAACACAATCACACAATCATATGCCATATATTACATAATTGTTCATAGGTTTGGAGCATATAGGAAAAAAAAAAGGACAAAACTTGAGTTAGACTAGGCTTTGGCGAGAGGATCAAGAATCGACGGTTTGAATCTAGTTTGGACAGAAAATATTTCGACTGTATTTGTCAACTATATTTGTGTACGTGAGAAATTCTGATGAAAATTTCGAGGGTTTTAATCACGTGGATTGGACAGTTACAAGACATCATTCGAGGCCAGTGCGAACCAGTGTACCCTGGAAGCAGGTGACACCTTTTTATTTGTATGTCATTATCCCGCTAATGACAAACCACTAGCAATCTTAATTTCAACTCACAAGGGTATTCATATTGCCTCCACACGTAGCGGTGTGCAGCGTGCGCAGTATGCAAACTATTGAATCCTCATCAAGCTGTGGCCTCATCCTCCTGTACGTGCGCGGTTTTTTTTTTTCCCCCCTTTCTTTCTTTCTTTCTTCAACGCAGTCAGTCGTTCGTTGCAGGGTACTCAGTGCATGCATTATGCATGTCTGGCGAAACTTGAGAGATTTGGTCATATGCCTGCAGGGGGTACCAGGGACACGGCAGGCTGCTTTGAGTTTAGTGGCTGATAAACGAGATCGTGGCCAAAAAACAGTGCGGTTTCTATGGATATGGAGGCCTTACGGTTTCTTCCGCACGAAAATTGCAATAAATTTCTTGGGGAAAGGGGGAGGGGAGGGGAAGCTTGATAGGGAAAGTGAGGAAGAGGCGTCTCGGGGAAAAATACTGAGTTGGCCTAAATGCGCTGAAAACATAAAAGCGTTATTCTAGAAGGCCCGCTTTATTCTGTTCATTCATCAGTATTATGTGATCATCGTAACTATAAGGAGTGGGTCGTTATTAAAGTATCATGTGATTTTTTTTTTCCTGCAATGTAGGAAGATAAGAGATCTGTCTGTCCTCCCCAACTTCAAATCATGGGAATCATGTACACAGACAGACGGACACTGACACACACACACACACACACACACACACACACACACACACACACACACACACACACACACACACACACACACACACACACACACACACACACACACATATACTGTATAGGGCCTACAGTTTCCTTTTGATCACTATGATGACTACGATTCAGTAGCAATTCCCATTGGGTCACCGTCATAAAAAGTGATATTTCCTGCGTGAATTTGAAGAGCTCTTCACAAAATTGTGATACCATCTGCAGGATTAGGTCTGTCGTCGGCACATAAATCACGCTTGGACATGCTATATTATTCTGACCATATATATAGATAAATTTGAACACGTATAGTACTTGGATGTGTATACAGATGACAGACGATATGTAGTTCAGATATGTGATCATAAACGTTCATTATTATGCATACTCGCTATTACAGATCTCTCGACAAAAGATAAACGTGGCCGAGAGCTCAAGAACAAAGGAACCCATATACATATAATCGGCTTCCCCCCCCCCCCCACCCCCACCCTCTCTCTCTCTCTAGTAGAAAAGCCAGTTACTATTTAAGGGAACGTACAGTTTTGGTTGAGACCCAATTTCGGATTTCTAACATTTTTTGGTGAAACAATGAGAAACCTCATACGAAATATGAAAGAGCATGTAATTTTATGAGGAATGCAACATTTATTTGATGAAAATTGGTGTTGAAAAGGCTGAGATATCCCAAAAAGAGCGATTCTAATAAAGTGTGGGACCCACACTTTACTACGATCGCTTTGTTTTAATTTGTTTTTGGATGTTTCAGTCATTCCAAATCCGACTTTCATCAAATAAACTTTGAATTCCTCTTCAAATGGTATGCTCTGTACTATATCGTAAGTGTTTTCTTGGTATCTCACAAAAAGTTAAAAGCCCAATTCTCATCTCCACCAATACTGTACCATCCCTTTAAAGGTACGAGATGCAAGAACAAAACAACAACAGTATAACAACAGGAAAAAGAGCAGAAGCTTCACTTTTGCCAGATGGTGATAAATCATTTACTTTGCTGTATATACAATCACAAAAAAAAAGAGGAAACGGCAATTTCTGCAAAACACTGTAACATCACACGCTTCCCCAACATCTGAATTTGTATGAGAGTATTGAATACAACAAAGTTCAAATGTCACTTCACGCAACTTCTTAGGTTTCCGACTATAAGTGGGCTGTGCAACTATGACCCTGACGTAGGCTAGTAGACATCAAATTATTCATACGCGTGCACACAACAAATATGTCTTTAAGAAAAGCAATTGGGGCAAGCCTTGGTATATCTCATAGTGCAGGTGTCAAACACATCGTTAGCATCTACCTATGCTCCTGGTCAAGCTGACTAAAAAAAAAAGCCTGTAGTGCACACAGAAAAAAAAAATCAGATCACTATGAATCAACCAAACAAAACCAACTTTCAATAGCAGCACCTTACTGGCTGCATCACAGCTAAGATTATTGATATTTAATTAATCTGTCATGATTTAATACAACAATAAACTGACAATTCGCTTTTCCACCACTAGCTCACCATGAGAATATTCCATTTAGGTTCTATTTGCATAATTACACATAAAAATTTCATATTTATACATCTGTCATATCACAAAGTATTTACCACACACGAACATAAATGCCAAGCACATTATGTTGGAACAGTCTTATTCCATTGCTAATACATTTGATAACTTTCATGAATAGAAGGGATAGGTATAACATTATGTATACAATCTTACATACTCAATACACCTCAGTGGTTGCATGAATTAATTAACTGTCTCTTCCCTTCCCTATAACCAACTAACTAACGATCTCACTCTCATGTAGATATGTACATTAAAGGGCAAGTTAAAACCAATGACAAAAAACAGTCATTTTGGCTTCAGTGGTTGAGCTGCACATCAGTGTTTAGGGAAGAACATTTGTTATTACAATTGACATTTCTATGACTATTGCTCGTGGTCAATTTTTCCTGACCGCTCTTTCAAATTTGGTTATGTCGACACTTAACCCTAACTAGGCCGGGCTATTTAGGTAGATCATAGAGCCGGGGGGGGGGGGGGGGGGGGGGGGGGGGCCTCCCAGGCCCCCCCTCCAGATCTCGGCCGTCGACCGCGCGATCGCGACGAAAATTGGCACACACATTGCCTATGATGTAATCTAAAGTACTACGAAGTTAAATTTTAAAAAAATATCATTTATGCTAAATTATGCTAATTTATGCATAATGATGCAATGAAATCAGACAATTTGGTATAAATCACTAAATAAAGCTCAAAACGGGCAAATTTTTTTGTGTAAATATTCTTTTTAGTGTCCTAAGCAAATATAAGAGAAAAAAATTGAGCCATCCGAAAAAATTTCTGAAGTATTTTATTGTTTTTTTGAATTTCTTATGTATTTCTTTGTTTTTTCGACTTTATGTTTTCCATTGTTTTTTCGATGAAACTTGTCCACGACATTGTTCCGAACAAGAAAATATGTTATTAATTGATTTTAATCAGTAAAACCCCAAAATAATCATGCTTTTATGAAATTTGAATGTAAGCACAGTTTCCATTGAAATTGTACACGAATTCACGTTTTTGAGCAATTTTTGGTCTGACATGCACATACATATTTATGCAAAACTTCGGAATTGCGCACCCGGGCATCGCAAATTTGGTGTCAAAAGATGCGGGAGACTCGACAGAAAAAAGTCATGAAACGTCGCAGCGATAGCTTTTCGCGTTAGCGATACATCGCGCGAAACGTCGAGGGGGGGGCCTCGGAGGCCCCCCCCCGGCCTAGTTAGGGTTAAGCAACTTCTGGCATCATCTAAGTGCTCCTACTCACGTGCTTCTTCATGCTTAGTTTCCAAATGAGTATTCACAAGCTTATTAAAAACTTACAAATACACCTTAATCCTTCAGGGTTTATCATTCCTGTCGTCAGCGTAGTTTTCCCTACGAATTCAGAAATTTGTCTGGTTGCAAGAGACCAATCATGAGGAGAAAAAGAAACGTTACAAATCTAGTCTGTAGTACAATTAGGTTTCCCGAGAGTAGGAACAACATTTAGAAAAGTAATGCTGGTGGTAAATTGGTATCACGCTGTTCTCCTCTAAATACATACACTCTTTCTTTTCTGTATTTCAGCTCAATTTGCTAAAAGCAGGAACCGCCTTGAAATGGGCATTGCCATAGCAACCTTAGCCTTAGCACCGATGACAGGTTAGTGAAAACAAAACGCTGAGAAGAAACGGTCAAATTGCTTTAACGAGGCTTCCCAAATTCAGTGGAATATAAACTGATATTCCATCATGTGGCTACACATGCCCACAATCTCTGTACACATGGGGACACACGTGAATACTGCCTTGCTCAATGTGCAGCATATAAACGGCGTAACACGGTCATTTCCCTGTATTGTTTCATGAATGGCAGAGGGGAAATAATAAAGTACAAACCAGAACTACTCCAGCCTACAGCTGTTTTTATCAAGCTACCTGCAAGGAAGCACAGGGGATATTTTAAACACCATAATATACATAGTTCTTGACAGCGCCACTGTTCAAATTAAATCATCATGTGACAAAAGTAACCTGATTCAGTTTGTGTTCCGACGTGTATTTCTAATTCCACCTCTACAGTCCTATGCATGTATCTTCAATAATTTGAATATTAGCCTCAAGCCAAAATATGTCTCCAGCACCTAGAGCATGGATGTATGACATAGTATTAGAGAGAGAGAGTGAGAGAGAGAGAGAGAGAGAGAGAGAGAGAGAGAGAGAGAGAGAGAGAGAGAAGAAAAAAAAAACCCCACATAAATCACACAAGAATCAAATACAAAAACTTTTGAAACCTATCAAAGGTCTGGCTGCTCATACACTGCCTGAATAACAGATTCATATTATATGTCTCACCAAAACTGGCTATACCTGTCAGTACAACAAGTGAGAACAAGATGAGAAAATTTAGTCAGTGGCACTGAGAGTTACATATGTATGGCTGTTCATAACAATTAAAATGTCTATACCATTGCTATACATACAATCATACAACACAGGAAATGTATGGAATTAAAACATTGGTATGACTGCTCAGTACAAAAAACTCTAATATGAAAAAACAAAACAAAACCAATAACAACATTAACATATCTTTTCTGAAATGGGGATAAACAGTTCTGTAAACTCTACGTTCTGGCAGAATAGAGAAATATTTACATTCTTGTCCCACTAAATAAATAATGTCAAACTTAATGACTATCTCAGTATCTTTGAAGAAATGAATGGCTGCCACATCCAAATGTGCCCTCCACACTGCAAATGAAACACAACTGGTGTGTCAACACTACAGAATGTATAACAAAAAAACAAATAAAAAAAAAAACACTGTAGAAGCAAGGTGGTACGACACTAATCCCTGACGTAGGAAACAAATATTTCAAGACTGGCAACACAAGTACACATACATCTGTCAGGACTATTTCACAATGTATCCAGTAGCCCTGAGCAGATCAGACGGGTGAACAGCAACTCAATTTGTGTGTCTCCATAAAAATCACAAGTTCCTAAATCCTTGCACACATAAAAACTGATAAAAATCACAGAAATGACAATACTTAGACAAATTGAATGTCACATCCAATACAGCATCTCCACTGGACCAAATGTCAATCCTCAAGTACGCATCACCCTCTCCTTAGGGGATAGCTCCACTCAAGCCGTCACATTCTGGCAAACATTTGCCTAAACCAATGACACTGAAATACCCCACGACGTACTACGTGAGATGAGCTTGGTGTTATGGATTTAATTCCTCATTCAAAGGCAGCCCTGGCATTTTGAAACTGATGTCTTCCTCTATTAAAAATCGCTACTTGCATTGCACTCGACCGCAACAGCTCCACTGGTCAAGAAGAAACGTGTGTTTTCTTTGGCTGGTAGCTTTTAACCAGCCACCAGTACAATCGTCCCTTTGACCCCTTTCTTCTTATTCAGAGATTTACAAACATTGCAACGATTCACAAGAAGTTTGTGCCTACCAGCACTGTCTGATGTACTGTAAATGTGGATATTTTTGCTCGAGTAATCATTCGCGCTGAGTGGGTATTGAGATGAATTTCGCGTGTTTCTAATTCCGCCGAATCTGAACATTTACAAGTGGTACATATCACACGCAAAAATGTTTATGTGCTTTACTTTCGCAGTAGCTTCTGGTTTTGCAAATGCGCAAAAAATGTCTACAATGCAAACATTTCCACTTGAACAGAATATGTTCTGCTCCCTATATTCGTGTAAAATACACAAAAATAGAAACTTCCCACATACTGTATTGTTCCTCTCCATAACGATTGTCCTCATACGTACAATACTCAAGGCTTAGAGAAAGAGGGTAAATATTAAAGAATCGTCAGTGACTCGTAATTCTCATGCTTGAGGTTTCTGGAGCAAATGAGAAAGGTCAAAACTACAAAAACTGTCCACAGGCACAAAAAAAATAATTTCCTGTTGTGCTTCTTCCTCCCTTTCATCCACATGTTTATTTTTGCACAGATGCAAAAAACAATTTTTTGTTGTGTGTGGGTTTTTTGTGTTGTTTGTTTTTTTGTTTCCTTTCATTTTAGATATATGCTGGAATAGCAAATTTAAAATCAGCATGCGGATTTTAAAAGGCACAAAAATCTACAACAAATGATGATATCCGTGCAGCACCACCATAACCATGGTGTTGCACAGCAAATCAAATGAGTTCTCATAGACGGAGAATGGGGGGGGGGGGGAAGAGCAGCAGCTCAAGCCTATGGGTTGGAATAATTGCACCTTTGAAATATGATAACATAAATTGTGAATTTAAAAAAAAATGACATAAAAAGTAAGTGTTGTCAGAGAGATACATATTCTTCATTTCAGACTTTCCTTTTTTTCTCTGCCGGCATTCCGCTCCTTCAGCCCACATACTGCACTAAAAAACTATACGACCATAATGCAGCATCCACGTAGACGTACATGTACTTTGAAAGCATAAACAAACAACCACTACCATGTTTAAATCCCTGAATAGTCACCCTACTCCCTCTCAAATACACAAATAAAGCAGACATTAGAACAAATCGATAATCACAAAAACCCTGCCCAAGGAATTGTACACCATGAGTAGGTATCTATTACAGGAAAAAGAAAAAAAAAAAAAAGAGGATTTTCAGTTCCATGTTAGCTACTGCACTGTATCCATGACTGCATACCCTCATGAAATAATCACAATAATCACACTGCATTCTCAGTTATGTACAAAGTTGTGCGTTTGATGACTTTCTGTTCATTCACGGAGAATGAACTTTTGCAGAATTATGTACAACTGGGGAAAGTATTTGCAAACTAGCATTGATTTACAACTCTTTCGTAAGGGGGAAACATTTCCCGACACAATGTACAGCTTTTGTTGGGCGCAGGACACGATCAAAGAAAGAGTAAGTATATCACTAGACACACAGGTGAATATATATCTAGAAGGGTCAACTCACTTCACCAGTCCAGATAAGTTTTGCCCAAAGTGAAAATTTGTGATCTTGAGGACAATTCCCTGTATCATGGTGTGACTTCTTCCCTGTATCTAAGTTTTGTTGAGACCAGTCAGCACGTTCTTACCCGACCTCTGAAGGCAGACTTAATGGGGATAACTAATAGTAATTCATTACGTTTTGGTTTCTTTCTGTTTGTTTGTCTGTTTTTAAAAACTCCTTCATGGAGTTGGGCTGGAGAGCTGCTTTTAATTCTGTGTACTTGTATAGATAGACAGTATTGGCTCTTTTGGCAAATTTAGCTTTATAAGCATATGTGCACTTCGGTCGCAATTGGGCTACTGCCTCGAAGATCACATAGGGATAGTTTGGTGAATCAATATAGTTCAAATTACTGTTTTTAATCAATACTGGTTGTAGGATACGACGTATCTCCTCTTCAATATTGTCAGAGCTACAAAATTGCAGCCAATACTCATCAATCACCAATTCTTCTCCTCATTTATACTATGTAATTTAAATTCATGAAGGAGCAAATCTTATTGTGGGGAGAAACCCCGTAATTTGGGAAGACACAGTCAGCTAATATTCAACAGACTCAAAGGCGACACAAGGCAGCAATGACATACACAATAAGGTTTACCATAGGGAGTTTTTGATAGCCATACATGTTAGCTACTATATATACGCACACACAATTTCAGTGTCTACCACCTCAAAAATGAAACCAAAAGAAAAATCTATGACCTAAACACCTGCCATAAATAAATTCGGTTAACATTTATTGAAATAAATACCAAGACGACATATCAACTTCTGATAATTTTCTCCTCCTTTATCATTTTGGCCACATTTGCAAATATACTATCTACAATTTTGGTCTATGTACACAGCGCTATGTGGTGCTTGAATGTAAAATGTTTCAAGATGAATTTTGTTTCTTTGTTTTCTTTTTTAAGCCTACAAATAAGGAGAAGAGATGAATGAGAGATTACCAAATTAGCAAAATTTCTTTCATGATTCCTTGATCTGCAAGACTGGTTTGTTTGGGGTTCTCTGCTCATCATAAACAATGAAAATTTAACGGCATCTGTCCCCATCAGAACACAATTAGTTTTGAGCATAGAAGACAGACAAGATTTTACTTTATCTCAAAAAAAGATAAAAAATATGCACTATATCACTCATTTTGGTTCACGAATATGATGGCAAAATACAGTAACAAGCATGGCTTTCTTGAATGACTAGTCGTCCTTGTCGAAAAGTGCCAAGACGTCGCTGAGGGCTTTCTCGATGTTGTCACCGAATCTGTACGCATCCTGCAAGATACAAAAACGGATATGAAAGATTGCGCTATCCTGTGCTGCATTCTCAGACGTTTCATGAACATGCATGGTGTCACCACAGCGATGAATATCACTAGAACAGAAATTGAGAAATTCTGACCGAACGCATAGATTTTCAGTGTTATGTGGTCATACTGCTCAAGTTTACGACACTGTTGACTTTTGCTAAAAAAAGATGTCTTCATTCAGTTAAGCAGGACAATTTGACAGTTGAGAGCTGTACAACAGCCAAATACTTGAACATTGTATCAGTAGAGAAATAAATTGGTACGCCCTTGCAAGAGCTTGCTCTTTCAAGGTTAGAGTGCACTAATCTTTTTTGTTTTTAATAAGTATTTGAGTTTGATTTTCAGCAAAGAAACTATCATTACTCTGAGAATTACTACCTTGGAAAACCTTGCTTTCTTGTGGGCCTCTCATCAACATTCTATATTTATAAACCACTCATAATTGTAACATAGAGGTAATGCTTTCCAATAACCCGATGAGTCAAGGAAATATGTGTATGTATATCAGCGTCACATCACTACAGAAACCTAACAGACTTTCCCTTTAAGATTCTCTTTCCTCTTCTTCTGCTTATGACTACAGCGTCATTGGATATTCAGAGCATTCAACACTACAAGAAACACCACAGTGGTACCATAAAACATGCACACTAGTAATAATGAGCATGGTATTTCTGTGCCCTGCATGCAATAAATTGAAACAGTGGATTCATTTTTTTCCCCTTTGATTTTCTACTGGACAAAGCGAAGAATTCAGCGAGGCTCAAACCAATCACAAACTGCTTGGTGGGCAGTATCTCAACTGGATGTCTGTACTTAATATTGGAAATGCTGCACGAACAGGGAACACCTGAGTAGATGTATTGGATTTCTGCCACACCTCTATGTGTAGTTAAGCAATGTAGCTGTCCCCTCTGTTAAAGCATGCCAGGCTGAATCTATGTGTTTCTTGCCAGGCAAAATTGGCTCTGGGTTTTGCCTTATAAGGACGATTTAATTTTGCTTAACCATATCATCTACTGACTACAGCCCAGAGATCAGTGTTATGGAAGTGTTTCAAATCAGATAATGAGGCAATGAGTTCAGTAATTATGACAACAGCCAGCAAACAACCAAATCAGCTGTAAGCATTTAACCCATTCTATACTGAATTCTGAAATCCCCAGACTTAATACACAGGCCACCGGGTTCCCACATAAAATGAGTTAAGTTGAAGATGTGGTAACTGCAATCATTCTGACATGAATAATTGCAAACAAATTTCTTAACCCTAAAAAGACTGGGGGGGGGGCCTAAAAGGCCCCCCCCCCTCGACATTTCGCGCGATTACTCAGCAACACGCAATGCTCTCGCCGCGATGCTCTTTGACTTTTTTCTTTCGAGTTTCCCGCACATTTTGACACCAAATTTGTGACGCCCGGGGGTACGGTTCTGAAGTTACATAACTTTTTGTACATGCACGTGAGACTGAAAATGGCTCAAAAATGCGATTTTGTGTACAAAGTCAATACAAATTGAGTTTTATCACATGGTTCATATAAATATGCTTATTTTTACTCTCAATGGCTACCATCAATTTGTTTTAGTAGTATTATGCTTCAAAAAGGGTCTGCCACAAATTTTGCTGAAAAAAACAACGAAAACAAAAGGTCAAAAAAATTAAGAAATACATAAGAAATTCATAAAACAATAAAATAAATAAGAAATTAATTTTGATACTGAATTTTTTTTCAAGTACATTTGCTAAGAATGCTACAAAGAATATCTAGACCAAAAAATGAGCACTTTTGGAGCTTTATTTACTGATTTAGATAAAAAAAGTCTGATTTCTCGCATAAATTAGCATAATTAATCAAAATAAAATAAAAGAAGACTATTTTGGAAAATTTAAATATACGATCTTGTAGATTACATTGCACACTACCATCGTGCAAATTTCCGCGGCGATCGCGCGATCCATGGCCGAGATCTTAAGGGGGGCCCTTTAGGCCCCCCCCCCCCCCCCCAGTCTTTCGAGCTACCAAAATAGCCCAGTCTTTTTAGGGTTAAAGGACAAGTTCACCTTCATTAACGTAAGGATTGAGAGAATGTAGCAATATTAGTAAAACACATCATTGAAAGTTTGAGGAAAATCGGACCATCCGTTCAAAAGTTATGAATTTTTGAAGTTTTTGTGCAGTCACCGCTGGATGAGAAGACTACTGCAGTGTAGGATGTCACATGCGTACAACAATATAAGGAAAATATAAAGAGAATTTCACAAAATTTCATCTTTTGAAAATAGTACACATTCTCTTGACTCGTTACTGACATATGTTATGGGTAATATTATTCCCATTGCCTTTAGAAAGAGGCAAGTCAAGTGCTCTTTACCACTTTTATTATGCGAAAAAAGTGAAAATATGTTGAATTTTCTTTACATTTTCTTTTAGAGTATATACTGTTGTACTCATATGACATCACGAGCCTTAGTAGTCTCCTCATCCAGCGGTTCCAACACAAAAATTTTTTAAATTCATAACTTTTGCATCGATTGTCCAATTTTCCTCAAACTTTCACTGATGTGTTCTACTAATATTGCTGCATTCTCTCAATCCTTATGTTTATGAAGGTGAACTTGTCCTTTAACCACCCTCCTCCTCCCCACCCCATACGAATGACATCAGGATAGACAGCAGAAGCTTACAGTGTGCGAGGAGCTCTTCTTGCAGGAGATGTGGAAGAAGATGAGGTTTTCTCCGGCGATGATGTACGAGACTCCGTAGCCATCGTCTGCAACCTGCAGGGAAAAGACAGAGTGACACTAAATAATTTACCAGCATGGCATTGTTTCACCATTTACCCCAATTAGCAACTCTATCCATGTTTGTTTGTTTAGTTTTTGCTTTTTTATATGCCCTACAGACCTTGAAGGACTATAAGCAGTAATAAAGATGCAGTTCTTGTGGAAAATGTCTATGAGAGAAAAGAGCAATAGATTTCTCTGAACAATATGCCAGGCACAGAGTTTCCCATGATATGTGTGAAGAGTAACAAATACATGTGTAAGTGTAAAAGAGATTCTAATAGAAATGTTTGTTCTTTATTAAAAGGATGTCCAACATCAAGTTATTGCTTTTTGAATAGGAGGACAAACACTGACTGGAAAAACAGTGCATGAGCAGTTTTCAGAGAAATTGTAACATGCACCATAATGCTGTGTTCATTAGACAATGCACGCCTATTTGCTAAAGATAACCATAGGAGCACAGACATATCGATATGACACAACCATTTAAAAAAAAAAATCTCTACAGTTATTGACTCTTTTCTGTGATAGACTTGAAAACTGTCCCTGATAACATCAGAACTACGTTATTGCCTGAACTCATAAGGTCAGTATCCGTTCTAACTTGAAAGAATTCTAAAAAACAAACAAAAAAAAACAAACTTTGCTTTCTCATTTGAGGCATTGTTTATTTTTTAAACATCATGCATCTTGTCGTCACAACTTACTGACTGATTATATTTATTTTGATATATTTAGAATACAAATATTTTTTTAGCATGATATGTTTTGTACACTCATATTATTTGTTGAAAATGAAAATGAATAAATGAAATGAAATGTGTTGACAGTAGGATTGAAACGGATCTTCTTACCGGTCCGAATCCTCCGCCAGCAGACAGGCATTCGGGGTTCTTGTTGACGTCGACCCGGCCGGTCTGGGAGGGCGGGGTCTGGCTGGAAGAGAGGAGCCATGGCTCGCTGAGAACCTGAAGGAGAGATGAGAAAAACGCAAGGTGTGAGCGGAAAAATCATTAACATCTCACATGTTACCTTCGCATAGTAGCCCTGTCTAGAATGCTGAAATATCTTCACAACACTTGGTAAGCTTTAACGATGCCTTTACACCATGTTACCAGCAGCCAAGGCAGCCTCCTTTACCTGAAACATAATGCGCCGTGGGTAGATGAGACATTCTCCTGTTTTCCCCCTTTTCATATTTAGTCTTGTTCGTTCCAGTCCTCACCCCAGTGAACATAAAGCTATCAGATGCTGTTCTCACGGCATCTGGTCAGGCTACACTATCAATATTTTCCATCGCTGCATGCTATGGACTGCCTCCAAGTTTTGTTATGGCCTATTAAATGCCGTTGTGTTTTGTTGCGTTCAACCCATTTTATTATGGCCTACAAGGTTTCTCATTAGCGCCGGGACTGCCGTGACAAATTTTTGACAGTTTAAAAATCTGACACGGCATCCACGGCAATCACAGCCTGTCACGTTCCCATATCCCATCTCACCGCGTTGTCTCATGTCCACTCCGTTTTGTTCATGGTGGCCTGAAACGTGACTGCCGCGGCCACCAGGAACATGGTGTAAATGCAGCATTACTCTGGAGTTACACTGGACTGTATACCCAACATGTCAAAAAATCACATTGCCCCACATGAGAAAGATATGGTAACCAAAGGAGAAGTGAGGCTTCTTTGCTTAATTAACTTCAGAAGTGCTAGTTAAGTTGAACAACTTTTTGTATGTCCTCTATTCATTACTGGTACGTAAGAATATATCCACATTTTCAAAAAAAAAAATCACAAAACCCATACAGACATTGCGAATTCAAAGTGACTAAAGCCAATCTTATAATTGAGACAAGACAGAATCTACAAGGAACAGATGAACTTTCTTGAAGACAAGCGTCACCATTTTTATGATCTTTTTTACTTTGTTAACATAAATGTATTCTCCTGTAGAAGTGCCTTGCTCATAAGTGATAGCTAGACTGAAATCATCTTAAATTTTGACATTATTTCATCTTAATTTGTTTAATTATCATCATTATTTCTTTTTTAACATCATGCAAGATGCAAGCTAGTATGATCAAGTCGGTGCTGCGTTTGTGTGTGTGCAAGTGTGTTTGTCTGTTTGTGCATGAGTTTTTACTTTGTGTGTGTGTGTGTGTGTGTTTGTACAAAATCAATCAGAAGGGCTATTACATGGCAGCCACTGCTTTTAACGCATGAAACAAATGACTTGAGCTCCCTCCTGAGAAGTGCACGTACCTTGCTGAGGAAGGGTGAGTCAAGGTTGAGGTACTTGGAGACCACGTAGAGACAGAAGAGGTGCCTGTCCACACCCTTGCCGCACATAGCATCACGGTAACCGGCCACGTGTGCGCTCACAGCCTGTCTGAATTTGGCAAGTCTCTCCGCTTTCTGTAATGGTGTGAAAGAGCAAAAGCAGAGTGAAAATTACTCATAACATTTACTGTTTTATTTCTGAAATACACCGTTGCCTGTGAATCTTTTCTTTTTTTCCCTTTCTTCCTCTCTGTCTTTCTGTCTCTAAAATCCATAAAATCTGACCTCTATTAAACACATAGTTCCATTCACTTTCAAGCGACCCTGTCGACATCATCTTGTAAGACTGATTTCATCATCTCATTTCCTCTCACTATCACTGATGGTGTCATTCACATTGCTTTTTCCACACCCTTCAGTATCACTCGTCGGGTGCCCGTGCATTGGCCGCTAACGCAATACAAATTGTATTGCGTTAGCGGCCAATGCACGGGCACCCGACGCACTGCTTTATTTGTGTTGGTTGACTGGAATATACATGAATGCATGTGGGTACTGTGGTATAGTGAATACAATTCAAGACTCCCAATTGAGGACCCTCTGGTTCCTTAAGGGTCTTGAATCCTCAAGCAAAATATGTAATGGTGCAAAAAAATGTATGATGGTTTATGTAATAAATTTCAAAATATCTGTTATTTACTTGACTGACCATGAGCAGAAAAGTACATAGACAACATTATACTTAGTAGCTCGAAGGCCAGATTCAAAGTTTTAGATGAAAAACTAGGAACAAAAAGTGAAAAGAATTGAGGGACAAAAATCCAGGGCGCATAAAATCTCACCGTGCTGTTGGGGTCGTCCATTGCCCGCGCAAAGTCGCACGACTCCACTGTGCACGACCTGACAGTCTCTGTGCGTCCTTCGCGATACAGTCTGGTCATTGATGACTCGTAGGTCAGGCAGAATTTCTTGGCATCCTATAAAACCGTCACAGGAGGAAGGAAAACAAAAATAGGTATTGCAGACATGAGAAGAGTACAATAAACGGTATCCACATTTTTGTTTGCTGGTACACATGTATCACAAACAGAGCAAATTGTATATCTACATTCTTGTATAAGCACACAACAAACAAGGCAGCACCTACTAAAGGATGTGATTCGTGTGCTTTGCACTTGCCAAAGGCTTACAAGACACCAAACAGACAATGCAAAAAGTGTAAACTGTAATTCAATCACCGGGTTTGTATTCAATGTGAATTTATGGTTAAAACCAAAGCCTCATCCAATTTAACATTACTACTTGTTCACTGGGTACAATTGTAGGAAAGGTCAGATAGCTGTCTTGTTGCTTATAAAAAAAAAACCTTAATTTAACAAAATCTACATACACGTACAGTAACAGTGAATCGAGGCTGAATGACTCTGATGCCCTCCTGCTTCTAACAGGATGCCAGTAAACTCACCCTGTAGTAAGCTAGCTGCATGGCAAGCTGGATGAATGCATCTGGACTGACTCTGCACTTCTTCATGGGGCCCTTGCCAAACTTGTTGTGGACTCGGACGTGAATCTGGACATCGTCCACCAGTTTCTTGGCCACCTGATAGCTGTTGTCGATGATGTCGCTGAGCTGGTAGGATAGAATGAAGAGAACAAATGTGAACATTGCATTTTTTAAAGGCAACGTCGTTGATTCCTCATGAGGTACTACTTAAGATTCGGTGGCT
This sequence comes from Diadema setosum, assembly GCA_033980235.1. Taxonomy (NCBI): domain Eukaryota; kingdom Metazoa; phylum Echinodermata; class Echinoidea; order Diadematoida; family Diadematidae; genus Diadema; species Diadema setosum. Next base: position 37,956,026 of record CM067061.1, read on the forward strand.
ACTGTAAAACATGATATATTCGCCACATGAAAATTTCGCGATTTGGAGTAGACAGCCTTTCTCGCAGCATAACATTTTCGCAAATTGCCACTGGCATCCAGTGCATACTGTGTAGGCAAGAACTTTTGTGTGCATTTTAATTTCACAAATTTCAAATTAAAATGCACGCAAACTTTCCTCGCTTTCCAGTACTCGTACTAATGTGATCACAATCTCTTTGCAAGCATGTGATTGGCCAAGTGGTTCCAGCATTTCCTGGACTTTGGTTTGCTCTAAGTTTTCAATGTTAGCAGTTTGGAACTGTTGCCATTCATGACAGTAAATATGCAATTCCAGGAAATGAAGATGTGGTGCCAGTAATTTACTACAAGCTCTGAAATATCAATTCAAGGAAAAGCCATGATGTTTTGGTCAGGTTAAGAGATATGGATGCATACTGAAGGTGAAATAACAGTCTTAACTTTCATACTGTCTGGTGTGATACAAATTATCTTTAATGACATACATTGCCGGTGAGACTGGCCTACTGGATAAGTTTTGTATGAACACAACAATCTTTCTCAAATCTTGCCTGAGCTTTAACAAAGGTATTTAAACCTCACGAATGAACAGCTCAGTACACTGAAGACCTTGACTCTGATGTTTCACTGTCATTCAGAGAAAGGGGTACCATGAGTGATGCGCAATGACACACTCAGTGCTTCAAGTCATACCAGAGTGATTCATAGGGCAATCATGATCCTACCTCACTAGGGATCTCCCACTCCAACCTCTGAGGGGGCTTGAGGACCCTGGACGACTCCCCCTTGGTATGGCCCTCTGGAGTGTACCCCATGACCAGCATGTCCTCCACGATGGCATCCTCAAAGGCGTGTGAGTAGATTGGGGCATCAGCGCTTTTTGGGGGGAGAGGGAAAGGAGGCCAGCGGAAAAATAGAAATATTATGAGAAACTTGTCTTTTTGTACTATAGGCACCATGCCTTACACACAAATTCAGGGACTGAACGAGATATTGTCTGTCCTGTACTGCAAGGAATACAGTGCACTCCCATCAAAACGAAAACAGTTATAACAAAATTCAAGTTAAAACAAAGTAAAAATTGAGGCCGCAACATTATCCGCTCTGTTTTTTAATTGTTTTTTTGTTCAGTTATAACAAAATTTCAATATAATGAAAGAAAACTGCTGGTCCCATGGACTTCGTTATAATTGGAGTCCACTGTAGTCTGGAACATAGTCAAAGTGTGGAAGTATTTCTGCTTCTCTAAAGTGTCAGTAGATTCTGTGTTATCACTACTTCACTTTGGTACTTCAAATTCACACACTCGAATATGTCACACTGCAACACTGAAAATAATCATTTCCTCTTACTTTTTGTGAAATTATTATCTCAGACGTTCTTGTCCATAAATGTAAAGAGTAGATTTTTGGCAACATTAGATTCTTTCAACAAAACATTTTTTTTTCTCTTCCTTCAACAAATTCTTAAACCTAACTGCCATTTTACATCCAATATCATCTTGGGCTCTCTCTCTCAATCTTAGGTGTCATCTGAAAATGTCATATCATTTGAAAGTTGCTACAGCAGTTGGATAAAGATAAAATCTCACAAAGTGATATCTGAAAGCAGTACAATTTACTTTTGAATACTGTTTGTGTACAACAGATGTAGTGTTGATACGTTCCTTGATAATGTCTGTGCAGCATCAATGGGAGTCTACAAGATCTACCGAGATGTTGCTGTCGGTAGACTTTGAACCAACGATTTTATGGAAGCGTGCAGATAGTTCCCTACGGAACCACACGGCCTCCTCGCACTCGTCAAATACTCACAGCGAGTGCTCAGCATTCACACCCATGTGTCCGTTCTTGAAGATGATGAGGTTGAAACACTTGTCAAACCACCTGTCGCATACGTTGCCGTGGAGGAGGGAAGCAGCATACCTATCCAATCGGCCATCAGCCTTGTTCTGGAAATGATAGAAGAGTTTGCTTACAAATATAATTCTGCACTTGCACTAAAATTTATACACTTTATAGAATGTGTTAGTCTGATATTGTGGCAGGAGAGATGCTCAGAATTGCAATATTAGTTTGAAAAGGTGGGCAGCTGAAAAACGTGGAATCATGTTTGGCAAGTTTCAACAGTGCACAAGAAAAATGGGGACATAACGTTTCATCATTTCTTGTAGCAAATGACACTTCACAGGACTGTTAACAAGCAGGCAATCAATTTTAAGACTTTATTATCCTCTTTAAAAAATATTCCAATTATCATGTGCATGCTGCATAATTAGATACACCTGCATACAGTGTACTACATGCAAAGACACCATCATATGAGCATATACAAAGCATTTGAATGTTCTCAAATATGACATCTAAATTGAACAAACGTAAAACACAAAGGTTTACTCGCATACTTTCATCAAATTTTAGGTAAAAAAAACAAACAAACAAACAATAAACAAGGCATTGAAAACACAAAAATAACTAGATAGACTTGTAGAACCATATGAATTGAAGAACTGCTGTTTTTGCTGTGATTTACAAACAATATTAGAAAACAAACAAACAAACCAGCAAAACAAGCATACTTTGAGTGAAAGGTATTTCAATAGAAAGTCCAGACTTTCATGCAATATGATATTTGTAAAATCAGTCTTTGGTAGGAATTCTCTTTCCTTATGCCAATTTACCTTGCTTCTGAAAAAAAAAAAAAAAAAAAGTTACGGTCTAATTTGCAAATTAAGATAAAATTCTATGAATTTGAAGAAAAAGGAGACCCATAACTAAATCCTTTAATATCAAAAGCAGAGGCCTAAAAGATCTCAAAATTCTTCGACCACCCTCTATCTACAGTATTTCTGTTTTTCCATACTAGTAATCCCTACTTTCTAAATTTCATATGCTACTTTAAAAGAGAAAGATTTCATGCCATGCATTGCTACAGAAAAGATGAAATATCTACACATCAATCATACTAAATTCACTAGCATTCATCTACAGTCGGCATAGCCATGCCATGATATAATGTGTTGTGCAGCAAAGCATGGCCCATTGCCAACTTGTTCATTTTTTCTTTCTCCTTCCCTTCCTTCATGAATATGAGAGTATGATGATGGGTGATACCACAATTCTAAAGTGGCCCTTTCGGTGGTCTGGTTTCTAGATTTCATCAGAGCCTACAGAGTGTCTGGCATTGTTTTTTCTTTTTCTATGCATGTTATGTGTCAGTGGAGAGGAAACTACAACTACACAATTAAATAGACTTGCACACACATTGTGATTTAAATATTAGAAGCAGGACACCAATAATGACTTGTTATATATATAAAAAAAAAACAACAACAAAGAACTCCAACAACAAACAATGACAGAAAAGATCACTAAGAAATGAATAAATGGAATTTTTGAAGAAGCAAAGCACAATAAAAAAACATTTAAAAAACAGCAGTTGATTTTTTTTTTTTTTTTTGCATGTACACAAGGACATTGCAACAGGACAGTTCCCCAAGTTCCATGCAACATTCATAGCTAGGAGCAAAACATAAGTGCAATTGAGAGAATTTATATGTGAGTGTTACAAAGTCTGTCCCATTTGGAAGAAATGAGCATATCAACTACATAGTTAGAAACGAAATTACACAACTAAAAAGAAGACAAAACAACTGGAAGGTGACTTGTGGATACCTTTAAGATGCAGGACTGATTCCATAGAATTACATTAATGATAATAATAATAATAATTTAAAAAAGAAGAAGAAGAAATCACATAAAGTGAAAATCAAGTGGGCATACAAGTACATGTATTGCACAATGTACATATACGTAAGCCATCATAGTGATGGGGAATACCAGGCAGGTCATTATGTTTATTTATGGGTCCCTTAGTTTATTTTCAAAAAAAGGGGGAAAAAAAGAACAAAGGTCATGTGGGACTATGTCAAAATTTTATCCAGTTCATTGTCAGGGAATTCTTAAAACATTACAGAACAACAATCATACACTTCACAAACTGACGTGTGCACTCAGGCTCAGTATACAATGTGCATACAAATTCCTACACTTGCGAGAAGTACAGTTATGCATTATATGACTATTTAGAGGCATACTACAACAAAACACACTCCCATGCATTTCAAATTCAATCTATCCCTCCTAGGCACAAAGGGTCAAAGGGCAGTAAAAGCTTTTAAAAATATGTATATTCCCACTAAAGACATACTTATTCCTCTTCTTTTATTTACTGTATACGCTATATATTTCGCGTGGGTTTTATTTTCGCGAATTTCGCGAGTCGGGAGCTATTCGCGAAATTAACAACACGCAAAAATATTACCTTCCAAAATGAATCCCTTGCCTTGATGATACGGACATTTCAGTACTAGTATACCATGTCACAGCTTACCGAACAGACCATACTGGCTAAGCTTGTTTACGTACATATAGCAGGTCCACGTCTAACTACTAACTAGTATACACAGCCCAGTCGCTGTAAGTAGCATTCGCACAGCACAGCGTATTAACAGCGTCTGGGGTGGTCGGGCTAGTCCACGTCTACATACGAATACTGTAGAGCCAATCCATTATCGCAACCCCTCGTACCACTCGTCAGAAATCTAGCGCGATGGACTTAACCACTTCAAAAATGTTGAATTCTAACTTACTAGTTCGCAGAGTTTGGTAAGTTTTTTTCATGCAGTGTATAACTAGTATCATTCTTATTTGCTAGTAAGTTGAAAATTCACACTTTCTTTGCCACTTCATATTTTCTCTGGTCCCCCAATCGCGAATCTAACCACTCGCGAAAATGTGTGACAGCGGCAATTCGCGAAAATTTTATGTACGCGAAAATTATAGCGTATACAGTATCTGCTTATCAGTTCACCCTGGACCAAGATTCAGATAACAATCTAACCTGGTCTGGTGGATCGTAACATTACAAATCTCAATTTTCAAGGGGAAAACGTTAAGACTTCAAATGAAATGCTATGTTTAACTGCTTATGAAGCACCAGCAGATTATTTTAGAATTGCCTCAGTTCTACTTCTAGAAAATGCTCCGTTAGGATTTGATACAGCTAATTCAAGCCTGTAAAGGACATAACTGAACAAAAAGAAAATGTCTTTACTGCCACTTCATTGAAGCATTTGCTAAAGGGTTCCTTACATTTCTCATGCTATGCCCGATTTGTCATTAGATGGTGTTGTTTATCCCTGAAAGGATTGTGTGTGTGTGTGTGTGTGTGTTACTTTTTTCTTTTTTTTTTTTAATGAAACAGGATCCAAATTAATACATAGGTGCTATGCAAAAAGACTATAAAGATTATGCAGAAAGATCATAGACTGCTGATGGAAAACCAAAAGAACAAAAAAAGACTTCTAAATCTGAGCCCATGTCGATGAACCAATCTACAAAGATGACTAAATCTGTGCTGATGAACCTGTCTATAAAGACCACTAAATCTGTGCTGATGACTCTGCTTTCAAAGACCACTTAACCCGTTGGGGATGAGTACCGAGTACATTCGGGCAGGTGTCTATGGGAAATGCATGTTGTAGCAAAATCAGCCCATCCTCAATGGGTTAATCTGTGTCCCATGTCAATGAACCTGTCTATAAAGACCACTTAATCTGTGCAAATGCCAATGAACCTGACAGCAAAGGCCACCTGCCCAAGAAGACTGCTGATTTTATGTCTCCCTCTGGTGGTCATTATACACCATGTAGATAAGTTTTACGTATCTGGCACATGATTGCTGCAGAAAATGTGCAAATAAAATTTCTCCCATCTAGTGCAGCATTTGGCAAGCCATTAACAAAACACACCATGATATATAATATAATATATTAATTTTGTTTTTCTTTTGCCACAGGAACAGCAACAGCCAAAAATAGATGAATAAAGAATAAAACATTTGAAATACAAACACAAACAAAATGCAATATGAAAACAGCTCAACAATTTCACCAAACTGCATTTACAGCTACTGGTATACAGACTATAACCAGATAAAACACTATAATATATAATGCAATAATAATGAACTTGCATGATAGCTTGCAAACAATTTTGAAATACAAAAATTGTCATAAACTTACGTGAACATGTGGGAGGAAGAGTAAAGGGCAATGGATGTATTATTAATACGTGGCATGAATTCTTACGACTTTTCTTTTTTGATGGTTCAAGATGTGGAAAGTCATTTCTTAAATTGTAGGATCACGATTAACACGATGTATGCTGAGTGCAGTGTACACCATGCATCCAGGAGAGTGAGAGAACTTTAAGGAACCAACTTGTGACTTTTTGCAATTCCCTGTTTGCCTCATCCATTAACAAAATAATTTAATATCAGATAATAAAATTGAATTTTCACACATTTAGTATCAGAATAAAGATCGAGTATTTAGAGCCGGTATACCATTAAATCTATTGGTGAAGATCATGGAGATACATACCCATGTTGTATGTGATATAAAGAGTGCTACAAATTCTTCACGGCTCACTGAAAAAAATGCAATTTTTTTATTTCCTCCTCCTCGACACTGCCCCTCCCTGAGCCCCCCCCCCCCCCAAAAAAAAAGAACAAAAAAAAAATACTACCAAAGATGTTGTATACAAACACTGAGGACAGTGTTGTCTCAGACAGCACTAACATGATTTTTTTTAATTATCATTGTTATTACATACTTACTTATTCATAATCTTCCCTTAGGTACACATATACAAAATTAACAACATAGTGAGAATCAGAACTTTCATGGGAAATAACATGATTTCTTTAGAAAAAAAAAAGTTATCCCTGGTTGTAAATCACAAATGATACACTCAGAAATGTACACTGCAGGGTCAACATGTTAATCCGGAATTAACACAAATTCACACCACTAAAACACCGAGACTCATGTATGCCATTCTGACAGGCTTCAACCGTAACTCCCTTCTTCAAATCATTGCATACATACGACGTAGAAACAACAACACACACAGTGTATGACATGCTAATGATGCTGTAACATTACGCACGTCAAAAACGTGCCCATTTAGAGAGAAAAAAAAAAAAACCCACACGAGGCATATCACTGACGACAACTTTACCTTTGTCGCAAACGGGTCTCCCTTGTACCACGCGGGTACCCTCTGATGCTTGAGGAACTCTCGCAGCGGCTCCTTCAGAGTCAACGAGTGACCATAGAGGGAGCCATTCATATCAAAATGAGTGGGGAGGATGAGTAGGTGATGAGTCAAGACACGGTGAAGAGAGAAGATTAGATTGAGAGTGATTACCACGTGAAAAATTATGTGTGTTAATTGAACGTAAGCCCCTGAAAACAAAACGAAAAGTATGATTATACAAAATATATTGCCTTCAGAGATTCACCACTTTGATATGGAACGGATTGCAAAGCGGTACAACTATATCTCTACTAGGCCTTAAAATCTGGGTTTCTGTGACAATCTGAGGGAGCATTAAACTTCATTAAATTTGGGTATGCTCACTCCTCCCTAGAAACTCGGCGAATGAGAATATTCTGTAGAAAATTAGTTCCTAATTGGTGCCGATGATTATTTTCTAAATGCACAATGTGGGAAAGAATAGACTGATGATTACAAGTTTGATGTACTTAATTATACTCACCATTCTACATGTACAGCATATGAGGAACACATCATAGTCAACAAAAGCAAAACTGCAAAAATAATCTGTGGGTAAATGATAGACTGGTTTACTAAAATATTCAAACTTGATGCAGTTATCTTTATTGGGAAGGATTGTTCTTAACGTATACAAAATCTCATTCAAGCCATGCCAAAACATAGCAATGACTAAGGCATGCAAACTGAGTTTCAAGTACATTTAAAGTGCATAACAAATACAAAAGTGCATAGAATAAATTGTTACAAGGTCCTCAGCGAGACATATCCATTAATTTGAATACATTAGTAAACCAGTCTACAATAAAAAAAAAAAAAAAAAAGAAAAAAAAAAAATAAGCTACCAAGGCATACCTACAGGACATTTCACTTTGACCACATACACCAATGCAATGTGTAATTCAGGTCTGATCTAACAGACACAAGCACTTCAAGTGATTGTGGAACAAATCAAGTTTGATACACCAGTAAATCTCCCCCAACTATCAAGTGGGGGAGATTTCATAGTTAAAAAAACAACAAATTGAAATAAAATATAAGAAGTGACACACATAGTACATGCCATGTAAATAACACACAAAAACAAAAACAAAGCAGAACAGAAAGAAGGGGGAGTACTGCACACTGAGTTATGACTGTAACATTGATCACAAAGCTAATGACTGAAAACAAACAAACAAACAAACAAACAAACAAACAAGCAAACATTTGATGTAAATGGCGCCTGGGAGTACCAAAAGTATGCTTTCATGGCAAGTGATAAACACTACATACTGACCATGAACTGGGCATATATTTCTCTTGTGAGGTCATCAGGTGGACACATATTTCCACATCTACCCTGAGAGCTGTATATATGAATGTTTTTTATTGTTGTATTTTGTTTTGTTTTGTTTTGTTTTGGTCCCCCCCCCCCCCCAAGATACATGTAGATCACCAAAAGGGAAGTTGGCCTCGCATGCGAAAGTCTGGGGAAGGAAATGGGGTGGATGGACATGATTTCCCTAGCCATTTTCATATGTCTTGCTCATATTTTCTCAACTGATGTGTGCCTCCAACTATAGGAAACTGAAACTAAAAAAAAAAAATTGACGACACTTATCTGTGCCATTTATATCTTTATGGAAAATATGTTTGGGAATAACTATAAATTAAACTTTTTATGTGCTACGCTCCAATGCTCAACTTATTTGATGGAGTGTGGGTTAACATCATTGATTTATGATTCACGCGAGTAGATTGTTGTTTCCTGTTCAATGATATATGCTTTGCATGGTACTACATGGTCAGTACCAGCTGGCAATCTTTATAACCAGAAGATTTATGCACAGCAGTGGTTGTGCTTCGATCCCTATCTGCAGTGCAGTGATCACTGGCAAATTCGCCAGCACGTTAAACATTCCTTGATGTTATCGAATAAACAGTTTGTGGAAGAGTTACTTCAAAGCCATGGGGGGGGGGGGGGGGGCAAGGTCAACAATATCAGTGTTAAAATTAGACAGATTCTGTCACTGTGTGGACATCAGGCTTCACCATAGCAATTGTTTATCTCGCTGTTTAACATACTGAATACGAGTCTCAAGTATACTCGAGCAGGTGTCTATGGGAAATGCGTGTTGTAGCAATGCCAACCCTTCCTCAAAGGGTTAATGTGTACAGCTCTTGGGATACCAGTTAAGAATGGGAAATAAATGCCCAGTCCTAGTCAGCAATGTATGAAAAAGAGGTTAAATCCCCTCTGCCCGAAGCGCACCCATGAGCTTCTTTTCGAGAATTTCATTTGAGCGAGAAGCTTGCCGTCTGTATGCGTGGTTTTGAAAGATCGTACGGAGACAAGAGGCACATGACAAGATATTGCAATGGAGTAATAATTAAAAAAAAAGATATGAGAGGAGAGATGCCTCGCCTCTGATCACTTACGATATCGTATTCGTGTTCCTCTTCGTCCAGGACGACAACAAAGGCGGCCGTTTCTATGGCAGCAAGGGATGTCTTGTTGATGCCGGTTGTGAAGAAGCGCTGGCGTGCTGCAGCCCATGGAATTCTGTGCAAAGCAAATGTTATAATGTAATCATGATCAGTGAAATTGCTGGTAATCAGCTCTTTTTCTTCATCATCTACCTATGTCACAATTATCAGTCATTTTAATTGATTCATTTCAAATTACTCAGCAAAGGGGGTGGGGTGGGGGAATCAAAGAGTGGATGTCAAAATAAGAACAGTGGATACACAATGCCACATCTGTGCCACAAACAAACACAAGAGAGGATTTTTAAGAAATATAGAGCATTCTCTGATGATTATCAACTATAAGAGAGACAGAGAACAGTTCACAGGTTGACAGGGAAAATGTTTCATCTGCAACACAGTTGGTACAATGACAATGGCTATTCCTTAATCATTCTCATATCAACTCACATCAACAGTTTATCAATAAAATGTCTTCTACAGCAAGCATTACTTTTTTCATAACCTAACACTACCAGCAATATTACCACAATCATCATAATAATCATCACTAGTTATCATTACCAGTGTTATTAGTAGCATCATTATAATCATCACGACCACCACGTCATTGTAACCATTATCACCACTGCCAAGATCGCAATCATCACCACTGCCACCACTTATCATCTTCATTATCATCATCATCATAATCACCACTACCATCATAATCACTACCACCATCACCACCATCACAATCAGCACCAGCACCATCACCACCACCAATACACTGTATCATCATCACCACAATAATCCCTACCTCCACAACCATCACCATCACCATCACCATCACCATCACCATCACCATCACCATCACCATCACCATCACCACCACCACCACCACCACCACCACCATCACCATCACCATCACCATCACCATCACCATCACCATCACCATCACCATCACCATCACCATCACCATCACCATCACCATCACCATCACCATCACCATCATTAACTCTACCTTTCTCCAGCTGTCAGCGAGGCAAGTCTCTTCTCTTTGGTTGCTTCTGATGTGTCATCCAGGATTTGCTGGTATTGCCTTTTGGAGGAAAGCAGAAAAATCACATAATACTAGAAGACGACAACAAGCGAAAACCATCAACTGAGTGGCTTCTTTTCAGGGTGTATTGTCACATGCTGATAATTGATTGGCAATGAATAGCTATTACATGTCTGTCCATCTCTGGGCTCAGATATCCCTGAATAATCATGAAATTTATCCAGAGAAGAGAATAATCAAAGCAAATCCACATGGGATTACAACTCAAATCAAGAAACAGACATAATTTTGAACAACCCCCACCCCAAAAAAAAAAGGGGGGGGGGGGGAAGGTTTAAAAAAAAATGTTGGAGGAAAGGAAGCACAGCAGAACTGTGAACTGTGAGAACTGTTATGGCTGAAAGTCGATACTTACTTTTCAAGCTCGCACGGCTGAATCATGCTGCCATTGGATTGGATGATGATCTTGTAAAAGCGCCCTCTAGACATGGCCACGATGTGGTTGCTTGTTGCATGGTGAACCAGTCTAGAACCAAATAGAACACATTGGCACATCAACATAAAGTTGGGTAGAGTTGAGTCAAATGTTACATAATTGTATGTCTTTAACCGCTCACCCCCACTCACAAAGAAGAAAAGAAATTAGTACTGTCAAAATACCTCAAATTGGCAAGTGAAGCACTCGTGCAGAAAACCAGCTTCCTACATCAAGTTGCTTGGACTAGCTCAATGAACCAATGAACAGAAGTTCACACATCTGTAATGCTTGCATTTAATGAATTATCTTTTATCCTTTATTCAAGAATCCTTAAATCAGAGACTTGTTGTACAAGTGAATTATATCACCACTTTGGAGTCTCAATTTATATCTCTTCAGTAAAACATGATTGCTATGAACAGATGTGTTATGCATAAACATTTTCCAAGTAATAAGCTATAAGCCGCTGCCATATGGGTAATATGACAAACAAAGCGTGATAAACCCATTATTTTCCAGCTTGAAGTATCTGTACAAATTTTGTGTCTGCCGAAAACAATATTTCACCTGGGCAATAATACTGATTTTGCAAACAAGTTAATTCTGTCAACCCAACTGGGAACAGACGGCAGCAAGACATATTACAGATTAGACACCAGTGAGCACTTTTGGGGGTCTTCAGAGACATCTTTGTGACAGTTAGATCTGAGTCTGATATGTAAAATTATTCATTTGGTGCCTTGTCATTTACAAAGGAATGACGAGAATGCTGATACTATCAATACAGTATGTCCCCCCAAAAAGTAACAATCGGATTTTTGCATTGATAACTTCCAATACGATTAAACTGTCTAAATGCTACTTCAGGGTCTTAAAATATACAATCTTAGCTATATTTTGCAGAAAAACTCATTCAATTTGGTAAAGTGATTACAGAGAAATGTGGATTGTTGTTAAGCATGTCATGGGTCCGATTCTTACAAGTTTAGCACTTGGATGTTCTTGGAACTGTATAACTGATGTGTGAGCACAATGGACAGAACTTGGAGGGCAGGGAATCCTGACATGCTCTACAAAACTCCTAATTTCTCTTTGACTACTGAAACAAATCAGAAGGGGTTTTCTGTAAAGATGTGGGTAATAAGCTATAGTTTCATGTCCTGAAATTTTATTTGGATTGATTCACTATTTTTAAAGTTATCACTGCGGAGGATCCCACTGTAATTTTTTTTTTGACATACGGTAGTACTGTTACATGTCACAATGGGGGAATTAATGGTGCTTGAGGCAAAGCACGTGATAGTTTAATAATGAAGGGGAAGAAGGATGGGGTAATCAACCCGACCACACCCACTTGTCGGTTTCAAGTCCAGGGATGCGGGTGGTATTGAAGACTCTCTCGTACTGCTGGGAGCAGAGCGGTACAGCCCTCTGTACCATGATAGGCTTGATCGACTCGTGGTCAATCTTCTTGCGGAACTTGAGCAGCGCCACCGTCACGTTGGCTGCGCGGGCCGCCTGGTAGAAGGTTGGTTTCAGGGCGATGCCATCCTGGGAGAGAAAGAGGAAGAGGGGATGGCTGGTGTTCACATGCATTGAGTCGTAAAGCATAATTTAGTGCATGGATGTAATGTGCTTGTTGGTACTTTGCAACAGACACATGGCTGCATTTTAACCCTAATCAGGCCGGGTTTTTTTGGCTATACTAAATCCAGGGGGAGGCAGATTCCCCCCCCCCCCCCCTCAACAATTTCAGGGTTAAGAATATGGACATTCTTCATAAGCCCTTGAATCTCAAAGATATTGTGTCACTTCAGTGAACCAGATGGACAGAGTTGGAAATATAGTAACACAGGTTCCAAAATTTTGAAAAATGAGAATATGCTATTAGAATGTCTTGAACACGCTCTCATGAGTTGTTGTTTAATGCACTGATGATCCCAGCATGGCATGAGATAATGTTTCTTTAAAGGCCTTTACACAATGAAATATTACTGAAAAGATTACAGAAATACTCATTCAACGATGTAGATGACTGCATTTATCACACATCGCATCCTCTAAAGATCTGAATAGAAATTCCCTCTAAAATAACGCACGTCCAGTCAGAACTTGGCAAAATGCCCTCACCATGCCGTAGTAGTTGCTGTTGACCATGATGGGAGAGCGCCCTCGCAGGTAGACATATTCTTCCCACCAGTCGCTGACATAGTTGGTTGACCACAGCCACTTGAGCTGGAGGTAGCGCTGAAGGCGGTGACCGATGGTGCTCTCGAACTCCTTTGCGAGTCTCTCCATGTCGGCGTACTTTTCTGGCGGGAGGTAGCCCTTTACTGACCTCAAGTACTGAAGGAGAAAAAACAAAACAAAAACAGAGAAGCATGACTTCTTTGTCCAGGTCCAGCTTTTACTAGACAATAGCAAATATTTGTGCTGAGATAAAATATATCTAGTACTACTAACCGTGTGACACCCAAAGATTACAAAACACAGTGACACAGCATATGTGCTTCAAACATGGCAGGATGACATTGCAAATACATACTGTGACAAATTGTCATGATACAAATAATGGCCGATAATTACTTTGTCAAATACAAAATGTTCTATTTTCATCTGCAATTTCTTGTAAACACACAGAAATGCATCTTCTTCTTGTATGGCACAATGTGCCCTGTTGATACCATTTGCTGACTATTGCTGGTCACTTCAGGTACACCACGAGGAGTTGGCATCATTCGCCCATTTTCATTGTTCTGGTAGGTAGATGGACCACTTCATCGGGCTGGCACCCTGTTCTTTGTGATGAATGAATGAAGTGGTATCTTTTACATGTGTGAGTCACGAATAACTCACACACAGGACCTCCATCTAATGTCCGATCTGAGGGACAGAGTGTTTTTGCCTCTCCAGATGGGGTGGTATGATTACACACAACATTGCTCAGCTAGAGTAGGGAGTCGAGCCTGGGTCATTTAGATTGGGAGGCAGATGTGCTACTGACTGAGCCAAATCACCGCCCTTTACAGAAAAGACATGTTACTCTCCAACAGCAATGGTCTGCTTTGTTTGTTTGTTTGTTTGTTTGTTTGTTTTAATCATACTAAATGATGGAACAATGAAATGAAAAACCGAGAGGAGTATCACTACTTTGGGGAGTGTGCAAACCTTCATGGAATAGATTTCTCTGGTTAGTTTCCTCATTTCTGAACATAACCTACAGACATGCAATCATTTCTTTTACATCACATTTCAACTTTGTCCAATCTGATTCTGGTGACCACTTGACCTCCATCAACCAAGGTCATCTTGACGCTGGACACACTCACTCACCCTTCTCATGGTATCCTCCAGCTTTGGCAGGGGCAGGTTGGGCAGAGATGCCTGGTAGCTGTAGAGGCTTGGGTGCCTAGCACAGAAAACCCTCAGTAGTACCTGGTTGGGGGGGGGGGGGAGATAAATGAATCAAAGTGACAATGATTAGCTGTGTCACTTCACTTGTTAGTATCATTACTCTTTCCATCTATTTGATTGCTTTACCTGTTCTATCCATTGCAGCAAGATTCTTTTTCCCCTTTGATTACTTTACCAGATCAACCTGTTGCAGTGGAGCTCTTTCTTTCCTTTTATTGCTTTTACCCGGTCTACGGCACAACACTGAAGTCTGCATCGCTTCATCCTGTCAAGTCCAGGAAACCACATTTAAGTGGTTTGTCGGGATATCATTGTTCGAATGCAGAAGTTTCAGAAGCCTCTCAATTATTAAAACATTTGTAATTAATTCTTAAAATGGTAACAAATATAAGGATAATTTCTTCTCTGTAAAAATAACACATTTGTGTGATTTTTTTATTTTTATTTTGTGGAGATTTAACGAATATAACCAGCTGCATTTTGAATAATCTCACAATTTTAAGAAATGCAGCAAATTAAGACTTGCCAATCTAATAATGACAAGATGATGATATCTGCAGCAAAGATCTTCAGAATTGATGGGTTGAACAGAATATTCACATCAGGGAAAGAAAGTACTGCAGGACTACCAATGACAACAAATTTTTATAAAACTACAATGAATGCTACTACTAATATTACAAAACACCATCACAACAAATGCTACTACTTCTACTTCAACTTACTACCACAATCATTACCCCCAACACATCATCTACAACTATACATGTTGTACCATTAGCAACTTGTGCCACTGCAGCAGCTACTGCTGCCCAGTGCTGCTGCTACTACTACTACTACTGCTACTTCTACAATTACTACTACTACTACTACTACTGCTACTTCTACAACTACTACTACTACTACTACTACTACTACCACCACCACCACCACCACCACCACTACTTACTACTACTATAACTACTACTACGATGACTACTACAATACTACTAGTACTAGTACGACTACTACTACTACGACGACTACTACTACTACTACTACTACTACTACTACTACTACTACTACTACGACTACTACTACTACTACTACTACTACTACTACTACCACTACTACAACTACTACTACTACTACTACTACTACTACCACTACTACTTCTACTTCTACCACAGGGGATGGGGACAATCAGAAGAAAGACTCACCAGCCAAAGCTTCGTCCTAAGCCTCATTTTGCCGTGCTCCTCGTACATGAATCCGCGGTAGGAGAGCAGCAGCTTCAGCGTATACCGCAGCGCGTAGATGATGGCAAGCCACAGGAGCGTGACGAAGATCAGGACGGCCAGGTAGCGGGTGGTAAATCCGCCGAGGAGGCTCCTGGGGTCGATGCAACAAGTGAGTAGAGAGGATGGAGTAAATACAGTGAACTCCCTCTACAATTAACATCATTATAGCAAAACTCCTGTTAAAAACAAAGTAAAAATTCAGGTCCCAAAACTATCATCTAGATATATCTTTGTATAGTTTATTGTTTGGCTATAACAAAATTTCAATATAATGGAAGAAAACTGCCTGTCCCGAAAACTGTGAAATAACCAGAGTCGCCTGTACTGGGGTGGGAGAGACACAATTGTGCAGAGCATTAGAGCATTGGTTGTTGATGGCTATTTGGTTGATTCTGTTGCATCAATTCAATTCAATTGACTACTGCGTGTAATTTTGAGGCCTTTCTCACACTTATGCACACACTGTTTTGTCTTTAACCTACTACACATACAGTTGCACTTCTTGGTTTTCAATCCATGTAAATCAAGTGTTAATCGTGTGTTACCGTAATCAACAAGTGTTAATCCTCCACTGCTTAAACATAGACTCGTGTTTTAAGTCCTCTTACATTTTCATAGAGTCTGAAAGAGGTGCTTGTGGCCCTCTTTGTGTACTTACACAGGGAGGAGACGATCTCTCACAGTTTCAATCATTCCCAACGATGGGTCCATGCGGGCCAGTGTGCATGCAATGACGGCGACCAAGACAGCTAGCCAGCTAGCCGGGCTTGCAGGGTAAGTGGTTGTCACCATATGCATCTGTGGGAAGAACGTGCATTGACTCTATTAGATTTTGACTTTCTGACCAACATCACCAATTAAAACCTACAGTATCTCCAAGGTACAATGGTAATTTTTTAGCAAAGCAAAGCAAAGCCTAAATAGAGGAACAAAGAGATTTGTTTGATCACTATTAAACCATAACAAATGTTTTACTTGAACTAAAATCCTGTACGCATACGGTATCAACAAATAAAACTAGTATGAGTAAAGAGCGCAAACATTGCCATTTCGAAAGCTTTTTTTTTTAAATTTACAATTATGCTCTATGTTTATCTGGGTTCACATACAAAAGTGTACTTTAAAAAGTGCTGAAAGCTTTCATTAACAATGGTCAGATCATTATCGTTTGAGGGGACTTCCCAAGAAATCAAAATAAAATGGTTCACTACTGCTCAAAACAGAATGGGGTGCTGTTCGTTATTCCGAAGGTTCGATATTCTGAAGGTTCGTTATTCCGAAGGTTCGTTAATCCGAAACACGCAAATTCCCTATACCTAGAGGTTTGTTAATCCGAAAATGAAAAAGGGTTCATTAATCCGAACATTTTTGGCGTTATTCCGAAGGTTCGTTATTCCGAAGCTTTGTTCATCCGAAAATGAAATTCGGAAAAACGAACCTTCGGAATAAGGAATCTTCAGACTGAAGAGCCTTCGGAATAACGAACCTTCGGAATAACGAGCTGTAACCACAGAATGTGACCCTGCATCACAAAACCCCCCAAAAGTTGCCAGACATGGATTTTAAATCAAGGGTAAAACTGAAAGAGCTGGCTCTAAGCTTTAAAACGATGTAAAACTCAATACAAACATACTTTCCCAACCTACAATAGAAAGAACTAACTACTTTGGAGGATGGTTTACTGAGAAGAGGCTCTGAAGTTTGGGGTCTATTCAAGTACAATATTTGTCCTTATTCTCTCACCAAGCTGTGTTCTGTGCTATGAATGGGGCATAAAACGGGAAGTAAAACTCCATAACAACCACAACAGAGGGACCTATTGTGTTGAAATTGCACACACCCAGTAAGCACACTTTATTTATGATTAATACCAACTTTCAATGCAGTAACATCACTCTTTCAAAAGTTACTAGAGTTGAAAAAGAAGAGAATGTAAAGGGTTTTTAAGAAATGAAATGGGGCCTGTAACAAAACCTAATCACGATATCATTCTACACAAAGTGTTCAACAAAAACTGCAAAAAAAAAAAAAAATACAATTTCCCATTCATTCTATGATCTCATCCTATAGAATGATGTAGACCAAGAATTGTTCTCTCAGAAAATATTAGAAAAAAAAAGTAAAATTCACTAGGTTGACCAAATTCACCTAATTTGAGGTCTCAAGTAAAACTTCTTTTTTTTTTTTTTTTTTTTCGTGATGCAAAGTCACATATAAAAAAATTTACAGTGTGATTCATCATTTCTTTCAAATAAAGGGAAAAAAAAGAACAGAAAATCAGAGAGCTTCCTGGTATAAAAAAAAAAGAAACTTCACCGGTATTTGCGCAACGGCATGACACACCTAAAAATGCCCAAGTTTGGTGATGCTGCTGAAGGCAAGAATGCATGGGACAAAGCAAGGGGAATTCCCCCCAAATATAGATTTATGCATTGCTGCACACTATGCACAAGCTAGGCAGACTCCTATATGAGTTGCCCTTTTCAACCAAAAGCTAGGCGCTGAATAACTTTGTTCATTTGAACTCTTTAAAGATGAAGGAACAGTTGAGATCTCTTTTGAGAATGGACACAACTGTTAAATCCTGTACATGTTTGCATTGTATGGTGCATACATGTACATGTAGCATTAGAGCAAAGCATGGCAGTGCTGACCACGATACATTTTTAATGTGACACAATTGAGAACAATAACCACAGAATATCATACAAGACTTTGGACTAAATGACCACAATGAGAGAGAAAAAAAAAACAGCTGCTTTTCACAAGCTATTTCAATATTTTCTCTGCAATCTCAGGAGGGCAGGCAGTGAAGGGATTTTTTTTTCTTCTTCAAAATGCAGTCCCTTTTACCATTTAACAATCATGCTTTTCAGCTTTATATTTCAAAACAGCATCAGATCATACAATTTTCCCAATGCCTAAGAAGTTTGGCGGCACTTTGAAAAAAAAAATGACTGTTGAATAGCACGCAAAAGATCATTAAATTTCAAGAACAAAGTACTTTCATAAAAACAAGATTGTCATGCTATCACATATATGCATACAAGTTTTGTACCAAAATATCTTCTGATTCATTGCATTGTTTGTAACTGCAGCAGATACAAATTTACATGTACTCTAGGTTATTATTGAAGAAACATTCGTTACGAGGAATAGATGAGGTTGGCTCAATTTACTGGTTGTAAGCACTACTACATTGTACGTAGACTGAACTCTGGTGTGGGATGAAAATTCACACACACGCACAAAACCTCTCCTCCCCTCAGGAAGCCTGGCGTCATCACACCCACCTGAAACCTCCTGAGCTTCTCGGCCCATGATCGCTTGCCGCTCTCGAAGATGGCCTTGAGGACTTCGTGGTTGACATTGAGGTCGATGCCCTCCGGGGTGACCGTGAACTGGAAGGCGACGGCCGCGTGCGCTTCAGCCATGATGGGGCGGATGGACTGGTTTACGAGCTTGGGGAAGAAATCTGGCCAGAGAAAAAAGTGAGACAGAATTAGGGAGAAGGTGACAGAGACTTTGATATGTTTTTTTTTTTTTTTTTTTTTACATGAAACACACTCAACATAGGAAAAATTTACTGCATTCGGAGAGGAACTTGAGCAACTCTAGAAAAAAAAAAAAAAAATACTCACTTCAGTGACATTTGTTAATATTTATTGACGTATTTATTGACGTTTGTCAATATGAGAGCACTTACACAGAAGGGAGGTCTCACCAAGGAGGTACTAGGCTCGCCTAGTACCTCCTTAGTCTCACTAAACATTTGTGTTTACAATGTAGTAACTCTTTATCAGATACTTACACTGTGTACTTGTACATCACCAAATACTGGTAAAAATGTCCACCAAGAAACTGATCAGTAATATCACATGGAAGTAAAAGTATCGCAGTTGAAGTAATTCTGTAACTTTTAAGCATTGCATATTTGCCCTATGAATTGCATCATTATTATGGTACAAAGGGAAAGGATATTTCCTAATGGTCACGTGCTCAGAATAAAGGGAGAGAGAACATTAATGCATATAGCTTGAGCTACCTCTTTCATTTTGGCCATAACAACCGTCCTCTCGAAATGACTTGCTAATGACACACAACTCTCGTTAATGGTTTCCAAAGCACCAAACCAAAATAGCTCATTACGTCATGGTTGTACATATGTTGCTGAATAGCCTAGCTCATCAAACCACGCGCTGTCCATTATTGTGGTACACCGTGCATCTACTTCAAATATGAACCATGGCAAATTGCCAATGCTCTTCATCCGGTTGTTGTATCATTTTATCTGTGCTCCTTTCTGGTCAAGACCAGACAATGTGCTATATCTTATGTTCAAGCACATGAATGCAGCCCTGATAAAGCACTGAACATCAGTCAATCACGTCTTATCTTCAAGCAGTTATCTGAATGTATACAGGAGATAACTTCAATGTATGTACAGTACTTCCTCATTGTGTAATGAATGAAGAATGTAAAGATTGCACAGGCTGATAGGATTTGCCACAGCCGAATTCCTTTATTTGTCCTCTCCTTATCCACAGAAACGACTGATAAAAAACAAATAGGTCAAGTTCAGTAAATAAGTACCTTACATGTAGGTTCAATACTGCTGTTGACTAATGTACAGTATGTAATTAATCATCAAGGAGTAATAATGTGCACGCAACATTCTGTAATTCACTGTTCGAGGGTACTCTGATCAATTACTGCCTTTTCCTTCTTTAGGGCTAAAATGCACATACAGTACATGTACAAACCTACATTGGAAATGTGTCTTCTTTCTTGCTCTTTGTTAATAATTAACAAAAATTCACAAAAGCAACTGAGATGTTTGTTACATGTTCAAACGCATCGCACGTACATGTAAACATATCGTGCTGTATGTGACAGATCTATAAAACTTATTTCTCCAGTAATGGCACTGCAAGTTGGTTTATTTTTATTTCACAGAAAAATCCTCTGATTTTATACTGCTCTTTGTTGAACTGATTTCATTTCCATTTTGAACTGTTAATGTACCTTTCCCCATTACACACAGTCTTCACCCATTCCACAACTACAGTACTTGCAAGGGGTTATCCTTTAGTCTTAGATCACATACACTGTATGGATACATACAATGCACATGCACATGTACAGTGTATATCTCTTTAAAGTTTACATACAATGTACATGCACATGTATATCTCTTTAAAGTTTCGGGGGGGGGGGGGGGTGAGACAAACTTGTGTGTGTGTGTGTGGGGGGGGGGGGGGGGAGCAGGTGGGGGTAGTACTGTAATGATCAATACTCTGCAAATGCAATCCAAAGTAGAGACTGTATGATTAATTGGGCCTTACTGGATGAATCATATGAAATTACTTTAACACATGACTGTATAATCCCCCTACCAAAAAAAAAAGATAAAAAAAATAAAAATAAAAATAAATAAATAAACAAACAAATAAATAAATAAATAAATAAAATAAGACAAATCAATCAATCAATCAATCAATCCATCTGTGACATACAATGTATAAGTACAACATCTGTACAATGAAACAAGCTCCACAACAAAATCAGAAAAGGCAGAGTTTGAAGGAGATGACAAACAGAGAGAAAGAAAATGGCAGAGAGAATAAGATAGAAAGAGATCTAGAGAGAAAGAGGAAGAAGACAGAGAAGAAAGAGGAAAGGAATGATAAAAGGACCTATAAACATGTAGAAAGAAATACAGAGAAAGACAGATAGACGGTCAGAAAATTAGTCCAAGACACATAAACAGGGAAGTATCAGTCAGAGGAAACCACACACTTAAAGGGAATGCAAACCCAAAGAGCAATATGGATTGAGTTAAAGCAGCAACATTAGTAGAACAAATCAGTGAAAGTTTGAGGAAAATCGGACAATCGATGCAAAAGTTATGAATTTTTTAAAGTTTTGGTGTTGAAACCGCTGGATGAGGAGACTACTAGAGGTTATGATCGTATCAGGGCAATTACCCCCCCCCCCCCCCCCCCCCGGTTAAATACTGGTTAGTGGTAAGGTTACAGTAAAGATTAGGGTTAGGGTTAGGTTTAGGATTAGGAGTTTTGGTTAGGGTTAGGATTAGGTTCAGGATTAGGATTAGGATTAGGGCCAGGGGAAGGGTGCGGGGTAATTGCCCAGGGGGTAATTGCCCTACACTGTAGACCCGGTTATGATGTATGAGTGCACAACAATACAAAGAAAACGTAAAGAAAATTCAACAAAAATTCACTTTTCTGGCATTATGAAAGAGCACTTGACTATTCTGCTTTCAGAAAGGAGGGGGAATAATTGCTACATGTACCCTTAACATATGTCAGTATCAAGTTGATGGAATTTGTAATTTTCATGAAAAATGAATTTTTGTGGAATTTTCTTTATATTTTCTTTATATTGTTGTCCACTCATACGTCATAACCTCTAGTAGTCTCCTCATCCAGCGGTTCCAACACCAAAATTTTAAAAATTCATAACTTTTGCATTGATTGTCCGATTTTCTTCAAGCTTTCATGGATGTGTTCTACTAGTATTGTTGCTTTCACTCAATCCACATCACTCTTTGGGTTTGCGTTCCCTTTAAAGGGACTGTGGGGGTGGGGTGGGGGATTTTACCATAGATCCTTTACCCCTCTAACCACCCTCCCCACACCTTTAAAAAAAAATGTTTAAAAAAGTCACATGTAGAAACAAACACTAACAGATCTTTATACAGCTAGCACACTCTACTGTACTGCCTGAGCACAGACTACAAAATACTGATGCCACTATACTGTACGTTGCATTTCTCAAGGTTTTTATTTGTGCAAATTTCGCAAGTCAGGTGCTATTCGCAAACTTAGAGACAGGCGAAAATATATATTATGATCCCGACATGAATGTGATGTGCACAATAATGATATATTGAAAGTGAGGGAGAAACAAAATTATTCTTTTGAAATGCACCAGGGTGTGCACATTGTCTGGAAGCATGTTTGTGTGTTTATTTTTGTATATGTACATGGATGTTTAAAATGCATTTTAAATACAATGCAACTTTGAACAGGAAAGGGGCTGAATTTATTTGAAGATACGGTTCGGAGAAGAATCTACATGTACTCTGTATAGTGTACATGTAAATATTGTGACCAACTACAGTGTACATGTACATTAATTTAAAAAAAATGAGCGACATTCTCGCCTTATATGATGTTGACTTTATTGCTGAGAAATTAACATCACACAGTCATGCCTACAGAGTCCATAAAACAACATACAGCTGTAAAACAACTAAAAGTCATATCAATATCTCCTGCAGAAAACAGTTTCCTGCAACTCTTACCATTTAATATTGCTGTTTCTGTGTCCATGTACACTGTACATGTACTGTAATGTCAGTGATTCTAACTGACATGGTAGTCTGTTGAGGACTGCAATGAACACCTCCCTGGTGGTACCTTTGACAACAACATGTGTATCTCAACGCACGATTGTTTAATATTGGATGTCTGTCAGCGTGTCAGCGGACACAATCTGCCACATGCATATCCGCAGTTCAGAAATTTGCATAAACCATGGTTGAAATATACATTGTAAATCACCTTCGTGAATACAGTCAATTGTGACCATTTCATGCAATAAGGTACATGTACAGCTGTACGTACAATTTGTATATGTATAAAAGGATTGTAGCACCCTGCATTGTATATTCTGGTCTCTTCGTGACCCAACAGAACAAGTGCTTCCAGTCCCTACATTGTATAGTCATGCAATATCTGCAGTACATCTGGAAAAGATTAGTTTGTGTAAATTCAACACTAGCAATGTAAGGTACGTGGCACGTCGGTCAGTCACTGCCTTCAGTACACTACAGTACAGTCTGTAGATCATAAGGTACCAGCAGGGAGATGGCTCTTCCCACCTCCCTGGCACCAGTAAACACTGCAAAGTTATTAGCAGGTCTTACAAAAGCTCCTAGGATCTGAGACAACTCGATGGGCATGTGAAGGTCAGTACAATGACGGGCTCTCTGCGCTATCTCTTTTGCAAGCTGACATTTCACTACAGTGCATTTTTTCTATTCACCGGCACACTTGGCGTCACGCCAGAGGATCAGCGCAACCGACTTTAAAGGTCTACTGATATCTTTGTGTGGGGACAGACATCCCCCAAACAAAATGATTGAGTCCCTAAGATATACAACTACAAAAGGTCCAAGCCTCCCATGTACATTTGTACAATTGTATGTGCACGCTTCACTCTTGTTGTTGTTGTTGTGTTGGGGGGGGGGGGGGGAGAATTCATGCATTGATAGATACAGGAATGCCAAAAGGTACAGCAATCTACTTGTACATCCTGTTTACAGCACATACCAAAATGTGACATACAGTACAAATGTACAGAATACTGATTACTGTAATCATTCCATAATTACTGTGTATTCATGCATTCAACCGCTCCAGGAATTGTTCCTCATTTTTTTTTTTCCAGTGCTGTTCTATGTTCAGTCAGCTGGACCTACCCAAAGTACTGAACCTAAAAGAAATGTGAACTTCAGATCAGATAAATGTTGATGTTGTGTGTGCTGTACTAGATGTGTACAGTATGTACTGTACACAAAGTATGGTACCAAATAAACAGAGTGTATTGCAATGTGTAATTACAGCATATCAAGTTAATACAAAACTGTGTCTTTCAGTCAAATAATCTAAATGTACAAATGTACACTGTATCTTCTGTTATCTCAGAGACAGCCGATAAGGCAAAGTTTCTCCGCCCATATCAAACAAGAAATGATAGTCATCGAACAGAAGTTCATTACCAGAGGTACATTGTAATACAACCCTGTGTCTGGAATACAAGAAAGCATTATGACTACAGTACTAGTATTAAGTGTCACTTATGTAATAGGGCAGTGGGTGTCAAAGAGTTTGAATAGGAGGCACTGCATCTGTGTGCTCAAAGGACATCAAAATTGTCAACCTCAGAAAAAAAAAAAGAAATAAAAAATTGTCAGAGATGTACAGAACCTGAGTATTGCTTTTGCTTCTTCAGCAAATCATTGCAGAGAAAGTATAGCACCCAACTTGTGAAATTCATAAGAATGAAAACTCAGTGAAATACATAAATTTGGCATACGATAGAAACTTACACAGAAAGAAAAAGCAGAATTAAATGGTATATTTACCCATCATGATCATAAGTACAAGGATTGCAGCAAAAAATCTGTAGAAACTAAATGAATGTTGCAGTACATCTGATTTCTCTCAAATTTCTGTGAAGGGCTGTTGTAAACTGACAATCATTCTGACAAGTCGTTTATATTGTGGTGCATTACGTGTAGAGCAATGTCCTTCCTTTCACGCAAAGATTGATGAAATGATGCAATTACTCACCAGATGGAGCATGTACATGTACAATATGCTACGAACTTATCGCAAATAAAAATGACAACATCTTATTCCATTTCTTCTAATCGTAGTTTCATCCTAGTCAAACTTCCCAAAATCCCGCAATACTAGCTAAGAAAAACAAGTGATAAAATTCACTTATGTGAGACCCACTGGTGGTCTTGCCTACGGATGTGGCCAGAGCACGTCTGCTGACATACAGCACACCACATGTACATATTAGGAAACTGAAAGAAATATTAGGAAGCTAAGAGAAATTCAGGAAGTTGTAGGCTGACAGACTTTTTTTTAATGACAGTATAGATATCATATTAAGTATACACCTACAGTAGGTCTGGTATCTGTAATTTGAAAACCTTGTCACCAGGAAATATTGTACACAGAACATCGTTTTACCATCTACACATAATGTATACAATAGTGTACAATATGTACACAAACAAACACACACACACACACACACACACACATGCACAAACATGAAAATCATTGAAGACCACAACATAATCTGAGTATAAAAAGATAATGACAATCACATACAATATGTACATGTATGTGTATCTTTACCTCTACCAAAGAAGTTACATTTGTATGTTTTGCTGGTGCTTGTTTGTCTGTTTCTCTGTTTGTTTGTTTATTTGCAAAATAACTCAAAAAGTTATGAATGGATTTGGATGAAATATTCAGGAAAAGTTGACTACAATGACAAAAAGAACAGATGATTAAATTTTGATGGTGATCAGAATCATCCTCTAGATCCAGGAATACTTCGAATTTTTTGATGGATTCTTTATACATTGGGAAATACAATTTTGTAGGGCTGCTTGGTGGGGGTTTGAGCTCTCAAAAGTGCTTTTCTATTACATGGTGTACATGTGTCTAGCTTGTGAAAGTATGACATAAAATACTCTTATAAAGCACATCTTCTGCAGATGAAAACAGGAGATCAAAGTAATACAGTACTTTTAGGCAAAAAAAAAAAGCATTTAACAAAATACTGAATACAACATGGGGGTTTTTTTTTGGTCATTTCATGTTACAGACAGCAAACTAGCATTGCAATATTTTTCACATTTTTATTTTTATTTTTATTTTATTTCTTTAGTGTACATTAGATCAGTCATTGGGGTTATTTGGAATACCATTTAGTACATCATTTCAAACACAGATTAGCATTACAATATGGTTATCAGCATCACTTTTCTATTATTGCTTCAAGCTCCACTTAGATCTTCGCTACTTTGCTTTACAATTTTAAACTTGACAACCTTCCTCATTAAAACCTACAGTCTGTACTGCCCTACAGCAGGAACACTGATAACAGCTAGGATGTGCATTGCTGGATTATGTTAATGATCTCACACCAGCTACTGGCCCCACAAGAAAAGAGAGACTGAAAATGACTTCCTTTCAAAAGTTTCACTTTTAGTCTTGACCCATTTTCCCCTGTTTGAACGCTAGGTTGGAGAACATCGTGCCAAACGGCTGCTTGTACGTACAATGTATACAGTGTACATGTAACCAGCTCCAGGATATTGTCCATTCACAAACAACCGTTATCAGTTTTTTAATTGCGATGCAATAATAAAAAAAAAAAATGGTTCATGCGCTGCCGTTCATGCACAGCCCAAAACTCTCACTCTGCTGCAAGCAAGGCACGTTAAATTTCAGAACTGTCCATGACAATGACCGAAGGATGACTACAGTATGTGCACCTTTATAATACCACAAGCCAAAAGGGGCAAGTTGCATCATGGGGTAAAAGAAAAATATTGTACATTTTTTTTTTCTTTTTTGCTTGCTGTTCCTGCACAGTGTGAGGCTTTTATCATAAGGGTTTCCAGGAAAATGGTCTGATTTTTACATTGCAATGCGAAGGGCAAAAGCAATCTTCTTTTTTTTTAAATTTAAATTTCGCATTGCATTGAAAAAAACATTATTTGTCCAACCTGCTGGTTTTGTGTGTGTGTAAAAAGGGTCTATTGTATGGACTACACATTGTATGCCCCCCCCCCCCCCCCCATGTATTGCGCTGAGGATTCTGAGTGTTTTAACAAAGGAAGTTCTGAAAATAGAAGCAGCCAATACATCCTGGAGACCTGGCAAGGTTGAAAAAAAAAAATACTGACATTCTACTTGAAGGTGAAGAAAACTACCTGACAGAATAAAAAACGGAAACTGGTTTTCTTCTTCTTCTTTTTTTTTTTCAAGATGATCCTTTGTTATTTCTGGTCTTTTTGCCTTCTAGTTAAAAAAGTTTTCTTGGTATCTCATTTTAAATGTTTCTTTGTTTGGTTTATACATTTTTTATATTTTAGGTACAAGTATATTTCCATATTCATACATCCCACAGAAAGTGATTTAAGACACAGAAACAAAGAAAAAATTCAGCGGAGCTGCTTCTCATTTCACACTGCACACATTGTGCAGTACATGTGGACGCTATTGTCGCAGCGTCGGTGAACTCCCGAATTTCCTGAAGAGAAGTCTCCCACAGTCAGTTGCTGTGACATTGTCACTGACTTTCATCCTCTCGCTGTTCGATAAGAGGGCACACTGACTTGCCTACCCCTTTTATTCAACCCTGTTTACTTATAGCGTGCCTGACTTCCACCCTGGACAATATCAAGTGACACAGCTACAGGCAGTACCATTTGTAGTCTCTGTTCCAAGCTACACATACACGTTTTACATTGTAATGACGCTTTTTTCTTTTTTAACCCGTTGAGGACGAATCCCGAGTATACATGTACGAGTGTACTTGGGCAAGTGTCCATGAGAAATGTGTGTTGTAGCAAAATCAGTCCGTCCTCAATGGGTTAAAGGGAAGATAAACCCCAAGAACAATGTGGATTGAGTGAAAGCAGCAACATTAGTAGAACACATCAGTGAAAGTTTGAAGAAAATCGGACAATCGATGCAAAAGTTATGAATTTTTAAAGTTTTGGTGTTGGAACCGCTGGATGAGGAGACTACTAGAGGATATGACGTATGAGTGGACAACAATACAAAGAAAATATAAAGGATATTCAACAAAAATTCACTTTTCTAGAATTATCAAAGAGCAGTGGACCAACCGCTTTCAGAAAGCAGGGGGAATAATTGCTACCCTTAACCTATGTCAATATCAAGTTGATGGAATTTGTAATTTTCATGAAAAATGGATTTTTGTAGTATTTTCTTTATATTTTCTTGATATTGTAGTCCACTCATACGTCATAACCTCTAGTAGTCTCCTCATCCAGCGGTTCCAACACCAAAACTTTAAAAATTCATAACTTTTCCATCGATTGTCCGATTTTCTTCAAACTTTCACTGATGTGTTCTACTAATGTTGCTGCTTTCACTCAATCCACATTGTTCTTGGGGTTTATCTTCCCTTTAAGTACATTCATTGGCAAGTTCTATCTTAAATCACAGTATTGGCAGTGGGAGAGGCACCAATCACATTTTTGTTGGGCAAAAACAGCAAATGTTAAATTTTGCAACTAATTCTCATTTCAGAAAAGTTCATAGATAGTATCTGTGAGGATGCTGTACAGGTACACTGTACATGTAAGATACAGCTGTAGGAAAATGTTTAATTTGCATCATACAATGTATTATCACTTAACAAAAACAAACAAAGTCTTCAATAGCTTTTAGAATTTCTAGTGTTTTGATGCTTTCTTAGAACAGTTTATGACAAACACACACTATAATCGTAGCCAACTTCATTTTTTTTTTCTGGTGTTCATTGAAGGGGAACAAAGGGAAAACATTCTTTTAATTTCTTGGTGTAATTTAAGAAAAAAAAATCTTTTTTATTTGCCCATGGAGAACAAGTACTTTTTCCTACATTGTAGGTGGAAAGAACCAAAAATAAAGGACCCCTTTGATTTCCGAAACTACAAGACTTAGACAGGGTGGGGTTCTACATAATTAATGTCAGAACTGACACATGCTCTTCTGAAACAACAATGTACATTGTACATATAACGCTATTCTGTTTAATCCAGTAGATATTGACAATGCTCAAGAGAAGAAAGGGTGACCTAGCCTCTTTAATAAACAACTTTTCCTATGCATCATTGCGCACAAAATACACACAAGTGGGGAATGGCACCTATCATTTCACTTCAACAAAAAACATGCAACCAAACAAATCTCATCATTGCTTCAAAACAAAAGAATCCAAATGGTCTCCTGATCATGCACCCCCAGTGTATGCATATAATTAACAATTTAGAATACTACAGGCCATTTCTGTGAATCTTGTGAAAACAATTACTACCCCAATGACAATTTTCACGTATCTACTGCAGCTACTGAGTATCCCAAAGGAACTTACTATTTGCCATCTTGACATCCGATTCAGTCAAACGAGCAACAAATGCACAGATCCTCTTAAAAGTGATGTGTTTGCTGACATATACCAAGCTGTGGTATCCACGGAGGGGAAGAAGACCTTGATGCAATATTGGAGAAATCTTTTGGGGCAATCAAGTTCTGGTTTCGATGGATTCACTGTAGAACTTTCTTCCTGTCTCTTCAAGAATATTTTTCCACCAAAATGATCCTATAACAACTCAGCTTTGTGATATTGTGCGGCATGTACAATGTACAATGTATGTATGCACTCTCACTGTAGAAGCAAATCCACAACTGCCTAAAAGTTATGAGTGTAATGAACCACAAATGCACAGCAGACAGCGGTCCCACCTGGAAGATATCAGTTCCATCAACGTTTGACGGCACTGCTGTGATAATCCATTGATATAAGCACTGCGTTCATCATATGGCCACAAAATTAGCTCATGTGTTGTTATTTCTAACTAAATTTTATAAGTATCCAGTTTAAAGGAGAGGAAATGTAACTCCACGATGACAAATTCGCTAAAGCTCTAGGGGCGATTTTCCCCTGTTGGAAAGCCAGCGTCCATACGGCAGACCGATGGAATTTCAAGCACTTTTAACAAAGCCAGCCTAACTCCTTCTGGAAGAGAGGCCAAATTTTTGAAAGACGGCTTGAAAGTCAAATGCTGGTATGCAATGAAGATGGCAACTCAAATTTTCGTTGTAATGCAAATTCCAACAAACATCACTGAAATGCAGGCACTTTAAGAAATAAAACAGGGGGAACTGCTGAAATTGGCTTCCTCAAAATACACATAACATGCATCTCAATACTTCACTATCATCTTTTTATACAATTTGCAGAACTACTGTACACTACTTGTATGTGTACATACATGTAGGCTGACAGTGTCCAAAATCCTATGAATACCAGGAAGGAGACTTGTGTGAAACATCTGTACTTCCAAACTGCTCAAGTGGTAGAAGAGTCAAAGTGAAAACTTCATCATGAATAAATCATGAGGTTACTGGCCAATCACATCCTGGCTTTCAAGCTTGACTGTACATAAGACATGCTGTGCTGAAGTTGCTTCGCAGAAACCGTACTTGTGAGACACACACACACACACACACACACACTCACTCACACTTTAAACAAAGTAAAGATTATATAATTTATCCGTGGGTAACTTCATACTGTACCAGCAGGTCTTCTTTATATACCCTCACATCTGTCAGGGAGGAAACAATAATTTTTGTAGTCCTTGATAAAGGGTGGGGGTGGGGGCAAAAAATAAAACATAAACCGGATAAGATTGTACATTAAACTACTGTCCCCATAAATTCAAAAATAAACTCCCTTGACAGCTTACAAAGCTTACAGGCTGTACAATCTCTCCTTTAAGTCAGTATGTTTTCTTTTTTTCATTGATTCATCACATAATCTACAAACAAATTCATCCATTATTCTTAAATATTTGTTCATTTGTATGTTAATGAACCATAAATGTCACATTTCTGTCAACTAGAAAATAATGCATCAATAATGACTCTGTATACACGTAATATTTTTGAATATGATCTACATGTGCACTATACAAATGTACATGGTACACGTGTAGGTGAAGAGAATTGCAA
The DNA here is from genome assembly GCA_033980235.1 of Diadema setosum. Lineage (NCBI taxonomy): Eukaryota > Metazoa > Echinodermata > Echinoidea > Diadematoida > Diadematidae > Diadema > Diadema setosum. The sequence goes on from CM067061.1 coordinate 37,987,242, forward strand.
ATATGACTACTTGAAAAAAAAAACAACTAGAAATGTCGCTATGGCAACTGATGCCTCCGCCATAATGCATGATTCTCCCAATAGGTGTATAGTACAATGTCTTCACAATGTGTGATGACAGTTTCACATAAATGGCAAAATATTGAAAATGACAGGTTTGTCAGAAATATCTTGAATGTTCTCTTTCCTTGAACTGGGTTTGCTGTAATTGTCTAAGAGTGCAGGTACACATATTTGGGGAATTGAGGATTTTTACTTGACTTCTGACCGTCCCTTTTATAAGTTTATGCATTGAGTAATTCTCAAAGTATGAAGAAAGAGTGTAAGTACATGTACAGTACAAAATAGTTTTTTTTTTGCATTTAAACCTGGTCTTTGACCCTTAACCTTTGACCTTCTGGCTGGAAATTTCCCAGAGAATCTCCATTAGGTAATACATGTACAACATGTATATGTTAAGTTTTAAAACTAATAACGCAAGCATTGCATAATATACTAGTAGTATAATGAGGGAAATAGTAAAATTTTGAGGAGTTGACCTTGACCTTTGACCCCCTGACTATTGACCCTTAAGTTCCCTAGATAATCAGTCAGTACATGCGCATGTACCAAGTTCCACGAAAATACATTGAACCATTTGCGATAAAAGTGAAATTGTAACATTTTCACCTAACCTTTGACCTTTTGACCTTTGACCTAATGACATGAAACTCTCTCTGGAGAATCTTTACACAGTAGTACATGTCTACACTAAGTTTCAAGAAAATACCTTCAGGCATTGCATACGTGTAGATATAGGGGAAATAGCAACATTTTTAGCATTTGACTTTGACCTTTGACCTCTTGCCAATGTCACTTAAATCTACTCAACTAATTGCCCCATCATACATCATCCTTGGACCAAGTTTGGTGAAAGCTGCTTCATCCAGTCTTGAGTTATCGCGCAAACAAATACAATTTCATGATTTGACCTTGACCTTTGACCTTTGACCTTTGGCTGATTTCACCCAAAATCTAATCAAGCAATTGCCCCATCATACTTTATACTTGGACCAAGTTTGGTAAAATTCCAGTCATAATTACTCAAGTTATCTCGTAAACGAATGCGGACGGACGTACGGACGGACGGACAACCCGAAAACATAATGCCTCCGGCACCACTTCGTGGCGGAGGCATAAAAATATTGGTATGCCCATCTCCAGTTCCACTAGAGGTTTCTTTTCTCAACAACATTCGCTATTAAAGGACAAGTTCACCTTCATAAACATAAGGAGAATGCAGCAATATTAGTAGAACACATTAGTGAAAGTTTGAGGAAAATTGGACAATCGATGCAAAAGTTATGAATTTTTAAAATTTTGTGTTGGAACTGATGGATGAGGAGACTACTAAGGCTCGTGATGTCATATGAGTACAACAGTCTAAAGAAAATGTAAAGAAAATTCAACATATTTTCACTTTTTTCGCATGAAAGATGAAATTTTGTGAAATTCTCTTTATATTTTCCTTATATTGTTGTACCCATGTGACATCATACACTGCAGTAGTCTTCTCATCCAGCGGTGACTGCACAGTAAACTTCAAAAATTCATAACTTTTGAACGGTTTGTCCGATTATCCTCAAACTTTCAAGGATGTGTTCTACAAATATTGCTACATTCTCTCAGTCCTAATGTTAATAGATGTGAACTTGTCCTTTAAAATACACTGCAGAATAGTCCCATTCACACAGCCACCAGTATCTAATGTATGTAATTTGAATTACGATGCAAAAACATTTTTCCCCTTTGTGAACATAATAAATGCAAATACAGTGTATGAGTGAGATCCAAATCACTATCAGCATACAAAACTTTGGGTTTTTCTTTGTTTTTTGTTGTTTGTTTGTTTGTTTTTGTTTTGTTTTTTGTTTTTTAATATCCTGCAATGAAAGGCAGGTGTGAGACACTTCAGAACAGATAGAGTCAAAGTCATGTCAAACTCCAAGAATCATGCATGCGCACTTTAGCCTTGCTCAAACTGGTGCATTTTTTTTCTCACGTACACTGTACAATATGTACTTGTACTTGTGAACCAGAGCGTATAAAAAGCGTGTATTGAATTGCCATTCAAATCATGCTTTTCCAGTGTTTGTGAATGGGCCTAATGATGAAATGTTTCAAAGAACTGACAGCAATGCTTCAAAGCCCCTTTAATAAAGGAGAATGAATCCCAAATATGCAGCAATTTTAATAGTAGAGCATATCAGCTACATTTTAGGAAAATCAGACAGTATGTTCAATCATGAATTTTTTAATATGGTGCAGCCATCATGGAATGAGAAGATTTCAACATTTTGTGATGTCACGTCTGGCCGTAACAACTAACAAGTTGAGGGAGAGTGTACAACTGTACTTTTTGTGAAAAATTACATTTTGTGGAATTCTCTTTATACTTTCTTGATCTTTGTACATATGTGACATCACAAACTATAGTACAAAGTGTAGTTTTCTCATCCAGTGAAGGCTGCACTAAAACGTTAAAAAATTCATAGATCTTTGAACAGATTGTCTGAGTTTTCTCAAACTTCGTTGATCCTATCAAACAGACAAAAGACTTTGAAGGCAAGCAGCCTACACTGTGTGTACACTATGAACACAACATTGATACAGGTAAGAAAGCGTAAGATTTCATTTCTGTATCCACTACCCTTCCTCCCCCCCCCCCCCGAAAAAAAGGAAAGAAATATGTGTAACTGACTCCATTAAGCAGCTCCAACCTTGAAGGAATATTAAAAATGTCACACTCACAAGAACCCCCAAGCTTGACCACTGCGAGTGCTGAATTACATCGCACTTCCAATAAATCAATCTCATAAATCTGACTCATTTATGCATCTTATACATGAATCTATGGTCATATGAGTCTTATGTAGTGTACAGATCTGAGTTCTTCATCAGCCATGAACACAGCTACAGTATAAATTGTAGTTAACATCAAGGGAAGTAGTACCATGTGTAGCCAGCCCCTTTTGCTTCTCACTAGGGTTGGAGTATATACCAATAGTTTCTGTTGAGATGGGGTTCAGGTCTTTAATGTTTTTGATGAGTTATTTGATAATGAGAAACCTTAGATTATGAAACATGAATGAGCATACAATTCTAAGAGGAATTAAAAGTTTATTTGATGAAAATTGATTTTGAAATGGCTGAGATATCGAAAACAAAGTGATCCTAATAAAAGGTGGGACCCACCTTTTATTAGGATCGCTTTGTTTTACTTTGTTTTTGGATATTGAAGCCATTTCAAAACCAATTTTCATCAAGGAACCTTTGAATTCCTCTTAAAATTATATGCTTTTTAAACATGTCATATGGTGGTTTCTAAAGTATCTCACAAAAAGTTTAATATAAGCTGAATCCTCATAGCAACCAATACTACATGTATACCATCATCCCTTTAAAATTTCTGTGGGCATTCGCAATGTATGAAACAGGGGTCACTGTATGCAGCAGGATGCATTTCCGGATTTTATCATCAAGCAGCATTTACTATCAAATAAAGCAACGCAGACATATCTTTGCTGATAAGCACCATTCTAACGATAAGGGCGACTTCACCTTAACTCAGCTGAAGCTGTCGTTGATTGTGAGGTAAAATGAAATGGTGATATGGATCCTAATTGTACATGTAAATGATTGGCTGAGAGTTACATGCATCACATGACCAATCTTAAGTTCTGCTGAACAGACTAACTTTACTTTTCAGCAGGCAATAGTTTGTTAATGATCACTTGCCTGCATTCAGCTGCATTGCTTGTGTATTTGAAATGCATTAAAATTGTTTAAAAGTGTGTAATTAAAATGGTTGCCTTAGAATTTATCATGTCATTTTATACATGTAAAACAATTATCAAATGAATATATTCAATACTTCTAAAGTTAGGCATTACTAAAATTACTCACCCTCCATATCATTTGAATTGTCGACAACATACAATGTATTCGGCTTTGCCTTGTGTGTTTCAGACTGTTCCAAAGTTACTATCAGGCAGATAATTCACACTACTAACATGTGCAATGTGCATTATTTGTGTGATACAAAGTATGTGTTCATGGATACTGTAAAATATTTTCCAGATCACAACTACTGTCAACAAAACTATATACATGTAGTATATTGGCAGGGAACGCAAACTCTGGAGAGCTTGTACATGGTTATTTCTATGAATAGAATTCACTCTGAAAATTAATGGACATTCTGTCACGCAGGCTGACACAATGCAAAGTAGCAACATGAACTACCAGTATTGAATCTTTATCCCTTCAGAGTGTACCAGTAAGATTATGTCACTAAAATTACCAGCAGATCTGGTGTCAGAAAGATACTTTGTGTTACAAAGTCACTTTGAAAATACAGTACAGGGTGTACCATGTACATTGTATGATGACTTCTGGTTTATTTTTATTTTTCAACTACCCTCCATATGCCACGCTCTTGCTGCATATATATATGAAACAGTTTTGCAACAACAATACCAAAAGAAAGTCATGAACACTACCCCCCCCCCCAAAAAAAAAAATAAAAAAAAATAAAAATCATATACAGTACATCTGTAATAAAATTATGAGATGAGGAGATATCATGATTAACAACTACCGGTATACAGTTTACAAAGCAATTGCCACTTTGGTGCTCCAGAGATGTAAACTATGTAATGAGACTAAGCTCTATCTTTGAAATTCACTAAAAAAATGTAGTCCAAAAAGACACAAGTCTGCCACTGGTATCAATGAAGGTCACAAATCTTTATTTTTTATGGATAGTATACACTCCAAGCACTGGTTACTGAGATAAAGTGCATGTTGTCAAACAAAGAAAATATACAACATGTAATAATCTCCATAAATCCTTCAAGAGATGGGTCAAGTCCTAAACGTCCTAGAAAGGTATCACTTTATGAAATTCTTTCTTTGTACTCGCTTTTACTGGGCACTCTGTTACTGTGACATCATACAGTGTACATGTACATATACATTGTGGTAAACTTCCCATTCATGGACAGGGTGGCACATTGAATTAAACAAACCTTTAAAAATTCATAACTTTTAAATACATTGCTCCATAAATATATTTATGTTTTTAAATGGTTCACTACATGAATCACTCTGTATTCACTGAACGTACATGTATGCATATATCTTGTATGTGTAATACGTATCACTCGCAAACCAGTGAAAATTTGAGCAAAGAAAATGGGATTCTATCCAGATTCGAACCAGAGACCTCGGATTGCTAGCCCGGTGACCTACAGACTGAGCTACATGTTGTATATGTAGAAAGTCCTAGTGCAGTGTCCATCCAAGAAACCCATAATTCCCAATGCTTGTACGGTCAGAAGCTATTCTAGTGTATGTGTATGTAACACACAAAAACATTAACCTGACATTCATAAACAAAAAGGATGTAAATCAAGTTGATTCAAAATAAATAACAAAGGGGAGGAAAATTCATCTGTCCTGTTTCCCTGAAAGCACAATAAATTCTGAATTCAGGAAGTCTGTAACTTGTCTTAACTTTGTACATTTGAATTAAAAAAAAAAAATCATTACTTGGGGGAAAAAAGAAGTAACATCTGACTAACTGCCTAGCGTAAAGTCTTCCTTGATAGACACTACGACTGGCAATACCGGTACATGTGCATAGATTACAAAATAAGGCATCTTGATATCTTTTCCTCCTATCCACACTTATCTGATATATTATCAATCAAGCAAACACCCTCCTGGCACTGACATCTTGCAATGAATGAACTTTGATACTATTTAAGATCAAGCAGTGGACATACACATTCCTGAGTAAAGTGTGCACATTTGTGTACATGGAGATTACTGTCTAGCCTTGGTAGAAAGTAACCTTCACAGGATGTGTACACACTAACACCTGTCCAAGTGAACATGATTCAAGTTGACATTGGCACAAGTGGGGATCGAGGCACAGTAAGTATAGAAGGTATTGAAGAGTTGGGAGAAAATGTACATGCCCTGTAAAGGACCCAGAAGCATGGGGAACCAGGGTGATCCCATTGGGCCGAATGCATAAACGCTAGCAATTGCTTGTGCTAGCCTTATAATACTCGAATCCGTATGCATAAAAACAAGCAATTGCTTGCGAGCAGAAGCTTTTGCTAGCAAGCACAAGCATTTGCTTAAAAACGTATGCATAAAACATACCTTTTGCTAGTTCTTGCTAGCAATTGCTTACGATTTTCCAAGCTCTGTAAAATGAGCTTGAGCTTTTGCTTAACCGGAACGTACCCTTTTAAGTATCCTTTTCATATAAATTTATGAAACAAAGACCACACTTGTGAAGGAGTGGTATAAATCTACAAGAAATTACTCATAAGTAGGGTAAGAAACTTTTTCATTTCAACAACAGGAATTTCCAGTGGTTAGCAAGAAAAATGTGATGAAAAACAGGTAGGATGTCTGACTTCGGTGGAGAGCAAGGAGATTTCTTTCCGCGTGCGATCTGGCAGATCCGGGCTACTGTAAGCTGCAGTGATGGGAATCAGCCAGTAATACGTGTGTGTGTGTATAGATGTGTGTGTATGTGTCTGTGTGTGCATTTCATACAGCTGTAGCTCTTCTGCTATGTCAGGAAAGTTTCCACACAGACATGCCCTTTCAAATACATGCTGCCACACTCGCCTTTGTTCTTGTGTTCGCACAGGCGTGATGTCCCTTTTGTTGAAAACGCAAGCAATTGCTTGTGCGAGACAAGCAAAAGGTATTAGCATAAGCAAAAGGTTACAGTATGCATACATGTATGGATTTAAGCAATTGCTTGAGCTAGACCTTTTGCTAGACGAGCTTGTGCTTTTACTTGAAGCAATTGCTTACAAGCAATTGCTTGTTTTATGCATTCGGCCCATTGAATCAATCTTCATTTGTCACCCACTGGAGTACACTTAAACCATGAACAGTGCCCGTCCCTGGGGCGGATGCAGGAATTCCATAAAGAGGGGGTGCCTGTACAAAAGTAGAGGGGGTGCACGCCCCCATTTTTTCTTTTATTTCTTTTGTTTTAACAAAAAAATAAGGGGTGGCGCCCAGTGCACTTCCCTCTGGATCCATCAATGCATCCACACATATACAGTACTGTACATTGTAAAGGTGCATTAAAGTGTACTGTATACTCTCATTGGCAACATTTTGGTCAACTCCAGATTCTTCTGCGGTGAGTGTGTGTGTACCGGTGTAATACACAATTGTATACATGTAGACACATGTAGATCAGTAAATAAAGCTGTACGATGTACACAATGTACATTGTACATAATTCGTCACAAGGATTATCAAATGTATTTGAGCCAGGCAAGCCTTTCCACTCTGTGATGTCCCACACTATCAGGTCTTTTTACAATGCATCCAAAAGTGATAGATTACCCTGGCATTTGACTTGGCTTTAATATGGATCAATACAATGTATTCCACTGACAGAATGGATAATACAGACTGTAGAATGAATAAGTTATGGAAAGTCTGCACTTTTAGCCCATTTCTCATAACATGCAGTCTTTGTAAACAGAGTGATAACCATCTTAACCTGTTAAAGACAAGTCCTGAGTGTACTCGGGCAGGTGTCTGTGGGAAGTGCGTGTTGTAGCAAAATCAGCCCGTCCTCACCGGGTTACAAACAGGATGAGGTGATTATAGGCCCGTTCACAAACAACGAAAATCGAAATTTCAGTCGCGATCCAAATTTCGATTTTTTTTTTGACCGTTCATACACAGGGAAAAATCGCACTTCGCAGCAAGGAAAGAACGATCAGTGGCCAAACTGCGCATGCGCGAATCTTGCATGACCGAAGACTGACCCCGCAGTCCCAATAGAGTTTCGCACGCGCTACGAACGATGGGATTAAAAATACTGATTTCCGAATCTCGATCGCGCTCACACACACGACGCTTGGCAAAATAATCGCGATTATTCTGAAAAATCGCACTAATAGTGCAAGTTGGATCGCGATAAGGATCGCGGTAATTAGTGAGATTTTTCTGTCCACACTGGAAAAAATTTCGAAATTTTGATCGCGATAAGAAAATCGATTTTTAAATCGCACTTTTTCCCTTGTGTGTGAACGGGCCTAATATCACTGCTTCACAAATCTCCCTTCCCAAATTCTCTTTTTCAAACTACAATGTAGAATTAAAATAAAGAACTTGTATCTTCTGCATCAAATTACTTTCAAATTCATGAAATGAATGAACTATTATGTTATAGTACTGTACAATGTTCATGTATGTATAGTATGGTGATGGCAATGGTGACATGGAGGGAGTACATTGTACAACGTGTCACAATTGTGACTGTGCATCACAAAACGAACAAAGAGTCGCACGCATTGATTTTGTGTGAGGACTGAAAATAGGTGAAATGGGTAAACCTTGACAAAAGTGAGTTTTTCATATCTTCTGAAAGAGCAAGTCTTCTTCTACTTTATGTTATATAGTTTGGGATCATAAAACAAATATTAAACTGTATTTTTGGCAGTTTTTTTTTTTCAAACACTATATTGTAGAACAGTGTGATTAGATGTTCCTAATAGAGTCCCCTTTTCATTTCTTAAAAACCCTGTACACACTCTTCACTTTCAACTCTAATTGAAAAGATACTGTAATGCTACTGCTTTGAAAGTTGGCATCAATCATGGACAAAGTGTGTTAAATAAAGCATGCCTAATTTCAGCTTGTTGGTTTTGTGGTGCAAGGTCACAATTGGTACATAACGGAGTACATTGTACCATAGGTCCTACATACATATTGTACACTGTACTTCTTGTTTTGTAAAACCTGAGTGGCAAACTTGCAAAGAGACAAAATAATCACCTCTGGTATAAATTGATATGTGGTTGTCACTTTTATACAGTGTTTACAACTGTTCCATGAATTTTGTCTTTATCATTATAAATCATTTCTTTTCTGACTTTGAAAATATTTCTGCCATACACCTTGTAGTTTGTGTGATTATGCTCTATCTGTTAAAGAGGAAATCCAGTCCAAATGTAAGTTAGTCTGATAAAAAAGAGCATTTTAAGAGTTCAACAGTAAAAATTTGACTGAAATCGGTTGAAAAATAAGAAAGTTATCTGACATTGTGAATTTTGCTAATTTCTGCAAAACAGTTCTTGTACAGGGGATATGAATATGCAAATGAGTGAGCTAACCATGTCATACCCTCACAATTGATTATGTACAAAAAAATGGCAAAAAATTCAATGTTTCTGTCATTGAAGTCTGAAACATGATGTTATTCCCGGTTGAATAACTTCAGAATAGTGATCAGTTACATGTACAATGTACAGTTTGTATGTGGAGGATTGAGCCTCGGGCATAATTGCATTTGAATGAAAAACTGGAAATTTCAAAATTTTATGGATGGTACAATGTACATGGTGTACATACAATGTAAGTTGTGAGGGAATGTCATGCTCACTTTGCCATTTGCATATACCATATTGACTGTTCAAGAACTGTCGCGAAAAATCATGAAACTTGAAAATGTCATAACTACCGTACCTTATTTTATCAGACTAACTTATATTTGGACTGGATTTCCCCTTTAAATCACCTGAATATTGAGTTGCATTGCACATGCATTGTAAATACTAATCTTCTGAGCTTAGTACACTGTAAATACTCAATATCAGTTCAAAGAGAAAATCCCTGCTAACAAAAAAGGAAAACTCCCCCCCCCCCCCCCCCCCCACTGAAATTTTACAAGGACTCTGATTTACTGGGGGACTCTGAACAGCTAAATGGTCATTACTTCTGTTGAGGCACCACATATAGTGATCTTTTGTCTTGGCATTGATCACACAATTTATGGCTACTTACAGTCATGTTCACTGTACATACAACATTTTGTACCTGACCCCTGGTGTAATCAGCAGTTGTGACTGACCATTGTGAAGATTAGAATTTAAAAGGTGAAAAGGGTAAAAAAAAAGTTATGAAAATCAAATGGTTTCACAAATTTATGATTTAAATCTAAATTCTTCAGAACAGAAGCCTACAGCTATACAATTTTTGTACATGTAGATGTGAAAGCAATCAACTTATAATGGGTTGTTATATTATGCCATGAATTATATATATGTAGGGCTTAAACAAACCGACTGCAATATCTACAGGGAGATGAAACCCAAATACATAAAATAAATGTGGATTGAGTGAATGCAGCAATGCTATTAGAACACATTAGCAAAATTTTAGTGAATTCTGACCATCCATTGAAGCACTTTGGATTTTGAAAGTTTTGGTGCAGCCATCACTAGATGAGAAGACTACTACAGTACAATTGTACGTAGTGCACTGTACATGTGCACTGTACAGTACACCTGTCTGTTATGGTCTTATTACTCTTATAATGTTAACTTTCACCAGTACACTGCACCCTACATAGGTGCATCTCTCACAATACTATTTTTTACTTTCAATTTAATGAAGACAAGTCAATTTTAACATTGCTCACACGTCATAATTGCACAAGGTTACAAATCCTGATAGTACATACATTTGTATCTACAGACTAGGCCTATATGATTTAGATTCTACGATATAAACATGATAAGCTACAAATGTATGCTCTCCTGTATAAGTATTGACTGTGCTTGTGCTCGCTCACCCTTTCAAATGCTGTAACTTTGCTTTGCTGTAAGTTTGGGAATTTGCACTACTCTGTCTCTGGCTTTGATAGATCCGGTGTATCATTCGTACTGCAAACATTAATTCATACTATTTTGTATCTGTTATTAGTCAATGTTAGGTCGCTGTAACCAGTATTAAGTAACGGCTAGAGCTGTAAACAGTACCAGACTCGGTACAGGTTGAGGTCGCTTGTGCCGCTAGTCTAATTACAGCCTTTACATATAAACACTGAACAGGAACACTACCAGTATTAACATTAGTAGAAACTCTATTATCATGTCCACATTCACAAAATTGTGTAGGCCTCCAGTGTTGCAAATCAGATTTGTTTTTTACTTTTAAACTTTTTTTTTCTAATCTACATAATAAATAGAAAGAGGTGTATATTAATGCCATGAAGTTATATATATAAATGACAATGGCAGACTTGCCATGCATTTCACGATTGTAAGGTCGTTTTCTCTTTAAGGAACAACAGAACACCTAAAGCCCAAAACAGAGGAGCTAAGACAGGGCAACAACAGCAGGGGCCAGGCCAGGGGCGGAAGGGCAGGTAAGGCAAGGGGCCACCATGCAATTAGCAAGCGCAAGTACAGCTCGCTCCACACAGGCCATCGGCCACGACAGTGTGGCCTTCGCACGCCGGTTCATCTACTACTCGCAGTGACCGGCATATATAAAGCAGCATGACGCAGCTCTGTTGTTTCATGTTTGATGGCTGAAATGAACTTTAACACACACTTAAACTGATAGATGTCACTAAATCATACAATTCACATGCAAAGTAAAGTACTCACCGGTAGTTTTGCTTTTGTAAATGTAATTTTTGTTGGATGTTTCCTTCTCCGGCGTACCGGTTTAACTTTCTTGCTCCAGCTCACGTGGCGCTTGTGCGCGTGCGTCGCATAGCAAAACGTCATTGATATTTGGGATGTTCTATTACGTGGGGGCTCGAAGTATATTTGTGCTCTTTATTTTGTATCTATGTTTATTTAGGAAGAAAATTATGGAGTATTAAGCATCGACAACCCAAGTAAAACTAAGTACAATATCATGCTTTTTCAGTTTAGGACAATTGTAGGATCTTGGACAAAATATGAGGCTGCTCCCTATAATTATGCTTTGTTTACACCCCCTTTGTAATAATAGCACACTCGAAGGCGTGTAGGAGGCCAAACATAGATCGGAGCCTCAGAATCGATTTTCACAATACTGAAAGCAATCGTCCTTGTGGTGACTTTCATCTCGCTCTACACACAGAGTACAACATGGGGGAGTTTCATAACAAGGCTCTCTGCACGAATGACTCATGTTGTTGAAGCGGAAGAGACAAGTTTCTGTAGTGTGCATAGAGTATGTACATACGCATCGAATGAACTCAACCATAGTACAGCCTGGAGTGACCTATAACTGAAGTTGTATGAATATAATCTCCAGAGATTTTACAGCAATCTTCAGGAGGAAATTTCCCCAAGCACTATAAGTAAATTTAGCGAGTACGGACAATTCATTGGCATGTAGGCACACCTCATGCAGAGATAAAAATAGTTCAAAATTGAGTTACTTAGTATATCTGATCCACGTTTCAAACTCTATATAATCTCCAATGATATGTGACATAGAGACATGAAGAGATATTAGGATTTTTTAAATTAAGAAGATAAGTTTTCTCTCTCTTTTTCTAGGACAGCAAAAGAGCACTTCACGTTTTAAGCTCCTCGATCCGGAAGAAATGGAGAATATTTGCAATATCTAAAGTCTGTTTAGGCTTACGTTTAGGAACAAGTCAACTGTGAACTGGACATAATGTCGGTTAGCTTCTAATTCTTTTAACTTCTTTCTTTCTGTCTCTTCTATACTGAGTCTATGCATGGTCACGTGGATCCCATTAAGCGAGGGGTGCAAAAAAGGATTTCCCCGATCTAAATTCAAACTCTTGATCAAAATTAATGAATAGTCACTGAAATTAATCGTATTACTTCGTACATCATGTCTAGCTATATACTCAGTACTGGATGATCATTCAAATTTAATAACATAAATAACAAGCGGGAGGACGAGGAATTATCTTGAGTTTCGATTTGTTGATAATGATAATGTACAGATTCTTATAGACTGGCGCTCATTCTACGTAAAAAGATACTCATGGCGCTGTGGAACAGAATTTATTACGTTAACAGAGCGTCGAACAGTAAGCAAACAAACAATGTACGTAAATCTACAATTATGTACAATTGTCAATTTGAATTTAAACAGTAGGTTTCGAGGTTCCTTTTTAAAGTATCAATAGAAGGTGCTTATGTAGAGATATTGGAAAGCCAGCGTTCCAAAGTTTTGGACCCATGTATCATGAGAAAGTACCGGATCCCCCCAACTTAAATGCAAAGCTTCCGTACACCCTCCCAGTGGAGGAGTCCGGTTTGGTTTTCCCCGACGAACTAGAATATTCTGCATTCCGCTTTTATTTGTTGAATATGACGTAAATGTTATTGATGAATAAATACGTGCGGATGAAAATAGTATTGAATACGCCAGAACACAAATACTTGTGATCCATGGTTACTATTTTACCATGTTTTTTTTTTTATCATCTATGTGAATGTGTGTGCGTGCATGTGTGTGTGTGTGTGTGTGCATGAGTGTATGTTTTCTCGCAAATGGCCTCGGTTTTTTTTTTCTCTTTTATTTTTTCTTTTGAGAAGCAGTGAAATATGCCCCGTTTTGTGTTTTAAGCAAATTATCTATGTTATGTTCTCGTTTTGTGGGCCTTTTGCGAGAATATGTGTTAAAAAACAAAAAGCGGATTTCGTTTCCTTGGTTTAAAGAGTTAAAAAGTAAGTTTGACATTAATTTGCACAATGGTGGTGTTACTGCATTTTGTCCTTATATAGTGTAAGTTTGACGTTATTTTGTACAAAGTTTGTGTGTAATGCAGTTTGTCTTTGTATGATGTTTTGTTTTGTTTCTGTGAACGTTTTTGTTTCTGTGATATGAAATTGAACGAAATTCGAAAAAAAAAAGAATTAGAAAAAAAAGTCTGTGTGTGTGCGGTGTTTGTTTCTCTCTCATGTGAGCGCGCGCGTGTGTGTATGACTGTGGATGTTCAACCAGGGAGGTGGGAAGTCCCACCTCCCTGATTCAACGAAGTGAAGCCGAGTTGACGCGGATAAAGAATATTCACTTTTTGTTTTTAATACATCACCTCATATCAACGAGTCTGGTCCAAAATTAATATCTTAATTATAGTACAGTAATGGAAATCATCATAGGAAACCAAAGCCTAAACAGGAATATGTTTGGAATTATAATGCAACAATATTAGTAGAGCACATTAATGAAAGCTGAGGAAAATTGGACAGCTAGTTGATTCAAAAGTTATTATTATTTTTTTTATATAGATTTGGTGCCGTTATTGCTGGATACAAGGAGACTTATACTGCGCTTCATGAGGTCATTGTGGATATTATACAGAAAATTTAAAATGATTATTACTTTTTACTTTTCTATAGCATATAGGCCTCTAACGAAAGAGCGCTTGACTTATCTCTTTCAGATAGCAGGGGGGAAACATCTTTAACTATGACAGTCACGGGTTAATATAGAATGTGTACTTTTCATGAAAAATGAAGTTTTGTAAAAATTTTTTTTTTTTTATTTTACTCATATTGTTGTCCAAAATTGACGTCATTAACTGTAGTAGACTTCTGTCCAGCAATAATGACGGCGCTGAAATTTAAAGGGATGGTATGTGGAGATGAGAATTGGGCTTTTAAGTTTTTGTGAGATACCAAGAAAACACTTATGATATAGTACAGAACATGCCATTTTAAGAGGAATTCAAAGTTTATTCGATGAAAATCGGGTTTGGAATGACTGAAACATCCAAAAACAAAGTAAAACAAAGCGATCATAATAAACTGTGGGTCCCACACTTTATTAGAATCGCTCTTTTTTGGATATCTCGGCCATTTCAAAACCAATTTTCATCAAATAAACGTTGAATTCCTCACAGAATTACATGCTCTGTCATATTCATAAGAGGTTTCTCATTATCTCACCAAAAAATGTCAGAAACCTGAAATTAGGTCTCAACCAAAATTATACGATCCCTTTAAACATTCATATGAACTTTTGATTCGACAGTCTGATTTCCTCAGACTATCACTGACGTGTTTAGTGTTCTACTAAAATGGCTATTTTCACTCGATCCACGTTTATATTTAGTTGGGCTTTGGTTTCCTATAATTTCTCAAGAAAGGCGAGTGGCACATTACGAGGAAGCGATCGGGTGAAATAAGCTCTCGAGAGCGAGCTGCAAAAGAATGCATGTACATTGTGATCAGTGGCTTTATGTTGCCAGAGTTGGTATATGTTTTCTGGCATAATTTTATACGCTTGAGGATCTAGCATTATGCTAGGCATTATATATGTTTTTAGCATAATTCTATACAGAAAGGAAATTTCTAGGCGTTTCGTGAACTGTGGTTAATTTTTTGGTTTGTTTGTTCGTTTGTCAGCTGTTATGTGACCGAAATTGACAATCAACAGTTGATGCGAGGACGATTTGGCACCATCACAATTTTGTTTTTGGTTTTGTTTTCGTCAGCCGATTAGGCACCATAATTTGTAGCACAGGGGATTTTTTTTTTTTTTACTTGTCAGCCGATTAGGCACCATAATTAATTTGTAGCACAAGCAGAGGATTTTTTTTTTTAGTCAGCTGCATGGTTAGGCACCACAAATTGGTTGACATGATGTGACATAATTTAATCAATGGTAAATCAGCATAAATTTAGGCCGCGTCAAGCATATAATCCCATTTTTTTTTTAACGCTGGTCACACTGGTCAGTTGAGTGCAATGACTTAAAGTTGCCAGTTTGATTATTTACAGTGTGATGATACTATAAAGCGTTTCATAATAATGACAAAAATAAATTAATGATATGGATTGAGTGAATACAGCAGTATTAGAAAACACGAAAGTGAAGTCTAAAGAAAAATTGAACAATTATACGTTTGAAATTTTCGGTGCCGCCATCGCTTGAATGAAAAGAATTATAACAATATTGACTACATCAGTACTGTAAGTGAATCAATAGTTATTGTACATGGATGACGTACGTTCGGCGAGCTACTATTCCAAACTGCTCTTACAGAAATGCACGCTCAACAGCAAACTCCATGGAGAAAAAAAAATAATAATGATGAGAAGTCGACCAATCATGTAGCAAGAATCTGGAATTTGTGGTCAATAAAATTATGCATAATTAGCATGATTAATCGTTGTTATTGAGCGTCCATATTATTTTTTTGTTACTTTGCTTTTCATTCTGAATCATGCTTTTTAACAAAGGAGATAAAATAATAACGGGCATGATAACTGGTATAAGTCTAGTCAGGGTTCCATTCAGCTGCCATGTAGTCGACCTGAGGATGCCCTCGTGCACAAGCCAAAACTAGCATCAGCAAGTGACGACGCATCTAGCGCCCCCAACGTACACTGCTAGGACAATTTAGCCATTACTGGTATTATGATTAAAATTACCGGCAATCGCTTGTGTCTCTTTTTATATGCACTCCTCAAGAAGCGGAATGACGGTAGCAGTAAATAAGAGGGTCGGAGTTGTGCACACTGGTACAAACGTCTTTTTTTTTTTCAGCTGTTTTGGTACTTCATTAAAGCGGTATAATGCATAAGCTCGCCCGGAGGACATTAATGGATTTTTTTTCTTCAATCATGCTCAAACAAAGATTGAACTTGCGTAGACCTTTGACCAGATTGGTCCATCAATCAAAACATTTGAAGAATCATTCATTTCCTATTTTTACATCGAATGTGTTAAAAAAAAAAAAACACCTTTTTCATCAATATAATACAAGGCTTGCTGTGAAGCGTTGGCATGTACCATGTATATAATATATATATATATATATATATATATATATATATATATATATATATATATACGAATTACATTTGGTGGTACAATTTGATAGGCGTGCATTGTCTTCTCATTATATGATTGTTTAAAGGGGAAAATCCAGTTCAAATATGCGTTAGTCTAATGAGAAAGTAAAATATTAAAATTTCAACGGTAAAATTTTGATCAAATTCGGAAGAAAAATAAGGAAGTTATGACATTTTGAAGTTTCGCTAATTTTTGAAGAAACAGTTCTTGAACGGTCAATTATCATAAATATGTAAAATGGCAAAGTGAGCATGTCATCCCCTCATAACTGGCCTTATAGTTTGTAGATGAAATTTTGACATTTCCAGTTTTTCATTCAAACGCAATAATGGCCGAGGCTCAAATCCTGATATTATATCTAACTGATCACTATTTTGAAGTTATTCAGCCAGGAATAACATAATTGTTTCAGACTTTAATGACAGAAATATTGAATTTTCGTCATTTGTTGTACACGATCAATGGAAAATTGTGAGATTATGACATGGGCAGCTCACTCATTTGCATATTCATATCCACTGTACAAGAACTGTTTTGCAGAAATTAGCATAACTTCATAATTTCATAACTTCCTTATTTTTCATCTGATTTCAGTCAAATTTTCCCGTTGAACTCGTAAGATTTTACTCTTTTTTTATCAGACTAACTTATTTTTGGACTGGATTTCCCCTTTAACGTTATAAATTGCTGAATGTATACCTTGAATTATATTTTTCATTTTGTTCGATGAAAATGAAGTATAACTAAATATAAATTGAAATTGCAAATAGAAGCATTATGTCACAGACACTTATTTAGCTGAATGTAAAAACCAGCGTTTTTTACCTGCAGGTACAAATGACCTTTTTCTGCTCATGCGCAAAGCGGAACCCAGAACTGGCTTATAACAATATAAATGGCAACGTCAGCTATTGAATTATTTCTGGTGTTGTTGTTATCATCATTATCATTGCTATGGTCTTTAGCATTGTCATTTATTCGGCATTTCCAAAGAACAATTTAAATAATTATACTTCTTTATTACATATTTTAAAAGATCAGGCCTCTGATATGGTTTCCTGAGCTGTCGGGCGGGAAAGGAGTAAAATTAATGAGATTTAGATAATGGCCCTTGGGCATTTCCAACAAAGTTAAGGAAGCACATCAGGGAATGTCAGAAACATACAAAATCATACATCACAATGTATATCAACATAACAACTATGAGAAATTAAAAATCGAGTTGAGCATACCTAGCCAGTAAATCACTGTAATTGAAAAAAAAAAAGTGACTCGTTCAAAAAACAAAGATAAAAAGGGAATATGACCTCAATCTCAAATAAGTTCAGACATAATTATTCGTGATTCCAATCATTTATGAACTGGAGTATTTTGAAAAAAAAAAACTAAAACATGAAATATTTTCTATTCTCAAATACTATTTAGCATTCTTTTTAATCATTGTCTTTTGCCCTTGTGTGCATTATACCTCAATATCTTTTGAAATCAAATAACATGAGTGGCCAAGACATGTACGAAACAGTTCAAATCAATTTCACATTTTATTTGATTTTCAACTTTGAACATTACATGAAACAAATTAAGCACATGTAAGTTTGGAGCATAATAGATATGAATAGCACATTGCAATACAGACGTAAATAAATGAAACAAAGTCCCAGATGTAAGCTAAGCAAATATTCAAGACAACATATTGTCTGGCTGTATACACGGCGTTGAATGTATCCTCATGATATTCGTGGGAACTATGTCTAAACAGTTCCGCAAAAATTTAATGGGAGATCTTTAAAGGGGATGGCTAGTAACTGATCAGTGGGAATCAGTAGGAATGCTGGGGGATGATTGTTCCAATTCTTGTGGGATTCATTAGTCATGTAAGAGTACATCATATATCTATTGTTGTGTGAAAATTATTTGCTTCAGAATGGTCTCATATTCAAGTAATGTGCAGTTTAATGTTTCCAGGTTAGCATGCCTGTACAGTGACGGGGCGATCGTTAACAATTAATTGCACATTACTTGAATATGAGACCATTCTGAAGCAAATAATTTTCACACAACAATAGATATATAATGTACTCTTAAATGAATCCCACAAGGATTAGAACAATCATCCCCCAGCATTCCCACTGATCAGTTACTAACCATCCCCTTTAACAAGGGAGAGGGCATGAGAAACAGATAGAAATGAAGTGTAAATGGGAGTCATGTTCGTGTCAATACAAACACACGCAGACAGAATTACAGACAGAAGTATATATCGTATATACACTATATTCAACTACACTATGCTTTTATCATACATGCAAAGGAACTGGAAAGACATTACATTGATGTAAAACGCTGTACTTGGCCGCATGCGTGCAAACACGTTTATGTCTGATATTACATTAGTGTGTAGATGCTTGCTATCAGTTCGTGTGCTGTCTTGCGGGCACTGAGATAATGGCAAAGCAAAGAACCCCTGAATAAATCGAAACTAAAGGAAAATATCTTGATACGAGATGGTGTGCCCCAGAGTTGCCAACAGCTGCGGGGAGTGTTGTGTGTGCTCTTTCTTCATAATTGAACAATTAAGAAAATAAAATC
Organism: Diadema setosum; assembly: GCA_033980235.1. NCBI lineage: Eukaryota > Metazoa > Echinodermata > Echinoidea > Diadematoida > Diadematidae > Diadema > Diadema setosum. Next base: position 38,006,493 of record CM067061.1, read on the forward strand.
ACAAAAAAAGAAAACAAAAACAGATTATTAACGCCGAAGATCTGAGAAGCTATGAGCGATGTTGAATCAAACTGAAGAAAATAGTAGCAATTATTACTCGGTGAATGTGATTGAGGATGGGACTTATAGATACAAGGAGTCACACACACAAACAAACAAACATACACACATATATACACACACACTCACACACACATACACACACACATAAAAAAAATCAGTAAATGTGGCCATATCCCTTGTTGTAAAGTAATATAATCTGTCAGCCATAAATTTCGATTGTATGGAGAGAGACAATTTCTGCTCCAGATTTCCCGATATTGCTGCAAAAATTCTTATGTAAACAAGTTTTCTTCCTCAGATAAAATTACATCAACACAATGAACTACACGTACCTCTACTCCAGATAATGTTCAGTGTTGTTTCCGTGACGGCACGTATGCAGACTCGACGAGTTTAGCTTTCGAGCACTCAGTGTTTAGAGTTTCGCTCCATCCAAAGATATTTGAAACCTGGACTCTTGAGTCCGTTATTTTTGCCATGATATCGGGCAATCGCAATTAAGAAGATGAATACAACGGCAGACAGAGCTCAGGGAACCTTGTAAATAGGCAGGGACCAAAAGCGTTTTTCTCGTGTATCCACTTTTCTGTTGGCAACATACGTCTGTTGGATAATGCCTTGTTACTGCACTGTTTTCTGAAAACTCAGCACGCGACTGTGTCACAGCATCGACTACTTTGACTATACAAAAAATCCATGACGTTGTAAATATTGCGGTTCATCTGTTCATAATTTGTCGATGTTCTTGGACCATGTTCCTGACACTTACATTTGGACAAAGTTTCATGTGGAACAGCAATGAGTTTTATAATGTGTCATTTCCATTAGCGTGGTACTCCTTAATAACACTATACTCTTGACGTACACAAAGAACCGGAAATTGCGATGGATAAAATCATTTGATTTAATAGTCTGCAGAAAGAACAATTGAACCGGTCATGAACATGGCTAGGTGTGTATGACACTATAATGGGCTATGCAGGATGGTGGCTTGGCTCCGATCGCCGAACAATGCCTCAAGCATTCCTCTGGACCTCTCGCCTCAGTGACGAAATTCAACCGAGAGAATAACAGACTCCTGGTCATCCTAATGCTTTCTGTGTTGGAATTGTGATTGATTGTGTCATTATTGCTTCTGCAACGTTACAGTCAGTACCTATTCAACTTTTTCCCTTTCTGTGTCAGTGGCTCTGTACCGTTATCACTATCTAACTCTCTTCGTGATATCAGAAGAGCTGGAAACAGCATAGAGGATTCAAAGTAAGTACATTCAAAGGTGGCACAAGAAAAAAAAATCACACGGCGTGTGTATAGCATTCACAGTGGTCCTGATGGTGACATTACTTTTGCGACAACGAATATTGCCTTCAAGAGCCGACCGAGGTCCTTACTAAAGTGTCTGCTTATTTAGTAGGTACCCTACCCCTACACGTCACCATCAAGACAGCGAGGTTATTTTATTGCGCTTCAGTTTCTGTCTTTCTGTGTGAGCTGTGTTAAATAGCCCATCAAACCAACTAATCACCTGGTATTCATGAACAAGGGATGTGTACGAATGATACTGGAAGGGAAATGGGAAATGGAAAATTAATAGGGCATCTAGAATCCAGTCGTCAAATTGCCCTTTTCATCCGTGACCATCACCCATTCAGTGTCCTGTCCACTGACTGACATGCTTCAAAGGCGAATGTACGTGGTATCATCAGGCATTAATGTAATACTACGATGTTACAAGCTACTTTGCATCACGAGCATATTCTGAGTCGGATGTATCACGACAAAAATGAACACGACAGTGAGCCATAGCACTTCTATATGCCCACTTCCACCGTCGGCCTCCCTTACTTTTCCTGCGAAGACACAGAACACCATATAAAATCGTTTGTGATAACAGTTCAATTTTGTCGACTTCCTAATATTTGCATCCCCTTTGATTATGTCAAATGGGATAATTGGTCTTAATACCGCTTCGACAATCCGCCTGTCTCTTCCTAAACTCTCCGAATTTCTCAAAATTTGTGTAGTTTTTTTTTTTCAAAATGCGAAAACATGTTCCTTAATGTTCACGCATGGTTGTTGTGAAACGACACTTTTTCTAACTCCTTCTCATATTATGTGAGTTTGAATGTTTATGAGAAAGTTCCTCTCCCCTTTCCCCAACTTACATTACACGTAAAGGGAACCACTTTGTTTCTTAAGGTGTGTTCTAAGGTGTGTATTTCTTTCTTTCTTTCTTTCTTTCTTTCTTTCTTTCTTTCTTTCTTTCTTTCTTTCTTTCCTTTCTTTCTTTCCTTCTTGCTTGCTTTCTTACTTTTCTTTGGTTTTTATAACACAGGAGACAGGCAACCAATACAACTGTCCAGGTACGCGTTATGGAAGACATCAAAAGTGGGTTCTGAAAGTGTTCTGCCTCGGTATTCCCCGGATCTACAATCAGGGACCTGTGCTTGGGGAAGCCTAGATCGTTGATACTCTTCTCGTGTCTTTAATACCATCCTTTCAACTTAATGATAATTAATAGGTTTTGATGGCGTGACTATAGCCTAAGGTTTTAGAGTGGCTGAACGTATTCTTAGATGCACTGATTGTAAAAACTGTAATCACTCGTTTCATATTGTTTGTTTCTTTAGTGCTTTAATAATACTAGTGTGTACATAATGCCATGCAGGGATTCCCCTAAAGTACTGTGAAATTTTACTCTCTTCCGAGTCTTTGACGACATGACTACTGGAGATCTTTTCGCATGAACACACATGTTCTGCAGAAGTCTTACATATTCCACCGCCACATTTATCATACATTCAGTAACTCCCCCCCCCCCCCCATCCTCCATACTTTCCATTTGCTTCATTCGCTCAGCCTGCTCATCGATACAAGGAAGTAAGGCTCAGATGACAGTGCTGATTCGACGAAAGGAAAACTGTTGATCCAGGGAAGAAGAACAAAAAATCCTTGTGCGCATTCTGTCGATCTTCTTATAATCTACTCATTCACATCTTACTACAAATCTTTCGATATGTAGCAGAGTTTTTCATACTGATCATCAAACAGGTGACATGTGGTCTGTAGAGGATGTATGATCACATAAGCTATGTGACTGCACAGTTTACATACTCATGGCTTCAGAGATGTCAATCTGCTGGACAAATGCCATCCGAATGCGGTTTCGTGAACTGTATCAATCGCCATCGATACTCTACCGAAAACTAAAAACATGAATTTGCAGCATTTCAGCATCCTACTGGCGGCATTCGTACCACTTGCCCTCTGCATCGTCGTTAGTAACCTTGGCGTTATTGCGTCTGTGTATTCGGAGGGTCGGCTCCACACGCCACCAAATTTCATATTGGCCAGTCTGGCACTGGCTGACCTCCTCAAGGGTTGCGTAGCGGTTACCTGTGAGCTCTACGCCGACGCCAAAGTCAACGAAACGGACTGTCAGACGGAAATTTACATTTTGGCGCCATCTTACTTACTAAGCGCCGTGTCAGTGATGCATCAGATTGTCGTCACCGTAGAGAGACTAATCGCAATATGCTGCTCGCTGCGGTATCAGGAATTTGTGACCAAAACGCGCACAATTGCAAACACTTGTGGACGGTCTGGGTTAGTCGGAGTCTGTGTGACTTGTGGATACCTCTACGTTTGGATCACGAGTATAAACGAATCGCCTGCCAAGAATGGCTTTTGTGGAGGTGGAGCTTACCTGGATTCTAAGACAGAGAAAATCAAACAGTTCGAAATTTTTATCGCCGTTATTGTACCCGCCATCCTCATATTTCTCGCCACGTCGAACTTGTATATGTGGCGCGTAGCTAAAAGGGCAGGTCAATCAGATTAAAAGCCACTTTCGCGCCATGAACATCGGAAGGAAACGAAAACGAAAACGACTTCGGAACATCCAAGCTACTTACACGGTACTCATGATTGTTGGGTGCTTCGTTATCTCATGGACGCCGTACACTGTGTATGTCATTTACGGTGTGTTCTGGTCGACGGAGGAGCGTGGAGGAATTCTTATCATGAACCAGACAGCATTTTTCTTCATAGCGCTGAATTCCGCTGCTAATCCTGTGATATACGGCTGGAAAAACAACTTTTTGCGACAAAAAGCTGAAAGATTTGATCTGCCATCGTTGTTGCAAACAGCAGGTGCACTTAAAAAGAGGGGATGAACAGCAGAAACGTCGCAATGACAAAGAAAACAAAGAGAGGGACGTCAGCCGCGATCAAAGTGAAGGAGCGTCAAAACTAGACTATGAACAAAATGAGAGTAGAGCAAAGCCTCTCCAATATAAGCTTACATTCTATCAGAACGGACAAACAGTTGAAATAGTCTTGGATAATTCTAGTCAAATGTCCGAAGCTGAAGTTGCTTGCTTAATGCTTTGGTTACCTGCTATGGAAAGTAAATTAAATACTTCCGGAAATAGAGATACTGGGTTTAAACTCTTGCTGGAACATTGAGTAACAGAAATTTGATATGGAATCGGCCATTTTATAGATTATATTTTTATGGCAGCTAGAAGTATTGTAAACATTCTGCAAAGTGAAAGCTCTCTTCATGTGGCATAACACATAGGCCCTACTCTAATGTTATACACATGGCTTAGTAGGACATTGCCTGGAAAGTGGTTATCATGACAATTCAAATCTGATTGAGACTTTGTGTACTAGAATCCCATTTGGGACGCGTTAAGGGCATTTTTTTGTAACAATTTGATAATGCTTTGACCACACGCACGCAAACAAAATTCATTTGTCATGTTTATTGTGAACAAAAATAAAAAAAAGGGGGGGGGGGGGAAACAGACCAGGATTTAAGAGGGTGATGCTGCATGGACTTACACTTAGTTTCTGAGCATGGATTAAACTATACTTACGGAACCTTAAAAGATAATTGAGTTTTCTTTCTAACGCAAGCCGCGGAAACTCGCGTGTATATAGCACGTACTGCATGTACTTTGGTACATTAATTCCGGTAGTGATAAACGGATTGCTGCGTTAGTGTAAGACAAGATCGCGATAATTATATGATCGATCCAGTCCAAACATACACGTATACCATATGGACTTATTATACGCAATAAGACGGCGAATTATAAACGGACTAGTCGGGGTTGAACCTACTCACGTATTAAAATAAGCACAAGCGATCTGCTTTGATTGACAGTTAAACTATCTTTACGATAATGTTCATCTTGATGAATATAAAGTGGCCATCATCATCACGCCAGAGCCATCTATACACAGATTTTGGCCAACTCATCTTCAGCAAATAGCAACAGGGCGTGTATTTTTCTGTCACCTGCTTGCCGTCGTACGTGCTACCCACTTAAGCCAAGTTGGCCAGACACTATGTACAGATGGCACTGTATCAAACAGCGCCCTCTTAAATCCTGGTACGTGTGCCTTTAAAGGGCCCCTGAAATCCAAATGCATGCTGATTTTTTGTTGATTTATGATACCCTCAACATCACTTTTGTGATGAAACGAATATCTAAAAACATTCCATATATTTTTTTCAACAATTTTTTCTTCTGTTTCTCTTCAAATTACTTGCGAACGCCCACAAAAAAAATCCTTCCAAACCATGCAAACCAATATTCCTCTTGTGACCTCATCTGTCAATCACTGCAGAAGTACTGAAATGTTTCACAAAAGACATTGGAATGCACTTTTCCCTCGACTCAGCATAACTTGCATGTTTCTGTGATATTAATGTGACTAACAAAAGAAATGACGAAGGAATATTTTATGCAAGTTATGCTGAGTCGAGGGGAAGGTGCATTCCAATGTCTTTTGTTAAACATTTCAGTACTTTAGCAATGATTGACAGAATGAGGCCACAAGAGGAATGTTGGTTTGGGAGGATTTTTTTGTGGGCATTCCCAAGTAATCTGAAGAAAAGAAGAAGAAAAAATCGTTAAAAACAATAAGATATGGAATGTTTCTAGATATTCGTTTCACCGCAAAAGTGATGTTGAGGGTATCATAAATCAACACAAATCAACATGCATTTGGATTTCAGGGACCCTTTAAACAGAACAGTATCAATGTGTATTATAACTGGACAGTATAAAATAGAAAAGCTCCACTTGTTTTCAGGAAAAGTGCTGCAGTAATAGTTACCATCCGGAGATTAAATAAGGAGGTGATGTCATCACAGCTCAAATCTCCAAAATGTTGATAGAATCTATACACTTCATGTTCTGATGACGTCATAGCTGCTCATTCTCCATTAGATACACAAATCTTCAGAGGAGGTCTTGGCGTCTCAAATCGCCTATTGGTTTGTAACGCAAAATGTTCAGGTAATGTCATGGCCGCTAAATCTTCAACACGGTCGGTACACAAATCTTTACATGATGCCTTGGCTGTTTAAATCTCTTATTGGTTTGTTGAAGATGATGTCATGGCAGCTCAAACCGCTTGTTGGTTTGTACACAATTTTTTAGATGATGTCACGGCTACTCAAATCGCCTATTGGTCTGTATACAAGTCTTAACTTAATTTTCTTCAGGAGAAAAAAGAAATTACATCTATCTCATCGAATGATTCTTAGATTGTAACACACTGTACAGACAAATTCATGGTGTCGCAACTGAAGTTTTGACAAAAAGAGATTTTTGCATTTTTCACATCCAACCCAGTTCGAGAGTCATGAGGTCACAACCGCCATCTTTGCCATATTTGATTCACAAATAATTTTGACGTCACTAATTATCAGGATATTTAAATCAGTGTCTATGCTGTTCCCATTTTCGTTCATGAATATTCCGCATTGTGCATGTTGTGATTGTTCAGTCTTGAAACAGGCATGTTAATTGCCGCTTGATTTTATCTTTCTTGATGCGTTTTCAAATATTATTTGATTGTCTCATTCCTTTGATTTTTTTTTTTTGGGGGGGGGGGGGGGGGAGAGCGATGTATTTTGCAGAGCTCTCTAATGCATGGAGTCGTTCTATAACCGGAGGACTACCTAGCTATAACAAAGACTGAAAAATTAAATCGATGGATAAATGACGGACTTCTATCAACTGAACATCCTAGATCTGAAACTGTGACAAGGTCACATGCATAATATACCATTCTCATGTTTAGTCCATTGTTGTTGTTGTTTTTTTCACACATTGTCGATTCTGCCTGTTTAACCAATTGTATACTTTGAGTGGGACAGGAAACCCCATGGCATTGTACACATTGTCCAAAGTCCCTGACATAGAAAGGGTCAACATTTTTCTTGTTATTAACTCAGATAGTTGAGTGCGGATTGGTTTCACTCAAGGGTACAAGAACACAATATATATTTCATAACCTTATGTGTATGCATCCATATCATAATAGACGTGGTAGACGCTATAAAGTGTTTTCAACTCATCATTATTCGATACTGAGAGTAGTTCCCACACTTATAAAGGTGGAGAGCGTAATTAATAATTACCCAATTAAAACACAAAACCAAAGCGAGAGTGACGTGCAACTGTATACAATCCTCTCTCATCGGACACTCAAACTTCTTAGACCTAAATTTAAATGCTTAAGTTGAATTTGGATCAGATGGTTTATAATCCAGTCCCAAGTTTCAGTTTGCAAACGAGCAGAAAGCGTTAATAGATCATTCATACCAATGGGCATGTTGGTTTTTAAATTCACTGAGATAAGCATCCGTGGGGTAATGATGCGTGTAATTTTTTATAGATGGCGCTTACCGACACATCCACCCGAGAACAAGCCTGTATTTTTTGTTTATATTGATAAAAAGTGTGTTAAGGCATTCACTTTCAAACAATGAATTGATGGACCATTCTTGTTTTCTGGTATTCGCAATCCATTCTAGCAATCCTGTTTGAACATAAATTGTTATACGTCGGGCAAATTTATGCATTATATCGCTTTGAAAGCGACCGAAGGACCTTCCCAAGTGTGAAAAAAAAAGAAAAGAGAAAGGTGGTGCTGATGTGCACATGAGCTAATAAGCCAGTTCAGAGTTCCACTCTGCGCATGAGCAGAAAAAAAAAGTCATTTTGTACCATCAAGCATGTTGGTTTTTAAATTCACTGGGATAAGCATCTGTGATGTAATGATAATTCATGGAGTCCTTGTAAATGTTGCTTGCCAGCACATCCACCTGACAGTAAAAGCAGTATTTGGCAATATCAATAGAGAGAGATTGTTAATACATTCAATGCAAAATAATGAAATGAATGATTTTCCAAGTGTTAATAATTTTATTGACAGATCATTCTGGTCATCTGGTGTACTCAAGTTCATTCTTTGTTTGAACAGGATTGATGAACCGCATAAATTGTTGTGTAAAGCTTATGAATTATGTCGCCGAATAAAAAACAACAACAGCAACGAAAGGTCATTCGTTTAATATCAACGTGCCCATGAGCTAACTCCGAACTGGCTTATTGCTAAGTGGCTTATTGGCTAGAAGTCTTAGTGGGATTTCTTTGCACAAGTATTGTTTCAGTCTAGCGCCACCACTGTTTTGACGATGCAAATGAGATAACGTTGATATCAAATAGAACATGGACAGTATTGTTTCACGCTCAGGTTGATCGTATCGTTACGTTCTGTTATGCCTATGATTGTCTTTTTGTACTTTTTTTTTTTTTGCTTTTCCTCGCTATCTGTCGATGTTTCAATATCTTCAGCTGAAATGGGCATGCAACTGTTCGATCATTCAATTTCGAGTGTTTTCTGTGTCACTGTGAAATTGTCAAACACAATGAATAGAGTAATACAGTATGCCAGAATATTAAAGAGAACTTTTATGAAAGGAAATGATTATTAATGTGGGTATGTCTTCTTGACCGCCATGATTCTATTGTATAGAAAGAAAAAGACTCTACATTGACTTTGGATTATTTCCGCGTATCTATGTTAGAATTCACGCTTTCTCTTCTCATGATGTTGTAAATATCTAATATATATATATATATATATATATATATATATATATATATATATATATATATATATATATATATATATATATATATATATAATGTATGTGTGTGTTTCTCACAAATCAATGTCATCTGATTTGAACGTAAATCCAGTATGATGGATTTTTTTTTGTCCCAGGGGTAAACATAAAAACTTCTGACATTGAACAACTGATTTATAGCGTCCGAGTAACTCAACCTTCATATTTTTTTTTGTTATCTCTAAATACATCTGTTTGACCAGCAGAATCCTAGGAGGTGTCTCAAGAAAAAAAAAACACATACAGAACAACATTTTGTGGAAAGCAAATAAAGGACACTTATTTATGCGTTAATGATGACCATTTGTGGTTTGTTTTCATCCGTACAGTCCGGAAAAGCAAAAACAATATCTAATTTCCTGATCCACAAGAACAAACAACAACCCGATTTTCTGATCCGGGCGATTCATAATATGAAAAGAACAAACAACAACCCGAATCGATTCACCCTTTCCTTGTCAATGAGTCATATGTACACATATTTCACACACAGACCTTCTGACAGGGAATTAAAGTAACATGCTGAGGGTTAATACACCACAGCTCCCTTTCCGGCAGACGGCCTCCTAATGCTGTCCTAATTAACTCCGCGACTAACAGTTAACTGCGGTATCGAAGTCCTGACAATCCTAACAACATTTATTGCCCGGTAATAGCCGTTTCAAAACAAGCTTGCATTGAAGACAGCTGCCAGTTGACCTTTTCATGTATCCTAATGGGATTCGATGTTAGTATTCACATGCATTGCTTGACAAAGTTTTCTAGTTTGAAAACAACAACAACAGCAGCAACAGCAACAACAACAACAACAACAACAAACGAACGAATCTGAGTTGCGTGGTCCTTCATTTTAAACCTTTGCTTTCTGGTACTGTTTAAATACGAAGCTATAATTAAAAAAAAAGAAGTATAGAAAAAAGGTACTGTTTATTGCATCAAAAAGGGTATTATTCTGTGAAAAATCCTCACAGACAGCAGAATCAGAATAAAAATTTGCGAGAAATCAATGATCGTATGGAATGATTCATGGATATCTTGTCTGTGACACCACATTTTTTCCGGAAAAAAAAAAAAACTTCAGTATGCTCATAGATTGTTTCTTCATCCAAGCGAATATAACCCTGCGGCTCGGTTGGCGAAATTCATCTTTGTTTGTTGTTCCGTTGAGTCCCACAATGTATCATATACACTATCTCCATATCTAATAATGATTGAAATAATGACAATGACAATGATAATAATAATGATAATAATAATAATAATAATAATAATAATAATAATAATAATAATAATAATAATAATAATAATAATAACAATAATAATAACAACAATGATGTTGTTGATGATGATGGTGGCGATTACTATTATTATCCTTCTTAATGATAAACATGACGGGGTAATTAAAATATTCTTTATACAGCAGTAATATTTTGCTTGTATAGCGAAAAGTAAAGGAACTATATACAGAAGTTAGAAAATATTTCGATCTAGAGACAATTTCATTCTTTTTTTTTTTTTAGACGGGAGATGACAACAACAAACGCTTCAAGCAAGTCTCGGTCAGCAACCCTGGTCAGATTACATTCGTTAGTAGTGCGGGCGGAGCCAAGTTAAAGTTCTTGCTAGATGTGCATCCTTTACTTGTTCTTGATCAAGGCTGCCACTCTTTGCTGAAGTGAAGAGCGAGAGAAGAGAGAGAGGGAGAGAGAGAAGAGGAAGAAGAAGAAGAAGAAGAAGAAGAAGAAGAAGAAGAAGAAGAAGAAAGGGATAGGGGGAGGGGAGGAGAGAGAGAGAGAGAGAGAGAGAGTAAGATGGGGAGGGGAGAGATGAAAGTTGAGGGAACAATAGAATCAAGATTCAATAGTTGATAATTATGAGTAATAGCTCTGTCAGAGTCACTTGTCATCACCCCTCTACCCCCCCCCCCCTCATCTAGTACTTGTCCAAATCTTATCCATGTAGGCGCAAATCCCCGACTCCTTCTGGGAAAAGAAAGGGCATTTAAAGAAATCCTCTGTTTCCCAGAATCAAAAGCGCGGAATGAACGACGGATGTGTTTGTCAATGTTTCAGTGGTGACGTCATAATGGCCTAGTCATTGACCTCGACAAAAATAGGTCATTGACAGTGACGCAAAGCATCTTGAATAACAGGACACTCTAACTTATACTAGAACGAAGTTTGCAGATGCTGCCGACCTATACGATGGGTCCACACTCACACAACCCACGCATGTAAAACAGAAAGAACACCGTCCTCAAATATTCATTCGCGTACCCTTCATTACGTATATGTACAAACAGTATAGGCCTATGTATACCTGCTGGTACTTCAGTCATGATTATTACCTTGAGTTCATATCTCTCCAGGTAGTTTCGATTTAAATTCGAAAAGATATATATATATATATATATATATATATATATATATATATACGATACATACGCATCATACGTTACATAATGTACGTATGATCTCGTTTGCAGTGAAGCAAAGACTAGGCAGCTAGCATGTGCGATGTGTGAGAAGATAGCCCTGACACAAGACCGAAATCCTCCGAGAAGATAGGTAATGTGAAGGAGAATTCAACACGTGTTCAAGACAAACATGAAACCGAGACATGGAGCCATGAGTTTCCCGGGACCTCCCTTCCCCCCCCCCTCCCCCCCCCCCCCCCTCCCCCCACCACCACCACCACCGTGGTCTCGTGATCAATACATCTATTTTCAGATTCCCATAAGGAGCCGTAATTAGATTAGTAGCCGACATTCAAAATTATGGCGACTTTCCTTAGATTTGAGGCGCTCTACCCTCGTTTTCTGATAGTTTCTCACCTATGACAGTTTCAAATGCTGCACTTATCTCTCTCTGACGTGAAAATGGAGAGAGATTCTAATGTCATTTCAGAATATTGCCATTTAAAGTTATAGATACTAAATAATCATAGAGAGGTCGCGATCGGACACACAACATTGCAGAATGAGAAAGAACATGCACTGTTTGAACGCCATTGTGACTCTAATCCATTATTAAAGTCCTATATGAGTTTGGGCTTGATTAACTCTTCCAAAAGGTAAGCAATGAGATCCTTAAAGTCAAGAAAGAACAGGGCCGGCTTGAAGTCCCCTTCCCTTTGCAATGATGATAAGTTGAATAGCCTTAAGCCACTAGCCTGCTGCTATATGGACTCGAACCTCCGACCTCCAGACTTTGACTCCGTGGTCCTGTCATCTAAGCCACAATGAGACATTTAAAAAGAATAAAAGATGGTTATTATGACTCTCGTTGGCGTCATTTCCCCATAGTCCTGCCTATGTACGAAATTATTTCAAATTATGACATGACCTCACATGAAGGCATTGACTGTGTCTTGTAAGATATATCTCACATTTTATTCACAGCAAACTGGCGACATTTCATGATAAAAAAGAAAATAGTTATACATGAATGTAGAGTATACCAATAGATCATAAGAATTTTTGGTTTTATCCCCCGATCAGATGAAAAAGGCAATTACAATGTATAAGGTAAGTATACTGAATAATATATACGGAGGATCGCCCATGCAGCTTGCACTAGCAAATTTTTCTGTCCTTCCTTGGGCGCGTTCATTTATAGAAAAAGAAATATATATTAGAAATGTTCATGACACATACATTATCAAAGGGTAAAATATTAGAGGAAACAGTTCTCACGGAGGACTAGTGTTAGTAAACGGACATCTAGGTAATTGATTCTTTGACATTTTTAAATGGAAGCAACATTCATATCCAGTTGCCTTCCATCAATCCATATTCACTGAGCTGTGATTGACATCTATTCATGGCACCATTCCCTTTGAAGGGGATTCTATTTCAAGTCAACCTCAACCATGTTGATCATATCGCCGTGTGTGTATGTTCATGATCCGAGTTCATGTTCGTGGTGTCGGAATGGATTCTGACCGGGAGTCAGCTGGGGGGAGGAAGCCCCGTCTCTCGGTGAGCGATCGCGGCGAGGGGCTCGGTTCCTGCCCAGTGAGTCAGCGAGCATAAAAGTGCGGTAGACTACCCTGGTATCATCTCATCGGAGGTGGGGCTTGCACGCTGGGAAAGGGAGAGAAGACTGTAATTTTTATTGTTGTCTATGTTGTGTGCATCTTTTTTCATATATTATTTTTGCATTATCACTGCAACAGGTGCTTGATGGGGGTTGGCTGTATAGGGAAAACGAGAACCTCCTGGTGACCCCTCCGACAGTGACATCATCCCTATAATTATATCATTTTGCTCCCTCGTAATTCGATGAGTGTGTCGAGTTGGAGCGCAGGGAACAAGTTTCGTTCTTGCTGGAGATCCTGTCGAAAAATTTTCGAAGATTTCTTTCTTAAGTTATGTGATCCTCAAAGGAAGTGTGCTATTCTATAAATGCTCTGTTTCAGAGACAGGGAGAAGAAATTTACCAAACTTAAAAAAAAAAAAAATCGAAGGTGAAGGGCTCGAGTTACGACTGTCTTTGGGTAAGAACAGGCGGAAGGCCCTCAATCTATTGTCTTACGGTTCCCAGATGTATGCGAATCGTAGCTTCAGAAAATGACTCACGGACTTAATGGGAAAAAAGAGCACATTATTTCTAACTGCAACCCATTATTTCGCGCCTACGTGCAATGTATTCGATTCAATACATACTCAAAAGCGCCATGTGTGTTTCAGTTGGAGTAGAAGATATCATATTTCATCCTTGCGAATACGAAGAGGCTTAATCAGCTAGATCAATGAATTCCAGATTTTCATCAGCAAGCCTGCGTGAGCCGTATTTACTGAGAAGAGATGAAAAAAAAAAATTATCTCTGTGCATTTTGCTTTTAACCATACACTTTGATTGCACACGCAGTCAATATCCATTGTTTGTAGTAGTACGTCATGAATGGAATGTAAATGAAATAGAATATCAATAACCTCGCGTATTCCGTAAGGAATTGTGAGCTTACACTGATGGTGGTTGCACTGCAAGGACAATAAAAGACTTGAAATGTTGGTCAAAAATGGTCATTATAGTAACTTAAAGGGGTAAGGGATTGGAGGTGGTACATTACAAGCCAAGTTATTTTATAACAGCTTGTATATACAAACCAAATAAAGAGAATTGTAAACGTGTCAGACACCCCGAGATAAAGTTATTTTGAATCAATATTTGAATTAATGAAAGACAACAAAGTAAAAATATTGATTTAAAGCAGGGAGGTAAAAGCGATGTAGTTTCATATCGGTGAGTCAATCATTGTTGTGTCTTATAGATATCAAGAACTGCGGATTCAGTCCTGAGGCTGTGTCGTCACTAGCGTGTAATACAAGACTTCTCATTTTTCATGAAATGTAACTGATTTCAACATTCATGGTGGAAAAATACTTCCTTGATGGTTCTTTTTGGCGTATTTCCGTATAGTAATTATTGTAAGAACATCTTCAAAAATAGTCGTGAAAATGCTCTTATTCCAATGCAAACACGAAACAGCCGAACGTAACGGACAACTCATCAAGATCACTCATCAAATAGTTTGAACACTGCCTTCCACGCACTTCCGGGGGACAACAAGCCGCAAATTGACACCCAGAGGGGCGCTAAATAAGCAACTGATGGCTGAGTGCAAATTTGGTATGGATCATAACTAATCGGAATTAATTTGCGCCAGTCACGCTAGGATACCGGTGATAATGATGACCACCTGCCCACACTGTCCGGTTTAATTGAAGGTGAACTTTAGTGTTAGGCGGCTCCTCTGAGGGGTATGCTTTTCTGTGCATATCATATACAATGTACATCGATATTCTTTCACACAGAGAACAATCCACTGACGGAAAACATAGAGTGAAAGTGATTTGGTTTTCAAAAATTGATCTTATCATCCCGATAAGCGATAAATACTCCCCATGCTGTGAATTTCTGTAGTCATGTGGCTGCGTCTGCATTTGCAAACTATTGAATCATAAGCAAACGAAGTTACGATATCAGTTGTCACTGGTGAAAGATTTGACATCCGTATAATGTGTATAGAGTTAACCCTAAAATAGTATAATACAGCAGCAGGGCAGCCACGGAAATGATGTAGTATTGTTAAAGTTGAAATATCAAACAAGTATAGATGTTGTTGTTGTTCTACGAAATTATGGTATGACACCTGAAACAGAAACGGCATCAATGGTTGTCGAAGTAACAATAAAATTATAGGAGAACTAGTAAAGGAAATGATGGTAGTAGCAGCGGTAAAAATCAGTTCCTGTGGTAGTTATAGCACTGGCAGTTGAAGAGCGTATATTGAAAAAAAATGTTATATCAGTTGAGCAGCAGTACTGTAGTACCTCAGTAGCAGTGTACCACAATTATGTGAAAAATGGGGTCAACAAGATCGGGGGTAGGCAGTTCGAGTATTGGTAGCCTTCAAAGTCGGGCATGATATGAAAGTTACCGCCAAAAATTGAGAGAATCAAGAGAGTGTGTAGGCGGATGTATTTATTGAAGGTCGATGTATAAGCATGCAAAGACGACTACCTGGCAACCTTACCTGAGTGTTTTGCGTATTATTAGTTGTATATCTACAAGCTTAGTATCGCAGCGATTAATGTCTGGCAAATAGGGCTTACGAATGAAGGAAGTAAGGCCGTGAAATCAAGGATGAGGAGGAAACGAATTTATATAGATGAGACGGGCACAAGGTGTCGGCGGATGAGGACAACAATTAACTGGTATTAAGACTCTTTGGTTATTTCTAGACTTAATACCAGACAGGATGTAAGGAATTAGGAAAGGAGTGACCGAGGAAAGCAAACACTGAAGAAAATATTGTCAGACATGGGGGAGCCGAGGGGAGAGGGGGGCTGACGAATTGCATTAATTGTCGTGTGATGGAGTTCATATCTCTCGGGGATTTTTATAGGATGGTCACAGGGAATCTCGACAACCTAAGAGGAGACTAAATAAAGTAACATCGTGGTAGTCCACATTAACCCGTTTTGTGACTCACCTTCATCACGCCCCAAGGATATTCCGAGCTGTGGTTGATTGTAACAAGCATCTTAAACTTTGGCACGCGCGTTTCCTTCTTTTTACCTTTAACGTCACTATATCCACAAACAACCGGTCATAATATACGTTTAACGTCATAATTGTTATGTCATGCCTGACCCTTGTTTTTCGATAACATGTATGAATAACTTGTTTGTGAAGTTGTATCAAAGCAGTTTAAGTGACCCTTATTTTCAAAGAATTTTGTAAGATAGAAATCTATTTATTGTCGCTCAATGATGTTTTTTTCCCCACATGTTCTTATTCAATACATCAGTCTGTTGTTTCTTTTTTTTTATCAGTCGATACGCAGATTGCTTAATTTTTGATGCACTGTGATGGTTGATATAACAGAAGGAACATGAGGGACATAAATCAATAATAAAAAAGGCAAATATAATCATCCCGTATTTCCCATTCTGTTAACCCTTCTATGGTATATTGCTAAATTCTTTATACGAAGCAAGTGGTAGCTGACATCTTCCCAAGACGTGATATCTTTTGCACTGAATATGCTGAAATGACAGTGCTGTACACGGCCTATCAATTTCTATCAATACATGTACAACGAATGCTCCTATCGTTTGATACAGCGAGAAAGATAATAGATGGAAAAAGGAAGAGACGGGGAAGAAACCGGAGGGGTGAGGGGAAGAGAGGTGAAGCAGTGCTTCGATGAAGCCATTATAACTGAAGGTATAAGGGCAAAATGAAAATATGTGCGGAAGTGGACAAAAAATATGAGGGGTGACTGTGCCAACTTGATCGTGAGCAAATCACCCAAAGAGGTTCCCATTGACGAATTAAAAACGGGCATGTTGATCATCTGACTGTAAGGTCTATATTTCTAAGTCATAAGGAAAAAAGGGGGGGGGGGAAAGGAAAGTCTTCGCGCAAACAAAATTAAAGAGGATCCGCAGGAATGACGTCACAGAGGCCTGACCAAGATGGCTGATTAAGATGCCTGTAAACGACACCTTATCTCAGACAGCACACTTAAATCTGCCATTACCATTTTGCAACCTGCATGTATATTATGCAGAGTCAGTGGTATTCTGAGGCAGTGGTTCTGACAGGGTTAAAGGTCATAACCTTTTCATCATTATAGTCCAGTTCATTGTAAACGATGTATCCCATTTTCTAAACGATGTATCCCGTTTTGTCACTTTGTGTGTCAATGTTTGTGTGTGTGTGTGTGTGTGTGTGGGGGGGGGGGGGGTACTTGTTTTTACTCTTACAACAACTAGATTATCTTTTATGTCAATGGTATCTCATAAATGTTAGTCTGAAGTGAGTGAAGTACGTATTCAGGAGAGAATAACAGATCTCGGAAATCGCTTGTCATGGTCCTGTCTTTAACTTCTGACGAGTGAATGACTGTATCAACCACTAAATGGAGTTGGGTGGGGCGTGGGAGGGGGTGGAGGGGTTATTACGTGCTTTGATTAAAAAAAAAAATAGAGTTTCCTGACTTAATCATTGCTCCACGCAGTATAATGCACGTTTTATGATAGTAAGGGCCTCCTTAAAACTCTTTGCTGTTTGTCTGTAATTTTGCTGATTCATGGTGAGCGTTAATTACGGCTAGAATACCTCCCTTCATTATCTGTAGATAGAAACTCTTACCCCTCCTTATTGTGACATTGCGACATATTTTGAAACGGGCTGATGTTGAAATCATATCAGAACTACACTGATTCCGCCAAGGCTTTCACAAAAAGAACGAAATCCTTGACTACATTTGACCCTCCCAACTTTTTATTTCATCTTCTTTATGATAATTATGACCTGTCTTATAAAGTAAACACAGTAATGTCAAAGAAAGGTTTGTTTGTTTTTGTTCGTTTGTTTGTCTGTCTGTTTCTAAATTATGTGAGAGAGTTTTAACCATTAGTAATTCAAATTCTTCTCTTTCTCTCTAATGCCTGCAAACGGTCCATCTTCCAGACCCACCTTCCACTAATATGCACAAACTTAATTACGCATGCGATAGAGAAGCTGAAATAGCTCAGTGGATAAAACTGCGGATTCTCAATCATGGTGTCTTGGATTACAGAGTTCCATGTCTGGTTGTGCCTCTATATAGGCTAGCTACTCTACTCTCGATTCAATTTAATCATACTTTATATCCACTAAAGGTAATACATAAATGTAATATTGGTAAATTGTATTGTTTTAACAAAAGATATATATCAATTTTGATAAATTTGTTAAAAGTCTATCATAAAGTATAAATAAAGATCATGTATGAGCATATTAAACTGTGTATGTATGTACGTGAATACATGTAATGAATATAAATGAGAGAAACAATAACATATCTTGCAGGGATATAAAATAGAACTGAATATAGTGACGAAAAGAGTGATATGCTAAAACGCGGAGCTTGTAAAACGTTGACCATTCGATAAACAGTACATGCAAATGAAATAGTCATCAAAAATTTATCCATGTGCAGGTAGAGCATTTGATTTTCATGTTACTATACGTGATTAACAAAAGAAACAGCAGGGGAACATGCAACTTATGCTCAGTCTAGGGAAAGATGTATTACGGTGGCTTTCAATCAATCAATCAATCAATCAATCATATTTTATTTCCAATCAACGAAAAATCAAAACGTAATACAAAGTATACATATCATAAAATGATATTGTCTACACTTTTACAAAAGGTTCATGTAATATACGAAATAAATTATATACATCAACATATGTACAATAATCAGAAGGAACGATGCGTATACATGTATACTTCGCGAGCTTTCAGAAAATAACTTCAATTTTGGAAAATAGCGATCCACAAAAAAGCTAAGCTTGTAGGACGTGGATCCCTAGATAATTGATGAGTAAGCAATATATTATTCAAGTTTGTTTTGTTATTTTCTTACAGCATTTACATTGAATATAGATTACTTAAGTCGTTTGTAAATCATATTAGAACTTTAATCATATTAGAACTTTAGCAATGATTGACAGATGATGTCGCTGGCAGGA
Organism: Diadema setosum; assembly: GCA_033980235.1. Classification (NCBI taxonomy): domain Eukaryota; kingdom Metazoa; phylum Echinodermata; class Echinoidea; order Diadematoida; family Diadematidae; genus Diadema; species Diadema setosum. Next base: position 38,025,590 of record CM067061.1, read on the forward strand.
TCTTGGTTTGGAAGGTTTTTTTGTGGGCTCGATTGTAGAAGAAATAGGTTATAAAATAAATGGCACATGTTTAGATATTCGGTATCATTAGATTATGGTATCATGCCACCCTTACATAGGAATGCATAAGGTGTCACCACTTTGCCCCCCCCCCCCCCCACACACACACAGCACTCTTTTTTTTTTTACCCCAGATGTGGCAGTAGAAATATATTCTTGACAGAGAACCTCGCAGGTGAATGAATCAATAAAATTTATGCAATCCAAATATCCTGCTGGTTCTCAGGTAACGAACTACATCAACAATGAGAGGTGACACCAAAAACTATCAAATATCAAAATTCATTATGTATATACTAGGTCATTTACACATTAATTCAAAACTGTCCCTACTCGTCCGGGAAAACCATGGCAAATACATCAACAAACAAAACCTATATCTCTAAACACAGCTCGATTGGAAATAGTGAAGTATTGATAATCAGGTACAAAGGAAGGAAAAACAAAAAAGCAACACCAGAAATGGATCTCCGCGTTTGTCAATATCCCATCACTTTGTCGAGCGGAAAGATCCCCCGCCACTTCTATTTGTCTTTTTTTTCCAGTAAATGTGTAAAATATAATCATTTATATAGTGATCACAAGGCTGATGGAAGAATAATACCTATCAGAAGGATATCTTGATCATGTGAGTTCAGTTCAATTCAATTCAATTATTATATTCCACTCATGGGGTGCAATACTTTCGTCAGCTAAAGGCTGGTTTTCAGAGGGCACCACACAGGTTAAAAGTACAAAAACTATGCACACAGTATTACAAACATAAACTTATTCCAAGAACTAAAAAAAAAAAAAAATATATATATATATATATATATATATATATATATATATATATATATATATGTATATTAACACCCTGGTAAGATTTTTTTCACACAAAATAAGAAAAAGTAGCGAAATAATAACAACAAAGTCTTGAAATACGACACAAACAGAAACAAGGGCATGTACGAATGAATTTTGTTGGCGAATTTCACAGCTGAAAGCTGGGAGCATCAACTCACGATCATAATGCTCGGGAAAGAATGTTGCTTCGGTCTTGCGGTTTTCCCAAACACTGGCATGCAGTAGTCGTCAGAATGGCGGACTGTTCGAGCGCCGAGAATAGATTTGACCGCTGATGGTTCGAGAGAACCAATGACTATGCCCTCGCTCTACATCTGGTACGTCATGTCCACCTACTGTCCTCAAACTTGGCCGTCACTATTTAATGGAATTATACTTGTACTCTCCCTTTTTCTCTGGCGAACAGGCGTGTGCCAATGTAGATGATGTGTCATCAAAAAAAAAAAAAAAAAATAGGCATGATGGCTTGTCATTCTCATGGACTGTCATCATAATTTCCTTGATTTAGAATAAAAAAATCCAAACATGATCACGTACAACTTTTCGTGAGCGCTCTTGTTTGCCCCCTCCCCTTCCCCACTTTTCAAGTTCTGATTTGTCATTGTTTCATGAGTGTCCCCTTATTGTCATCATGTCGGTGTGTGAACTACATATATTCCGAGGACGAGAAGGGGAGACAGAGCCAGAGAATTTGATTAATTTCTATTTCGTCAGTCATTGTCGACAAGTTGTAAAGAAAATATGAGAGAAAAAAGAAGGGTGACGATGTAATAGATTTTTCTTTCAGGACAATGGCAATTATCAACATTATCAAAAATGTCAATAATAATTATGACGGGGCTCAAGGCTAACTGTTTTTTTTTTATTTTTTTTTTATTTTTTGTCTGGTGACCCATTTGGGCCATCAAAATCTTTAAATATAAAATTTTGGTTGTCCGACTAAGATATGTTGTGACCCGAAAAAAAAAAAAAAAACCCAGAAAGTAAAAATCCATTTTGAATCTTTAGGTACCCGATCGGACCACGAAAAGATAAATCTGGTGGCCCGACACCAATGTTCAGTGGCCCCAGGCCATCTGGCCATCGCTAATGTTGAGCCCTGCTTAAAAAGATGATATTCAACTATCCCCTCAAGTGGAAGTTCTTGAATGATTCGGTCTGCTCAGAATTTTAATCTGAGAACATTGAGTAAGAATCAGGTTTTTCGATCCAATGACAGTGAAGTTAGCACTAAAGAATAGATACCACAGCTAATCCAGCAACAGCTGGTTACCGGTGTTAATTATGGGTTTAATTCCGCACGGATGAATTGACAGAATCTATTAAAGTCAGTCGTAGAACGATGTTGGTTCGTCAAAGATTATACACGAACAATTTGTGTTTAAGTATGAATAAGCAAAGTATAGCTCGCACTTTTAGTGAAATAAGACAAGTAAAAGTATCAGATACAAAGTCAAATACTAAGATTGGAAAATAAAACGTAAGTACATTAAATTGTCTGCGGAAATTTGCCTTGATTTAATCGTGAACACTTTTTTGACGACTCGACTGTGAAAATACATGAAGAACTCAGACATGTCAGAGCGGTCGATTAACTCGCCGCGAGATGGCGTTCTATCCGGCAAAAATTTTGACGGAAGCACAATGCCGCAGAGAATTAGGTGCTCGGAAAACCGTACGGTATCTTCTCTCTGATGAGCCATTTTCCGAGGAATTAGTGGAAATCCCGAAGAAAAGGTTAATCTTTTACGGACTCCACCGCCCTCGAGCTTACAGCACAAACTGCTCTGTTCCCCAAAGGTCTGTCAGTGAAGGCTGTGCACGCGATTGAGAGGAAATCGAATTTGACGGGCAGGGAAAAGACGGGGGAAAAGACCGAGCGAAGGAGGAGGGGGCAATGTTACATGCGTTTCAACGTTGTGCTCCATTAAAGGAAACCAAAACCCAACGTGAAATGTGGATTGAGTGAAAGCAGCAACATTAGTAGAACACATTAGTGAAAGTTTGAGGAAAATCGGATAGTCGATGCAAAAGTTATCAATTTTTAAAGTTTTGATGTTGTAATGACTGGATAAGGAGACTACTAGAGTTCCTGACATCATGTGTGGACAACAATATAAAGAAAATATAAAGAGAATTCCACGAAAATTCATTTTTTTTTCATGAACATTACACATTCCATCAAATTGGTACAGACATTATGTTAAGGGTTGTAATTATTCCCCCTGCTTTCTAAAAGCGGTTAGTCAATTGCTCTTTCATAAAGCTAGGAAAGTGAGAGCATGTTGAATTTTCTTTATATATTTCTTTATATTGTTGTCCACACATGATGCCATAAACTCAAGTCGTCTTCTTATCCAGTGGTTCCAACACCAAAACTTTTATATTTCATAACTTTTGCATCGATTGTCTGATTTTCCTCAAACTTTCAATATGTTCTACTGATGTTGCTACTTTCACTCAATCCACATTTCTCTTTGGATTTTTGTTTCCTTTAAAGTCGACTACCTCACAAGAGGCCGTAGACGGAGTCTAGCTGTACATGTATTGGAAACGCTTTGCAAGGTTTGGCACCCTTGGGTCCGCTGCACGACGTGCCCCGCCTTACCTTCTCTAGAATATCAGGCCCCGATATTGGGATGAGCGTTGAGTGCGTCAAACGGTTGACATAGTCCGTATCAACAATATCTAAGCGGAGATTGATTATGTAATTACACTTTACACACATCCTTGTAAAATGAGCATATCATGCTTGTAGGAAACCACGAACATTTGTTGTGCGTCTGCGTGCGGGAAGGTTTGCTATTTCAATCAACAACTACGTTAAATTTTTGATGATTTTGTTCCTCCCATTTTATGCAAAGCTTTGCTAATCTGCAATGCATAATAGCTCGGGTTATCGTTTGATTTGAAAGTATGTTATGAGTTTTTTTTTTTTAAATCGTTCTCGAACCAGACGGACATTACCATAGAAGATAGAAAAAAGCGGACAAAGTAATTTTTGACTAAAGCCCGAATGTCTCAAATCAAACCTAACGAATATTTCAATACGTACCTACACAACAAACGTTATGTTGATAGTGATAGTGATAATGATAATGATAATGATAATGATAAGGATAATGATAATGTTAATGCTAATGCTAATGCTAATACTAATGCTAATAATGATAATTATAACAATGATGATAACTATCATGATTACATTATAGGCCTACATCGTCAGAATGACAAATGTCAACGTCGACCTTTAACATTTCAGTTTCTATTAACCTCCGCTGTCACCAAAATGATACAAACTTCCATATTGCCTTTTATTAAATTTCTCCTTCTTCCCTGAGAGCTTCCCATGAAGAACGAGCAAAAGAAAAGATAATAATACTATTAACAATGACAAGAACACTGCCACTCTTTCTAGAGTCTAAATGATCATATTTTCCAGGCGACAATGTCACGTTTATCAGCTTATTCTCTTTCGTAATGTTCGATCAGATAAAATCATTCTGCCACCCCTGTGAGAGGAAAAAAAGAACCAACCCAGTAGACACACATGTCATCAGTTTAAAGCAGAGTTCTTCTGTGATCACGGTGATAGCCAACATTTACCCCCAAAAATGAAGTGTGTTAATATCTTTAATTAGAGGACTGCATTTCCCTTCTTGGATTACTAAGATCAGGGCCTCCCTGCTACGATTGAGATCTCTACTGGCAGCTCATGATAGTTCTACTTTAAATACCATATCTGATCGCTCTGAATTGCTCCGAATGAGGTTGGCAAGGGGGATGAGCGGAGTTAAAAATAGCCTGAAGTCTGAAGAAGTTGCCAGGATATACCCCACATCTGCTGGGTAGCATCTTGCTAACAGATTTCAACAATGCGACTTTTAAACTGCCCAGGGTTAGGATAAGAAAAATGAAAATCATTTAGTATAAACCTAATACGTACATCATGTATATTTATCATGGGTATATAAGTGTATCATAGATATCCTCTGCATTCTCAAAGTCATGACAGTTATATGATTAAATAGTGCAGCGTGGATTTCACAAATATCTCTTTAAAAATAGTGTAAGAAAGATATACTACAGGTTATTTTGAAAAATAATTTCATATCTATTTTTATCTGAAGCCTATGAGCATTTTAAAGTCAATGTTGAATTTATCATAATGAATTACCTATTCAGAATTATAATTGTTGAGACTCAATCTGTCAAATCATTTTGAAAACCTGAGGGCACATTACTTTAAATATCGCTGACCTGTGCTACGTATTTTGGGTGAAGTTATTCGTAAAGTCCCTTCTGGCCTATACTAAAATATGTGTATTTCAGACGCGGAAGTAGAATTGTTTCTGACCACCTTCCTTCTACTGGCTATCGAAATGCCCGGAAAATTTGCTCACATTTAGATACGGGGCAATAACCATAATAATGTGTTTCATTCTGTCAATCAATCAGTCAGTCAGTCAGTCAGTCAATCAGTCAATCAGTCAATCAATCAGTCAGTCAGTTAGTCAATCAGTCAATCAGTCAATCAATCAGTCAGTCAGTTAGTCAATCAGTCAATCAGTCAATCAATCAGTCAGTTAGTCAATCAGTCAATCAGTCAAACAATCAGTTAGTCAATCAGTCAGTAAGTCGGTCAGTTAGTCAATCAGTAAATCAGTCAGTCAGCCAATCAGTCAGCCAGTTAGTCAATCAGTCAGTCAGTCAGTCAGTCTGTCAGTTAGTCGATCAGTCAAGCAGTCAGTCAATCAATCAGTCAATCAGTCAGTCAGTTAGTCAGTCAGTCAGCCAGTCAGTCAGTCTGTCATTTATACATCAAATAAATCAATTTTAGGTCATTTGTGTGTAGAACATGATAGTAAGCACTCTTTGAGTAAAATGGTGACCAAAAGGATGTTTATAAAGTAATAAAGTCTATTAATAAATACATAAAGGTTGATAAGCGCACACATTCAAGTCGGTCCAGTCCTATTGCCTCTCTTCAATCTTACTGTTGTATGAAAATACGTAAACCTAAAAATTCCTTAACTCATGGTATGGAATTTCACTTTAATGAAGAGATCTAGGCACCTCAGTCTAACCACCCGGTGATTTGCCCCCAAGTGAAGATATATGATTCACTGCAAAATTCAATAAGAAGAACCTGTTTCTGTTTGCGAGTCATACTTTTGAGAGTTCCTTAAATAATGTCTAATATTTTGTCTGAAAGTTCACCCTCTCTTCCTCTCTGTTTTTTCTATCTCTCTTATTCTCTTTCTTGCTCTCTTTTCTCTCTCTCCAATGCTCTCTTCATTCAATTGATCACTGCCCCGCAGGTGGGTTCGAACATTCTCTCTCGGTGAGACAGGCAATAGATTTCCGTGTTTCTATTTTGGGCTTATTAACGACGGGGCCCTTGCATGCCATTTATTGCTTGTTATCCCTGTGAAGTGAATACAGAGGTCGTTTCATTCTTGCCTAGGTAAAAATTCATTCTGATTTGAAGTGTAAAGGAAATATAGTTTAAATAGACTACTTAACTTTATTATGGGCTGAAAATTTTTCGAAATTTTGCTGTCTAAGTTGTAAAGTGTTCATACGTATACATACAGGCACATACAGGTTTCATCGAGATAATGTAAACAGGTCTGACCAGTTAATCTAATTTGATTTAATTTAATTTATTTCTAATGCGATATTGCGAATGAACGTTTGAATACACATAATTACACATTAGTAGTCAAGGAAACTCATTGTGAACTGAAATCCAGTATTCAATGTTATGTCTTTTTTTACTATGAATCGAAATGCAATGACTCTCTTTCATGTTTGCAAGCAGTTTCCCGAAATGGCTTAACTCTTTTATATACGGACGAAATATGAGTGTGATGAATTCGATTCTTTTTTTAATGTCTTACAAGCATTTGTATTTCTTTTCAATTTCATTATTTGTTAAAGCCTCATTGTTTTAAAGCCTCACTTTAATGCAATAAAAACATTTTGTGAGGACAGCAGCTCAGCTTGTTTAAACTGGAAACAAAGGTGAAAGATGAGAGATATACAATGTAGACTCAAACATTGATAGTTAAGAAGCGCTGCAGACGCTACAAATATGAACAGTTTTCAATTATTATGGTGTATCATACCGGCATATGAAGTGGTATATGCACCCTACGCAGGATTTAATGGCCGGCTTATACCTGACTCCTCAGTTGATTTGCCATTACAGATGTCCATGGTTGCAGTATGCACTTTTAAAGATACAATAAATCTTGTTGTCGTGCTTGTTGTATGAGTATAAATATTCCTTATGGCTCATAATAATGCATGCTTGGTTGACAAGAAAAAAGTTTGTGATAAACACACACACAGACACACACACACTCACACACGCACAGTTATTTTGGAGAAATGTTCTTTTATGGCGAGACAAATTCTCTTCTTCCCGTTTTAATGATTAAGCCGGTAACATTTGGAAAACATTGTAATCCTTATCGAAAAAAAAAGATTAAACTTTGCTCAGTCGTTCATGCTAATCCTCTCAGGCGCGTGCGATGTATCATAATGATTGATTCTACTCCAGTTTAGCCCTCTGTTTTCACGACGCGAACGGCTTTAAATTCTAATCCTTTCGTCTACATCATCAAGACGTGCACCCTGCATGCATGTTTTATAGGAAGTACCATGGCTTCAATAATTCAGCTAAAGGAATGGTATGTATTGGTGGAGATGAGGATTGGGCTTTTAACTTTTTGCGACATATCAAGAAATTTATAACCACTTGTGAAATAGTACAGAGCACACCATTCTATGAGGAATTCAAGGTTTATTTGATGAAAATCGATTTTGGAATGGCTGAGACATCCAAAGCGATCGTAATAAAAGGTGGGTCCTACCTTTTATTAGGCTTGCTCTGTTTTGGGTATCTCAGCCATTTCAAAACCAATTTTCATCAAATAAACGTTGAATTCCTCTTAGAATTACATGCTCTTTCATATTTCATAAGAGGTTTCTCATTATCTCACCCCAAAATGTTACAAACCTGAAGTCAGGTCTCAACCAAAACTATACGGTCTCTAGATATCGGTATAACAACAATGCAACATATCGATATGTGGAGCTCTTATATTTCTTTCTGTTCTATTAGGTAGCAATGTGGTGTAGTTTGGACTTTGAAAAGGAGATCGTGGGTTCAAATACAAACTGCACAATATCATCATTGTTACGTAGACCCAGTCGCCTCACGGTCTCTATAAGGGGCAACATTGCCAAACTTTGCTTTACATTATATTTCCCATATTCTGAGGAAAGTAGAAATATCAAAATGTTTGATTATCCATGAATAATAATAGGCACCACTTTATTAGGATAGTACCAATATCATTATTTCCCCCATTTTCGCGAAAAAGGTCGTTACGGACGTCACGAATAGATTCTCTTGAGACCCAACATTTCTTTTTCTTTTAACATCACTTTTCTGATCCTTCATACCAAGGGTTACATGGAAGCAGTAAGGAAAGGTACAGAGGGGGTGCAGGTTGACCCCCACCTTAGTAGCCCATAGCCAGGGCTCCACACTAACTTTTATTTTTGGTGGCCCAAAGGCAAACATCCGTCCTTTTTTGGTGGCCCGATCAGGCCACCAAAGTCTTCATTTCTGAAATTTTGGTGGCCCGATGTGCGTTTTTGGTGGCCCCGGGCAACCGGGCCACCGTTAGTGTCGAGCCCTGCCATAGTCTATACGTGTCTATTATTCCTCGACGTAAATGGGATGAAACAAGATAAAAAAAACGGTGAAAATTTGAAAAGAAAGACATGATGATCGTTTACTAATACTCAAAAGTTTCGTTCTTTCGAAAATGTACTGAAGTTCGTTATTCCGAAACACACAAACTCCCCATACCTTATAGATGTTCGTTAATCCGAAAACAAAAACGGGTTCGTTCAATCGAACAATTGTCATAATTGTGGCGTTATTTCGAACGTTTGTAATTCCGAAAATGAAGTATGATAAGGTTCACTAGTCCGAAGGTTAGTAATTCCGAAATACACGAATTTCCTGTACCTAGCATGCATAATGTTAATCCGCAAATAAAAAGAAGGTGCTTACTAACGAACCTGTGTTGTTCTTGGGTTTTGTTTTGTTTTTGTGTGAAAGCCGATTACAAACGACTTAATGTCCGATGAGATGGTTTCAAATAACGCTCAAAGTCCCTCATCGAATGTGTACTTTTTATGTGCTTTTTTAAAAGGCAATTTGTCTATTTGTTTTTTAGTTTAGTTCAGTAATTTTGTTTATAAGGAGATTGCAAACTAAGCTCTGCTTTTTAGCATTCATTTCTAATAGTATCAGCAATTTTGATTCGGTATTTGTTACAAAAGTCACAACATCTATTATGCTTCAGTTCATAGTATTTTCCTTGATTGCAATGTTCTACTGGTTTTGTGTAACTTTATGTATTCAAAAATGTCTTATTGCAATTGCACATTGAAATTTGTATTGATACCTTTTGTAATCTATTCTTCAGTTTGACTTCCGCATATTTCTCGTGAACGGAAATTGAAGACAAGAAGAAGTTAATGACTCAGCTCAGTGGAGCTAAAGTTGCTGAGATGAGTAAAGACGTTTGATATTGACAACCCAAGCGTTCTTGATGTGGTCAGGATATTTCAGGAAATAACATGGTAGAGCGACTTATTTTGAAGAGATAAAGAAAGACGAAAGAAGATTGATATGACGTCATGGGATCACGTGGTGGTTTGGCGGGGCGTTGCGTCTGTGTTAAGAAAACCACCTGCCCATGATACTCATCTGCGACCTACGGGCAACTGATGGGAGTTGTACTTTGTCTGATGCTGGGATATACGCGGCTTGCCGCCAAACATCACCAGTAATTAAAAGATTTTTGCATAGATTTTGCGTGTTAAGTCTCGGCTGCGGGTTATAATGTTCATTAACTTCTGCTCTTTAGCATAGACCATGACGAATTGGACAAATCTTTGCCCAATCTTCCGATGACACAATTTGGGTATGTTTTCCCTTCCATGACGAGCCAATAAAAAAAAAAAATGACACGTTATTGCAAAGAAGAATCTGAAGGCGCTGAAAACCCGTTGGCTCACCAAGACATTGACGAAGGAAATTATTCGAGTTATTGTAACCCATTATCCTTTTGCCACGATGTGTCTAAAGCTCATAAGCTGAGAAATCTTCAATATGAGGTTATTTGGTTGGAATCAAGATATTTGATACTTTTGACAAAATCGAAAGTTTGATACTTGAACCGCCTCATGTCCAAATTTCATAAAAGTTATAAATTTGCAGCATTTTCGGGGGTTAACATAAAAAAATTTCCTCTGGGCTTTAAAATCCATAATTGGATGTCTCTCTGCAATAAATACTTCCAGACTTCAAAGTCGACATTTCAAATATAATTATTACATCATTCTCCTATTACTTTTTTGAGATAGTTTCTTTAAAAAAAAAAAAAAAAAAAAGGGTTTGTGTCATTAAGTGTCCGGATATTCTGGGTGCATCCTCGGCCACATTTCGAAATTGATGTTCTACAACATATTCAGACTGAACTAACCTAACAAATTTTCCATTTTCTTTCCCTTTTCCCTTGTCTTTCAAAACTCGACACTTGCTTGCTATATAACAGTATACTGGTCTCTTTCAAAGGGAAAAGGCAAGTTTTATACCAACCTTTAGTTCTTGCAATCTTTCAATGCTTGAAATGATTTGAAAAAAAAAAACCTTTGTCTACATTTCTTTCCTCATTTTGCACCCCATTTTGTATCCATCTTATTAAATGATTGGCTTGACTACATGATTTCTGTATGATGTGGATTTTAGATATAGAAGGATAGAAACAGAGAGTTATATGAACATATATATATATATATATATATATATATATATATATATATATATATATATATATCCTGCGAGCCTGTCGCAAGTAGATAAATATACCACCATGCTCAGGGAATAAGTTTGTAACACAGATATATCTTTTGCCTTTGTTGTGAGATCAGTCAATAATCATTTTGATTCAACATATCTAATTTGATATTGAAGTTGACTGCATCAGGCCGGTATGCAAACAAAATCAACAATCTTCAAATGATGCTATAACTATTTTAAAAGGAGGCCTGGTAGGACATTGCGAGACTTCCCTATGATCAAAGCGAGCCACTCAGTCAACTATTTTGGTCTTATGCACCTCTCATGATTGCAGCAGTTTAAATGTTATCTATGACAAAGTGATATGAATGATTTCAATATTTTTTTTTTCAAACACTGTATAGCAGAATGAAGGATGATTTGGTTGTTGTGTCTTGAGAAACCGGAAATTAAAATTTCTGGTAAATGTCAAGAAAGGGATGACCAAGCATCGCATGTAAATGTTAAGGTCGACAAAGGTGGAATATACAATACAATTATATATATATTATATATATACACGCACACACACACACACACACACACACACACACACACACACAAACAAACATATAAGATGCACAAATCCACACACTGGTAAAACCTGTTCTCAGTAAGGCCCACTTCTATATTCCACTTTTCTAAAACGTGAAAATATACTCCTTAAAATCAAAAGCCGTTCAAGAACAATCTTACGAAAAAATCACCGTTGGGCAGTTGTATTATTTGGTGGCGCAGAAGTTTTCCAAGCTTAATCCGATTGCACGTCGACACAGAATAGTTTTAAAAAGATAGAAATATATCTTATTGTATCTTTTCGGGAAAAAACAAGCGGTTTTGTATTCAAACCATCAAATCCCTGATTGTAATACCTTAAATTTCAAATATATAACACACACATCAAACCCTCGGCACCGACTCAGCAAATGCATTTTTTTGCAAAGTTAAAACAGATTCACACATAGAGGCAGATCGTTACAATGGTACAACACGTTTATTAGTCATCAAAATTGGCATAGTATTCCAAAAATAAAAGAATATTTATAGTAACACAATTGGATAGCTATTTGTATTCTATACACATAATACAATCATATTAAAGGCCTTCCTGTAAACATATTTCCTTCATGAGAATAAATTGTAAATACTTTTTCTCCGATATTGAAAAGAAAAACAAAATCAACTTGATAGTCCCAATTTCCTGTAGAATCTTTGCGACTCGATCTCAAAAGGATGGTCTGTGCACAGTGTGCATAGACTAATCAGGGAGGTGAGTTCACCTCCCTGGACTAATGGAGAGAGTTAATGGAATCACGTCAGCGACAGTCTTTGATCAGAATGCATTTACTTTTTTTTTTTACTGCAGCAGAGATGACGAATACAAAACATGAGAAAAAATTATTAAAAAATCTCTGATTGTTCCTGATATAAGCACTGACATAGAACCAGTTAGGCGCCAAAGCTTATGGGAGCACTGGGTAACCGTAGCCGTAGTTTCGTCTCCTGCTGTCCATGTAGTTGCCACGCTTTTTGTAGGCCTGGGGGACTCCAACATTACGGTTGCGACCTCGTTTTGAGTTATCAATCTTCCTCTCGTGTAGTGCACCGAAGCCAAGGTAATCCGATAGGCGAATTGGTCGTGGCTCTTGCTGGAAGAGAACCTGAGGCGCCATGGTCTGGGGACCACTAGTGCCGGTGATAGGTGGCATTGCGGTGCTGTTGAAGTCAGTGGTGTTCGTTGTAGGTGCTTCGGTGGCCGTCAGGAGGGAGTATTCGCAGATGAACGGCAGAGGCTCGTCGGCCATTTCCGAGATCCAGAAGGGGCTGACTTCGAGACCGTAACCAAACAACCTGGTGACCTGGGGTGTGAATACCTCACTCACGAACATCATGGCTGCGCCACCTTGCCTGATCAGCGGTTCTCCGTAGTACGGCTCCCAGGCGGTGTACAGTACTGGGTCACCGTTCACCCACTCGTACTGCATGGTGGTTGCGTTGAAGAAGAGCCCGATCCATATCTCAAGAGGGTCCAGACTTGGGACCCAGTTAAAGATGAATTCATGCTCCGGCTGGTCGTTGATGACGACAAGATGAGCGTCGGGGTGGAGGGACTGACAGTGACGATTAGCCAAGTGGAAGCTCATTCCTTCAAGACGAGTGCGGAAGCGAGTTGCGGGATCGTAGTACTCGCCTTGGGTTAGTCTATTAATGGAATCGAGAAGATAAGAATGCAAGAGAGTAAACAGTACGACGAAAACTACCAGTGTATCATTTCTAAAGCTTTCTTTATATACGTACAGTCATACATGTCAGGATCCTTTTTCGTATAAATCAAATGTTTGAAATTTCAGCATGTCATTATCTTGTACGACATATCTAGAAAAATCTAATGTAACTTCCCATACATCTGCATTTCTCATTTGTATTTTTCAAGTTTCTACTTTCATGTTGGACATTGAACATGCGCCATACCGATCGACAAGCATTTCGCTGCATCGTATTAAACTTATTACAGATTTATTCAATGACTTGACTTTTCGAGGGTTTACAGGCTCATAATAATCACGATATGACAATATGAGGAATATACATAAAAACAATAGATCGCGAGTATAGCAACACAACGTCCGGCAGCCACTTCACAGATTGTTTAACCGTTCACCAATTTGCACAAAGATTATTCCATATTCATGATATAAGAATGACTTAACATAACGGATCTATCAAAAAAAAGGTGAAATTACAGCGCATAGAAATTCATTATCCATTTTGCCTGAAATAAATATTTTGTCTTTTTGAATGACAAAACGAAACTCTTGCAGTGTTTTGGTGTGTACATAGGTGGAACCAAATCACTAAATATTTTAAGAAAATATGCATCATAATATTTACCATGTGAAAAAGTTGTCAGAAACAATTGCAAAAAAAAAAAGAAAAAGAAAACGAGTGATGTGATGGCCATGTCAGTAAAGTGGAAGAGTTAATAGCGATGGAGATAATGAAGGTAAAACACCTGACAGTGTCTATGAATTGGCCAGCCCATGTTTACACGTTACGGAGAATGATCGGCACTGAAATATGAGAAGAAAGATGATCTGGAAGATCTTTTCTTTTTTTCTCAGAGATGGGGCTTAACAGGGTGCAGAAAAATTAAGAAAATATAAATATGAATTATATATATGTCTGATCTTGAAGTATTTCGAGATTTTGTTATGTACCAACCAAAAGGTATCAATAGAGGTCAACATTTACTTGGATCGCAAGGACCCTTTGAACATTTTGCAAGATTACAACATACTTCAATTATCTGGTTTCTTAGGATATAGTCTGTGTTTCCAAGGAGAACATTTTGTCAAAAACGATTACGTGCAAACTTTCATAAAGTAGTGCAGTTTCCAAGACATACGTTTCAAGCACTAATACGGATCACACCATCAAAGTTTGGCCACACAAGGGAAACAAAATACAGAGTTTTGGGGCAAATTATTTGTATAGGGCCCCATTTCTCTCTCTCTCTCTCTTCTTTCGATCTTTAAAATAACAACAACAACAGAGTTATCACGTTGCTGAAATTCGGGGAGGAAAAGTGCTAGATCTCTGAACATACTTTCTCTTACAAACAGCAAATATAACTAATGCAAACTGCACAGCAACATGCTCGAAATGTAAACATATGCGTCTCTCGTTTACTTGGCACGAAGAAGGAAATCTAAACGTTTTGGTTTTTTTTTTCTTCCAGGAGTTTTACAAAAGGGGAAAAGATTCTGATCCATCTCTACCATCTTACTCTTTTATTCTTAATTTCTAACAATAATATCAACACACTATGTAGGCAATAATTGAATACAATAATCACGATGAAATTACAAAACTACTCAAGGTCACAGATTTTTTTTCTTCGAACATTTATTATTATTATTTTTTTTTGGTGTCAAATAGAGAGAGTAAGGGTGATGGCTAGTAGATCCACAACGAAGTAGGCCTTTTATATGTCTTATTGCCTTTGATTATGGAAAAGGACTAAGCAAGAAAGAAATCGTTACATATCTGCCCAAAGAGCATTTATCTCGTAGGAACCCGGATTATGATATTAATTCATTATTCTTTTTTCAACTACCCAAATCAAAAACAGAAACCGTTAAATAGCAAAATTTGATATGACGTTGAAAAGCACTGCATGATATTTTCGTTTTTTTTTTGTGACGAGATCTTGACGTTAATGCAGAAAGGGACTCCAAACACAATTATGTCATATAATTATGCCTAATTTGAGTGAGCGCACAAACCCTCCCGCGTGTCTGGTCAGCGGACAACAAAATGATAGAATAACGTGTTTTCAGTGCCGATCTCTGAACGATCTGCACTTCACTAAATTTGGGCGTAAATGTAATCTTTAGAGATTCATTAAACTGAAAGCAGAAGCATGCAAAATGTATTTTTTCTTAATTCAGGAGTGCCCATATTGTCTTAAGAGTGGGTAACTAAAGTTAGAAAATAAATTTTGAACCATCAACAAGAGTTCAGTCTTACATTTTCTATTCCTCTCACCCTGGATGGCTGTTTTCCGCCGCTTTCGCTTTTTCGTGAATTGCATGAAAAAAAAAAGAAAGGTCCTGATTTACCTCTGTCAAGGCAGATACTTGTGTTATTGATCTGATTTGTTTTTTAAGCATACAGCACAAAATATTTATGAAGAATCCCAACAGGAACAAATTCTTTCTTCTAAAACTTAATAGACGAGACCTCAAGTTCGCATGCTCATTTATGGTGACAAAATACGTACCTGTAGCAGCTGCCATTGAAATATGTGAAGTAATCTTGGCACGTCGTTTCCCCCGCGTGCATATGGGCACTGGCAAGAGAGCAGAGGGCTAGGAGCCCGGCAAGAAGAAGGTACTTCATCGTTGCACAAGTCAGCGAAACTTTCACAGCTTTAAGCTATCCAAGTTACTTAAGATCCAGCGCAGAAGGCAAGCAAAAATTTCTCTGTTCTAGTGCTACTCACGGATGCAGACTGTCTGAAGAGAAAGTTAGAACGAGCCTTTTTATACGCAGCAACTCGGGAAACCCCCACTTTCCGCTAGGCTTGCAAACCAGGCGCTGTGTCTTCACCAGACATCTGTTTATGGCCGAAAGTTACGGCTTCTGAAGCGCAATTGAGGCGAAACGTCTCAGACAGAGAGTGCGGCATCTTACGCGCGTCAGTACGGCTCACGTCTTGGTGACTCATTGTGGTCCTTCCTTTCTTGGTTACTCTCCAACTTAACTATGCTCGTTTCACAGTCTCCATACACGTGACCATTAACTCGGTTTGATGACTTCCGATGACCATAATAGAATAATAGGCCGTCTAACAAAAGTCAACTTGTGCATCACAGATGACACAGAAAAATGAGAGGCTATTATTAAGTTACAAATACTATAAAGTCCTTATCCCACTTTATCCAAATTTATCAAAAACAAAGTCAATCAAAAGTCATAGGAAAAACCTACAATCTGTATATCAAAACTCAATACGGAGGTTTCCAAAAGTGTTTAAAAAACAAGAAATCATAAACAACAAATTAACAAAAGCTGATCACGTTCGATTTCCTTTCAGGTTATTCTACGTAAATTAAACAAACTTTATGATTTACTGGTTTCGTCAAATCGTTTAATTTCAACTTTTTTTCTTTCTTTTCACTTGATTTGATATCTAACAACGCTCTTAAATATAAGGTATGATTATAATATTACATTGCAGATATTAATGACACCAATAACTTAGGTACAGGAATTAAATAGGGTATTTATACAGGAAAAATTATTGACTGAATGATAAAAACTAGCAAACACCCTTTTCCTATATTGATTTCTTCCTTTCGTGGTTTGGGGGTTGCTTAGGATACAAAGCCACAGAATAGGTTTTGAGTGATTATTAGGATGAACATAAAGTCAACACGGTGTACCACGAATCGGATCTTCATCACAACACTTATTTTATGTGTAAACCTGGTGTAGAGTAAACTCCGATGGAAAACAACAACAACAACAACAACAACATAAACTCGAGCGTGGAAATGCTATAAAAACATGTTGGTATTACTCGAAATGATATGACGTCATAATTATCTTATTTGTAAACGTGGCTTAACATGTAGCAGGTGAAGCTATACTGACCAGCCACCAGTGAGCAATCTTCCGGCAAACTGAATCGGACTTTCCTGAAAAACAGGCGACACTTCAAAGGGACTGAAGGAGTCATCGCTTGGGGCCTCTTGATTCAAACAGCTAAACGATAGCACAAGATCCGTGGTGGTAGGTTAGCAATTCTTTGCAGTGATACAAAAAATCAATAAATCTTAATTTCCTCGTTTTTTTGTTCTAAATTGGACACTTCCTCACTAAACGCATGCCCTTAACGATCCCCGTTTGAGCATTGACTTGGTATCAAATCCGAATTCAAGAGGCAGCGTCATCCAGTACTTAGATGTAAAATATCTCTAATACCTTGATGTTATTTATTTTGATGAAGATTTATTTGTGAATACACGGCAGCAATGATTTAGAAAAATACAGGGTTATTATCATCTTTTGTTATGTAATATTACTTATCCCATGCCCAATGATTCATTCAGTTGAAGTGGTTATCTCTGTCTACGCACTAGATTTGTCGATTTTTCTACGATCTTGTGAACTTTTCTATATCTTAAAAGACTGATTTCGGTATCATTATTTTCACTGCTGAGTGGCAAGTCTGTGCAGCTCTCAGTCTTATACAAATGTTTGGTTTTTTTCCTGAATATAAGTGAGGTTGTCTTGTGTAATATTCCATCAAGATTTGGATTTCTTTTCTCAAATATTCTTCGGAATGAATTTAGTCACTATCAACTGAAATACTTTATCGAATCACTATAGCAAATCATTTTGGAATCTCTTCTTTATCGTGTTTATGCTTATATGATGATAATGATAATGATAATGATGATGATAATAATAATAATAATAATAATAATAATAATAATAATAATAATAATAATAATCATAATTATAATAATAATTAGACAAATTTGTATAGCGCAGCTACTATGTAAATATACTCTACTGCGCTGTGATGTAACAGAGCTCCTGACATTGTTACTGATTAGACACACAAAAAATAAATAACAAATTAATCAAAGGCTTCTGAAAAAAAAAAATCTTCAACAAAGATTTGAAGACAGCAAGTGATGGGGCCTTCTTCATTTTCTCAGGTAATTTATTCCAAAGTTTTGGAGCAGTACAACTGAATGCACAATCCCCCAAAGTTACTTTTGTTTTTAAGTGAGGTTGCTTTAGAAGCAACATATCCTGTATACTTCGTAAATTATGCGAAATGATTTTAGTGATATCAATATTCTGATAAAAATAAACAGGGCTTGACCATGCAGTACTTTGTAAGTAAGTAACAAAATCTTAAATGCAATTCTCTGCTTTTCTGGCAACCAATGTAGCTTCATCAGAACAGGTGTAATATGTGAAAATCGTAACGAACTGAACACAAGTCTCGCACATGCATTCTGAACACACTGAAGCTTGGTTATCTGTGAATCTGGCAAGCCAAACAATAGCCCATTACAATAATCAAGCCTACTGCTAATGAATGCGTGAACGAGAGTTTCAGCGTCTTCCTGGCTCAAATATCTTCGAATGTGACGCAAGTTATGCGACATATAAAAAGCAGACTTGCACATGGTCGATATATTCTTCTCCATGTTAAAACGAGAATCAAACCATACACCTAGGTTTTTCAAACAGCTCGATGGTTTTACTTCCAAATCTCCAACTGATATCTTATTAATATCCAGCTTTGTTACTTGTCTTGGTGTCCCAACAACAAGAAACTCAGTCTTCCCATCATTAAGCAAAACTTATGTTTGGACATCCAAGAACGGACATAACATATACAGGATTCTAAGTTCGAAATACTGTCAATGTGTTGTTTACAATCAGGACTGAATGAAATGTGCAACTGTGTAGCATGACAATGACAGAAAACATTTGGGAAACGACGTTACCCTTGCTCAGATTACTTGTGTAAAGTGTAAAAAGAAGGTGTCCATGGCGTGACCCCTGAGGCACCCCGTATAAAACATCAAAATTCTTTGACATAACATCCTCCATCATAATCTTTTGCTGTCTGTTAGAAAGATAAGACTCAATCCATGCGAGGACAGACCCACTCATGCCAAAAGATGAATGTAATGTATTCAACAATATAAAATGATCAATAGTGTGAAAGGCCGCACTTAGATCAAGCAATAACAAAAATGTTACTTTTTTATTATCCATTGTCAATAAGATATCATTCTTGATCTTAACCAAGGCCGTTTCTGTGCTATGAAACTGCCTGTATATGCCGACTGCATACATGGAAACAATTCATTACCCTGTAGGTGTTCTATATAAAATCTGCTGAGTAGCAGCTCCTTCAACCAGTTTTGATACATATTGTAAATTGCTAAATGGTCTTAGTTTCTCATAAATCAATTCCATACCACGTTTTTTGAGAAGTGGCCTAACTAATACCACTTTCCACTCAGACATGTTAGATGGGAAGAGACCACTGGAGAGAGACATGTTGATGATTTTAGTAAAGACAAACATCTTAAACATTCCTTAATAATTCCTTGATTTGTAACTTTTGTTCCCGATATGTGTCTTTTGCACATTTTATGCATTTGTGAAAATGCTTCTATTAGAAGTCCAAAAATACCAAAGATAATTTTTAATTCATCAGATTTTTTTTTTATCTCTCATTAATTCACTGTCAATTAAGATATAAGTGACTGCCTGCTCCAAACGTTCTGGAAGCTTAGAAAAGAAACTATACCCTGTAAAAAGTGAGGTGGCCCAGTTTGAAGTTTTTATTGCACCTTTAAAATTGACAAATTTCTCTATCTTCACCTAAATAAAGTGTTTAGCAGAAGCCATGATAAAAACCATGGGGATACATACTCACGCAGGATTCGAACCTACAACCTCCTGATCACCGGACAGATGTCTTATCCACTAAAAGTAGCGAGCTTCTACCCGACAGCCAGTGCTGGTTCTAATCCTTTTAGCATGCAGCGGGTATACTCCGTAATTTTTGAAATTCGTGAAATTCTAGTTTCGAGTTGTTTTTATTGCAACAGTTTGACTAATTGCCTCACATTGATGCAAATGATCACAGAATAATCAACGAAATAATAACGCTATAGCATGTTTCCCTTCATTCAACTGCAGCATTTCTGAACAAAATTCTTTTTCATGACATTAAGGTGAAAGCTCTGGTGCTCGATTTTCTCTTTCCTGTACAATCACAACTCAACATCCGTTTTGACTATTTAATACAAAGGAACAACTAAAAGTCTCATTCTACTATTACTATATATACTATAATTATGATTACTGTTTACAGTAGACCTATATCTCACATACTCGTGTTTACATCTCCCACGCACAAACACACGATATAGAAACGCGCTCTGCTAAGAATGTCACTTGTACATCTTTATTTTGTTCCCAGATTCAGATTTTATGAAAGTCTTCCCCAAGAAACAAGAAAAGAGAAGTCAATAAGGTATTGTGGGCGATTTTATTTACATTAATTATAATAACATAGCATTTCACTGTGATTTTATAGTGTTTACTCTTAATGATCTTGAAATGGAGATTTGGGTATACATTGGACATGCTGAAAGTAAGAATTCATGATGGTGGTAGGGAAAGCAGGAGGACATATTATTATACATCCAATAATTTATAGTAGTAGATGCCCATCTCCTTATCTCCCCCTCCACCCCTAAAAAACCACCAACAGCAACAAAAACTTCCTAATGTTCTATAAGTTTACTTACTTTACACTTTTTATCAACACCCAAAACTACCAAGAGGTTTAAGACAAAGACACAATGAGAGGGGAACAGACTAGGCAAAACACACACAAAAAAACCCAACAACAATAAACAAACAAACAAACACACAAACAATCAATTAATGAAACAAACAAACCAAGAAGACGAACTGTAAGGGAGTGGGAACATCTAATTTCTGTCTGCCTTAACCAAAACTCTTAAAAAATTGACGTGTTATATGTATTCATGATTTTTCATATAAGTACTCAATTCACGAGATGATACTAGCTTATACTTATACTCACATTCGTGGTCTCACTTTCACTGAAGTGCAGTTATTATAAGTGTGGAACAGAAAAAAAAAACCGGCTTAGTGTGCACGCACGGACCAGAAACATTTTAGTATCGCTCTAAATTATTTTCATCGAGTGGATGTCTTATTACAGGGTGTCAATCCACACGGCAAAATATTGCTGTGTGGATATGCTGTCCTATTGTGGGGTTGGCAAGAATTTTTTGAGACTAAAAACTGTTGTGGACCGATACATGTTATGAATGATGAATGCGTCAAATAGCGAAATTAATTCATTTCAGTTCAATCCATTTATTTTCATTCTCATTTTTCTTCCAACAAAACATAACACAGAGTAAATCAGGAATATATTAAT
Source organism: Diadema setosum (assembly GCA_033980235.1). Taxonomy (NCBI): domain Eukaryota; kingdom Metazoa; phylum Echinodermata; class Echinoidea; order Diadematoida; family Diadematidae; genus Diadema; species Diadema setosum. The sequence continues at coordinate 38,046,955 of CM067061.1, forward strand.
CATTATAAGAAAGTAGCATATGATTGCAAAATTTGAAGTCATTAACGTAGTTATCTTAGATGTACTGGCAACTCTGACCTCTTATGTACGTATAAGAAATAAGTTATTGTAGAGTAATATATTGTGTTTGGTAAATTGCAAATTTTTTTTTTATATTTTGTGTTATGGTATATTTTTTTTTTGTAAAGCGCATTGAAGTTCTTTTCAAATCTGAAATGCGTTATATAAAAAATTATCATTATTATTACTATTATTATTATTACTATTATTATTATCATTACTATTATTGTTATTAACATGACATGTCTAAACTGAGCGGGATATATACAATTGAAAGGAATGGGGCAAAGACAAAATTGAAGGAAGAAAGGAAAGAAAGAAAGCAATAGAATCATTTATGCCTACACGCTGAACCAGAGAAACGGAAGAATGGATTTAGGAGGTGCTTCGGACAGCTGGTGACTGCACGCAGCTGTGCAAAAATAAGGATTATGCAAATAAATGTCGAATTTCATTGCCTAATAATGCCGTTTCTCATTGCGTAATGATGAATTCAATGACTGATGTTGAACCTTATGTTTGTTGTAAACCATATAGGTACATAATGAAAATAAATATCTCAACGAGAATCTAACAAAAATCATTTCAAATTACGCTTTAAAGAGTATTACGATGGAGAATATTTCAGAACTTTATGAATTCCAAAAATTAGGGCCGATATACATAAACATTTTCTCAGCTAATAAGGTTCTCAGGAGGGGTAAATGAAACTCATTAAACCGTCTAGTTGGATAATCATGAAAAAATTGATTTCATGGAAACATTGAATTGAAAATACTGGGAAGAGCATTTGTGTTGTAGTTGAACATGAAATGACCCAGTTGAAAAAGAAACAAATCTTTAATTTTTAAAATCTTATATTTAGTGAATAGTGAATCTTAATGGGAATGTGGCGAAACCCAACAAATAATACGAAGTACTTTTTTTGCAATAACAATGAATTTATCTGGTAAAGTTTGGTGGGCGCTATCCCATGATGAAATTCCGTTATTAAGATTAGATAATTTAAAGAAAAATACGACGTTAGCAAAGAAGACGATGGGATGTGAAATTTTAGTCTTTTAATAGTACCAATATTACGTGAAATTATTTTAGTTATGTTAAGTGATATATGGCCTCCATTAAAGTCTATCATCCACTGTGATACCGAAAAATTTCATGTGGGATACACGTTCTAATCGAGTGTCATCAAAATAAGATCTGTGCAAAATGTTTCTATGAAATTGCTATAAAGTATGTCCTTAGTTTTCTGAAGATTGAGTGATAACTTACAAGCTCTTATCAACTGATTCACGTTTTTTAATTCAACGCCGACGGTGTCTATAGTAGTAGGAAAAGAAAACATTATTTTGAGTCATTAGCCAAAAGTTTAAATGAAAGTATGTCGGATGATCTACAAAAGTAATTGATTTAAATAATCGAAAGTACAGGTACTAATAACCCTGAGGGAGGCCACATTTGATAAAATTGAGACTTGAGTTATTCTCGTTCAGAGATACATATTGTTTTCGGTTTTGCAGATGACTTCTGAACCACTAGAAGGCCTTTCCCCTTATGCCATAATGAGACGAATTGTAAGTTAAAGTTTCATGATTAATTGTATCGAAGGCTTTGAAGAAGTACAGGAAGATACTAACAAGATGTGAATAATTATAGTATGCGCGGCATTATCAATAAACTTCAAAAGAGCGTGAATGTTGCTCTGTTTCCGACAAAACCTGAACTGAGAATTTGTGAAAACGTCATAAAAATTACGAAAAATTAATTGTTCTTGTGAATATTAATTTTTCTAAATTTCAGGTAAGGATGAAAGTAAGGAAAATGGGTCTACAATTACTTATATCAAGACCATCTCCTTTTTAAAATAAAGGGACAACCTTGGCAATTTTCATTTGATCAGGAAAAACACCATAAGACTTATTAAAAATATGTACAAGTGGATCCGCAATTGAAGAGACAATACCCTTTAAAATAGAATTACTTATATCATCATAACCCGCACTGGGTTTATTATTCATTCCAGTAACGATGTCCGTTATTTCATATTTCGTAGTTGGAACAAAAAAAAAATGGAATTAGAATGAGATTGACCTAAACAATTTGAAAATAGTGTATAAGACTGTGGTACTTCTTTTGGCAGATTCTCTCCAATCATTGCAAAATAAGATTTAAAAATTTTGGCCATGTCACCGGAATCTTCAAACATTTTATCACCAAATCGAATTGTTATAATATTTGAAGTCTGTCATGTCTTTCAAGTCATTCATGGCCTGTTTCAATACCTTCCATGTACTCTTTATATCGTGTTTGTATTTTTCCAACTAAATTATATTTATGATATACATTATATTTCTTCTTTTGAAATCATATAACTTTAGTTAAAACATTTTACACTATAATATGTATATTTCCTTTTTGATTCTTCAGGTTTTTTTTCCATTTTTAATTCATGATACAACCTGTTTCTCCTAATAACGGAACGAAGAAAGAATCCTGAAATCCATGGAAGCTGAGAGGATGTTTTATAACTAACTAATTTATCTTTTAATTTGGGAATATATTCATCTAGATATCATCTCCAAAAAGATTATCAAATGATACATCTACATCATCGTTGTCACAAACACCAGACCAATCAGCCCTTTCTAAGCTGGCACCAAGGCTAGCTAAATTTTCTGATGTGACTCTTCGTCTTGTTAAAGGGACATGAAACTTATTAACCGTATGCTTATAATTAAAACAAGCCATAGTTGGGAAATTATGAGTCATATCAGATGAAATTATAGAAGAATCTAAAACTTTAAATGAATTACCAAAAATATTATCAGGGAGTGTGGCGGAATGATTTGTAACATGTGTGGGTTTCGAGATTAATGTCAAAAATAAGGCTGACAAAAATATTTCAAGAAACTCTTGTGACATGTTATTACTTTTTTATGGAATCAATATCAAAATCACCCATTATAAAAATATTTTGTTAACAAAAAGAAGTCTTTTTGATAAATTTATAATACGATTCAAACAATCAGAACTAGAACAAGGGGTCTATAAACAATACCAATTATAATGTGTTTACTTCGTGGAACGGATCTTTCCACATACAAGGAGTATATTATCATTCACTGAATTCAATTCATCGCAAACTTTGAATTTGAATTCATGAGACAAATAAAACGCTACCAAACCACCCGTCCTGTTTAATCTCATTCAATGCCTCGCACGACGCTACCTTTAAAGCCATTCATGGTATAATTAGCTCACTTGGAGTATATAATATCTCTCTCTCTCTCTCTCTCTCTCTCTCTATATATATATATATATATATATATATATAAAGAGAGAGAGAGAGAGAGAGAGAGAGAGAGAGAGATGTACTTTTGCCGTTCCAAACATCGTTTTTTTCCTAATTGCACTTTTTCAGCAACATATTTGATACGTCAAAGTATATTATCATAATGATTCAACCGCGTATCTTCAAGGAGGTGAGACACAGTACCAACCATTCTGACATCTGCGTGCGCCACAGCATTTTGGCCTCATACGCACCCCACACACTAATCACAATTGGGTAAAACCCTCACATTCCAGCGCATCTAGTAGTTGTCTCTCTCGGGAGCTTAGCAACCAACTACTTCCAATTAAAAACCGCCCCCTTTATTCAGAATGTCGAGTGAATTGTATTGTATTGTATTGTATTGTATTGTATTGTATTGTATTGTATTGTATCGTATCGTATCGTATTGTATTGTATCTCAAATATTTACAGGCCGTTTTTGGTTTCTGTAAATGCAGATATATTGGACAATCTTATGAATCAACGCAAGTCAACTTGCATTTGCATGGCATAGGTTCTGGAATCTACATAATTACGTCATATAAGTAGATTGCATTTAAATCAATGCAATCAAATCACATCTTTTTCTAGGATATTGGATTTTGTGACTGTCTGTATCTAAAAGCACTAAAAAAGGATAAAGTGAGGTAGGATTTAACGTATTTTTCTCTGTAGTGCAAGTAGTTAATATAGTCACAAAAAAAGGTGAAAATATATTTTGTGTAACCATTTGCTTGATGTTCTCTCTCTCTCTCTCTCTCCCTCTCTGTGAAGTATGAAAGTGCATTAAAAATATCCTTTACTCTTTATGCTAATGGCAGAGGTTACCGAGACTAAATCGCAACGGCAGAAGTAAAATTCATAGCTATACTGTCAACGTATAGAATAATGTACACGAAAAGACGTTCAATTAAAGATTGTATGCCAAATCTTATGCGTCGGGGGGAGGGGGGCAATGTGTGTGTGTGTGTGTGTGTGTGCTTTCGTCTAAGTAAAATACCTTGGTAAACGCCTGGTCGAAAAAGCAGAAAAACAACGAAAAGATGGAAAGTCACAATCATGAACATTTTATTGGTCATCACGATTTTTATGATATATTCAACAATTATATATATTTCGGTTTAATCATTCACAGGCAGCATAAATTTAAAAAAATATTGCCTGTTGGTATATACATATAAGACATCTTCATAGAGTTCTTAGAAAAGACATTCTCTAAAGAGCCATTGTCAAATAAGTGTTCATACATTACAAATGTTGACAATAAAACGATTCTGGCTTTTATGGCATGAGAGGCATGTCATTCAGGAACAGCTCCACATCACCATAAGATAAAATACATGTACAATTCTGCAATATACCCCGATGATTGTATAGTTTCTTGAAAAAGAGAAACTTGACAAAAATTACATTGAAGCAGAAAAGACACGTTGATGGTTTTCTTCGGTATAAATGGATTGACTATTCATAACTGTCCGTTATTTTAGATGATATTCCTCATGTGTGTTTTTGCACACTCGGAGTACCTGGCCAATGTAAACGGTGCAATCTGGCACTTCTTAACTCGTCTCCTGAGAAAGTTTCAAAAAGTTTTCATCATGCAGCAAGATTTTAAAAAGATGTAAGATAAACATATCTAAACCGCTTTAATGTCCCTGGTATTGAACAGTATTGAAATTGAACCAGTTTAGACGCCAAAGGCCTATGGCATCACCGGATAACCATAACCGTAGTACCGTGACCTGCTGCCCATGTAGTTGCCAAGCTTTTTGTAGGCCTGAGGAGCGAGACGGTTACGGTTGCCACCTTGCCGCGACTCATCAATCTTCCTCTCACGCAGTCCTCCGAAACCGAGGTAGTCCGATAGACGAATTGGCTGTGGATGTCGCTGGAAGAGAACCTGAGGTGCCATGGTCGCGGGGCCACTGGCGGCGGTGGTGCTATTGGTGTCCACCGTGGTGTTTGTTGTCGGGGCTGCGGTCGTGGTTGGCGTGTTCGTCGTCGGTATGTTATATTCACAGATGAACGGAAATGGCTCGTCGATGGCTTCCGTGTTCCAGAAGTGACTGACCTCGAAACCATAGCCAAACATCTGAGTGAACTGGGGTGTGAAAACCTCGCTCATGAACATCAAAGCGGCACCACCGTTTCTGATCAGTGGTTCTCCGTAGAAGGGTTCCCAAGCGGTGTACAGTAATGGATCGCCGTTCACCCACTGAAATGCCATGGCGGTTGCGTTGTAGAACAGACCGATCCACATCTCTACGGGCTCTATACCCGGCATCCAACTGAAGATGAACTCATGCTCCGCTTGGTCGTTGATAACGAGCAGGTGCGCGTTAGCGTGTAGGGTCTTGCAGTACGCGTTAGCGGCATGGAAGGTCATTCCTTCTAGAAGGGTGGCCGTTCCGGTAGTGGGGTCAACGTATCGACCTGTAGCAGTTCTGAAAGTCGTGAAAAAGAGATAGAAGTCATAAAATGTATAGATATAATTTACTAATCTTAAGCGTATTAATTTGAATTGTTAGTGGTCATGGATAGTGTAGCAAAATAAATACTTTCATTTTGAACGGATGCAACAGGTACAGGGTATGAGATGAGTTTCGTCTTCGTTTTAAGTGTGTAAGTGTGTACTTCCGCGAATAACAATCAGCAATTTTCTGTATCAACAAATGCCGTATGACCAGCAGTCTGATTATAAGATGGTTTATCCATACACTATTAAAAAAAAGAATAGAGTCTACATAATTTAAAAACACATAGATTGCTCTGATAAAATCATTGCCGTGTGTGTACGTAAAAATATCATGAGAGAAACAACGAAACCTTTTTCGTTACTAATTTTTACCTCTTCGTTTTTCTCTTTTTTTATTTTTCTTTCTTGTTTTTGGCCATTGTTTGCTTATTGATGTTTTCTTTCATTTCACTGCAGGAAAGACATAATTCCGAACAGCGTTCGGAAATAACGTTTTCGTACGCTTTATATTTACAAGTCTCGTGTATACGGTAGAGCATGTAATGTGTGTCAAGAGTTAAACTTGGCTTGCAACAAGACTAGCTACAACCATACATATAGTAATAAAAATATCGGCTCTGGGTATAGATGGATATCAATATGGCTCAAAACAATGTTTAATACGTTTGTGGCTAAATTCTTCATATCGTCCAACCGTATTAATGATGTTCGTTTGGATGAACAAATACTGGAGAATACACTTGTTTTTAGAGCAAATAGCACTTTGACAGCAATTCGTTTCCAAATCATTTATTCCTGCATTACTGCTTTCGGGCAAATTTGTGCGGTATAACACTACCACACAGATATTTTTTGTCTAACTGAAGTAATAAGCAACTTTTTTCTAAACTCTTTGTTGTTGTTTTTTTCTCCATGGATTCATTTCAGACAATGCTAGAATGCTGTAGAACAACACAGCTCAAACTTGACAAAGTGGAAACATTGTTGAAGGATGTCTCTAGATGAATCGTTGGATCAAGGAAATGAGAAGAAAATTACAGCGGGGTGTGGTTTAAACAATAACGCGCCTTGCTGTGATAAGAAGCTCTAAAGTATAGCAGTTGTAAACGGGTTCATCCCACAAGACCGACACCCATGTGTCACACAGCCCACGAGTCCTACAGCCCACGAGTCCGACACTAGGCAGATAAAGCCCACGAGACCGACACTAGGTAAAACAGCCCACGAGTTCGACATATACAACACGGGATTTAATGTGCCGGTCTCGTGGGCCTCGTTTGCGTAGAGACGATCTCATGAGCTGTATGACTCGTGGGCTGTATAACTCGTAGGCTGTGTGACTCGTGGGTGTCGGTCTCGTGACGTGCACTCTTGTAAACATCCTGTCCGAAAATCCAATTCCCTCTTCTATGTTCGGAGGCCTTTCACCAACGATTATCTTTTTTATTTGTAAAGTTGTGCCCGCAATACTTTGACGAAAACAAAACAAACAAAACTATAAATACAGTAAAACAATGATTAAAAGATTACGGCGAGATTTGAAACGTAAGCACGAGGAAAGCCTGACTGTCATGAATGTAAGCTGGACAGACGCGTATAAGTGTACCAATATCCTGAGTATTATAATTGCTGCATTTTGGATATACACGATACTTGCCCTCTGCAAAATATAAGACTCTTTTTGTCACTCCGAGTCTTGTTTCTTGGGGTTTAAACAGAAAATGTTAATTTTCACTTTAATTACACAAGTTGATTCCCCAATCAAACGACGGCATTATCAACATTTTATTCCAAGTACGTTTGAACGATAGTGCTATGCAATATGTGAATGTACTTCGATCAATAACCGATCTACATGGAATCTCGATATCATTCGTAAAACGTATCCGTGTAGCTAGAACGCGCACACATCAGTACCGGCGCTTACGGAGCAGAACTTAAACGCGCGGAGCGCAAGTGCCAACTAGTTTTGTAGAAACACATAATGATCTGATTTATCAAAATATGTCTACTTTCAGGGGCTATCACGTGAATTATGGCTCTGGTTTTTTTTTTCTGTATGATAGCTGCACACAAATTTGATTTCGAGGGTATTGATATACGTTAATGATCTGAAAAGCCGGCATTTAAAGTCTGATTCCATTCACGTCGAGAGTATATAAGAGAAATCTGACCACAATAACCGGTAAAGAGAGGAAGAGTCAGCATCCACTGCAGTAATTTTATTGGGAACGTCTTCATCATAGACACAATGAGCTGCAACACAGCTGTGTGTTTAATGAAAAATTCGTCTGCAGCTCTTTTTGAATGTGCTAGCCCAGTAAGAACAGACCAGAAACTTGATACAGCTATATGATATGAATATAAAGAAATACATGAAGAGATAACGATTTCCACTGAATGAACAAAAAGGTGGTAAGATTCAGTTGAGCAATCAATAGGTAGGTCCTATATAGTTGAAAACCACATTCTGGTACGATTTTGATTTCACTTTACAGCTCATTTTGACTGACACGTGCGATAGATTCAATCATTAGACATTTGATTTTGATTCGTGCCAGATCAACTTTTTTTTTTTCAATCAATAGGGGAGAATATTGATGGTCAGTGCAAAAGAAGAAAAGAAAAATAACAACAAATCCTAGAGCAAATATCAGCTCATAGCTTCTTCAGGGGACCTACTTCATTTCAAAATGTGCAAAGCAAACATGTTTCAGTTCACTCTCAAACAACTCAGTTTACGTATGTGATACTTTGTGGACTTGTTATCGATATATCTTAGAGTGTAGTTTGCTTTACAGCCTGTCACAGTGCTACCATAAATGCTGAGCTGAGGTCTTTCTTGGCAGCATGAATCAGAAATCTCCATCCACGACACACTTTTATAACAAACACACATGTAATTGTATTTCGTGGGAAGAATAGTCTTATCTTTGACAGTTGTATATCATAGTAATGACACAATCTATACCGCAATATGCCACCAGAGTCGATTTGTTTCCTTGATTGCGTCAGAATGGAGTAAGGTATTATGTAAAAGTCGGACCATTCACAGACCCATTAATTCACTAAAAATTCAAATGTATAATGACAGAATTACTTACCGGTAACAGCTATTGCCATTTTGTGTGAAAAACGCCGGACATGTTTGGGCTTGCCCATTAACAAGAGAACAGAGAGCTAGAAGCCCGGCGAGGATAAGGCACTTCATGTTTCCAGGAGTAACCGATACTTTACAGCTTTAAGCTATCCAAGTTACTGGCGTACAATTCCAAGCAAAAAGAACACCGAAGTAATTATATCACCGTGCTTGTGTCACCAATGGTGTCAGACTGTCTGAGGATAAACTTAAAACCAGCTCTTATATGACTCCAAGACGGGGAAAAAAAACAACAACACACCCCCACAATTTTTCCTCTCTTAGCCTTCAAAACCCAGGCGTTATGTTGTCGCCATGATACCTTTTAGCACAGCCTGTTGTATACTTCCTTGTTGTTATTAGAAGCAAACGTCTCCAACTTTTAATGAAGCCAGGTCCCGTAAGGGGGAATGGCACGTTCTGGTGATTCAGTATAGCCCATTTTCAGTTGTTGCTATGCTACGTGCGCATGCTCACCCTATGTGACAGGTGTGATCACAGAATTACCATTTGTCCAAGTTCATCAAGGGATCTGCTTTTCCCCCTTATGCCTTTTTAAAGGCACTAACTTGTATCCTCATTGTAAGCGTTTGTATTCTCTGAGGTGTCTAAACTTGAAAAAAAAAAGTTTCAAATAATCCTTTTCCATGAATGAAGCCTAATCCCGTTGTGACTTGTGAAAATAATGTTCGTTCCTTTTTTAGATTATTTGTGTATATACGTTTCAACTAATCTTATTTGATTGCGATATATCCACACTGTATTTTTCATGCTCATGCTCATATAACAACAACCATAGTATTTGAAGACATTGCAAAAATACACAACGTGGCAAACTCCAGGAAAACATAATAGACGAAAGTTCATCAATACACATTATATTTTATACACCTTTCGTAATTTCGAAGGGCAGATATACATTATTTACGAATTATTTAGAGTTTTTTAATTCGAACTTGTGAACTCGACAGAAAAAGAAATCGCTTCTGTTCAAGGAAAATAATCTACATTTTTCTTTTCGCTCCCAGGGGGAAAATGGCCACATGCAAGACAATTCTGCTCTTAAGAGGCGTATTATTTCCTAAAATGTGACGAAACATGATAATCTGTTGTGGTAATACGGTTATTTAGAGCGTTTGGCAAAGTGATCACAACGCTCTATTATTCTGTCGCTATACTTTGTATCCCGGTATTCTTCTTGGCTTTCATAACCTAGCCCTTAATCACTGGCAAGGTTCGCCAATGCTTCAATCCAATGCTGATGCTTCATCAGATATTGGCCCCCTTGTTGGCATCACAAAAACCGAAGTGGTGAATGTCATACTGCAGTATTTTTTTATTGCTTTGATAACAATGCTTTCGCTGCCAAAGTTTTTCATACGAGTTTTCATTGTTTTATTTCTGTTGAAGATGGGGAAAAATGTTTGTGTCAACGTACTCCTGTCTTCACTATGTCCAAAAACCACCCAAAGATATCAAGAACATTTTACCACAATGAGCTTTAGATTAATATTCTTATCCAGCGGTGAGGTAACTATTGGGGACAAAATTCTTTATTTTTTCAACGTTAAGGATATGATTGGAAATTTCACTGATGTCTCTTGTAAAACTTTTCAGCTGTATTGCATTTGTCATTCGATGAACTTTCAGGTAATTACCCAGAATAGAGATATATGAAAGATGGCACATTCCATGATGGTTCTTTTGTTTCGCTAATAATGGAGGCCCCTTTAGATGTCCTTGTGATAGTTTCTCCTTCCCGTAATCAATTGCCAAGTGTTTGATACCAAAATATGTTTCGTTTCTACATTTTGGAAGTACAGAGAAACGCCCACGCACCAATCCATACACATCCAGCCACCCCCCCCCCCCCTCCACACACACAAACACACAAACAACACACACACATTAATTTACGATGCTTTTCATACAATACGTGTAAAATTCTTTTAGATTTTTACAGAAACTGGTTTAACTGGGGACAGTTTTATGGGGAGAGCTTGTATGGCGGAACGCTCATCCCGTTCTTACTCCTGCCTAGGGCAACTTTGTAGGGGTAGATTACTTACCCTGGAATCTGTCTAAATCAATGACGTCATAAAGTGCCCAACCCGTGACGTCTCCAGCACCTGGGCAATCGTTCATTAGTGTGATTCACTTTTGGCTGCCCTTGACCCAACAGCCAATTTTACTGTAGCCATATGTTGCAATGGCTATAACATAAAAAAAAAAACCACACTAATAAACCTCATTTTACTCACTGGCAAAATTCCTAAAAGATAAACAAGAAAACCATATTCATTTCATCATGGGTATGTTGTCGCTGACATGAATGACAGACTGTTAAGTTGGCATAATTTTTTACGTCGTTGTTGTTTGGCATTTTGGAAAAGAAAAAAAAAAAACAATACACAAGCGACACACACACACATTATGAGCATGTATTTATTACCATCGTGTTTCAAATGCAGCATAGAAATCCCCATCGAGTTTGCTTTTTTGCTGCATTTTGTCTTTTCATTGCATCGGTAGCAATCAGTTCGGCAACGTCCAGAAATAAATAAATGCTAACAATGTATCAGCTATGCACGATTTTGTTCGAATCACGTCGGTATACTGCAAACGGTTGTGCATGAATGTGATGACAAAATCACACAGTCGTAGTTGCCACATTGGCTTGTGATGTTTCCACTATAAAACACTATGGAACCAATCCACGAATGTTTTTTTTTTTTTTTTCAGCCATACAAGGAAAGTATTATTATGAATTCATATGTGCTTCCATACAACAAAGTCGTGTGGGTAGGACCGAGGATTGTAAAGCTGACTGACGAGAACACGGGAAATTGAGATTGACTTGTCAATAATTCGCACTTCCAAAAAAGGTGAAAAATTGCAGGACGCAAGGAACAAGGGATGGCGTCCGGTCTTTAAAAAGCCCGCATGCACTTTGTAAGTCATGACCTTGAAGGATGTCGTGATATTACTAATTGTCAACGTGACGAACTCACGAACAGCAGTTGATTTCTTCCTATCACGTTGACAGGATTGAGGGGATGGGTGACTTCGAAAAACATGTACAACCGAAGTGATTGATAATGTAGGTTGTATAAATGCCTGTCACTCTCCTTGTATCTCATATGAAAATTATCATAAAATAATTTCATTAAAAAAGTCCTGATTATGAATCTGTTTAAAAGAATCAACGGAAAAGGTCAAATTCCCTTTTAAGTATATGTTACCTGATTTAACCTTGTTAAACTGAGCTGCACTCTGTGTATCATGAAGTGTGTCTTACTTGATTTGTACTAAAAGAAAGCTTTGGACATTTGGGGATGTCTTCCTTGCATCTACTTGACTGCAAGTCCCCGTTGATCTGGTAAACTGACCTCAGCAGCCACTCATGTAGTTTAATTCTTATCCCCATATTTCCCTATGTGCATTTTGCATGTGTCTGTATCAGAAAGTTTCTAATGTACACAACAACAAAAAAAAATCTCAACTACCTTTTAAATATATTTTATAGCGCAACTTTTTTTTTTTAAAGAGGTGTTATTTAAAGAAAAATAATGTAGCAAGGGTATTTCCACATCTATAATGCTTATTGACTAACTTATATGAGAGTGAAAGTGAGAAAAATAAGAGTGACCTATTAGGTCATGCATGAGTAAGCACACACGAAATACAACATGGTCACTTTTCAAGAGTTTAACGTCATGGGGAGGGGTTCTGTGAAATATAGAGAACATGTTTAAAGTGCTGTTATCAATACCCATTATTTTCACCCCCTTAACATTACCTTTTAGTATTTCCTGCCTTCATCTGTACAGCAGGCTCACTCAATATATAACACGATGAATCCCTCTTTTGTTCACAACATGTGCTGTTACATGCTGGTAACAACATCTTATATCAATTCTTCCAATAAATCAAATGTAATTTGAAGGTATAGGAGGGTTTAACATAACCATTTCCCCCTAAAAATGTATTCCCCTAACCGTAAAAAAAGAGCAAAAACATGAAATGTATCAGAATATGTATGGGGGGGGGGGGGGGTCAAACGATGGATAATAAAACACAAGCAATAAATCCAAAACAAAATGTTTCAAAGATCCCCGAAAATGGTTCTTGTGATTTTTGAGAAGTGAATGTCTTTTTGTCTTGAATGTGTGCCCACTAATGCATTAGTGAACAGACCATTCTCATTTCTCATTACCCCTTCGATATTATTTTGCTTAAAACCTTTTTTTAAATAAAAATCGTTAGAGTATTTTGATGGGGGGTTACTTTGTGTGGGTGTTTGTGTGTTTGTTTGTGTGTGTGTCTCTGTGTGTATATGTCTGTGTGCGTGTGTGTGTAGAATATCCTATAAAAGGGATGACATATAGTTTTGGTTGAGATGGGGGATTCAGATTGTAAACTTTTGGGAGATAATTAGAAACCACACAATAATAAATTGATAAAGAGCAAACAATTCTAAGAGCTATTCAAATTTATTTGGCGAAAATCGGTTTTGAAATACAATAGCTAAGATATCTAAAAACAGCATTAAAAAGGATGTCCTCTTTTATCAGGATCTTTGTGTTTTAATATCTCAGCCATTTAAAAACCAATTTTAATCAAACAGAATTTGAATTCCTGTTAAAATTGTATGCTCTTTCATATTTCATATAAGAGGTTTCTCATTTAATTTATATATCACAGAAAAGTTGGAAACTTGAACCCTCATCTTAACCAACACTATAACATCCCTTTAACATCTTGTCATAGAGATGACAACAGTTTGTCGAAGGTTTTCTTCTTTTTTTGGGGGGGGGGTGTTAATTTTTTAGTGCATTGGTATTGACATGTTGCTATCAAGTTGCTGTTGACATATTGCTATTATCTCTGCAAAGCTAAGTCTCATTTTTTTGTTAAAGAGTGCGTTGCATGTAGTCGACAAAGACGTGGCAAGAAATATTCAACAAGGGGGGGGGGGGGGGGAGGGGGCGCCAAATGTGGTTATATACTTGTGGTATGTGTGGCTTTGAACGTATGTGTATTGAACGCATTGGCGCCAAACTAGATGACTGATCTAAGGTGGAGATACAGTCATAGGAGATTGATCGTGGCTCTAGTCTCACGCCTCACATTCACATGCTCTGTAGATCTACGTATGCTTCAAGAGAATTAAAGAAACTATAAAATGCAAATGCATGTTAAAGGGATGGTACAGTTTCAGTTGAGATGGGGTTTGAGGTTTCCAACGTTTTTTTGATGATGATTTTTTTTTCAGATAATGAGAAACCTCTTAAGGAATATGAAAGAATAGATAATTCTAAGAGGAATTCAGTTTATTTCATGAAAATTGGTTTTGAAAAGGCTGAGATATCCAAAACAAAGGGATCCTAATCGAATAAAAGGTGGGATCCTTCTTTTGTTAGGATCCCTTTGCTTGACCTTGTTTTTGGATGCCTCAGCTATTTTAAAACCGATTTTCATCAAATAAACTTTGAAGTCCTCTTAGAACTGTATATAGGCTTCCTAACATTTCATAAAGTGGTTTCTAAATATCTCCCAAAAAGTTAAAAGAAGAATTCTCACCTAAACCAATACTATAAAACGGTACTTTAAATCATGTCGATTCATGATACCATTAATATCACTTATGTGGCCAAATAAATGCCGCGCAACACGCACCATATATATTTCAATACAATAACATTTCCATTATTTTACCTCGGATTACTTGGCATCTTTGTATTTTATACAATATAACATATTATTATAATGATCTATCAAAAGTGCGTCTATGAGCTCGTTGAATAACATCTTTGTTGTTTTTTCTTATTAAATTGTGGTGTGTGCTTTTTTTTTTGGGGGGAGGGGGGTTGTCTTGTTTTTTCGTAATATATCTAATTTCTGCACTAAAGGCTTTTTTTTTTCTCATTTTCCCCCTTCGTTTTCTGTTGCATATGTTGCTAAAGCGTATCGATGCTAGAGAGCATAGTCCAAATATGGATCAGACGTCTCGTATTTTTACTGACATTGACTGCTGTTCAGAATGTTTATTTCTGTGATGTCAAAACTCCAGATACCATAATATGACAATATGACAATGTATTGTTTTGATCAATAAAATCCAGACGAAAAAAAAAAAAAGACTTCCACTGGCTTTCAGTGGAGATGTCTTTTGGCATCTAGATTTCTATTGATCACTTCAAACATTAGAGTTCTCTTAATCACAACAAACCAACTCTTAATCTCTCACCAAGATTTAATTACAAGCCATTTGATCCTTTATCACTGATTAAATTTCTAGAAGCAATTTAACAATTGCAAAACTGGTGACAATCTTAACTAATGAAGAATTCACAGATATCATTCTGGCAACAGCAGTTGAAAAACTAAAGACATCACCTGATTCATAATCAAGCAATAGCAGCATGAGAGTCAATTTCGTGATTACAAAAGAAATTGAGGGAAAGGCTTCCCTATACTACAGGTATATTTACTATTACACAATAAGATTCAACGTTATCTAACTTATCACTTGCTTATGTAAGTCACAACTGAGAGGATGTGTCTGTGCTGACAGCCTTTTGCAAAGGCAGCTCTCTATAATTTGAGGACAAGCACATAGAGAGCAGCGGACTCGCACACATCGGCTATAGCGCGCGAGGATCGGTGTGCGTTGGAGTCCATTGAGACCGCCTTTGCAAAAGGCAAATCTGGAGTAGATGTTGACTCAGCTGATGGAACACGGATATGCATGGCCAACATGCTACTTTCCATCACGTGACACGCGATAGAATACTGCGTACCAAGGTAATTCTACCCTACTTTGGCAAAAGGAAGCAAGTGACAAAAGTGACATTTCTCGTAGAAGAGCAAAATGTGTTTGTCATTTACACTGACATCAATGGACTATCATGATGTCTTATCTAACATATCTCTTTGTAGGATGAGTGTTTCTGCATGAATTTGGCCTGGAAGAAGAGCCTATTATGTGAATTATGAAAACATCAATAAATCAAATTTGGATGGTATGTCACTTGCTTCCTTTTGCCAAAGCAGGGCAATATTGTTTACCTGACCATGAGTATGAGTATATAAAGAGCGTTATGTAGCTTCTGTGGTATGTTTAATCAATATTGCAGTTTGACCTTGGACTTCATGCGCTTCCAAGGACTTAAACAGCAATGATCATGACCTCGATATTGGAAAAGAGGAGGTTGTAAACAAAGTATTTTATTTTAGCCCCTGATCAAGAGGGGAGGGGGAGCGGCTCATTATGTCCCCGTCTACGCCCATGGTAGTCGATGATTCTCAAACTTCGTCAATTTAAGCCTCTTATGATCACGTTTCCATTGTTTTATCTCATTCCTTTTAGTATTTTCCTTCTTTGATTTGCAAGAACCGTGAAAACAAAATGTGTGTGAAGATGATATCGACAGTGGTAGTTCGGTGTTTTTTAAACTGTTGCTCAGATCTTCATGACAATAACCTGAGGCAGCACATTTGTTCACATGGCATTAATTATTACTTGTGACATGAACAGCAGAGTTTCTAACAAAGCCCAGTGGTTTTTCGTTTTAGATAACTCTCCATGACTGCTGAAATATTTCAATAATTGTTTCAACTGTTGTACATTTTATTACTATTTATTTCTTAATTCACATAGATACAACGCTTATTATGGCATTGTCCCTTTCGGATTTCAAGTGCGGTGCACGTGTTTGTACGTTTGCAGCTACAACCTTGTGAAAGCTTCGTGATCAGGAATAATTATCTAACCTTAACTCGTCAACCCTATAATAACCTTAGTATTAACTTCAGTCCGTGATTTCTTTTTATCTTTCATAATTAATGCGACCTGCCTATAAACTTATAGCATCTAATTAAAGTTGCTAAAGGCGGATGCGTGACCCGAGAGGAGAACACTTTTAGATCTTTAGGAATTTTTTATAGAGTATTACCGAAGGTGGTTGAACGATTTGTAAACGTGCCCGTCCATGTCAATACGCGTGTATAAAGCACGTGAAATCTTAGCAGCAATATTATGCACAGGCCTCTCAATGTAGGCCGATTGCTCTCTTTATACGATATAAGGCCTTAATAGTGAAATTCTCTATATACCCGCATATCTGCAGAGAGGGCATTTATTAGTTCACTTACTTCCGAATACAGATTGTAAGGGGTCAAAACTGTAATTTTGGTAGGAATAAAACACATTTATCCATTTTTTTGTTGAAAGATTCCTCCTGTTATGCCTGTGGAAAGAAAATCTTTTCACTGTTAACACCACTTAAAGACTTAACGTTAAAATGGCAAGAAACAAGTCATCTAGTACGCACACACATACACACACACACACACACACACACACACACACACACGGACACACACGCACACACAAACGCACACACACATACACACACGCACACAAATACTGGCCCCATTGTTAGCATCATAGAACCGAATTGGTGACTGTAGTACTGCAGTAATTTCTTCATATTAGTATGGTATGTACATTGTGTTATTCCTGTCGGCGATGGGCAAAAATGTATGCTGAATGAAGACGCTAAAACATAAAGAACGTCATTTTCTGAGGAGTACTGGTTGTGCTTCTGTATATGCTGCACTGTTTTCGCCAGTCTGAGGTTAACAGTAATATTCTTATCCAGCGACGACGTAAATATTTAGGCCAAATTTCGTTAAAATGTGTTTCTACGGAGAGGAAATATAATGAGTTTCACCGCTGTTTCTTTGGAAACTCTTCAGCTGTATTGCATTTGTTATTTGATGTTGTTGCTTGTTCGCCTTATTTCGAAATTTGTTTGCATTTTATTTCCGAAAATATAAAATCACATACAAAATACACAATGTTCAATATGACATAATTGAAACATGAATCAAGGTTGAAGTACCAAAACACAATGAAAACAAATTGACATGTGACAATGGTGATAACGTTTAACGTTGGATAGCCCATTTCAGATCTATCATTATGATAGATCTGTTCTTCCATGGTGTCCATAGTTTATAAACCTACATAACAACTAACATGTATGTACCTCAAAATAACCTGAAATTAAGTAATATGGAAACTGGCACTTTCTCTGATAGTTCTACCGATATTTCTTTTGTTTCCCTGATAATAGAGGACCATGGAGATGTCCTTGTGATAGTTCCCTAACCGCGTATGTAGTTGCCAAGAGTTTGATACCAAAATATTTTCCATCTCTACAACTTTTGAAGGCACACACACACACACACACACACACACACACACACACACACGTTAATCCTGCATCATTAAAGAGGCATCGGAACACAGCAGAAAATGATCATGCCTACATTGCCTTGTTTGCTTGTTTGTTTGTTTGTTTGTTTTTTATTGTTTGTTGTCTAGAGAGAGGCAGAGAACGAGTCCTTTTCGTCTGCTGGAATAGTGCCGAGAGTCACTCTGCCATTTAATTCTAGACAGTAGAGGCCGTGCCGGTGGCAATCATACAGAAACGGAGCGTCTAGAAAGCTAGTGACAGTCTATTTCTTCGACTGAAATAGATTTAGATAGGATGGTGGCCAAATCGGGGTAGTCAATGAATGAACTGCGCCCGTGTAAGGCAGGGAACAAGCCTCCTTACACCTACACTCATTGATTGAAACTCCAGTAGTTTAGAGTCATCAAAGAATCTATTCTTATAATAACGATATATCATCAAATCAACTCTTGCCAAATTTCTTCTTCCTGTCTCCCCCCCCCCCCCCGTCTTGTTGGTGGGGAAGAGCGAACATACCGGATGGCAATAAAATACTTATTATGACAGTTTGACAGACCAAAGAAGTTATATCAGGCTGACTGAGATATGATTATAGTTCTTCCCTAGATTAAGTCATTGAGTGTAACCACTGTTCTCGGAGAGAACCCGATTACAGTTCGTTATTTCGAAGGTTCGTTATTCCGAAGATTCGTAATTTCGAAAAAAAAAAATTGGTTTAAGGTTCGTTATTCTGAAGAATCTTCCATCATAAATAAAAAAAAAAATCGTTATCCAAGGTTCGTTAATCAGAAAATTAAAAAGGGTTCGCTTATCGAAGGTTCAATAATGTAAACCTCTTTTTTGCATTTTCAGATTAACGAATCCTATTTTATTTTCTGATTGAGGAACCTTCGGAATAAAGAACCTTATTTTAGCGTCGGATTAACGAACAAAATGGGTATACGGAAATTGCGTGTTGCGGAATAGCAAACCTTCGGAATAACTAACTTCATTTTATTTCGGATTAACGATCGTTTCAATTTTAAAACTCCGTCAAAGTGAATAGAAAATTTATTTTCGGCGTACCGTACAGAAGTTTTTATTCTTGGAATTTCTGCTTACAACTTTACTCAAGAATCTTATCCGCTAGACTTCAGTATTTCAACGTTTTTAGGCCTTTATATTCTTCTTCAAGTAAGGCGACTTCGAATGCATCTTATTGTAATTCGTTTGAGAAAATAGAATTATGGAAAGCTGATATCTGTCACAGCTCCTTACAAGCAGATATGGGTGATAATAAAAACAAACAAACAAACAAACAAACAAACCCGATCTAATCAGAAATCGCAATGATGACAGGCTGTAAAGTCCTATTTTGCAGTGTTCTTCAAATTTCATTATCATGTATGAAGTGAATTGTACGTGTGTGTGGGGTGTTTGAGCGTCTCTGTTTTTTTCAACCTGGTTTTCAACTTATGGCGATTCTTATCACATGTTTTTAAATATTTTTATTTCCTCTCTTCCGGGAACAACGGCAGCAGGAACAACAACAACAACAACAAGAAATTATGTCTCGTGTTTACACTGCACTGGCTCTGTCCAAACTGAGGCGTGTGCTTAATAATGTGAATGTAGTCTGATTCAGACTACATTCTTTCGCCCAACCCGATTATAACCTATTCATCATCAATATACCCTAGTTAGTTTTGGTCATCAACACAATTATGATACTGCTTGACCAACATAAATTGCACGAGTTCAGAAAAAAAAGAGATCGCCTCCATGGTGAACTTTTACACTTGTGTGGTGTTAATCTCGGGTTCAGCATAGCTATCAAACTTCAATTTCTTTCCTTTAAGAAATCTCACTGATGTACAATAGATTCGAATGTTCGACGATTCCATCCAAATTTAGGGATTTTTTGATGATTTTTATGTTTCACAATGACGATTTTACGAACTTTTAGGATAGAAAAGTTTTATTTGATCCAAATCATTTTAAGGCGGTGTATGCTTTCTATCGATACTAAATCACGTTGAGTTGCATGATTTGTCTCTCAAATAAACGGTAAGCTCGTAAGAAAATAGTTTTCATCATTCTGTTTGCTTTTTGTTAATAGCAGCATGTTAACTTTCATGTACACCAAATAACTATATCTGAACTATCTTGGTCATAAGCTTCAGTGTCCTCATCTCTACTCATCATTACTCAACCGTGACACTTGGTCCGGTCCTACGACAATATACGATTAAAACAGGTGTTGTAACCTGCCTTCGGGCTAATTGGATTGTACCTGTATGTGTGGTTCCCATGGAAAATATGACGGTAGACCTTAATTTCACGCCTGTTCTTCCTCTTCTGAGTCTGATATTTTTATAATCAAGAACATCAGTCTTGAATCTACCCTGGAAAGGACCATAAGCACATGTTATATTATCAACTTTCGGCTCCGACAGATGTAAGTTCAGGGAAAGCAACTACGACACCACAAACGAAATTCCTCTTGCAAAGATGCCCGAAAATCGAAAATCTGAAGTCCACAAGAATGTTGTCCATGACACAAGCAGCCTGCATTACCATTCCTTTTCTCTGATTTGGACATACAGGTTTCTTCTTCTTCTTCTACTTTTATTCTGCATAATGTCGATCTGAACGAGTTTAACAATTTCATTATTACTGAGTACTGTGATGTAATCACTTTGATAATGGTTATAGTCTCTGGACTTATGATCGGGAGGTGCATCTTGGATAAGATGTTAACCTAATCTGTCTCTCGATATACCACATTTCTGAAGGAATGCCTTCCATTGCTCTGTGACGAGAATGTCTCATGTTGTGTAATCCTTTCTGTGCAAATGTGCATAAATTTCACACACATAACTATGGACAAGAAATTAATTCGGCACGCAGAGTGTTTAAATGCCGAAGATGTGCGCATCTTGTCATTAGTATACCTCTGTGACGTTCTACGAAGAAGGGCACCTAATTTGACTCCTTCTGCCCCATAAGAAGTCTAGCAATCTCTGTTTGAAAACGGTCTGACCTGAAACAGCGCACGGCTGTCATGACTATAGGCAACTAAACACGCCCAATGAAAAGAGCTTGTGTTCTATACTACGTGAACTTTCCCTGAATCTTCTGTTACCGGGCGTGTAAAGATGGCGGTTTTGGGTTAGGCACTGAGTAATTCCACAAAGTTGTATTAATCATCATTTTCAGCGATGCACATCGTCGCAACTTATCCTCCGTTTAAGATGGGTTTAAGATGGGACTTTACATGATTATAAGTAGGCCTGCTTATAAGTAGTGCACATTTAGAAGAAGATCAACTACCTGATGTAGGGGGTCACATCTACGGTCACTGCTTTGAGTCATTGAGAGAAAATTTACGTGTGTACATGTTTAATTGTGTTTGTTTATTGTGTGTTTGTGCTTGCGTTTCCATGTGATGGCATAGCAGTGTTGGATTAAAAGCATACAACGTTATATTTTGATTTTATTCATTTATTATGCATTAATAATTACAGATAAATGATGATTGATAATAGATTATTAATTTATTCATATGCATTCGTATATCATGAAGTATTATCATGTCACAGATTTTGTTTCATTTGATGTAGCACATCCCGTAAATTACCTTCGACCAGTGTGTTCAATGGTTGATTTTCCTGACTAATTTAACCTTGTAATGTAATAATATAGATACAATTTCTGCCACTCATTGAAATACATAATGATGGCAATAATAATATTATTAATGGTATGTTATCACTCACGGATGGTGGTAGTCAACGGCGCATGCGCAAGCGTCATCTCTTGGCACCGAACAATAATAAGGCTGCATTACCACCAAATATTTAGAAGGAATCGACAAGAACAAACTTCTCGAGAGCAACTAATTATGTTCTGTGTGATCTCTTTTTTTTTTCTTCAGCAAAGTTCCATCCACATGTGTTTCCTCGAACGAATTCATGAATACAATAATTTACATACCCATGCATGTTCATGACAATGATTATTATCATCATGATCATCATAATCATCATCATAAGTATCATTATCAAGATGTTCCTATTAATATTAATCCATTACTTACAGAAACCTGGTGAACCGTTTGCAAAGTAACTCAGTACTGTGGATTTCTTCTTCTTCTTCTTCTTCTTCTTCTTCTTCTTCTTCTTCATCTTCTTCTTCTTCTTCTTCTTCTTCTTCTTCTTCTTCTTCTTCTTCTTCCGTTCCAGCTTCATGCTTGAAGATTACGCACTGTAGTGTGGGAGAGTCTGCAACCATATTTGTGCTCCAACAGTCTTATTCCACAAAGTAGTGTATTTAAGAACTCATAGGGAACAGGAAAACGATAATCAAAACATCAACATTCAGGTGTGAGTTCCTCCAATTTGTCTCCCTCTACAAATGACATTTGTTAAGATCGCAACTGCTGATCTGTAAATTGTAGAGGGAAACAAATTGAAGGAACTAGCACCTGAATACTTCACCTCTCTGAATAATATCTTGCTTTCATTTAACATCAACATTGTTCGAAAAATTAATCACTGCATAAACGAAGATAATTCAATAATGCATTTATTTTTCTAGTATAATAAAAGAGCACTTGGCTAACCTCTTTCATGATAAATATCAATAACAGATAGAAGAAATGCGTACCTTTCATACAGAATATTTTTCCTTTTAATTCTCTTAATGTCTTTTTTTTTAACACGTATGTATCAGTGCCCTACTTTGGAATCGCAGACGTTGGAAGTCTTCTTACCCAACAATGTCAGTACTGAAACTTTAACATTCATTAACTGGCTTTTGCAGATGAAGAGTTTTTGTTGGCTCGTATCCACTACGTAACACATTTAACTCTTTATTAATAGAGTTTAGAAGAATGCCAAGATCTCTCCGAAAAAAAAAAATAGAGCCATACAAGATTAAAGGGAGCTTACCTGACCATCTATGGTAATCATTGATTTTAAAAAAGAAATGAACAAAAGGGGGCCTAACCGACTACCTTGGGTACAAATGTCAACGGTTGATATCGCTGTTTCTGATTCTGGCACTACAAAAGTCATTGAGCAGCGATTACTACCGCTACGGATGTTGCAGCTTCTCACATTGATATTTAATAGTCTACGACTACAATTTTTAGAAATATATATATATATCTAATTTTTATTGCCATTTCACCTTTAAGATGATGATAACAAAGCCGATACAAAAACTGCAGCTTCTTTCTTCAACACTTCAACTACTGCTGCGTCTAGCGTCACTGTTACAACAAATGCGTCTACTAATGCAATATTAACTGCTACTTCTGCTTCTTCTACCACTAACACAACTGTCTATGTTTCCTCTTGTGCCACTGGTGAAAGATCATTTATTTCTGCTGGATTTTGTTGGAGCTTCTTATTATAGTGACAATTTTTTCTTCTTTTCTTCCCTGCTGATTACTGTAGCCTTCACTGAGTGGTAAAAGAAAACACTAAATGAGAATTGTCCCTTCCCTTTCATACTTGTATGACATTTTATCTTACATATTACACAAGCCGGTTCATACATACAATGTATACGGACACTAGCGTGCTGACAACCTTTACTCTGTCAGCACTGGAAACGACCCTGTCAGCATAGACAATATAGTATAAATTCAATCTTAAAGACGAAAGCCATCCCAAAAAATACATAAACTCTTGAAGAAAGAGAAATTAAAATCCCTACAGAACTTCCAAAAATTGCAAAACTCAGATAAGAAATACGGAAGATGACATTTTGAAATTCACATCTTTTTTTTTTTAATGGAAAGCATTTTTTTTGACTCGTTCTCGTGAATATTCACACAATTTTTCATGTATGCTATGTAGGAAATTTCCATACCAAAATATGTCAGAGGTTACTGTTGTTCTTTTTTTTTTCTGTGTGGTTTTTAGGGCAAGTCTTGTAGCTGGAATGTGAGGATTTTTGGTGTTTCTGTATATGAAATTGATAAGAAATTGTGAGAGCATGACATCATCAACATGCTGATTTGAATATTATTTATAACTACTGGTTAAGAAGTGTTTTTTTGAAAATAAATTTCAGATTGTCATAAATTCCTTATTTCTTATGCAATTTTGATCATTATTGCATTGTTCAGCAGGAATTTTTTTTTAAACGATTCTTATGAAATTGATAAAATTCTAAATGGAATTTCTTCTTCAAAGTTGTTAGATACCACGTGTAACGGTACCCCGGACTCTAATTATATCAATTAGACTGATTTTTTTTTATCATCTTAATTCGATTACATAATATTATACACATCACAATCTTTGGGGTTATCAAGAGAACAGAAATCTTTCCTCTGCAATTCCACTCCAGAGTTTGGTTACATCGCAATCATCGCGTCGTTGGGACCAAACAGGAGGTGCAAAATGTCCCCCCTTTTTAATTCTCAGAATTAATGTGTCCAAACTGTCGATCAATCCACCCCAGCCAACCTCATGACAAGGATGAGGCCAAGGGTCGGTAGCAACTTTGGTTGCACGAGACCCTATTTTCGGCTCCGGCTGGTACAGATTTGGATTAGGAACAGGATGTTCATCATTGAAGCTTTATCCTTGACAAAGGCCGGCTTTCCTGTCAAATTCTCATCAAAAATTGACACTGGAGGTGTTTGTGTGTGTTTGTGTGTGTGTGTTTATGTGTGTGTGTGGGGGTGGTTGGGTCGATGTGGGTGGTTGGGTGGATGTGGGTGTATGTTGTGTGTGATGGTGTGTGTGAATGAGAGAGTGTGTACGTGATATTACAATGAAGAGGGTAATGAAGGATGGGCTAAAATAGCGAAAAGCCCACGAAGTTCTTGCGATTTGAACTTGTTCCCTCGTCTTCACTCAAAGATATAGATAAAATCGATGAAGAAGGTTGGAAGAATCACAAATTTTGATCATCAGATTCATATCATTTTCATTAAAGATAACATGAATGGTCGGATTATGATTTTTCATCAATGATACTTTTTATCATTACATCAAATTCATCAAAAGGGTAACAGTTTTTCAAACCATATCAAACACCTTGTCGTAAATACACACTTATCTCCGATCTAGAAAATAAGTATCTTATAAAATTAACAATGAAGCAGATAAACTCTTTAAAGTACGTGCATTACGAAAAAAGAAAAGAAAAGAAGAATCAATGGTAATTGAGTTTTATGTGACATTTTTCCTGTATATCATCTAATAACTATATTCTTTAGCAGCCATTAGGATCACTTTACTACGATTGCTAGCAAAAGGAGATCACTGAAATTCATGTGTTACATTACTGTTAACTTTCGTTCACGATTTCTGTAGGTACGCAGACACAGCATGCATGGTATTATATGCATAGTTTTTCAACAAATCATCTACGTAGATAAATGTGTACATTTGCGTGTTAGATTAGTTGCTGCACACATAGGTCTAATGATGTAGTAATATGAACGCATACATTATGAACAATAAAAAAAAGCCTCGCTAGCTCACATTGCCCACAGTTACCATAAATATCTCTATGAATGGAAAATAGCTGTGTAACTGACAGAAGATAAGAAACAGACAGAAAACTATAATACATTTAGATTTGTTATTTCAATTTCATTGTGCTCAAACGCTTCGTTCAAGTTTTACGAGATCTTTCATGTTCTTCATATTACTGCATTAATCTGATATTTTCCCCACATTTTATAACTAAACCAGTGCTGTCTTTGTTATATGACGGAATTTCTCTTCGTTTATCTAACTTTTGGTAGATGCTCTTATGGACTGTTGAAAAAACAAACAAGGTATTAGATTAAGGTCACTTTAGCGGTGCATTTAACTTATTTATATTTCTTTTTCTCTTCTATCCACCTTTACGTTCTCAATGCAGCTAATACTTGGAGGGCACTTTGCCTGCATTGGTTAGCAGTATGTCAGGCAAGCCTCAAGGAAGCCTCAGGCAAACTTTCTTATTGTTATCCAGAAAGACAAGCATATAATTTGAAAACTTATTAAACATACATAGAACAATTTGAAAAGTTAGTAAATTGATCAATTTATGACGAAAATAGCAGACTCAAAGAAGACAAATTCTTGAATATCAAGCCAATATCAGTGGGGCAGGGAGGTGCATCAGCCTTTCCTTTTGATGGAAAGAAACAAACGCAATTCATTGTTTTGTTTAATCGGGACAGGATTTAAGACGGGAAGATTATTTTTCATAGCATGACAGTATATTCATGAAAGGTGTACGTTGATTTCTGTTTTAACCAAATTTTATATTATATTTATAATTTTATAAAAAAAAACACGTACATTTGCAACGCTATGCAATCGATGAATTTGTATGGGCCTCATGCCTCCGTGTCAACTTTAAATTAGTGATAAACATTTTCAGAAAAAAAATAACTTTGCCCTTATTTTGTTGTTGTTGTTGTTGTTGTTGTTGTTTCACCGTTGATAAAGACCAATAACTACTACGGCCAACATATGATGTTTGATATGCTCGAAATTAACTCCATTTACAATGGAACATGAAGGTGCAGTTAGGGGCCCTGAAGAGATCTACGATGTATAAGGTACATCTGGAGAACGCCACGTCTTGGGAAGATGTATGCCTCCTTCAAGTTAAAAAGTCAAAAAGAAGAAAATGAAGAAAAAAAAAGAAGACATCAGAGTAGAAGAAGAAAAAAAGAAAGAAAGAGAAGAAGGAGGAGGAGAAGAAGAAGAACCAATAGAGAATAACCCAGACTGGCAAGGCCATAAAAAAAGAACTTTCTGAAAATAGCCTGCTGCCGGAGGTAGGGGCCCTCGCACAAAGCAACTTTTGCGAGGTAAAACCTGGCAGCTGGCCTAACACAATATCGGGCAAGTTCAACATTGATTTATCAGGCAGGCGTGTGAGTCGACAATGCATTTTAAGACGCATTGTCAATTTGGACTCATCAATCATAGGCTTCTTTTTTTTTTTTCATAGAAATCACGTGCCTTGCGTTTATTTCAAAGGTTGACCTTTTTTTTTTTCTTTCCCAAGAATTAAACGATATGCAAACATCAAAAAAGCTGATCTAATTACAGATAGTAAATGTGAACTCATTCCCCCATGCAGTGTGTGTGTTTCCCCGGAAAAGCAAAGTCAGACTAGCAGAAAATAATGGTGTTTAAAAACCAGTCACACACACACACACACAGCATACTCGTGCCAGACAACGAATTCCCTCCCCCAGCGGTGCAACTAAGGTGTTCCGTTTACATAGATTCAAAGAAAAAGATAAACTTATGATGAGAAAAATGAATTCAAGGTTCTCTTGATATTTACTCTAAAGTAGGAAGTGTGACAAAGTAGTAGTGTCACAGTTTATCTTTGCTGATCTCACTTCCCTAATTATCTCTCAAGAAAATAATTATCCCGGTCGACAAAGATCTAATCCTTTATTTTCGTTTACACACGTTCCCCTTCCGAAACAAGGGGACATAAATTTCAGGCTTATTTGGGAAAAAACAACACCACTACAACAACATTAAAACAACGACAACACAAAAACAAGAACAAAAACAAGAACAAAAACGAACAAACAAGCAATCAATCAACATACACACACATGCAGTGCAAATTATCAGAATTACGTAAGAGATGACATTGTCACGAGAAACAAAGGGCTATCAATAATTGAGTTATACAAAGGACTATCAAGTGAGTAATAAAAAGGTTATGATCTAACTGCAGAGCTTCCATTCCAATAAAACAAAAATAATGTAACTGGAGTAATGCACTGTACAGAAGTATTGCAACATGTTACTTCACCGTTGAAGATAAGGTGATGAGAATGGACTCTACCATTGTCTATCAATGAGTGAAAGTTACTTTAAAGTGCTAGCTCCTGCTCTTACAAGGCACTTGTTGAGAGGCGTGCATGGGGGAAGTGTGTGTATGTATAGTCATGGCAGACGGGCATGAGATCATGTATGATGGACCAAGACTAGTGTCTTGTCACATTCATGCTCCTCTAATGTGACGAGGAGGAAGGCAGTGGGTGTCAAAAAGGTAAAGGTAACGAATGCTATCGGCGTCGATCTTGAAGGCCTCACGGATCGAGGGGCGTAGTTTTTCATCGCGATATCTTTCTCTCTCTCTCTCTTTTCTTTATGCGCTCTTGGTCTGTAAATTAACTCTGAATGGCCATAAGCATGACTTTACAAAATAACGTCCGCTTTTCTCTTTCTTCATATGGCTCACAAGATATATTTGCCTCTCTTCTATTTAATGCTGTATAGAACACCCCCCCCCCCCCCGCCTTGCTGTTTGATAATAATTATTTTATTCGTTGCGCGATGTTGGATCATTTATTGCAATCTTATTGGCATCATTTTTGGTTTATTAGACGTCTAGCGTCTATTGACTCATTACGATGAATTATATCGATACCAAAATGATTAATAAAACAGTTATATTTGTCATCATCTTATGCAAAGCAGTTGAAAAATCATGCTAATCAATTCATTTTCAATTTAATTATGCAAAGGACGATGACGCTATTGAACCAGTAACTTCGTAGCATGCAATAGCTTGGATGTCAATAATGTTGATACACTTTATTGCTGCTGTCAAATTGATTTTCTTTTCGTAATTGCCTCCTTTTGGGGAAAATGCAAATGAAATATAACATTCAGTAGCATTTGTTACGAAACGGATTTCCCTGGATTTAAATGTAACTTACTATTGTACAGAATCAAGAGTAGGTTTTTGGCAACACTGAAACTAATTTTGGCAAGATCAAACGAGACTGCTCCTCGTCGATTGAAATGATTAGCCATTTGTCCCTGTTTCCCACGCAGTTTGCACCCAGAGTGCTCGGATTCTGTATAGGACAAGCACATTTTATAGGGGAGCCATTGCTGCCAACTATTTTCTCCTCAATTTGCTAATTAATCACTGAATGAATCGTGACTTCGCTGCACACTATTTCACCTCACTGACGAGGTAATTAGCATGACTGTGCACATGTTTGATTATTAGTCTGCGCGTGACGAACTTCGGACATATCGAGTTCGGGAAAAATCACGCAGACTCTACAAAGTGAAGCGTATACTTTGTTTTTTCCGCCTTCTCCTTCGTCATCGTCTTCTTCTTCTTTAATTTTCTCCGTAAAAAGAAAAAATGCCAAAAACTATTAATCGACTCATGAACAAATCATCGACGAGCATTCTGCGAGTGATCAGTTCATCGTCTAAATAAAGATGTCTTTCATCAGAGGTGTCTTGTTTTTCAGCCAGCCGTCCGATAGTATCCCATTCTTTCATCTTAAAAGGATCGCGTTCGCCCCTTTGTCAGATCATGCCAGGAGACGTTTCACTCAGTGGTACTTTGCGCCAATGTTTGGGCCTTTTTTTCACACACGTGCTTGAATTGTGCTCTGCTTTATAACCAAAGCGGACTATTTTCCTGCCTATTTTGTTTTGCTGCTACTGTTTTATCCCCCCCCCCCCCACCAAAAAAAAAAATAAAAAATAAAAAAATAAATGAATAAATAAATAAATAAAAATCCTTCATTTCCCTGACCCTGAGTCTAGGTATGTAAGCTACAATCATTGTAAAAAAAACCTCTATCAACAACATACCAGCGAAGCTTTCAATGTTGCTATCGCTGATAGGTAATCGGAAAACAATGCACTAGCTACAAAGACTATATATATATATATATATATATATAGAGAGAGAGAGAGAGAGAGAGAGAGAGAGAGAGAGAGAGAGATATGACGATTATATACATACATACATATATCGCAAATCGACATCGATAAACCCATTGAGGGATTTTATTCGAGGATGGGTTAGAGCAATTATTAAAATCTCCAATATGATTTTAAGCGGACATAAATCAATTTGCTGTCGGATTATGTGACAAAACTGCTGGATACACTGCCGGAAAGCATGGCACAACTTGCTGGGTTAACCTCAAACACTCAACGTGTGTCACCTAGTTCATCATCGTCATACGCTATAATGCCATACGACAGCTTATCATTTTGAAACTGAATCACACACAACCAAGAATAAATTGGTCATTGCTTTGTTTTCCAAGAAAAAAAAATCTGCACATACTCCCACACATATTCTTAATGATCTAATGTGAGTGTAACGTGCTCTAGACTGAAAGGATCCATCTTGTACTATGAAATATCATTCTAAGCCTGAAGAGAAGATTTTCCAATATTTGTTACTATTCATTAATCCCTCTATTATGTTACAAATGTAATTTGTGTGGGAACTGCATATATGAAATGGAATATAGAATGAAATGAAATGTTTGCAAATACGTCAGAATCCTTTGAAATAGTTTACATTATCTTGTTTGTATTGTTTTCCTTAACTGTTGCACTATTGACTTAACGGTTAAAAGAAAAAGGACCTTTTTCGAGAGGAATGACATCGTCTGACCTATAGACAACTCATGGGTTTGTTACAGAATGAAGTTGTTTGCATTCAGTTAAATTCTGCTCAAGAGAAATCCTGCAGTGCAGTTCTTTATTATAATGTTCAAGTTAATTTTGATATGCAGGGAAAAATAACCCTATGACTCTCAATGATTTCTACACAAGACATTATTTAAAACGTGTTTTGTTTGCGAGTTTATTACAAAATTATAACGAGTTGATGAAGAGTACATCTTCAATTCCTTCTTATTTCATGTCAATGAGAGCAATCTTTAAAAAAAAAGTTTTGTACAGTTCAATGACAGAGAGACGTATTAGATTTCGACATTGACAACTTTACTCTGCAGATTTGAATATTATGTGATTGTGAGTCATATTACAAACTTGTGAAAACATGACAAAAGCGAAACTTTATGAACTATTCTACCCTAGGTACGATTTCGATTAAACCTTCACCATTCTATACTAGCTCTATTTTGCTAGTTTCATTTTATGTTATTAAAGGTAACCGGAATATGATGAAGAATAATTGCACCTTAGCTTATTCACAGAATTCCACTTAAAAATTTCTCTTAACCCCCACCCCCCCCCCCCCACCCAGGATCGGTCAATTATTGATGGCGAGAGAAAATGATGATCAATTGAATACACATTCTGAAACATATATCATAATAACAGCACTATGTGCACTCATCGGATTGACACATTATTCTTTGATAGATGGAAGTACAAAGTCTTAACGACGAATATGTTACCCAAGAAGAGTGTAAATCTATTTTTGAGTTCTGATCTTGGATTTTCTCCAAATGTGTGTGATAATCAGGTCGAACGCCATGTGCCCTATGGTAGTGTAATCCTATTTTCATTCATAAAGCTGTCGGATTCAATTTTTCTTGCCTCCCAAAAGTCATCACCTTCTATCGGATTGTGCAACGTGCCAAGGTAAGAAGGTTACAGCGTTTGCCTTTTACACCGGAAACCCGAGGCTGTCACCAGTCGAGCAGGCGCTCAAATATTACCTTCGAGGTAGATATTGAACAATATGAAGAATACTTCGAAATAATGTCAGACACCGCGTAACAGGTGCATTTTCACAAAAAGTTAACCAACGGGGAAATGTTAAGAGAAAACAAACTGACATGAAGACGCGCACACAGTGAAAGATATAGCGGAGATAACTTGATTTCATAGTGATTCAAGCCAACTGGTGTGGATGACATATCACTATGGGCATGACTCACAGTCCGAGCTACCGGAAGAGAAAAATAGATATGAATAACGTCGACCTGAAATATGGGGTGAGCTAGGGAACAGGAAATTTCTGATTATTTCCTGACGAACAAACGCAAGCCGTCGTTACGTGAAGGGGGAAGGATGATAGCCTAACTTCCCAGAAGGTGGTCGGTCTGGTGGGAAGGGCCCCTCTAAAGTTGATCCAGAAGGCAAGGGTTATATAGTCTAGCGTGCGACGTATATATTCTTAGCCATATATTTCGTTCTTTGGCTGCGAGTCAATAGATGGCTGAGGAAAACACAGGAAGAAAAGTCACTCTGGGTGACGTAGGCAAGAGTGGGTGGAGATCGGCTATTCCACGCCCTACAGGATCGCGGAAACTGCTGTTTTATGTCGTTGGGTGCTTGACGTTGATTATGCAATTTTTAGATGCTGCGATGTCTGTCACGTGTCAGTTGGAGTTAATTGTGATTTCCTCATCTTGTACGTTACATTTTGTATTTATATAGTATGCGCAAGGAGGTACATGTGAACTGCGCGAGCTAGTACCTCCGTGAAATGAACCAGTTAACATTTTCATTTTGCGCATGAGCTGACAAAAGGGGTCATTAGTACCAACAAGCATGTTGGTTTTGTAAATTAACTGCGATAAGCATTTGTGGTGAAATGATTATTCATATCATTATTACAAAAGGTGCATGCTTTCCAGCACATCAGCCTGACAACAATCCTGATATATGGCAGTACAGCGGTATAAATTTAAAAAAAAGTGTCAATACGTTTGAATTTGAATAGTTTCCCCAAGTGTTACTAGTAATTGACGGATCATTCCAGTCATACCACATGGTGTACGCAAACTCATGAGTGGTTTGATGACCATGAATTCTGCATTGTTACGTCGAACAAACTTATGAATTATGTCATTTTGAACAATTAAGAAAGTGCCCAATCAAAAATACTGAGGAAAAAAAAGGAAGGTTAATTTTGTACCAATTAATATACACATGAGCTAATCAGGAAATGACAATGGTTATGATAGTACTAATGTTGATGATAATAATAATAATGATAATAATAATAATAATAATAATAATAATAATAATAATAATAATAATAGTAATAGTAGTAGTAATGATAATAATAATAATGATAATAATGATAATAATAATGATTATAATGATTATAATAACGTCTTCTTCATTCAGGGTAAAGCTCTTCAGTGTTGCCGCTGCTCTACCAGGGGGCCCTGTCATTATCATTACCCTAGAGTTGCCAGGTGCCCATTCATAAACCTTGGTCGATAGGGACCTGTGGTATAAACATCTTGTCCAAGGACATAGACACTTGACGGAATGCGAACTCGGAGTCTCCGATTGAATGTCAAGGGTCTTATCCACTTTGCAACAGTGCCACCACATTATAAAGAAATAGTGAAATACACCAAATAGAATTTAGAAAAAAAAAAAGAAGCAGAGGAAATAGGGCTACAGTCCGTGTCAATTTAAGTAGCATGAAAAGGGCAAACGATGCTCATCGGAGAACGTGGGAAGATCTTTGCTGGTTAACAACCACCTCACAAAGTTATTCGGTTGCAGCTGGCTTTACTAGACTGGGTGGAGATGTGCGAGATGACTTTTCCCCCTCACGATCAGTGCGCCGACACGGTTGCTGAAGTCTTCCATTTAGAATCAAAGCCATAGAATACCCAGGCAATTAAGAGCCTGCATGTAGACAGGTCAACTTTTGAGTGTCAATTCAAAACTAGCGATTGCCCAAACTAATCATTAGCGATCACCTTTTGTTGTCGTTGTTGTTGTTGCTGCTGTTGCTGCTGCTGTTGCTGTTGTTGTTGTTGTTGTTGTTGTTGTTGTTGTTGTTGTTGTTGTTGTTGTTGTTGTTGTTGTTGCTGTTGTTGTTGAGCTAATGAGGGGATGACGGTCTGTCTCTTACAAGAATTCTACCCAATGAACGATGCCAAAGGTATATTGTTTACCATTGGGAGGAATGGTTTAAAAGATGTTCGAGTTACCACATTTGATGCATAATGTGTAGGTCAGTTGTATTACAAAACATCCTATACCATATAACAAATTTGCAATAGATCCTAAAATATAAGGAGATATCACTATTTTTCTCACTAAATCACAACTGCAAACCGTTAAGTCTATAGAAACAATCATTTATCATAACTGCGGTGCACATTATAACGATTAAATCTTTTACATCAGTTGTTTTTATCCCTAACTCATGTTTTAGAACTATTTTGAAGCACTTAAGCTGATTTTTTGTTTCATCTGCAAATGGTAAATACTGCCTTGCGGGGATGTGGTTCGGACATGCTGCAGTAGTTCCGTCTTCTACTGAGGGTTAATAATGTAATCATGCTTAATGTTAAATGTTTTCAGTATAGTGTGTGGACAGCGGAAATTTGGCTCCCGTTTGACAGTCAGCCTCCCACTATGCGACGAGGAGAAAAAAAAAGTATCGTTTTAACATTAACCAAATTAACGCTTGTTAGATCACTTCTCGTCCCCTTTTTTCTCCGGTAAGAGGATTATGTGAAGAATATAGAGATATGTCGTAGTAGTAGATTTGTTGTTGTTTCTAGTAGTGGTGGGGTTGTAGTTGTTTTGTAGTTGTTTGTAATGGTGGTTTGTGTATGACGTGTCTTTATCTTGCTGTTGCTATTGCTGATAATGTTGTTGTTGTTGTTTGTTTGTTTGTTTGTTTGTTTGTTGTTGTTTTTTTGCTTCTCAGGACTATCGTTAACTCCATGGGTGTTATGCTTTAGATTTTAGAAACTTCACGATCAACTGCTGATTTTTGTTTTCTAAGCCACACACACACACACGCGCGCGCACACACACACACACACACACACACACACACACACACACTAAAGAAGAAGTAATTACATGTATGAGGAAGTTGCTAAAGCAAGATGAAAGTAAAAAAAAAACAAAAAAAAAAACATCCCTGAACGGAATTATCATCCTCCGGATAGCTTATGATTTCGCCTTGGCCCTTCGGCACCCGCATGACTGACAATTATTTTGGGTACAGAGGCCTGCATTGAAGACTTTTTTTTAATTTGAAAATCACTTATGTGCTAAAAAAGCCACTGAATGAGGGGGTAACCTCGTGTCATTAAAGTAAAGTGAGGCCAAATGTTATTCTTAGCTGAGAGAGAAGAGACAGATAGAGAGAAAAAAGACGAGTAATAGAAAAAGAAAGAGATAGAGAACGGAAGAAACAGAGTGAATTTTCTCGTCAAGGAACGTGTTTCTAGGGCGATGAAAATTCGAGGTGATGAGATGCGATGCGATGCGATGCGAGGTGATTCGCGGTGATACGCGGCGATGCGCGGTTATGCGCGGTGAACAACTCGAATTTTTCTTCAGTAGAAACAGATCGGGTATAGTGGCCGATTCGAGGGGATGCGAGATGCTCCGTCGTCCACCTTATGCTTGTGTAACTACCTCACAAGTCCTCCTTTCACTATGGACCTTTATCTGTTGCCGTATTCCTGATGCCAGCTGACATGATCTAAATAATCTGTCTCATTATCTTTATTCAATCAAACTGTCCCTTACTGAGCATGACAACTATGCCTGGCAAATTACTTTATATCATGACGTGCCGAATGTTATCATTAGGTCGCCTGAAAATAGAAAAAGAAGAAGAAACACACATGATTCATTTTTATGAATAGTCAGTCTTGATGCCATATTATGCAAAGTAAAAAGCTTCTATTCACAAATTCGAAAGCGTTATACAATCATCTCATACTCGTTTGGCTTCATTGCTCAATTAAAAAAAAAAAAACTAAAATAAAATAAATCAAAAATTTGTCTGAAAAGGAAGAGTGAAATTTAATAAGAACAACAGTGAAAATTTCATCAGGATTAGATAAAGATTAGAGAAGTTATGAAGTAGTAATGTTTTGCTAAATGTTACAAAACAATTTTTCGATATTTTGTATGAATATGCATATGAATGAGCTGATGATGTCATCATCTCAAGATTTTCCAGTGATCGTGTAAATTAAAAAAAAAGAACTTGGAAAATCAAAGTTTCTGCGATAAAAGTGTAGAATAACTTGAAAAATGATTTTTTAGATATCAAAATAGAGCATAATGCGTTTGAACGAGGGGAAAAATAAATGTTAAGACTTTATTTACATATAAGGCAAGTTGCGAGGCCACGGCATCATCAATGCAATAATTTGCATATTCCTAATGACTGCTCAAGAACTGTTTGTAATAACTAGCGAAACTTCACAATTTCATACCAAAACAACTTCCCTAATCATTATCTGATTTTGATAAGATTTTCACTCTCTTACTTGATAGATTCTACCATTTTTTTGGCTGCTCCTTTTTAAGTGGTCCGGAATTTCCCTTCGAATTTGATAGCAATCATCAGTGGGGGCGCTGTGGCATAGTGGATAAGACTCTCGACTCTCAACCGGAGGACCCGAGTTCGATTCCCGCCCAGTGCTTGCGTCCTTGGACAAGATGTTTTTACCCACAATGTCCCTCTCGACCCAGGTGTATAAATGGGTACCTGGCAACGCTGGAGTAATAATAATAGCAGGGCCCTCTGGTAGAGCAGTGGCAACACTGAAGAGGCTACCCTGGATAAATAAGACCTTATTATTATCATCATTATATCTACGCATCTGTAACAGAACTCTTTACAAAGATTACGTGTTTAACAGAACGTTAAAAAAAAAAAAAAGCTACGGCATGATGGAACTCATGAAAAATGTGTAAAAGAAAAAAAAATATATATACATTAATTTTGATATTGATATGGACATATACATGTATTGATTTTTTTTTGTCAAGGAAATTAAACGAAAAGTTTTACATTCTACATAATGATCTCATAATCTAACCGTACTATCACATCAAGTTTGCGGGTGATATGAAATCGACTGTATCCTGTATATTTAACTAATAAAAACATGGAGACACAATGTTCTTACATTGCTATCAATACGTATTAAAAAGGCACCAGAAGGGAACCACGTTGGTGCGTTGAGAGTGAAACATGTGCTGAAACATGGCGGAAATGAAAAATTATTTCTAATTTAGTTTTCTTTTGATATTACCAATGAGTAACCCACTGACTCGAAAGACTCGCAAGAGAGAAAGATGAAGAGTGTGAGAGAGAGAAAAAAAATCGTCTAGGGAACGGCTGTCTAGCGGAACTCATTTTATGTGATTCATACTCGCAGGGGGTGCGTGCCTCGAAAAGATATCCACCAGTGGTTACCAGGTCTCCACTCCTTTGAGCGATTTAATGCTACATACAACAAAGTTTACCAGACAAGTTTGTGTAATTTAATATACACATGTGTGTATATTTATAAAGCGATGAATGATTTTACTCCCTACTATCCTTCTCTGAAAATTCTCTCTCTCATTGGCCGAAGTAATCTTTATTGCATGCATTCTGATAAAGATAATGATAACAACGTGGATTTTACACTTTATGAAATAATAGTGGTCTTATTTTAACATCCAGGGTAGACTCTTCAGTGTTAGAACAGCAGATTCACTGTTCTTTCAGACGGCCCTGCCAAAGATGTCGGGGTTGCAGAGTCTGACTTGGTGTTTAAATACCTGCGAACTTCTGCAAGTACCCCCTCTTCGGCAGTCTCTGCGACAGGCTCGACAACTTCGAAACTGACATCTACGTATACGGGTGTATCATGTGGAATGATTTACTGGAGAAATATAAGTAGAACACATTAGTGAAGTTTGATGGAAATTGAACGTTCCATTCAAAAGTTATGAATTGTCGGAGTTTTGGTTTCCTCCACAGAAGGATGAGAATTTGTATTGTATTGTATTGTATTGTATTGTATTGTATTGTATTGTCTTGTATTGTATTGTATTGTATTGTTACGAAACTAGTATACGTCCCTACCTTTCCCTCCGGCCGGCCAACTTTTCAAGCTATGCTTACAATGGCGGCCCTCTGCATAATCGCTCCATAATTATAATTGTTGTTGTAATCCCCGCTGCATAGACATGCATGCTGTATATTGTATCATTTATTACCCTTTATGTCTTTGTTTATGCAAGTCAAACGACTCTGTTTTGGATTTATTCTGTATATTTCCCACATGTTCATGGTTATATGCCTTATGTATATTGATTTGCTGATTGATTGATTGATTTGCAAAAAATAAAGTATCTATCAAACACAAGACTACAATAATCTGTAATATCTTATATTATGACAACGATATAAAGAAGCAATAAAGAGAATTCAGCACAATATGCTGAATTCTCTTTATTGCTTCTTTATATGGTTGTTATTTTCATCTTCTAGAATTATTAAAGAGCACTTGGCTTACCTCTTCCTGAAGGCAAGGAGATTAATATTACTATCAAAATAAAGCAAGTAACAAGTGAAAGGAATGCGTGCTTTCCATGAAATGATTTGTTTTTGTTTTTACTAATTCTTGTTCGAATTCCTCCAACTTTACTGATGCAATGTACTGATATTTCTGCATGAAGTCTATCCACACTTATATTTTCATTCCCCTTTGAAAGTAGGACTGCAGAACGCACCAAGATCGACATTTGGATTTAAGAAGAATGCAGAGTCATTCTACATTTGCACCA
Organism: Diadema setosum; assembly: GCA_033980235.1. NCBI lineage: Eukaryota > Metazoa > Echinodermata > Echinoidea > Diadematoida > Diadematidae > Diadema > Diadema setosum. The sequence continues at coordinate 38,085,521 of CM067061.1, forward strand.
ATATCAACATCATCAACATCATAAGCTTGATGCTTCTATAACAGAATCAAGTCAAGTAAGGTTTGTAATGGACAGACAAGACACCAAGTCCACATGGTATAAGTAAAATGGCAGTGTGTTTCAATGGACAAGATTCACGTATTGAGGAATTTGTCGATCTTTGAATATACACTGGCCAGCACATCTTGAAATTTAAATCAAATGCTCGGCCCATTGCTGCTCGGCCCATTGCAAATATTAATTGTCATTTTACTTTAAGAAATTATTGTTTTCCTTTATTGATGGTTGTACCGGTTAGTTGTGATTAAATGAAGCTATCAAAAATGACAACACACTTTGAGAGAGCAAATTGATTGATTGATTGATTGATTGATTGATTGATTGATTGATTGATTGATCGATTCCATGTGCTATTGTTGATTGATTGTAATAAAAACTAAATGATCCAGGCAACAAGCAAGAAAACAATAGGTCTTAACAGTTGTTTATGATATACTGAAACATATATTTTTAAACTATATTCAAACAGTAAGACCCTTTTGATCTTTTATTTATCTTTTCTTTTGTTTTTTTTTTCGCCTAGTTCTTCCAAACAATTTTAGTGCGATTTCACAGCACGAATGAGGGCGCTGTCATTCTTTGATGGTACTTTTTTGTTTTTGTTCAATTGAGTTTGGGCGGTTTTTTTTTTTTTTTTTTTTGCTTTTTGTTTTTTTGTTTTTGTTTTTTGTTTTTTAAGACTGCAATCAATGTTAACATCAAAATATTAATTGGATTTCCCGAGACCTTTTAATTAGCCATATCAAATAAAATCTTCACAATAATAGACTAGCATACTCTCAAAACACAACAAAAATGTGCATCCAGTAGCATTAGTGTACTGTAACGAGACCCTATTATTGTATTGTTGCAAAATAAAACTAAGGCGAAGAAGCAAAGAAGCTCTTTTTTATTCACATCACAAGAACAACCACAATTACATCAAAACTTGATCATGATTATGCCCCTGTTCCTCAGGAAAAACAAAAGCAAAACAAAATCCTCTTGAGCAACGATACTCAAAAAAATTGAGAGTATTCGGAAATCAATGATTGCAAAACAATCACAAGTGATATCAAAACACGAATTGTTGAAATTGTAAACATACTTCAGGATTACCGATCCTTTCTATGGCCTGTTCTGTACAGGATAAATGCACACGTACAGACATACATACGCACATACTCACAGTATAAGGAATACAAGAACTGATACCAGTACATACAAACATAAAATGTAACATATTGATACCTTCGTAACTATTCCCCGAAGCTCTACGCAGAGCTTGTACACCCAGAGTATGATACCGCTGTTTCATAACTTTAGGCTTGCACACTCAATGGAGAGCAATGTCAAGAGATTACTATTTATAGCATAGCGCCATCTAACGGCGCACGATAACATTTTTCTTCCTCCGTTTTTTTTTTTCTCCCTCTTATAGGCGCCACGAAAGCCTGATAAAGAGTAGTATATTGATTTTCTATTTTTTAATACAGATTCAAACATCATGGATTGATTCAAAACGTCAAAGTAATAATGATTGCTAAAACCCGAAAAGTTTTTGATCTCCTAACATTCTTTTAAATTTGAATGTCTTCGAAATCAATGTAATTGAGATAACAAACTTTACAATTGATAATTTATAATGATGGTAGCCTTGAACTAGTGATAAAGTGACTATCACTGTTACCACTACTATTACGATTCACTGTCTGTCATCCTTCTGTGAAACAATATGGAACGCATAGGCCTAATTCGACCAAACAAATACAATATGCTAACCCAGTTCATGCTTTCAGAGTGCTCCGCCCAGAGATTCTTCAAGTCGAGTGTGTGTGTGTGTGTGTGTGTGTGGGGGGGGGGGGGGGGGGGGACTTGGATTCATGACGTACGGACAAAGGAAAATGAAACACTGATTACTCAACTAGAAATATTCGACAACGCCCTCTCTCGTTTTTCAACGTAAAGGAGCATAACCGACTGGACTAGGATTTTATTTCCATGTTTATTATTACAAGTATCGTAGTTTTCTTTACACTAGATTTTCAATGGGGATGATCCCATCACAGGTAATTGTGTAAAAAGATGTGTAAAACAATTGTCTCCTGAATAGTTCATTTGAACTCATTTAGCACACATCAGAAACTCATTTTGTTATAGTGTGTTTCGGGTTCACTTTGCTCAGAGCAAGTGCAACCATGGCAACATTTCTCACTAATCTTGTCCTTTTTTTTTTTTTTTACATGAGATGCGTTCCTATTTCTTCCTCTCTATTTTTTTTTTAGCGCTTTCCTTTTCTTCCTATTTTTTCCTCCATTTTTTCTCCCGTAGTTATTTTTGTTGTTAACTTTACACCTGTAATAATACAAAATCTGAATTATAACAAACATTCCTGGTAGTCTTTATAAGTGGCCGCTCCCATTTTGTAAAGAGTATTAATTTTGTGTTTGCGTTATTTTGTGTGTGTGTGTGTGTGTGTGTGTGTTTCTTTCTTGTCTTTCTTTCTTTCTTTCTGTCTGTCTATCTTTCTATCTTTCTATTTTTCTTTCTTTTTTGGTCATTGACATGTACGTTCTGTTATTTTTGCTTCTTGTGTACCTACGAAATGTATTTCCAATTTCAAGCATTGATAGTTTTCTTGTGTTGATTTCGAGTAACTATCGGAAAAAAAGAAAATGGATGTCAAAAAACAATATCTGCAAATCAATTCCAATGACCCTTGCAAACTGACATCAAACTTGGAAGCGGTATGATAATCACCGTTTGTTACAGTTTGCTGCCATCTGCGGTGCTATATCGCACCCAATCTGAAAGCGATTGCGTCTCACTACACCACAAGTCTGTAACTAATTCTCCATTATACATGCCATGAACATTGTAAGATAGAGATAAGAATAAAGCTAAAGATTCATGCGATTACACAATGAGGATCATTGTCAGAATGATTGGAAATTGGATGATTTGAGGAAATGATTTCGTTGAACTTCAAATTCAAAAAGATAAACCGAATTCAAAATACTCGAAAGTGATAAACAGAAGGAACCAAATAGCAAAAAAAAAAAAAAAAAAAAAAACAGAAAAAAAAAACCAAGGTTGTGCTTCCTCAAAAAATTCTACGACAACTTACGAAAATCATTATGTTGATTTTCATACATCTTAACTGCAGTCATAATTATGACATTGGAACAATAATCCAAATTAAGATAATGGGAATCTGAAAGCTGATGTTGTTGTCAGGATTAAAAAATAACGTCAGCAATGTGTGAAAACTGAAAAGCGTATTAAAGAAGTCTGAGGATACATTCAGAATATACGGTAAAGGAGCAAACTTATAAGAAATTAAGCCTATCTATTTGCAATTCATTGGTTTCATGAAATTACTTACGCAACAATGACCAACGTGACAATAAGGATGACGTGATGCAGTCTCCGTGTATCATTAGATTTGTGATTTTAAAAAAAGCCTTGCCGTTACAGCTTGTGAAACACACTAGAGATAATGTTATGTCTTCAAGGTATAGAAAAAATGGTAATTTCTGCTGATTTGACATTTAAAATAGAATGTCTGAGCGAAAAGCCGAAAACAGAATGTGCAGGCAGTCACATAGATTACACAAACCATGCTACATAGATCGATCATACAAGATAACATTTATTTACTATGTTACTTATTGAGCCAATATTTGGTCTACCGCTGCTGGTGCCTCTTTTTTTTTTTTCTAAGGACATGGATAAATCCTCTCCAGCAGTTTTATATTTTCAATTTTATGAAATTTCGAGGGTTTTTTTTTTTAAATCCAAATATCAATCAATTATCATGTGAAAGTGACTTCGAAACTATAGGGATTAAGCAGAGACGATGCGTTAGTCTGGATCAACTAATCCGATGCCAGACGACGAATAATCTCGTCAATCAGGACCTTTCTAATCGCGAATTTCTCATGAGCAATCATGTCAACCATTAATAAGAGGGAGACGGTGCTCTGCATTAGCAGAAGATCATGTGAATACCGCCCATACCCTTACTAATACAAGCAACTCCAAGCGTTCGTATATACTAGTGGCTCCCGCATACAGGCAGACGTGTGCAGCATTATGTACACGAGAACCAAGTGCTAATGTCGACATAGTGACTCCGTTGTGCTTTTTCAGGGTCCTGTTTCATAAAACTTGTTATCAGTGACAACTGCCACATTTCTATGACAAATTTTCTCTCAGCCAATCATATGCAAAGATTTCAGTAGCTTACAACAACTATCGTAATATGGTATTGATAACAAGTTTCATGAAACGGGGCCCAGATCACTGCTACTACATCTTTCATTATTTTGAACGACTATTATTTCTACGCTTATGGAAATGTAGGAAATAACACACTCAGATTCAAATACTTGAATGATTCAACGCTTTTGTAGGTCAATTCTTAATCATGACACTGTCTGCTGTACCGAGAAGAGACGTACGATACGGGAGCCAAGTTTTAACAGAGGAAGATAGCAATGAGGGAAGTTCATATGATGAGGCATCAACTTAATTTATTCTGGTACAAACGGTAACAGCTTGCTCCAGAAGAGTGACCCCCTCCTCGGCGATTAGACAGGAAGAAACTCTGAAACAGGTGCAGGGGCTCACGGGGATACGATGCCAATCTACTCGTTGAATTCAACAGGAATATAGATAAATGAAGTGTTGTGTCTAAAGGTTATACGGCCAAGGTTAGTGTCCGCTGCAAGGTGAGGGACATTGGGTGGTGACACCATGGACCCTACAAAGGTCCATGGTGACACCGATAAAATAATGACCGGTCGTGATACAAGTGACTCACCAGTAGGGTCCTACCTAAATTTGGATGGGGGTGGGTAAGAGTGGCTGTTGAGATGGGAGAGATCAGGGGGAAGTTGGGGAAAGGTGTTGGTATGTGTAGGCGTGTGCGTTGTGACTTCGCGTATGACTAACCTTAATTCAAGTTCGTGATAGGAAGAGATGCAGGAATTAAACATCCCACCGTGTGATCTAAATAAGCATGTATTTGCCACGGAGGTGAGACGAAACTTCTCACCTCCATGTATTTGCACGACTAGAAACTGCTCCTAATCGCTGCACAGTCATGTTGTTTCGATGCTTTGCAGAATTGTAATGTATACTACAAGTTAATCACATCACACTTTCAAATAAAGACCAAAACAAAAACTTCCAAAACTTTCTTCCACGCTCCCGCGAAATATCAATATTTCTCAAATGATATTCCAAATCACAAACCTATTGCTATGATATGCATATAGGGCCTACTTTGAATAGTGGTATCAAAACCTATGACACCCTGAAAAGCCACTCCGTGTAAAACTGAATTTTATTATCATACTAACAGGATGTGATGTAGAAGCCTTCACAAAAATACCCAAAGAAAAAGTTCTGATTTGATAGAAAATCTGAACGAATAGCTGCCTCCATGAATACATACTGGTGCCTTAACCTCTCTCATTGAGTTAACATTTCAACTCTGTATAACGTCAAGTATTATGGTTGAGAGACGATGTTGAGGGAAAAAAAAAGAATGTTTTTGTTGACATCTGTTGAAGTTTTTGTAAGAACACATCCGCTATGTCCTATTTTTCTCCTTCTTTCTTTTTCTATCTAAAACAACAACAAACACATCCTCTAGGTCATCCTCCTTGGAAAAACTGGACTCCCAAAATGTAATTGTTGAATTTTAAACTTAATTCGTTACTTAACCGATTAATGCATTATGATATCTGAACATCTTCCGACTTTGAAACTATGTTAAACATCAAAGACAACTAGGACAATGAAAAAAAAATAACTGGATAGTTAAACAAGTGTTTGCATGCAGTATTTTTGCTTTGGTATAGTTAAGTCTGTTGAGCAATTTGAAACAGGGTCGAGAGTATCATCCAGGTCAGCCTTGTAAGGTACAGTGTCTCATGAGCACTCAGTGGCCCCTTCGCTCGTCATCCGGCCGTCGTTTCGTTTCTTTTTGTGGCTTAGGAGGGGAACACAAATTCAACACAAAATCCCCACACCTGCTGTCAAGGAAAGAATAGACATATAGTCATCCGGTCATCCGACCCCTTTGAGGCCGGACCAGCTCTGGCGAGGATGACAGTGACTCAGCGAGCTGCTATATCAGTCCGAGCTGGTGGTGATAGGGGGGAAACATGTGCACATCGGCGTGTCCGAAGGCTCTGTTTCAATCCAGGAGACATTCTACTCTGAGTTTCTCCTGTTCTACAAGACGGACGCGGATGTATTACATATCCAGCTCAGCTCAGGTGTACCGGCCAACTCTCCCTGGATTACTCTTTGCGTCATAATCAGATAGTCTGTTGACCGGAAGTACCACGTTTCAATCGAAACCCTCGCCACACTTACATAATAGCCCGCAGGGACTCAGTCAAAGTATCAAGCCATAATTACGAGTGACTATCATACCAATCTCATTGTAGTTCATGAACCTGTCACTTTAGGCTTGTTAAGAATGAGCGATCAGTATCAAATCGATACTTTACTACTGCATATTAAAGCAGTGATTATATTGTGAAAGGAAAGAGATAGTCGACATTGTCGCAGCGGAAAAAAAGAATTAGATAATGTCTTAACCAAATATCAATGTACAAACCTTATCTAATTTGCATGCGTGAAAGATATCGCCGTCACGTAAAATCCTTCATTCCTCTTATCAGGAAACCTACTCGGATATCTGATGCTACTTCTACTCTCATTGATAATATATTCGTTAATAATGTTTTTACTGATGTTACTTCTGGTATTGTAGTTTCTGATATCACCGATCATTTCCCGATATATGCGCTTGTACCACAGTTTTCTATTAGGAAAATGCCAACCCTTAATTCAGGTTCTCGTGATATGTCCGAATGTAATCTTGATAGACTTAGAGAGGGATTGAGGTCAGTTGATTGGTCCTCTGTTTATAACCAAAGAAATGTAAATTCGTCCTTTGATGTTTTTATGAACATCCTTATAAATATGTGTAATGTTTATATACCCTTATTTCGACGATTCAGATCAAATTATAAGAGAGTACCAAAACAACCATGGATTTCAAAGTCCCTACTTAGGTCCATCAATAGGAAGAATAAATTGTTTTACAGATACCGAAAATCTCCGAATGATGTAACCAAATCCCATTATATTCGTTACCGCAATGTACTTACTTCTTCGTTGCGTTTAGCCAAGCAACTGTATTTTGCAAATCAGTTTGAAAAATGCAAGTTCGACATTAAGAGTACGTGGAGGGTGATAAACACAGCTTTGAAATCTAGCACTGTTACAAATTCCCCTACTCATATTTTGAATGACGGTCATCAAGTTGATGATCCACAGGAAATGGCCGATGTATTTAATGATTACTTTGTTAACTTAGGACCTGATCTTGCTAGCAAAATACCAAATACCCAGACAACTTTTCATTCTTTTTTAAAAGACAGGAATGTACAAACCATGTTTTTCATTCCTATTGTTGAAGAAGAAATCAAAGAAATTGTTCATAACCTAAATATTAAGAAAAGTATAGGTAATGATGGTATTTCGGCTTTTCTTCTGAAGAATATAATAAATGAAATAATTTCTCCACTCACTTATATTTTCAATCAATCTTTATCTAGTGGCAAAGTCCCAGATAATATGAAAATCGCTCGAGTTGTTCCCATATACAAAAAGGGTCCAAAAGAATTTGTGAGCAACTATCGCCCGATATCTCTCTTAACCTCAGTCTCAAAAATTCTTGAAAGGCTTGTTTATAAACGAACTCTTAGATTTCTTGTTAACTGCAATATTCTTTCTAATTTCCAATTTGGATTCAGAAAACAGCATAGCACAACTCACGCATTATTAGCCTTCATTGATAAAGTAGCTCATGCTTTAGATGATGCTTCCCACACCATCGGTGTTTTTCTCGATTTTTCGAAGGCTTTTGATACCATTGACCATCAAATTTTGCATTATAAGTTAAGCCATTACGGTATCCGTGGGAGGGCTTTAGAGTGGTTTAAAGACTATCTCACAAACAGAAAACAATTTGTTTACATAAATGGCTATGAGTCAGGTATGACGTCAACTTCTTGCGGTGTCCCCCAGGGTTCTCTTCTTGGCCCACTTTTATTCATCCTGTACATCAACGATCTCCAAAATTCGTCACAGATTCTTTCTTTTATTTGTTTCGCTGATGATACAAATTTATTTCTATCTCACCGCAATCCCAATACCCTCGTAAGTATAATGAATAATGAATTGAAATTTGTTCAGTCCTGGATTTACGCTAACAAGTTATCATTAAATGTTGATAAAACACATTATATGTTATTTAGCAATTCTTTGCAAGTTATTCCTGATGATGTTAAGATTAATGATATTAACCTAACCCGAGTAGATAGTACAAAGTTTTTAGGACTTTACATCGATAGTGACCTTTCCTGGAAAACTCACTTCAATTTTTTAAGCAAAATTTTGTCACGAAATACAGGAATCCTAAACAAACTGAAACATTTTTTGCCCAACCATATCTTGCAGATTGTATATTCAACCATGATTTCCCCATATCTTAATTATGGAATTCTTGCGTGGGGTAACGCATCTAAATACTTACTGGATTCACTTTTTCTTCTTCAAAAGCGAGCGATCAGAATTATTAACCATGCTGGGTATTTATCTCACACTAACGCCTTATTTCAGAAAAATAAGATTTTAAAACTGATAGATTTGTTTGGTTATAATTTAGGTATTTTCATGTATAAACTTTCCTCAAAAGATCTTCCTGGTGTATTTTTACAGATGTTCATAAGAAACAATTCTGTCCACCACTATCCAACTCGCCAGAGTGACGCTTATCACCTTCCACGAACTCGAACGGTTTTCGCTAAAAACACAATTATGTATACAGGTCCTAAATATTGGAATGATCTCCCAACAGAGGTTAAAAGCTGCTTGTCATTATCATCCTTTAAGCGTAAACTCAGACAGCATGTATTGAATAGCTACAACACACAAGTGCACTAAAATTCCTTTTTATTATGCTGATGGCTGCTCTGTTATACTACTCGGTTGTTGCCATGTGAACAGACTCATGCATATACATTTTAGTTGCATGCTCTCTCAAATTCCTTCCCATCGGTGTTTTTCCTTCCACTTCTAGTAAGACCATGGTCGTGTCGCATAGTTTCCCCTCCTTTCCTTTCTTTCTTTCCTTTCTTTTATGCATCATTGCAGCTGGCTGGTATATCACATATAGGAATTGCAATTGATTCATGTTCTCCATTTTTTAAATCTTTCCCCGTGTCTATGGAAGCCGGAATGTTTAAACCCTAATAGTACTTAAGTATTCACGTCATTATCACTCCCATGTCTAAATTGCTATGAGAACAACTGCTATAGTGTGCAGCATGTGGTTACTTGTTCTAATTTTATCACACACATAAATGCATGTGAGAAGAATCTTCTGAGCCCCGAGTAATAGTCATTCTCTTTTGTTTATCATTACTTTTGGTCTTAATTGTACCCGTGCTCCTCAGCCTGTTCCCCTTACTAGGCTTTTGTTGGGACCTACACTCAACAAGCTTTGCTTTTTAGTAGGTTCCATCGTATTTCTCTTCGCATCTTTTACTTTGATTGAAAATGACACATCGACCGTTATGTATTACTTTTGTATTCCTATTTCTTCATGTATATATCCAAGCTGGACATTCTGTATTATATTTTGTTATATACCATGTATTTTCCATCGAGAAATACGAAAATAAATTGAAATTGAAATTGAAAATCATGCTAAACTTTAAGGTGTATTTCCCGGAGAGAAAAAAAAAAAACACTCCAAAGACAAAGTGGTGAGAAATATTTTGACATAAGGTCCATCCACATTTGAAATTCAGTTATGTTCGTCTTGCAAGATAGTTTTCAGGTGTGGTTCGTCTTCGTCTACCTATGTATATTACATTTATCCCGTGATATGACAATGTACAAAAACTAACTTATCATGCTCTATTAATAGTTCGAGCTTCCCTCGAAGGAGTCACTGTCGGGACTGTAACCACTCCTTGCCGTGATGCCCATGCGCAGTAAAGGACAAGAGGTCATGCTGTCTGCGTACTGTCACGACAGATAAGCCAGTTCGGAGATAGCTCATGTGCACATGGGTACAAATGACTTTTCCCTTTTCTTAGTTGGTTAGGTACTTCACTCAATTCAAAGCAACATAATGCAGCAGCTTGCCCAGCATAGCAATTTATGGAACTCGTATTCTAACAAAGAATGAACCTGTGTAGATGAAGTGACCAGAATGGTTCGTTAATCAACACTTTGGGAAGCATCCATTTCATAGTGCTGTTTTGAATACATTAACAAACTTTTTCTGTTGACATTGCCAAATACCAGGCTTGCTGTCAGGTGGATGTACCCGCAGACACCATTGATTAGGATGACATGAGTAATCATAGCATTAAAAATTAAGCATTAAAAAAGCATTAAAAAAAACCAACCTGTCTCTCGGTGCAAATGACCTTTTTCTGCTCATGCTCAAACTGGAACCCCGAACTGGCTTATTTTGTTCTTAGGAGAGGCGGCAATGGTTTTCCTTTTCTGACATTACTTTTTATCTATGAGCGTTTACCTCAAAGTTTCATGTGGCGTTAGTATGATTGTAATAGAATTTCTGACAGATAATAACTTTTTGTCTTACCTTTAAGTCAATTCGATATAACTAGAAAGGACTGTCATCTTGTTTCCCAGGATCAGTAGAATGTGTTTTGGCGCGTCCACTACAGTCACCGTATAAGACTACCGCTGTTTTTCTTTCTATTTGTGTGTGCGTTAGTTTTTTCAACATTGGCAGTATTTGAGCTCTATTTCTAGTTTGTTTGTCTGTCTGTTTGTTTGTTTGTCTGTTTCTTTAACAAGTAAGTCATCCTTTTCTCATGTGATGTGTCATTGTTCAAATCACGATAATTATTCCCTTGAATCTAGGTGCGTGCTTCCCCGTCATGGTTTGCCTAAGAGGAATGATACTTGCACCGTTGCAGAGTATTGAGAACGAAACTCCTCAACGTGCTGGACCTCAGGTCAACGTAATCCAGATGAGCTTTATTCAAAAACAAAAACAAAAAAATATAGAGACGGTTTTGTTATGGCAATATCCATATCAAAGTGCCCCCAGGAAGAAATGAGGAATACCCTCTATATCTTGATGATTATATCTATGATTCTAATATCTTATATTTTGTAGTTACCCTCAGAAAAAGAAGAACTTTACAAGAAATGTGCATCCGTACAAAGCAGTCGAGAAGCAGTACTGCGTCATTTCTTTTTTTTTTGGGGGGGGGGGGAGGGGAGGAGGGGGAGGAGGGGGTTGCTCTAGGACTGGTCACGAACAAGAGAAAAGATACTGAAGTCGACTGGATTGGAGCCAATATTATGTTCACTGTTTTATCAAGATCGAAGGAAACGTTCCGCCCATGAGATGGAATGTTGGTCTGTGTGGCATTTGTCACATTTTGGACGGATCTGTCTACACAGTTTGGCAAAAAAGGGAGAACCTCGTGAGTCATGTTTTATTTTCGCTCCGTCTCAAGGCATCTCCCAGTTGCCACCGCGAGGCGAAAAAAAAGGTTAGAGGGCCGATTTCGAGAGCTCCAAATGATTCAAATTTGCTGGGCGTCATCTCCCTGTCAGGAGCTGAAGCAGCAAATTTAATTTCTAGCAACAGTATCATCCTTTCAACTTCTATTAGATTTTCCTTTTTCAATTTTGATGGTAAATTGATTTATCAAAAAGAATTTCTTCGTACCTCTGCCTTTAATTATTCCAAGCTACTCATGGGCTTGAAGAAGATCACTAACTTCTTCTACAATCATAAATATGAATTCTGTAGACCTATTTTGTCGGGCTGTACGTGTAATTCAGGACTACAAAGCCGCGAAGATTGTAGGCCTATAAACTGTTACGAGACTGCGTTTTAATTGCGCATAACAGTGTATTGTCCGTTTAGATTTGCTCTCATATCGATAGTGACATAAAAAATGTCCGTAAAGACTCGTTTGCCAGTGCTCATTATAAATGTGTCTTTTCGTAAGTGAAAAGGGTGTAAAGAACACCAGCAGCCGCACTTAATGGTAGGATAAAGCAACTGCTTGCCCGCTTACGTCAAGCAAAATTAGTTTATTTGTTTTGTTTTTTTGCGTACTTCAACATCTTTTCAAAGCACTATCCTACTGTTTGCTCTTCATGTTACTTTTAATGTTTTGCCATGTTTACCATTTTGTTTTCAATAAATACCTACCTCTACAGCATAGTTACTAATATGGAATGACGTAGAAGATACGATGTATTTTCATTTTAAACATTGGCCTTGTACTCAGTCTTTTTTCTTTTCTTTTTTTGTTGTTGTTGCTTTTCTTCCTTAACTCTTAACTTTTCTCTACCACTCTTCGTCTCTATCTATGTGCTGCTGTCATATCATACCTTATTATGTGTCTTCTCAGTAGGGGTAAGTGGCATCGCTGACTTCTTTATTTCTCTTAATACTTGTAAACTTATCAATGGAGGCACAAGCATACCACATGAGTGACTTCCATTGGGGCACTATGACAGCTCAATCGCTTAACCATGAATTCAAGATGCTTTTCAATAACTCCAGAATACTACAAGGCCTATGATTAGAAAACTTATGGAATGCTTTGGAATAACTCCAGAATACTACGAGGCCTAGGATTAGAAAACTAAAACAGTGCCAAATCGAGTCATTCACCAATAAACAGAGTCTTTCAAAAAACAAGCTTTCGTGTTCGCAAAATACATTTGCCCCGTCACTTGGCAATACAAATTGCCAATCTTTGAACAAGCGCAAGTCTCAAGATGTCAGTGTAGGCCTCTACACCCCCCTTTTTAAGTCCCGAGGTTATGGCAATCAAAATTGGATTGGTCGATCTCTTTCGTTCAGTGTAGGCAGTTTGGTTACTATTTTCGGCACGAAAAATCTTGGCCGTTCTATTCTGTCGTAAAGTAGGTCGATGAAGTGCGTTAACAATGTAAGCTTTAAGTATAGTCTATCTAAACACGGCTTGGACCAGTACGTTACTGAAGGGGTTGTTATGCTTATTGTTGGCAAATCTGGCAAGAATTACCTACATCCCACCATATTTCCGAGCGCGCCCCCACACGTTGGATCAGATAAGACGGGGTGAGGTTTGGTGGGATAAGAACTCTGCAGTAACGCATGAACACATACCACACCTTTTCCTGCCAGTTATATATAGAGGCTAATAAAGTCTATCTAACATCTTGAATGTGATTGTCATAATGCTTTGTTGGTTCCTGAAATGATTTCACTCCTGATATGATAATAATTATGATTCTATGATAATCTAGTGTGTGTTTTTTTTTTTCATTGTGCGTCATACTCTTTTTTCTATTAGGGAAGCCAGAATATAATTTAATTTTCATTCAGATTTGCGTGGAAGATTAACATTAAAGCTGATACTATGGCAATGGCAAACGTGGAGATGATACTTTATAAGTAAACTGACAAGAGGTCGAACCCTTTCTTCAAAACGAGTCTTGACAAACACTGTTAAAGTCTACATTGTTGTGCGACGGTGAGGTTGTTGAATTTTATTTTTATTTTTTTTTAGGGGTGAGGTGAATTTTTTAGGTGATGTCAAATTACTAAAATACCCTGAAATACCCTTCATTGTATCGCTGGACAAAAAGGAGCATTAATATTAACCCCCCCCCCCCCCCCATACACACACACACAATATATAAACTACAACCGTGGGCGATTCTAAGCGATGGCTTTTAATGAATTCACAGAAGTAACTTATGACAAGTGTGTTTGAACTATATAGGCTGCTGCTTGTTATCGCGGAAGGTCGTTCGAGAGATTGATATTTCCATGATCGGCATGACCTCACCATAATCATGGAAAAGTTTCATCACCACATAAAATATTTTCCAGAGCACAATTACGCAATGCTGACAACGGCACAAAACACATCCTGATGTCACATACGGCCTCACATACTACACGGATTACTTTATACACAAGGAAGGAGTAAGACAGGACAACTAATAGTTAAGTGATGGAATAAACAACCATCTGTCATCTTGACCATTAATTTCATTGTCTTCGATGTGCATCACACTGATACATGCAGGGGGCGAAAATTATCAGCACTTGTAAGAAACAAGACAGAGATTCCACATCCTCCCTTGATTTTGATTATACACAAGGAAGGAGTAAGACAGGACAACTAATAGTTAAGTGATGGAATAAACAACCGTCTGTCATCTTGACCATTAATTTCATTGTCTTCGATGTGCATCACACTGATACATGCAGGGGGCGAAAATTATCAGCACTTGTAAGAAACAAGACAGAGATTCCACATCCTCCCTTGATTTTGATTAGATTTATTTGTTCTCCATATGGTGCTACTGTACAATTCTATCATATCTTTTTTTTTCAACAAATTCATCAAGCATAATGTTGGGCACACATGTACTTTATGGAAGATGTTCGGTTCGAAAATTGTATCGTGCAGAAAACAACTTTAATATGGAGACTTCATGCCGAAAGCAAGAGAGACCGAACGCGTGTAGACACCATTTTCGGCACGGTTTATACCGGGTTTCAGTCACGTGCCAAAGGACTTCATTTCCTGCCCGGAGCTATAGAGGGCGATAAAAAGGTGTTGTTTTAAATGTTACGTCCCTCGCGTAACTGTATTTTGGGCATCGGTGCTTCCCGAGGAGGAGACTCAATTTGACAAGTCAGGAAGTGACATGGATTCGAAAAGCACAAAAAGTAATGAGCTGCCGAAGTCATACGGGTTAGCTTGTGAACTTTCGAACCGGTGAGCAGTCCCCGAAACTCATGGGACCGTCCTCAGCTGACTCAATGCTTTCCCTCCCCCCCCCCCAATCATTCACTCTTAAATAGGGAATTGGCTGGTTGTTGTTGTTGTTGTTTTCCTTCTTTTTTCCTTTCTCTTGCTGGGTACGTATAGCGAGAGACATACACGCTTTCCCTGTCTGGGATTGAAAGACAAATGATTTCACCCTATACAAGTACACTCAGAAATCCAACTTTCATCAACAGAAATAATCAAAGTGAATGACTTTACTGTTTGAACACGATGTGTGTACACATGTGTGTTGGAGCGTTTAAGCAATTTCAAAGGAGCGCTAGAACCTCAACACTCAAAAGAATCTTTCAAGTAAACCACTTAAAAACTTTGTTTTATTTATAGCCCATAGTACGTTTTGTGTTGAACACTGATTATGAATGCCTTCAGACGTTTGGGCGACCTAATTGATGTTCAAAGTTCCGCCCCGAAACTTTCGGGCTCTTTTTTTGCCTCACCATTATATTATCAGCTTATTATTTATGCGGCTTTCAATCACAAATATCATATTACATTTTTCGAAATCAGTATAATTAAATTGTAGTTGTTGAAAACGTTCTATCGAAGGTCAGCATGATAAAGGTATTCAAAGTGACAGTCCCATGCCTTGAAGGATTTGGCAGTGTTTGTCTTTGCGTACTGAATATTGTGTATCGCTATACCGGTAATTTGCTTTAAAATTATAGTGTATTGAATAAAGATATACTTCTCACTTTAGTGCTACATTGAGATTCTAGCTACGTGAAGATCAGTTTACTATATTTGTTAACGTTAATATGCAAATGAGTTTTGCAGCCATGGAGAACAATATTGCCATGAAGAAGAAAAAATTCATAGCGAAAGGAAACAGAAACATTTGCCGTCTTGTAGTTCTCCCTTACGATAGTGCATGTTTTGCTTCTCGTCCAAATCACTGCCGTTCTAGTGATCCTCCGTTTGGTGAATTGAGGTTTCTAGGACTACTACCCCCTGAACAATTACCATCTGGACAACTACTCCTTAAACAACTGTTATACTCCCAGGAAAACTATGGTCATGACAACTAGCCCCAGGACAACTACCACTAACTGGGACATTGAAATAGGGCTAGAGAATCATGTTCAAGAGGGAGCAGAGAAACCGATTGGGAAGGATCTGGAGTGGGTTCCCCTTCTCAAAATAAAGGATTTTTTATTGATGATCTGAAACCGTGATTTAGCGCATTGTAGACAAGAATTATGAATTACACATTAATGTTTATAGATTATTATTTAACTGGATCAGTGGATCCAGATTCAGAGTCAGGGGAACAATAATAATTGTTCTTCGGGGTAATTGTCCTGGGATGTTATTGGGCCGTGGCTAGACTAATGACCGGGGGTTTAAGTGATTGTCCAAGATTGTAGCTGCATGTAACGGGATAGTTTGTACGGATACGAAAATTAAAAATTTGATACACCTCGTGTTTCATTTAAAAACTATTCGACTCATTAAGAGATTTTAGTGGAGTTGTATCGTCGTTCTTATCTGTATCCGTGCAAAATTTACATTACTTGTGTCAAGTATGTTGGACATCACGCATATTTAATGATATTGACCAGGTGAATAAGAAATATCATCAACATGTGATCAGCACAAAATACAAGGAACGGGCCATTTTTACGTTCTTCATGAAGTGTGAAGAGGGAATGTGCATTTTTTTCTTTCGCTTCAGGGGAAAGTGATTTCTGAGTTGCCATGACGACAACATTTCGACAGGCTTCTGCTGGCAAGTTGAGAGCCAGTGTGGTAATACGTGTGAAACGTGTCTTTTGCCTTCTCGTCGCTGAAAGAAGAGCGAGTCCTGAGCCAAAAATAGGTGTGATCTTGGCATTGGCATTGTTTACATAGAACAACTGGACTATGCTGCATCAGTCCGCATAGCGCGGGTCGGGGTGTCAAATGTGCTGGAGTAGATGTGACTGAACATCGTCCATCGATGAGGCCATCATGTGTCTCTTCTGTTAACTTGCGGTTATCCGCCCGACTTAATGTCATGTTATTTATGTGCATTCTGGATAAAACCTTAGAAACCTCCCAGCAACGCGCCTTGTACATCCTTGTTGCTGTAAACATTCTCGTGTAATTGACCTGATTTTTTTTTTTTTTTAGAGCAGCTGTCGCTGGCATATTTGTCAAGTGCAAATTTCAAAGAAGCTTAAAGTACCGAACAAAGCTCAGATTATCTGTAAGATTAACGATGCTGTAGACCGACAATAATTTCCTGCAGATCAACGACCTGTAATCACAACAGAATAGTCCAATGTATCGGTGTCATTCGAAAAGAAAAAGAAAAAGAAACGCTTTGTCATTACGCTAATTAAAAAGTGAATAATTGAAACAATCACCTAAATTTTGTTTGGTTTATTCATTTCAACAGAATTAACGAACAGCAGAATCACAATCATGGCGCCTTTTACAATTAGTCTATTACGGCACAATTTGTACTTTCGTTCAAAGACCAAAAATCAATTATTTGGTCTTCAAATCTTATTCTGATGAAATCTAGACTTGAGAAGTAATTTCGTCACATCGCATGTTAAAAGTCTACTGTGTTTAAAGTGCCTATTCATCCCGTTGAATATGTACCTATCCTAAAATTTGTCTGTCACTTACGAAAAGGGAGAAAATGTTGCCATGTGATGTAAAGGATACTGTTAATTTTCCTAGTGCTACCCAGTTCCAGAACTGGGTATACAGGAAAGGCACTTTCACATTACATCACAAGCATGATGTGGGATTTCCTAAAGTCAACATCTACGTTTTTGATACATTTTTCTTCCTGCTTAAGCAGTTTCCTTTTCCCTAAGGCAAGTGCTGTCAAATAAGGTATGCCACTATACTGCATGATTAATAGGCATCTATAGAATCCGTAGAAGTTTTGTTAAGTTAGTAAGAAAATGAAATAAAGTTCTGACGTCAATCGTCATGATCACGACACATGTGAGGCTTCTTTGTGGACTTTTTGGGGATTGCCTATGCGACCCTGCAAATAATTATGGCACATGCGCTCTTTAAATGATTAACTTCACAACTAAAGTGGTAGCTGGATCCCTTGTGACCGTTGTGTCAAGGTAAGACAATGTCCTGCAAGCCTTGATGGCTATATCCCCGGCGGCGCAAGTTGTAAGGTAGTCGAAGCACCTCTTGCAGGGTTCCACCGGCTCCGACTGGTCTGTAATAGTGTATTGGTCCAGGACCGATGGGGCTTTGATTCGGGACATGTGGTAAAAGTCCGGAGGTTGGTCCACCCGCACGAGGCAGGGGTTGCTGGCCCACAGTTGAACCTGTCGAGGCCGTGGGTGGCTCTAGGTGAGCCATCTTGTACTCGCACAGCGCTGACACAGTGCTGCCCCATTCCCAGGGGTCTTCTGGTTCCCATCTGGGCCCCCGCCTCCGCATATCCGTAGAAAAGAGAACCGCTCCTTCGAGGAAGTCCAGTTGCTCGACTAGATCCAAAATGCCAAGTTCTCCGCTCATCCACACCGGACCATGGTTGAGCAGAAGGGGCTGGTACAAGCCGGTCCAAACCGGTCTTGGGTCGCTGGAAAAGAGGCTGACCCAATCGAAGAGAAACTCGTTTTCCCTAAAATCGTTGATAGTCACAAGACCAGCACCGGGCTGTGTGCGATTGCACTCGGCGTCTGCAACCGCTTGGAAGCCTTCTGGTGGTGGGGGTCCGATCGAAGTTTTCGGAATAATCCTGTATCATAGGAAACGCGCCAGAAAACATTATTTAGTGTCAGCTGTATAGATCCAATGTTCATCACAGAAGCAGGGAAATTATGGTTAGCACCTTGGTTATTTCTGTTTTGATCAATATATCAAGGCACATGTACATACAATCACAACAATCTATATTTATCTTCATTAAAGGTGTACTGACGACAGCAGGGAGGAAAATTTAGAATTTAGTGTGCACTTTGCTGAAATGAAAGCGCCATATTCGTGATAACATTAACAGCGCAAAGGTTTATATTGATGTAAAATTTCACTGGATCGGAATAACTAATGGAATTCTATTTAAAGAAATGTCTCAATCACCAACAGTTCGCAGTAAATTAGTCACATCTTTGTATATTTTTTGTTTGATATTTTTTCCAGGAATTTTTTGATCAGGAATAGTTGTACGGGAGGACACACGTTCTTGGGCGTATAAGATCCATTCAAAGCAAGTTATAAGGGAACATAATCCGCACACGTGCACACACACTCACACACACACACACATATACCAGTTGCTGGGTCTTGACTAAAACTTGAGGCAAAAGAAGACAAAACATAACGAAAAACATGAAAGTTGCACGTCAATCGGCGACGCGATATTCAAGGCAGTTTGGAATGGAAGCCGAATCAGAAACACCGCGGTTGAGCCGGGCGATATTTCTGACTATCGTGATGGCTGACAAGGATCAAGAATGATTAGCACATCCGCTGACTTGTTCTAGCAGTGTCTAGTCGGTCTCGACATACGGGGAAAGTGAAAATCATTACAACTCAAAGTCTGACGACTTCAGTCTGTTGAACACAGTGATTATGTCATGTGAGTTGTGGGCCATTGTGAAGGCAATATGCGGGTGATATATTCGTTATTCCAAAGGTTAGTTGATCCAAAAATAAAGCATGGTTCTTTATTTCGAAACACACAAATTCCTAATACCTAGAATAGATGTTTGTTAATCCAAAAACGAAAAATGAAAATGAAAAAAAAAAAGTCTGAAGATTTGTGGCGTTGTTCCCAAGGTTCGGTAATCCGAAAATTAAAAGAAGGAGTGAACTAGCGAACCTTCAAATTAACGAACCTTCTGAGGTATAAACCTTATTTCATTTTCGGGCTTACCAACCTTCGGAATAACGAACTGTAACCACGTTGTATGCATAGGCCATCATCGCGCATCCACTACACTTTGATGCGCAACTTAAAACATACACAAGCTCAAAATTTCAACAAATTATGGCAAAGCGTGGTTTGAAAATATTTGTAAGACATCTTTGAAATACTAGCATGTCTTGTTATCATTTGAAATACAGAATTAAGTTGCGAAGATTCTAATTAATTGTTCATAGTTAAAATGTCCAGATAATTGGTAAGCTTCTGAACAGTATATTCAACGCGCTATTCCATCTTTCGTTAGCATATCTATTCAGTAAAATCGTATCCAGAGATATGAAGGTTTAATGACTCAGCATTTTCCTTGGATTATATTCCAAAACATTTCCTTCTATTCTGGGAGTCACAGAGGGGCCATTTCCTTGGAAAGACGCCATGAAGCTTTGTTCCTTAAATTTGGTGTCTACGGGTCTAATTCCCTCATAAAGCTTAAAATATTACGAATATTCCATAAAAGATATTGTATAGAAAGGTATGGAATCTCAACAATCGTTATATTGGTTAATGTGTTTGTTTGTTTGTTTGTTTGTTCATGTATTTGTTGTTATTGTTGTTGTTTTGAGGTTGAGCTGTGCTGGTTGATACGATAGAACATTTTGTAGCAGGAATATAATAAGAAGCAAAGAATTGAGTGGGGATGGGCAATGTGTGCTTGGATGCTTGTTTTGAAGGACAATGTGATGACGATCATATGGCACCAAATGTCCAGCCCAATGACGTCGTTATGACGTGATTGGGCTGACTCATGAGGGACAGCCGATGCCACAGGTCAGTTCCTTAAAATTGGCTGCTGAGATATGTCTACTGGTCAAATTCCCTCGTAAAGCGTAAAACTTTACGAAGATTCCAGAATTGCAATAGTCTATGAAAATATGGAATTTCAACAAACGTTGGGGGTGGGGGTGGGGGTAGACCTGGGTTGGCTGACAGATTTTCATGAACAATTTTGTAAGAGGGATATTGTAGTAAGAAACAAAGAATTGAGTGGGGTGGAATCATATGTTGATGTCTGTGTTGATGGACAATGTGATTGCGATCTTAATATGGCACTAACTAATGTCCAGCCCCATGACATCGTTATGACGTGATTTTGGCTGACTGATGAACGACAGCTGACACCATAGCCAACACAGAAAGAATCAAAGCACACACTATACTTTAGCTCCATTTTTATACAAACCTGGGCCCCGTTTCATAAAACTTGTCATCAATAATAAGTTACAATAGTTGTTATAAGCTACTAAATTCCTTGCATCTAATTGGCTGAGAACAAATTTGTAATACAAAATGTGGCAGTTGTTACTGATAACAAGTTTTATGAAACGGGATCCAGATCGTTAAGTCTACGTTATGCTGGACTTAATTTTTTTTGTTTTTGTTTTATGTCAGTTCTCTCATACCAATATATGACTATATGTGTTAACTGAATCCTCTTTTGATTGTTGATAGGTTGCTTTTGTTTCTGTTTTTTGTAATCAATGAAATGATTAAACATTCAAACCAAAAAGCTATTTAAAGGTGGCATGATGCCCGATCAATAATTTCTATAAAATTTAGCATTCATGGCTTGACCAATATATTCCTTTTCGTGTTGAAGTTGGTGATAAGGGCCATACTGATTTTGTACTCAACATATTTTAACATAATAATAAACAACTACAGGCACACAATCAAAGACGTGCTACATCGTTGAGTGGTTCAATGTTCATAGTTATTTGGTTTTGCTTTTTAGCTTTTAGTTAAACTCGACGAGATCGAAATTTATAAAGGTATCGGATTTGAAAGGATCCCACAATTGTTTCTGCATGTAACAGAAAGGCACAGATGCATCAAACAGCTTTTTTTTTTTGTGAAATATGTCACTATGTTACTACACAATTGTTTGGACGCTAAAGAATTGTAACATGAACTATAGGTCTACTTTTAAATTACATGCATGATTTTTTGTTGTTGATACAATAAACATACGCGTGCAACACTTTTCCAATCTATAAGATACATTGTTGCTAACCCTCCTTTTTCATGAAAATAACGTCCCCAGAAATTAAGGGGCAGGCGTGTTTTCGCTTGAAACGATTACATGGACAAAAACATTCCACTTTACTAACATTTCTGCAGCTTTGGATTGATTCGAATTCCGTTTGACATTGAATGGGTGCTATTTAGGGCAATTTGACTGATATAGGAAGTTGATACTTGGGTACATCAGAACAATTTGATAACTGACTCATATGTCAGGTTCCTATTGACATTTAAGATTACGTAACACGCAAAAAGTCATACAGGTCATTCGCATGCATATAATATGAGTGTTAGTTTGTTGAATAGTGAGCTCTAAATCTGAAACGTTAATCTTGCGAGGCAAAAAAAAAAAAAACTGCACATGCGCGAGACAGTTGTTTCTATTGTCAAACCAGGGAGGAGGTGTGTCATGAATATTAGTGTCGCAGATATAAAGCTTGCTATTATCTTTATACGGGGTAATTCATGCACCTAAGGGAGACCAAAATGAACCAACCCTCTCCCCGAACAAAAAGGAAAATGCTGTAAATAATTACGAGAATTGAAGATACGGAAAATATTCTGCGAACAATTTCTTGCTGCACCTCTGTGGCTGAATGTACAAGTGCCTGATTCTTTTATTTTGCTGTCACGAAAGTTTTTGAAAGCTTGCATCAAGAATTTCAAGACAGATTAATTTCATCGAAAAAAAAAACACAACAACAACACGACAACACTGCTTACGACACGACTACTTCTCGATTCTAGAAAGAACGAATGCTACATGCACGTCTTGAATAACCCGGTAGAAGAAACGATACACTAACTTTCTATTAGCATAGGCTCCTTTCTATTGACTCATTCTCTTGTGTGTGTGTGTGTTTTTTTTTTTTCCATCAAAATTTTAAGTGGGTTTACTACGCCCACATGCACCGTGCACGACAACAGTGATATGAAGTTATATGGTGCATGGGACAGAGATATTAAGATATACACGATAAACAGCCTTTTGGGGGATGACGGTTCATTTCCCGATAGACATCGCCAATGCGTCACCGTACGTCCGATCATCATCTGCGATAATGAGTTGTGGCAATCACCTCTTAATTCTCATCTTAGCCAACCTACATCTCCCTTCTGTGGTCAATGAGTGGTGAAAATGTGACCATGAGCCATACTTACCAGTAGCAGCTACCCCTTTCTTCGGTGGCAAAGCGTGGACATCTTGATGCTGCGCTGACAACAACACTAAGAATAAGAAAGACTGCTGTTAAACGAATTCCATGGAATATATTCCTTTTCTCCGTCATTGCTTTGCTTTATCAGCGCCCTGATCCAATTCACGTCTAGCTTTAGCAGCAAATATAGATTTTCTCTCCTAAATGAATTATCAAAAGCAGGCAGTCAGTTAGAACATTTTTTTTTTTCTGTTCAAACCAAGCTGATGACGTTTGATATCACGTTTTTCCGAGCCTCCTTTAACTTACACCTTCCAACACTCAAGACAAATGAGCTAACACAGAAGTAAAGAATAGCTTAATTTTTCGAAGGTTACAAGAAGGGTGCAAAAGCTCTGATACGGTCTTGAAATGACTGTTAATTCTGACCAAATTATAAATGTGGCAGATGCAGCCAAAAAAGAAGGGATTTCAAATAAACGCACCAGGCATAGACATCATAAGCACGGCATGCAAATGGACTAAAGATAGTCCTGACTTAATCCTACGATTATCCATGATTACGATATGTCAATCAAATGCGCGACTAGAGAGTTCCCTTTCCTCTAGGGAATGCAAACCTATGTGACAACCAATAACAGAATTACATGAACATTTACACGGACAATGCACGAAATCTTTATGAAAGACGCTCTAAAACGATGAAAACAAAAGTATCCTTTCTACCGGCCCCACCTCAATGGCATTAAACATTTTCGAAAGCAGTTGGTATTTCATTACATATATAGTTTGCGTTCAACCATTCACTGTTATCTACACAGCCACCGCAACACTATGAATGCTAATCCAGGTTAAACCGTTGAAAAACAGACAGTGATAATGTTGCGCTACGGCTGAACTACGAGGGTCTAAATTAAGGTTGGTGGTGATGGCAACGTAAGCCCCTGAAGTTGTTTCTGGCAAGGAAATTCCTTTCATCGCGGATTTCAAACTGATCTCCTAAAGTTAACTTTTCTTAAATCGAACCATTGGCTTGGCTTTAAAATGAGGTAACATGGGGAACATCAGACATACTTGCTCGTGATACTGACTGGGTTGACGACATGAGATGATAAGCTATTCATTCGAACATTTAAAAGTCCACGTCCCTTAAAGCAATCTTTCCTCAGCTAGCAAATTTGAAATTTGTTGATATACAGAAAATATAAAGAAAATTCGGCATGCTTTCACTTTTCCAGTTTATTGGAAGAGCACTTGACTAACTGCTCTCAGAAAGCAGGGGGAATTATTACTACCCTTAACATATGTCAGTATCAAGTTTGTATTGCTGTCCACACACGTATGACGTCATGAACTCTAGTGGTCTCCTCATCCAGTCATTACAACACCAAAACTTCAAAAATTAATAACTTGTGCATCGATTTCCCGATTTTCTCAATCTTTTACTGATGTGTTCTACTAATGTTGCTGCTTTCACTCAATCTGCAATGCTCTTTATTTGGGTTTTGGTTTCCTTTAAAGATGATTTACATGCTGATTTACTAGCTTGATTCCAATTACGTAAAAAATACATCATTATCGACAGTATCAAAAATAACCTTTAGATCTTTCTGAGAAAACAAAACAGATATAATCTGAACTACTCCAAGGCCTCTCCACATGATAATAGTTTAGATTGTAAAGAAAAAGAAATCGGGGTCGATCGTGTTGAAAGCCTCGGAGAAGTCCAAAAGAGTGCACGGTGTTCTCATGGTTATCCACTGCAGAAGCAAGTTTTGTTGTTGTTGTTGTTGTTGTTGTTTTGAGACATGATAATGCTTGTGAGTTTAAATGAATCTTACGAAAACCAATTACGTTTTAGGAAAAGAAATATTTTGGGTTTTTTTAATGAAGTTTACTGTTCTTATATATAAATTTTTTCAGGTATCTTGAAGAATTCTTTAATTAAAGATATGCTTATGATTTGAAAAAAAAATGAAAGATCCTCTTTCTTGAAAAACGGTATTGCCATTTTCATTTTTGAAGGTACAGTGCCAGTATATATATTGACTTAAGCCCCTTTTACACTTTCACGGATCGCATCACGGATGACCACGGATCGTCGATCCGGGATCATTCGTACTGTTTTCGGCATGGTCGTGTTGACCCCTTGAAGTCATCCGGCATTGTCCTTGATCATCCGGCATGTCCGCGGAAAAAATTAAGCTTGCTTAATTTTTCATCCCGGACATCACAAATGAAAATCAATACGAACTCTTCCTTGTTGGCACCGTCTACTCCGTGTAGCCTCCGCATTCCTTCCTTGTAGGCACCGGCTATTCCGTGTTGCCTCCGTACCATATTAGCATCGGCTCCATCCGGAATGAAAAATTCGTGTATTTTGACATATAAGCTCATAAAGTTCATGAAATTTGCTCAGATCTTTTCCAATTAGTACAGTCATCACCCCCCCCCCCCCCTCACACTGTTCGTATAGTGGTCGCCTGAGAAGCGTCAGTGACCCACACACATCTCCTCGCTGTGTTTGTGTGTATGTGTGTGTGTGTGTGTTTGATTTGTTTTGTTTTGTTTCATTTTGTTTATGTCATAATGTTCCTGTAAAAGGAGAGTTTGCAACAAACGTGACAAAGAGATTTGCCTTTATGATGTCGACAACGAGAGGCGTATGTAGGTTGCTGTATATTTTCTTGTGTGCCATTTATACTGTACTTAGCTCTGGAATCATGTCATCCAAGAATGACAAAGTATCAAAAGCAAAAGCAAATGTCATCTGTCAACATTTTGAGGATATCCCTGTAAAGACCGGTGCATCCGTGCTCAATCCTTGATATCCGTGTTAGCTCCGTATCGTTTCCGCTGTGGTCCGCCTTCATTCCTTGTCTGTCCGTGTAGGTACCGTACTTGGCCGTGTAGACTCCGTGCTTGTCCGTGTAGACACCCAGTTGGGCTCGTATTCACACCGGCATTGACTGGAAAATCGATGTTTTGCATGCCGGAACACGACGGATGACGATTCGTGGTCATCCGTGAAGTAATCCGTGAAAGTGTAAAAGGGGCTTAAAGGATAAATTTATTGAAAGCAGCCTTTCAATGAATTATTCGAAATATTATCAAAACCAACACTACTTTTATTTTCCTGTTGTTTTATTAAGTTCAATACTTCCTGTTTATTCGTGGGGGTAAAAAATACAGAATCAGGGATGGGATTATGCCACGGAAAAAGAGAAATATGTAATGGCTTTGGAAGCGAATTCTGTCAGTTGTCATTTTCCTCACATGCTTGCACTGACAGTTTCACCGCAACACTGTATGAGACCTGCTCTTCTGATTCTTGTAGTCATGATGATCATAAAACCTGGCACAAGTCTCAAACAACGATAAGAGGCCTGTATGTATGTGAACTTGCCAGCTGTAACAACGATCGGGTCATCAGAAGTACTCTTTGGAAGGGACGCCCAGGATGCACCAAAATCAGAATTGAATACCGCAAGGGATTATTCAGTGGATTATGTGATTGAGAACTTTGCATATTATTGACTCGCAAAATTGACAGAACTCTAACGTACGATCTTAACACAATCTTACACAATTTTTGACAGCTAAATTTTATTTCGGCAGAAACCACATAAATCCTTAATGGGATTCGTATAGTTTTGGTTGAGAACTAAATTCAAATTTCTAACATTTTTGGGTGAGATGATGAGAATCTTTTGAAATATGAAAGAGCACGCAATTCCGAAAGGAATTCAACGTTTATTTGATGAAAATTGGTTTTGAAATGGCTGAGATACCCAAAACAGAGCAATCCTTATGAAAGGTACGTGGGACCCACCTTTCATCACGATAGCTTTGGTTTACCTTGTTTTTGGATTTCTCAGCCATTCAAAAACCGGTTCTCATTACATCAAATAAACATCGAATTCCTTTGTTCCTCTCAGAATCGTATATGCTCTGTGTTATTTTACAAGTGTTGTTGTTTTTTTTTTTATATCACACACAAAGTAATGATATCACACACAAAGTTATGAGCCCAATCCTCATCTCCACTAATCTACCATCCCTGTTAAACTCTAAATCTCAACCGTTTTTTTTTTTCGCCACATTCGATCATTCATCATTCATATTTATATTTTGAAAAAACAATAGACTGAACTTTAAGTGAGAGCTTTCATGTGATTATGGTTACTGTTTCGTGTATATAGTATCATTTGTACATAAAAGAGAACCAAATTGTATTGTTATATATATCATGGTTTGCGATTTAACGTTATACTTATCTTCTTCCTAAAAAAAAAAGAACAAAAAAAGGAGGCTACGTATTGTAAAGCTTTGACTCATGAACTATACCCGTTCGCAACACATGCGTATACACATTCACATAAACAAACAAACAGCTCAGCGGAAGAACGGCAGCAACAGCAGCTTTGCTGACCAATCTTTCCCTAGAATAAACGAGTAAAAACAAGTGCCGGACGCTACAGAAAATGTTCTCGCCTTGGCTACAAGGTGACTACCCGTCAGCTGCTCCTACCGTCGCTGACACAGCGACTGCTGTCTCCGGCCTCGAGAGGATGAAAAGAGTCATCCTAAAGAGCGGGAAAAGGGGTCGTCTGATCATGGATGGACCTACGTAGGTCCATGGTCTGATTTCCTTTCGGGATTTCATGAACACGTGACATGGCGGTGCCTGGAGACCCATCAGAAAATAAGAAGATAAGAATCTCTAAGCAGATTTCAGAGATGAAGACTACCTATTCCTTCTTTGATTTCTTGCCATAATGAATACATTTCTTTATTGATTATGTTTTTTTTTAATCAAGGACTCCATATATGAAAATCTTGACATGATGACGTCAGACAAAACGGACAGAAAGAATACACTCAGCAGTCCACTCTTACCTTACATGCAGAGTGTTAATTAATCATTTTATTGCTTTGTCTTGCCGAAGATCAATAGGTGTATTATCATGTATATCACTTGTACTTGAAGTCTTAATGATAACTGAAGATGGATTTTCTCCGAGAAACAGTGACTTGCAAATACTTATCACTGCTTATGAAAGAAAAAGTTTTTATAACATTAATCCTGTTATAATCAGAAATGAACATTCATATGAGGTTTCTTTCAAAAAGAGACCATCATTCCAGAAGCAACAATCCGTACGTCACGCGAGGAGAACGGTCTTGCCCCAAAGCTGATATGAATGCTTTCTTAAGCACCAGTCATATAGAGCCCCCAATATCAGGCTAAGATCTCGGGACCGCGAAAACCTGTTCTCACCCTGGCGCCTCTCATAGGGGATGAGTCAACAGCAATATGTTGCACCGGAATGCTCTCTTCGCAACTCCCCTCAGCAGCTGGCTCTTGTAGATAGTAGGCGGATGCCTGGTTGTCCACCCACGGTAGGAAATACATTCTAGCTGTCAGCCATTGTGATATTTGTTTTATAAAAAAAAACATATCACAGAAAAATGAAATAGAACATCTCCTTGGCAGCATGGTCAAAATATTGTGTTGTTATTGTTTTCTGCATTGTGATGTACTATGACAGCATGATGTATAGCTAATGTCAGAAGCTCAATAAAGATAATACGTCACAAGAATCAGCAGCATTCGGAAACACAATGCACAGTTTATTGTGAAGCTTCTCACTGACATGACATGCAAAAGGTCGGTTAACTAGACGAATTCTTTGAAACAAGTTACTAACGGCCTTAAATTGTGGAAGTTTGTGTGAAATCGAAACTGGAAAAGTAGGCAAACTGGATTCCTCTAATTGAATGATATATGCAATATGAACAGGAAAATGTCCCGACAAACCCGAGGATTGGTCCAAAAGGGAAAATAATACCCCCACAAATGTAACAACAACAACAAAGAAACAACAAAAACTTTATCATTCATGGATGAATACTTAGTGAGTGCTCTTCAACGTGCAGATAAGTAGCCTTAACAGCGAACGACAGATATTTGTGATGGCGAAGTAGGCCCGTTTTATCCAAAGTTCGATCAGGAATAACAGTCTGTCGCTAAATTTGTTTTCGAAGACAACCTCCTTGGTGGGAATTAACAGCGCTAATTTGTTAACCTTAATATAAACATGTTCTTCTAGGATAGCTTTAATTAAATCTGTCGAATCTCATGACCGGGTGTCAAAGGTTGTTACGTAATATACGAGATGTAGCATGAGTTCCCGTGACCGCACTTAACCTCGACCCCTCCCTCACATGTGACAGACTTATGGAACAGGCAGTGATGAGGGGGCACATATTAATGTGTGGCCGAGACGCATGCTACCATGCTGAATTACGGTCACAGCAAGGTACAAACTTTAAGGAGAGTAAACCAATAAAATTACATGAATTGAGAAAATGCAGCAATATCATTTGAGGAAATGCAGCAATATTATTTGAGGAAATGCAGCAATGTTATTTGAGGAAATGCAGCAATATTATTAGAACACATCAGTGAAAATTTGAGGAAAATCAGACAATCCGTTGAAAAGTTAGGAATTTTAAAAGTTTTGTTGCCGCCATCACTGGATGAGAAGATTACAATATTTTGTGACGTCACACATTGACAAAGATATCAATGGAATATAAAGAAAATTCGTCAATTTTCAATCTTTAATCTATCATAACGAAAGAGCACTTGACTCACTCTTTCAGAAAGCGGGGGTGGATATAACATTTCACATATAGGCAGTAGCAAGTCGTTGGAATGTGCACTTTTAACCAAAAAATAAAATTTTGTTGAATTCTCTTTACATTTTCATTATATCGTGTCTATTCGTGTCGTCACGAACGTAGTAGTCTTCTCTTCCAGCATCACCAAAATTGAAACTTTCATAACTTTGGAATGAATAACTCGATTTTCCTTAAACTTTGGCGCTGTGTTCCATTAATATTGCTATGTATGCACTTAATCCACGTAATTTATATTTCGGTTTCATTCTCGTATAAAATGTCAACTTTATACTCTTTGAATTTCACTGTGGTTTCTACACTCAAAGAAACTTTTGCTTTGATAAATACACCTGAACATCTGAATTACTATCACCAAGTGTAAGACTCTGCGATTATTCGATGTTATCCGAAGGCAATATGGGTTGTATGTGATGAATCTGACAAGTGATCGAGATGAAAAGAAAATCATTTAATCTTCCATTTAGTCCTCATTTATACATTTTCTTTTTAATCAGTGTGATACAAAAAACTTCTATGTACCTACCTTGGTACCTACATTAAAGGTCCAGTTTACCTTTTGGAGCAGTGATTTTGAAAAATGTCAAGATATCACATTTGATGCATATTATGTGTATAGGTTAGTTGTATCACAAAACATCCTACCATATGAAATGTTTGCAATAAAGTCTAGAATATAAGGAGATATTACTATTTTTCTCAATAACCCATAACTGTAGACGGTTTAATCTGGAAACATTATTATTATAAATATTTTTCACATTTTGTATATTTAACAATACTTAACATCGATTATACTACTTCGAATTTTTGCATTGGTTGTTTCTATCCCTAATTCACATTTCAGAATTATTTTGAAGCACTAATGCTGGGTTTTTATGTTATATGCAATTGGTAAATTATGCCTTTAAGCTTTTTTGACCTTATATAAATCACTATGTTTCTAATTTTGCTTATCACAGGGGAACTGAAAATAAAACTTGATTCGTCCAGGGTTGCCATGGTGTTCGAAGTGAAAGTGAAGTCAAAACGTAGCAAGGGATAGTTTCCTTTGCCTTGTGCCCTCGGGATAGTCTGGGCTATATTTACGCAACAAAAGATACAGGGAACTCACGCATTTTAGTTTTTGTTCACGGTCATGGCAGAAATACAAGATGTCTGGAAGGATTTTATTCTACGTGTTACTTGCTCTTACAGTTTGAAGTTTGGAGACATATATCTTCAACAAGGCAAATATCTGACCGAAAACGATTTCTTCTTCTTCTTCTTTTTAATAGTTGAGGAGAAGTCAGAGTATAAGGCGTTACAACGCTTCTTTAAATCGGCGTTTGTCGCCGGATCATTGACTGATTTGTCAGGGTGATTTGCGTCGTTCAGCGCGTTTTCACGACAGAAAAAAAAAAATCATGTTTACTACTAACAGGGATGGATCACCGTCAAAATCAAGATGATTTCATTGTCCTTGTTGCGCACCCAACCTATGAAAAAACGAGGAGTCAGTTCTTGACTGTAACTGACATTCAGTCATGACAGATAAAAGGTCGTTCCTGATGAAGTAACTAAATCTTTTCATACCTTCTAAGCTACACAGTACACGTCCGAATGTTAACAATGTTTGTTTGTTTGTTGTTGTTTTTTTTAATCGAACTCCTCCCCTCTTTCCGTCAACACCCACGGTGATACTGAAGTTATGCCACTCAGATCTGAGAGATAACAAACCGATGACTGGCTCTTTCCTATTCCTTTCTATACCCTTCCATGCCCTATCGATCCAAAGAGGTAATAGGCGAACTCGTATCGTACCTCTTTGAACTATAGCTTTTCACATAGTGTCATATTCTCCCAGCACATTAGGGAGACCCAATACTAGTATTCGACGTAATTGAGTATAAATATTATGATACACATGTTAGATAAACTCTGAGGATTAACATATGTTTGTTTTCTTTTAAATGCAGAGATGAATTTGAAAAAAAAAAACGAAAATTCAATGTTTCTCACTGTTAGATAGACTTTGGATCACTATAGCTTTGTTTGACATCAATAAAAACAACAGACCATGACTCAAATTTAAAAAATGCAGCAATGTACGTTAAAATTTACCTGCGTCACTCCCTATGACGCCTTATTTTTTAATACATATGCATTGATCGGAAGTGAAGGAATCTAAATCAGAGGTAAAATTAAAAAAAAAAAAGGTGTAATGGAGCTAGCGACTA
This sequence comes from Diadema setosum, assembly GCA_033980235.1. Taxonomy (NCBI): domain Eukaryota; kingdom Metazoa; phylum Echinodermata; class Echinoidea; order Diadematoida; family Diadematidae; genus Diadema; species Diadema setosum. Next base: position 38,117,502 of record CM067061.1, read on the forward strand.
TAGCTCTCAGGGAAAAAGTCCAAGACAAAATAGGTGTTGTAAAAAATACTAGAGCGACAGGAGCTATTACAGGAGAAAATAGGTAAGCTTGGCAGTTAAACATTTTGTCATATTCCACATCTCTAAAATGTCTTTATCATGAAATTGACGTAATGTGCAGAGATAAAATAATTCTACATTCCAGAGCAAAGTGACGAAACATTTGGATAGACAAATCATTACAGAGTCAACGCGATCACTTGCTTACATCAGATTACTTACAACTCATGTCAATTATGAATTACTAAACAGTATACATTCTATCAAATAAAACAGTGTTATAACGAGGTTTTTAGGAACATATTTTTACCATTAACCCTTTGCTTCATCAGGTCCGTAGTCTATCAAGATACAAAAACAAACAATAAAAGGGGACCAACAAAATAAGTGACACATCCGGGACTCCGCGTTCAACTACATAAACAAGTTAAAAATCCAGTCTCCATTTCCGAAAATGTAAAGCAAGCGTACCCTTTTTTCTTATTTTTTTTCTTTTTTTTTTGTTTATTTCTATTAGTATAAATCATGTTTTTGATCTCTGTAATTTTGTTTGATGTTCTTTAATAAAAAAAAATGAAAGATAAAAAGATTATTTACAACTAATTGAATCAAGATCAACTGTTCCGTCGATGTCTCTTAATAATAATGATTGTGCCGAATTGAATAAGAATCAAATCGTCGCAGCCTCGTTTACTTGACCCAGAAAATAATGAGAGATAGCACTGGCAATCATCTGTCTGTTCAATCTAAAGAGGCCCAGGTAACCAGGTAAAGCTATTTTTGGAAATAAACTAATTCGCTTTCTGGCACGTACACCCCGAAATCTAATGACGGATCACGCTTGCAAGAAGAAAATCACAGACCCGATGCAGACTTCTGCCAGTGGTCACTCAAATCTACAAAACGATCTAGTTGAGCTGGCGCTTCTTCTGATTGTACTTTTGTGGTTGGATTTGTAAAGGATGTGATTCAGGACTATTGATTGACGTCTGTAGTGACCCCTGAATCATGTTTAGGCGATTACGTAATCATTATTCATTTTTTGAAGCATGACACTGTGACAAATGTCAGAGCTGATGTGTAATATTTGTGGTGTTTAAAGTAAGTCACTGTCTCTAGATACTGGGATGGGGGTCCTCAAATATTTTCCACCTTGTTTAAATGATATACTGTTCAACAACAAGTAATTGTATGGCAGGGTAATATAAAAAAATCAAAATTCCTTTAATTATCTGATGCAGTTGTAGGATGTCAAACGAATTATGAATCAAAATTCATCAACTGAATCAAGTGCAAAACAAACAAAATCAATGGAAATGATATCTTTATTAGAAAATATATTTTAGAATATAAAAGATAAGAACAAACAAGTAATCTCATACTTCATTCAGAGCTGTTTTTTGTTTATGTCCACATTATTTAAAGCGTTGAAATATCAATATTTGCTAGATGCATAATTCACGATCTATCAATTGTTTCTTTTTCTTCCTCAAAGACATTGTCCTATCTTGATTATCAGAAAACCTTTGAAATAAATGAGAATTGGGAAACCTGATTATGATATGAGGTGTATCTGTCTCTTTGTGTTTATGTACTATGTCCTTACATGTCAGAAATAAAAGCTAAAGTAACCCATGTCTTCGACGTCTATGTAGAAAAATTATTTGATAAGCACAATTAGTAACTCACCAAGTAATGCAAATATTTTTCCGTCCTTTACCTAGATATGATATATATTAATCATGATGTATTGCATATCAAAATGATGAGTACTGTTACAGCGAACCTCGTCCATAATAATGTGGATGTACTCTAGGGTAAACCATGACTAAGATATCTGAACTTCTATAGTTTCCTCCTCTCTAGGGAATAGATTTATATTAAGGTGACTCATCTTTCCCTGTCTAACCTCCATTTTTATCCATAGTTTAAGCATTTTCTTGCAAAAGATTGTTTGCAAGGATCATATTTTATTTGGGGGAAATTGCGTTTGAAAAATTGGAAGTTAGTCAAGTCACTTCACTTCAAATTCTGTATTTTCTACGAATTCGTGAGTTTGCAATGTGTCATAAATATCTAGGAGTAATGCTTTTTTTTTTTTTTTTTGGTATTGACCTCACTAGCATTTTGGGGTTGTAAAGTACAGTATTTTCTTACATAGTTATGCAATCAGCGGGTTAGACGTCAGTGGAGTTTGACGTAGTCGCATTCTTTCAACTAGAATATGACTAAAATGATCATTACATTTCAAAAACATTCAGATTTTATGTCAAACAAACAAATATTACTCACCGTGTTAGTCTCTGTTACCGTTGGACAATGCTGTCATCAATTAAGTTCTTTTTGAATGGGAACTGCAAATCATGCTCCAGGATATCATTTAGACCTTTACGAACGTCAAATCCGAAACATATTATCCTATTTTGAATTATAGAAACATTATGAGATGATTCTGAATAATTTTGAACATGCTACTAGATACTTCATGCCAAAAATTGTCTTTATGTTTGCAACATTGAAGAGAGCCATCTGTAGTCTATCATCTACTTTTTTTTTGCGCCATCCACAAAGAGGAAAAAAAAAATCAATCGCACCATTCAAGTTTGAACGTCGCCTCATCGATGCTTTGCCAGTTTGAGTAAGAGAAAATTACTACTTTTGAGCTCAGAATGCAGACAAAGCTAACTTACTAAACGTCTCTGGCATGAGTAGGTTTAATAGCATTTAACCGAGCATTGGTCTTTCCATTGCATGAATAACTGAAGAAAAAGATATAATTGACAATAGTCATGGTTGCGCTAAAGATCTTTTTATGCTCATCAATTTCATAACTGTCGGTGTGATAACGCATTACTATCATAAATTTTATTCTCGTCGCAATCTCAGCTTGTGATATCCACATTACAACAAGCATCATCCTCTACAATATAAGAGTCTATCATGCTTAAGTATATCCCCCACATGTTTTGACGATGGGAAATAAGCAGTGTATATTTCAGAGAGAAGAGAGAGAGAGAGAGAGAGAGAGAGAGAGAGAGAGAGAGAAGAGGGAGATGAAACAAGATTGATGGCAAAGGGGAGTCGAAGTTCAGTGGGAGACAGTATATTTCTGACACAGATTTAACGTTGTCAGCTGGGAAATGGCGCTGAGTTACGCAAAGGAAGTATTTGAAAAATGACCCAGGCATTGCACCCTCCAGGTTAGGCCTACATACCACTGGAGCTAACATAAGTTAAGGTGTTGTAAATAGTTATTTTTAGCCAGAACCAGAAGCGGTGGGTGAATGATCTTATTTTTACACAAACCGTCTCGGATCTCCTTTTTTGAGATTAGATGTTCCCGAAGGAATAATGTTCTGAATCACTAACTTGTCTCTTGCGCCACGTCTCTCCCACAATCATGATCTTGATATCATTGATATTTGTGAAGATGACATCATCTTATTGTCCTCTTAAAATGACTTACACAGACTTCTTTGCTACGCGTTCTGCCTATAGCTTAGGTTTGTCCTTGTGGATTTCCTTTTGCTGATGAAATGTAAGATAGGTATCGTATCAGTATCATTTTATCACCGACTGTTATAATTATGTTCATATCCCTGCACCGAGTTTATACTGTGCTGTGTATGTGTGTATGTGCGTGTGTAGGTGTGTGGATGTATGTGAGAGAGTGTGAGCGTGTTTGTGCGTATGTTGACTGTTTTTCCCTGATAATGCTGTGTACGTATCAATAAAGAGAGATGTATTGAGATATGGTGTTTCTTAGATGATCATACTTAACCGTATAGATTTCATGGGAAAGCCTTTGTTTGGTATCAATGTTAAAATGTAACTCCTCTTGGGTTGTGAAAGAAAGGCATAATGAATCACAGAAAACTGTGTGCTTGATCAAAAGTATGGTCAATTGCATGGTTTTGAGTATCTAAGTATCAGGTAATCCAATGACCAATCAAGCACTAGGAACTGCAGATGTCCAATGGAATAAAAGCCTTGAGTACACTATGTAGCAGAGTCGTGATTTGTCCTAATCGGTAGCTAAGTTAGTCCACGGAGGAAGCGATACCTCCTTAGTTTAGATGCCTAAAAGAACCCTTATCATTCATTCATTCATTTATTCATTCATTCATTCATTCATTCATCGTAAAGAACTGGGGGCTAACCTGGTGAAGTAGTCCACCCATCTGCCTTTACCCACACAAGAAAGAGGGGGAACGATGCCGACCCTTCGTGGGTGATCCCAGGTGACTGGTACACTTCAGCGGACGATATCAACCAGGCACATAGTGCCACATGATTAAAATATGATAAAAGATACATCATGGATTTCGCTATCTTCTTTTCTTTAAAAAAAAATCAAGTCTACAGTCTCAAGGAGGTGGTATGATGATTATACCTTGAAAGTAAGACGTTGGACATTTTATGGGGAGGGAAGGCGAAGGTAGGACTACTTAAATAAGCCAGGTGTGACGGATGAGGCTTGTATCCCGAATGAAAGTTGGCTATTTTGAGGAAAAGGAAAAGGGAAAGGGGGGGGGGACGAGGCAGATTGGGGATCTGTGAAGAGGAACAAAATTGAGGGGGTTTTTTTTAGGACTAGGAAGAAATTCCTCCTAAAAGAGCTCTTACTTTGTACAGTTTAGGGTAGGGCCATCCATTGCGACAAAAAGATGTATGTATTGCACACAGATGCATCGCACTAAAAAAAGAACGTACCACAACCATAACACCGAATATATACTCTATGTTATCTCAAAAGACGAGGGTAGGGGGATTAAAGGGTACCACAAGCAATATCTAGCAATATTTCGTGTTATTGATTTTGTAATCATTAAGTTGTCCAACGATTAATCGATCCTGCAATCAAGGACTGCAATGTCCGCTTCAGGAGCATGGAGCGTCTTCCTATGAAGCGAAAAATAACACCATAGCAAAAGCAAAGGAAGAACGCCTTTTACATGGGGTGAGTTTATCTCATTCCCTCTGATGTCAATACAATCAACTTGGCGTAATAGTTGGACAAGGTGTTTTGTGGAATGCAACAGCTGGCAACAATGGTATACAGTTAGGGTGTTGAAAAGTTGCGATCTTGCACAGTGTCAGTTGGACTGTGGTCGAAGGATCGAGGCTGTCGTTTTAGCTAAGGCTTGTTTTAGAGTCCTAAAAGCAGAGAGGCCATATCATTCAGAAGCAGGAAAGGGGTAATGTGCGAACTAATTGCACAAACCAAAAAGAGAACTGACAATGAACAAACAGCAATCAAATTAAGAGGCACTGTCAGGAGAAAAACAATGAGTATTGACCCATTTATCTCTATCACAATGGAGTAAATAGATAGGTCAAACGAGAAACTATAGTACCAGTAGCCTATTCCGATGTATTGATAAGAGTGAGTAGGTGTATGGACATGTCAAGATCATAGGAATTTTAAGGCCATTGTGTCAAGCAAGTAATTTTGTGTGAGCAACATTAAACAATTTCCTGTTGTTATATACAGTTTCTGTGTAATAGACTCGTCACGATCTTCTTTTGAGCGAAATTAAAATCAATATTTCCTGAACAACGTACAAAGAGTTAAGTATAATCTATTTATATATATATATATATTTCCTTTTGTAGTAACTTTACCACATGAGCTTTTGCATCCGCCGGGTTCTTGGCCAGGAACCGGGGTTTAGGCCGACATGAGCTACATTGTACAAACCTGTTATTTTACTCAACGTTTGGAATACCGTGAGAGCAGCACCTGGTGGCGGTTTCGCGGCTTGCTCCGGTTGACCAGGATGAATGTCCAAAAAACCAAAGTACATGTTACTAAGTAACGCTATTACCACTCTTCTATACAACATTTGCTTTGACAATTATCTGAATGTGAATTCCGCTAAATTTCTGAGTCTGAAAGTTGATGCTAAGTTATAATGGAAAGAACAATTATCGATAGTGTCAGTAAAACTATGTCTAGATATTCTGGAGTCATAAACTAAAAGGTATTTTGCTTCGTTCCATTCATTTCAAACTGTGTTTTACTTTATTCTTCCTCATTTACGTTTAATTATGGACATTTACCCTTTGGTAACTCGGGTATTAAAACTTTTGAGTGATAAAATTTACCTATCACAAAAGAAGTTCTCCGTATTATTTGTAACTCCCACTTTCATTCACACACGAATGATTTTGTTTTACGGACATGAAATTCTCAAAATGTATGATTTATATTATTTTCAATTAGGACAATCATGCATAGATTAAATTATAAACAACTTCAAATGATACTATCTGAAATGTTTATCACAAAAAAAAAAATGTTCATAATTACCCGACAAGACGGTCTAACTCACTGCATTTACCGTTCAACAGACCTTTATTGGTTAAACAAAATCTTATAACTTATAGATAGGGATAAATCTCTCGAAAACTTACAGTGGTGAGTGACTGAGACAAGAATGGAAAAGTACTCCCGCCACAGAAATCCCATCTTCCCCTTCTTCTTCTCTCCTTTTCTTAACATATTAATCGAATTAATGCAAGGCTTAAAAAGTGACAAAGGGTATGTAAAGCTTCAGCGGTAAAGTAATTAGGAGAAAGGCAAGGATAATCGGGAAAGGAGGCCGTATTGTACAAGAGGGCATCGCGTTGACCAAAGGGGTATTCTCCGTGACATGCCGTGACTGAGTCACGGGGCAGTAAACGTGGAGATTAGAGAAAACGGGGGCTGCAACAGAAGGTGATCCCTTCGGGACTAGGGATGGAGAAGGGGGCGAAAATGTCTCCAGCATGGATTTCGATAAAGAGATGCGCTCCTGTTTGCGCCAGGAAATACATGGCAGGAAACATGCGAAGAGCCTACTCTACATTATTGAAACGTGGGCGTCTGTCTCGTCTCCAACAACACTCATAAGTTGATCCTGACTAGTCTCGTTTGCATCTCATCATAGAAATCTGCTATTCCCATAAATGTACATTTTTTTTAGAAAAGAAAAACAATTGTACAGAAGCGAAAAAAGTTAAACAAAGCACAAAAACAAATCAGAGATGTAATAGGATTGTTGATGACAAAGGTTACCAAAACTAGTCCGTGAAGAATTAATGAGATGACAAGAAGATAAAAGTTAAAATATTACCGGATTAATACACTGAACATGTGAAGCCTAGCTTGGCAAATACGATGAGCTCAACCTTGAAGTGCAACTCCATGCTATTTTCAAATTTCATCTAGTACATACAGTAAATTCAGATGAACAGAATTGTTAAGATTTCATCAAAATCGGAAGTAAAATAGGAAAGTGATATCATTCTTCAAGTTTTACTCGAATTTTCCAAATACCGATATAGTCGCAACCAGACATTCAAAGGAGAGAGGTGATAACGTCAGCACTTCACAACTCTCCCAATAGTTTCATTCTTGTCCAAGTTTGTTATTCCGAGGGTTTATTATTCCGAAGGTTCGTTAATCCGAAAAACAAATAATGTTCTTAATTTCGAAGGTTTCTTACTAGGCACCTTTTTTTCATTTTCGGATGGACAAACCTTCGGAATAACGAATCTTCGGTATGATGCCACAAATAGTTATTTTTATTAACGAACCCTGTTTATTTTTCGGAATTACGAACAGCAAGGTATATGGAGTTTGTGTATTTCGGAATAACTCACCTTAGGAAAAACGAACATCACTTTTCTTTATAACTGAAATCATGATCTAGCAACTACAACCCCATTCACCCTTTATAGGTTAGCTATAGACTACAATATATTGATGAGAATTATGCATCTCATTGTTATTGATTTCATTTCGAAACATACAATGAATTCAGTGCAAGTCCGTAGTCGCAATGTTGAAGGTAGTTGGTACTGTTAAAAATGCATAATCTACGTTGCATTTGGAAAGAAGATTTAAGAAATTTTAAAGCAGATTTCACTGAACAGCAAATGGTGTCGTCATTTACAGTCATTTAACTATTGTCATTTAAATGTAACGAATTCATATCATAAATCATATACTGTCGCAGTCAATCAAGAAAAAAAAAAACCCAAGTGAGAAAGTCTCCTATGTTTAAAATTAAAAAACAAATCCTCAATAAGTCAACGCATTATCATAATAATACTCAATCCAAGGTAAGGAGGAGCACATTTGTCACCTTTTCCTATCCTTAATCAATTACGGATGTAAGTTAAATAGGTGAGCGCACGGGGACGCTCCGCGCGCTTTGAGAAAAGTGAACGTAGGAGAGAGGGAGGGGTCGAGAGGAAGAGGGGAGCCGCGTCATCACAACAATTCAACATGTATAAATAAGACTGCGCACGGCTTCTCGAAGTCACATTTTACATTTGTGTGGATCCTGAGACCTGTCCGTCCAAGGCCTATACTGTCATCAGTAGACAGAGCGCTCCACACTTCTCCTTTCTTGTTGCACGGACTTTGTTCGCTGGTAATAGCAATACTGCTACGATGAGGTCGTTCGTTGCTCTCTTTGGATGCCTGTTGGCACTAGTGGCTGTATCCCACGCCCAATTAGGGCAGGGATGCGAGAGATTTTGGACTGAGTACGACGGAAGCTGCTACCAGTGAGTGTTAAAATTTATGAATATTTGTAATCTGGTTTGTATAAGAATTAATGTGATATGATTGCTTCTCACATCTGCATTGTCATTTCCTAAAGACTAGATGATACACATGTAGGCATAGTAATAGACGTCTGACAGTTGCTTTTCAGGAGTTGTGGTGTTTCATTGAGCACCACATGGATTTTAGGGAATTTTATTGCACTACTTAAAAATACACCGTTTTAATTATATGTGTACAAGGCTGTAACAGAGTGAAAGAGGGTCTGGAGATAATGATTTAAGTTTGCGATTTTGGGTAATGAAATGTACTATTTACTTTTGCCTCACGTTTATTTTGGGTGATGTTCATTTATCCGGAGGTTCGTTAATCGTTGATTCCTTTATCGTGTTTAACACCTATTGACACAGCTTGTAAAAAAAAAATGAAATGCCTGTCACTTTTGAATATATGTAAAGTCATTTTGAATTTAGACAATTTATCATTTAATGTTCCAATAAGCTACCATTGCGGTCCCAACTTGACTATTAAGATTAGGCCTGCACCTGGAAAAAAAAAGTGCGTCAAAAGGGTGGTGAAAAGATCCATTAAGATAGCGTTAATCAGCGTCTTGAATCGTCGGAATAACAAAAGAAGTATACGGATTAAAAAAAAAAAGTTAACGCAGTTAGCAGAATCAAAGCCCTTTTTTCACTCAACCCTCGTGGAACAGTCATGTCAAAACGTGGGATTTATTATAAACAATTTAACAAGCACACTGGTGTAGCTTTTATTTTGACTAATTGCGAAATATCAAATGTTAAAACGCTGTATTCCTGCACCGATTAAGTCTTTTTCGTTCCTTTCGTCTCTTCATCATGCATTATGCAGCCTCGTATTTCAAACCAGACATTCATAAAGCTGCACCATGCATGGAAATAAAATGAATCATTTTTTCTTTCTCCATTATGTTTCTTATGCAAAGTTGTGTTTTTTTTTTTCAATCAGACATTGCTAAAGATACCTCATGAGACTAGCTAGAAACTCAAAGCAAGGATGATTGTACTGAGGGTGGTAATAAAAATAATGATAATTGTTAGAGTTACGTAGGCACCTGAGTTAGATAGATGGATGGCAATCTTTCGTTGCATTGTACTTTGTCGTATTTCACTTTGACTTTACATATCAGGCTCTAATTGTGGCTGGCAGTCACCTTCGCCGCGCTACTCACGTCATTATTTTGTAAAAAAAAAAAACAACAGCAACAACTGTGAAATGCATACATGCTCACTTCTGATTGCTCTTTGCTGCTTTGCGCTTGCAGCAGAAAAACAATACGAAAGTGAATTGAATTCAGGATATTGTCTTTTCAACTTACACCAGCAGGGACAGCAAATGTCAAACTACCTAGATTTTAAAAAAAAAAATGTATTTAGCAACAACAACAATAACAACAAAGTAATCCCTTGGGAAGATAGGAAATTTTGCATAAACTTGTTTACTGTAAAATCACTCACAATTGTCTTTCCTGCTGCGCCTCGTTCCTATCTGAAGAGTATTTTGCGATATTTCTCAAAAGAGTTCAGTTGTCATCTTGCCCTAACGCCTAAACTAGATTATTTTTTAAGCGAACAAATTTGCTTCGCGTAGTGAAAAAAAAAACACAAAAAACGAGCTGCCAGACTTCTAGACAGTGGCGGAGATGAGTCAAACTCTCACAAATGGATATGACGAAAATCCGTCCATATAATCACATGTCGTCAATTAGGCTGACATGAAGACCGTAGTTTACGTGTTCCTGGCTTCGTCATCACAAACTTCATCTCCTAACAGCAGTATAATATGCAATATTGCAGTAATGATAATAAAAAAAAAAACCAGAAGACAGAAGTGGCAAGATCTCTGACCTTATATTTGGGAATATCGCATTTCATAGATTGATTTTTTTTTTTTCGGAATTACTTTAAAGCGTTTATTTCATTCACAAATCATCTTATTATAATATATTCGCTTGAAAAGACTAGTATTTAGATGGAGCACAAATTAACCATCTGCATGCTACATTAATTTTTGTTTATAGGTTTGGGTGTGAATTTGTGTACATTGAGCTCATTAGTATAGAGAGGGTTAAAGTTGGGTTCAATCTTTCTTTCCAGACTGTCTCATGGAGGCTTCATGCGAGGAGCTTTCGGCGGCGCAGTCTTCGCTGTTGAGGGTCTCTCTCAGCGGGCGGCCAACCAATTCTGCGGCCGAGAGAAACCGGGTGCATCCCTCGTGACTGTCAATTCTCACCTAGAGAACGACTTCCTTTACGAGTGGACCCTGCGCACCAACCTGGAACCCCAGCCAGTATGGCTCGGCCTCCACGTCAATCCCATGACCAGGCAATGGGAGTGGTACAGCGGCGAACCTGTCAACTATACCAACTGGGACGAGATAATGGTGTACCCAGAGTTCGGCACAGGCGCTCTTCTCTTCGACGCAGACCCACGCCTGCAGTTGCAGAATGCCGTCGATGTGTCGGCGCGCTGGGTGCCCGAGCAGGTTCTCGGCGAGAACCACTACTTCATCTGCGAGTACAGGCTGCAATCAATGCAAATGCCCACCATGGATACCCCAACGACATTCTCCCCCAACGGCACCCAGGGTACACCGATGATGCTAGAGAACAACCCAGTGAATGCGCCGCAACAGCACCGACAGGGAGCCCAGTTCCAGGAGCTCCGCAGCCTGCGGGGCGTGCTGGGAACTTCAGGACTGGCTGGATCCCGTCTTCATGAGGTGCCGAAAAGCTCGCGCGTCCAACGTCCAGCTGCTTACAGGAAAGGTCGATTCTTCGGCGCCTTCCCTTGATGATACTTCAAACGAACTCTTCCTACCTCTTCGTTATCTTTCACACAGACTCTTGTTATTCCAACCATGTCTTCCACTCTCGATGCAATGCGAGCAGATTATGTTCAGCATATGACGTTCAGATCGGACCTGTTCGGCAAAGTTTTAATGATAATGCGAACAAAGCAACAACAACAAAAATCAACGACTATGCCGATCTTCGACGAAATCTATGCAAAAAAAAAAAAATCCTTATTGCAAAACAAAATAAGACCACTTGCTTCGCGCCAGATTAAACAGTGAAGGGATCCTTGAATATCAAACGTTATTTGATTCTCTCTTTTCAATGCCAGTTCTGTGTTATGGCAATTCTGTGTTATATATAATGTATATGTATACATTTGGTTCTATCTTACTTTGTACATTATGTTGATCGAATAAATTTTAGTTTTAACAAAATTTACGTTCATTTCATGTATGCCTTGATTCAGTGGGAAAAATAATTCACAAAAGTGAGAAAGGGGAGTGAATTATTTTAGTCATATACCGTATATATATATATATATATATATTATACATATATATATAATATATGTAATATATATATATATATATATATATATATAATATATATATAATATATATAATATATATAATATATATATATATATATATATATATATATTTATATAAGTGCGTGTGTGTATGTGTGTCTGTGTCTCTGTCTATGATGGAGAGTACATTCGACATTGAGATACTGATATCACACATTATTCCACTTTGTGAGTTTTCAAAGTAAATCAACAAACAAAATATATGCACACAGCGAGGATGAAAGAGAGAGGAAGAGCGGAAAAGAACAAATAATGATGCTTATGGGATGATTGGATTTCGTTTGATATTGAGACTACGTGAGATAAACGCATAAAAGAGGTACAAGCACGAGAGATGGCTGCAGTGTTAACTCGTTGCCTTCGGTATAATTATTGTAAATTCTTTTAATATTGATACTTATAAATCGGCACACTTAGTTCCAGCACAGCAAGCGATGGGTGAAGATTTCAATTGAATGCTCATCCTTTTGTGACGCAACCTTTATTGTGCATGTAATTGTTTGATTGTGTTTGTATGTGTGTGGGTGTGGTGTCGTGTGCTAATTCGAAGTGCTTGCGTATTACAGACGTTAGATTTATCTGTGCTTTCTTTCAGCATTCACTGTACAACATATTTCAACCTAACTCGAGAGTCTCGGGTTGTAATGACATAACCTCGCTGGCCTCCTCCGGGTAAAAATAAAAAATGACGGTCATCGTGTAAATACATAGGACACACATCTGCACATACAATTAAAAACAATGTCGAGAAACATAAAAGAGAAGATGAAATGAACTATGTCAATACCAGGATGGCATTGTGTCAATCAACATATCTCACTAATAGTCATTATTCGTTATTCCAAACAATATGCCAAAGGTCCGTTATTCCGAAACACATAAATTCTCTTCACGTAGAACCTCAGGAATAACAAACCTTTTTGAATAAAGTATATGCTTTAGAATTTGAAATAAAGAATCCCAAGGCATTGATAAATAATGTTCATGTAAAACATAAATTATAATGAATTTCATTCTTGATCCAGTTTTACATATGTTGAGACATTCATGATATTTGCTTCTGCAATATAATTATTGCTCCGGTCTTATTTTCCCCAACGACTGAGGGTAAGGGTTGTGATAGAGGGCTTTAGGTTTAAATTGATGTGAGGATTAGGGTTAAGGTTAGGGTTTTGTTTGTGGGTAGAAACTGAACTATGTTAGCTAATTGCAAACAATTTGTATTTATCGATGGTCATATATCTATTATGCAAAATATCAATCGTGATGTACCTCAAGGAAGCTTGCTTGGACCTCTTTTATTTGTTCTTTATCGATTCTTAAGCTAACAGTATAAAAAAAGTTTAAAGTTGTAATACTTGTACTTAAAGTTCAAAAATTATTTTATAATATTATACTCTTATGCGCCCTAATCTTAAGTCCTGTTTTTCTCCTCATCACAATTATTTTTGTTTCAAAACGCAGTGTCCTCTCTTTGCTACCTTGCTTTTGGTGCCTCGCGTGCGTTGGTAGATTGACCTTTCAACTTCCCTTTTTGGCCCCATTTTCCCTTTCCTCGTTATAGTCTCTTCCTGTTATTTCGTCCACTTTTATCTTTTTTTTTCTTTCCCTTTTTAACATGAGAACAGCCTCGTGTTTGCTTGTAATCCAGTGCTTCTTTCTGTCTTTCGTTTTTCCTTTTCTAGGCAATCTGCTTCAGTTTTATTAGTTCATTACTTAGTTATTGTTCACCAAGAGGCTGCAAATTACAATCCCTGGTTTTCAGCTGTCCCCTTACAATTCCTACAATTTTGATTCGGTATAATCAGAAAAGTCACAACATGTATTGTGTTTTATTTCACGGTATTTTCCTTTGTAACAATATTGTACTGATTTTATGTTATTATGGGTACGTAAATGTTTTGTATTGCTAGAAATGAAATGAAATGAAATGAAATGAAATGAAATGAAATGAAATGAAATGAAATGAAATGAAATGAAACGAAATGAAATGAAATGAAATGAAATGAAATGAAATGAAATGAAATGAATACCGAACCATTGGAATAAAGAACTGTATTTTTCTGTAACCCAGACAAAATATTTTCAGATCTGTACGTACTTACAGAAAGAAAGATCTTATCATCTTGGTTCCTTTCGCTTCTATTGCAATGTTCATTAATCATTTCATCCTTACCTTTTTCGGATGCTCTGCGCCCATATCTCGTCTTCGTTTTGCTTCATTCTCTTATCGTTTTTTTTTTTTTTCTCGTGCCAAGGAAAATGACAAACTTTCATTACCATGAACAAAGGGGGCGTACTTGTCGTAAAACATCCAGAGCCATTTATCACACAGTTATACACATGCACGATGAGCAACACCAATTTAATATTAAACTCCGTTCACTGTTCAATTCTCTTCTTCTCTAAATTTTGTCATCTTTGTTTCCTTTTCTCTTCTTTCATTTATCTTTTACTCTTTTTTCTGTTTTTCATGTTGTTCTTTGAATCTGATGTCTCATATGGATAGTTACTTTTGTCCGTGCACAGACGCACGCACACACACACACACACACATATACTTTGCTTATACTCATTAATACGCCACGGAGCTATAGTCAAATAGCAATATGTAAATTGTGGACTTATACGTGTTTTGTCTCATTATTTGTTCGTTCACTGCTCTTCACGAAATGAAAATCAAACCATTTGATTTGAATGGGTTGTAGTATATCAGCTGTCCCTTTCTCATTTAGTTGAAAATAATGTGCATTAATATGTATGTTATAATGGAAGTGAGAGAGAGAGAGAGAGTTACATCTACACGTCATGTGAAAAAAAAAAAACATTAATAAAGTACATCCTAATCCTTGTATTTCAAATGCAATGCTCCCAAAATCCGTTTACTTATAACACGTTTGTAGCTCTATCGTCAATGAGGGCGGTCTTTAAAGAGCGATACAACCAAAAGAATCAGAAATTCCAATTCCAGCATTATAGTGGGGCAGATATGTGAAAAAGATGCTCACATCCGGCGGAAAGTACGAAATTTTGCATGTAGGGGTAATTTGGGGCGCTGATTTCAAAAATTGCCGGATCCAAGAGATCTGGCCATGGGGTCGGCCGCCATTTTGAATTCCAATATGGCCGCCGTCAAAGATCCCTATCTTCAGTTCTGAATGACATAAGCCATTGGAATTTGATACATAAAAGCATGGTGATATGATGACTTCAATAAAAGACTTATTTGATATGTCTGACAAGCTGCACGGCAGCCAATTTGAATTTTATACAAAGTTGCCATGTTGGAGTGTTGAAAATCTCTATCTCGGGTTTGTAAATTAGGCTACCTGATTGAGTGCGCGTTTGTAACTGATTGAGTGCGCGGTGCTGTATTTACATTGTGACGTCAGTGAAAGGTGCATTATGCTTCCTTTTTGCTGCACTTTTTGGCATGCTCGTGAATGTTAGTTGTAGTGTTTGTCTTCGTAGCCACATTTGAATTCAAAATAGCAGGCATTGCGTTTGTCAGACACATCTTATGAGTTAATATTTTAACTCAGTATGTTAAAATACTTGTTTACACCTAATTTCAGCGTCAATCACCACTTAGAAATCGAGATAGGGATTTTGAATATTTCGTCGAGGCGGCCATATTGGAATTCAAAATGGCGGCCATTCGATGTTTGTCAGACACTTTAAATCAATCTGTCATCAAATTCAAAATGTCAAAACGCTCATATGTTCCAAAGTTTGGTGCCACAGGTCATTCAGAACTGAAGATAGGGATATTTAAATTTGTTTTGTGATGGCGGCCATATTGGAATTCAAAATGGCGGCCGACCCCGTGGTCAGATCTCTTGGATCCGGCAATATTTGAAATCAGAGCCCCAAAATACCCCTACATGCAAAATTTCATACTTTCCGCAGGATGTGAGCATTTCGACCAATTTTTGTTACATATCTGCCCTACTATTATTGTTATTGAAGTTCTAGCATTCATAACACTAACTTCTTTTGATGCCCATGATGTTTGCTGTTTAGGAACATTTTTGTATCTTATTTTTTAGAAGATGTAAAGAAGCTAGTTAAAAGGACTATAAGGTAATGGTTGAGGTGAGGATTCAGCTTGTAACGTTTTGCGCGATATTTAGAAACCACTCTATGAAATGTTAATGCGCATACAATTCTAAGGAGAATCAAAAATTTATGAATTGTTTTGAAATGACTGAGATATCCAATAACAAGGTAAAACAAAGAGATCCAAATAAAAGTCGTGGCCTGTCGTGTTTTATCAGGATCGCTTTTTTGGACATCTCAGCCATTTCAAGACGAATTTTCATCAAACAAACATTGAATTCTTGGAATTACATGCTCTATTTCATAAGAAGTTTCTCATTATCTAAAAAAAAAAAAAAAAAAAAAAAAAAAGAATTATAAACCTAATGTTAGGTCTTAACCAAAACTATACGATCCCTTTAAGTTTAAAAGAAATCTTCTGAAAAGATGAGCAAAGTTACTAGTTTCCAATGAAATATACCTAGCTGAAGGATGAATTATGCATTTTATCTGAAGACATAGCTTTTCAGCTAGCATGTTTCATCTTATAACAACACTGCAATAGTGAGTTTCATTTCTTGTTCCTTTATCTTTCAGGTCTTCAAGCAAGCTTTTTGATTGTCGGAAACGATCCCAAAAACAAAGAGATGCTATATCAAAGAGTTGTTATATCATATGAATATAATGCTGCATCTTACCTCAATATTTTTTTCCGGATTAATGCACAACAGAAACATCAGTACTAAGCACTGAATAAGTGTTATTCATTATCATCGTCATTACAGATTTTGAGGATTTTTGTCGTTTGGTTTCTATGACTATCATAACACAGAATTCACCAAACACATGAAACAGGAATTCTTGATATCGTAAATCACACTTACACTGCTTTATTTTTTCGTAATCCTTATTCTTACTGTCGGGAAATGCAGTAGCAGTAAGAACTGTTGGTCCTATAGTGTATAATCAAGTGTAAGTCCTCCACATTTGAATGCTATTAAAGTATTATCTCACTTTATATTTGAACTCTATTTGATAAACATACAACGTCATTTTTATAGACAAAAACAAGTTTAATAAAGGGACAAGAAATAAAAGAAAATTGTGGAATTTAAAGGGTTGTCTTTTTTTTCTCAGGGTTGCATATCATTATGAAGCCATGCCTTTGTTATTGACAGATCTCCTTTCATTCTTATGACAGAATATTGTAAAATCAATAATTTCTGGCACTGAATCAAGATTAATGGCATCATTATCTCCTATAATTATGAACAACATCACTTTTGTTAAGTTTGGGGAATCTGAAAAATTTATAACATTCCTATCTCTCTGATTCATATGATTATGATGATACTATATGTGGTATTATATTACTTTTTCATGATATTGTGTACTATGTTCATTAAAGATATTTTGGAATTCAAACTTTGAATTACGGTCTATATTTCCACGTGATCACTTGATACTTAGAGCAGTTTTAGTTTATCTATTTTGCATTTGTCATCATGGGTTGATTGAAAAATCAGACCCTGCATGTCTGCAATTTCCCACGTCTGATGGATTCTAGATTAAGTTTCAGTGTCCACGTTGTCACTTTTCCTTGTGCGGCCTAATTAGTATGTGAATCATGATGAAATTTGATATCAAGTAAAGATTAGTGTATGTGCGAAAAGGTAGTGAATATCAGAGGGATTTTTATACGGAATTATGTTCTTTTCTTAAAGGCAAAGGTCTTATGATGTGAAAAATCATCCAGAAAAAGGCTGCTGCAAAGTTGTAGTGACCAAGATTACTTCATATCTGATAAAGTGATTTACACGGCTGCAGGAACACAAGCACCGCTTCTTTAAAGGCATGATATTCACAGCCAGAAAAAGAATAGATCTGTGAACTTGATTGACTCTTTTAATGCATATCAAACTTGAATGTCGTTCACTTTTCTTTTGATATAAGTCATTCACATACTCATACGTTAGCAAAACAGTTGTTCAGTCTGAATAACGATACTCTTAGTAAGTAATAGAAAAGATATTTCATCTTGCGTATCTACCGCCATGACGACTTTGGTAACTATTCTTAGCGAGCTACCTCTAAGCGTCTGTTCGTTCCCCCTCCCTCAGTAATGTACATTGTTCAAAACACAGCACATCGAGGACTATCTTTAGAAAACGAATACACTGTGTAGTTTATGAAAACAAAAGGGAATATGAAGTTATAAATTCGCAATTTGAAAACTGAGTATATAGCAGTACACGTTCAAGATATCAAGAAGTTGAAATCCTGCCCGGAGTCTTCCCTGGCGACAGGTTTATCAGGATTATTCCCCGACAACATTACAGCCCGGCTGTTGGATCTTTAACCAGTGTCGCGCAGGACGACGGGTGATTACCATGAACTTGCCAAGGAAATGAGCTTCCCGCCTTGGAAGTAAAAATTATTTTTAAAGCGTAGTCCACCATTACGTGACTCGGTTTAAGAACTTTATCACACATGGGCCCGACGTGCTAAGTAAGCGTTGATGTGATGTGGTGAACAGATTTTGCGGTGGTTTCGATGCTATCGCACATTATGACAAGATCGAACCTCACGCGCCTTCTCTTCTTCTCAGGCATAGAATCGTGGTACAGTTGATGTTGCCGGGCAACAAATACTATAGTCATCACAGGGAAGCCTGAATGTCAGCCTTTTCTATATCTTGAGCCCTGTAAGATATAGTTGTGAAGGTTGCTCACCCGTTATAACTCATGAATTGAACTTCTCACTCGACGTTCTCGCAACATTGAGCGTTCAACTCCAATGACTGCAGTGACAGCTATTTCCTAACCAGTCTTCCGAACACTGGTTTCTTTAAGCATTGAGCACGACTCAACCTTAAGAAAAAAACAAACCAGAAGTCATAGCTGACGTAAGAAGCCAATATGTTTGGTTGCAGAGTGTTTAGCACCGGCTTGCGATTTCTCCGACACTGGAAGTGGAAAATCACACTTATTTTTGCTACTTGCAGCATCCTTTCAATAATCTGCAATCTTGAAAGGGCAAGTACGGTCGTACATCTTCACAGGCCCATGCATTTGCTGCCAATTGAAGCTCTCGTCAACTACTCTAGACTTCGTGACCGGTTCAAGGCAATCGGGAGTGTTACCTATAAACATCCACGTAGATATCCTGACAAAACTGCCAGTGAACTCAAAGGGATGTACGATCAAGGAGCTTGGAATTCTTCTTTGGTGTCGTCTTATCACACGCACTATGACGTCAACTGCAGCGCCATCATACGAGGTGATGTGAAATTCATACAAATGGCCAAACAAATAATCATGGACAAGGCCAACGTCTCTGGTACTAATATCCTGGCAACCCCTTCGGATGACATTGTGACGTCATGGACGGATGACTGCCACAGGTACAAGGTTGACCGAAAGTATCCAACTTCACCCGCTTCCCAGGAAGAGGCTGCCTACCCTGTAGCCTACATCATCGTCGTTCACAAGGATGCCGCGCAGGTGGAAAGGCTCTTGCGCAACATCTACCACCCGCAAAATCTGTATTGCATCCACCCAGACACGGGGGCCCCTGACCACTTTCAGAAGGCTATACGCGCACTGGTGAGATGCTTCGACAACGTCTTCATCGCCACGATGCTAGAGAGAATTCAGTATCGTGGATTCACCCGATTGCAAGCCGATATTAATTGCATGCAGGACCTATCTGCTAGGAAATCCCATGGATGGAAGTATGTCATTAATCTCTGTGGACAGGACTTCCCTCTCAAGACAAACCTAGAAATCATTCGACAGCTTAAAGCGTACAACGGATACAGCGACATTCCGGGCGTCTATCCGGAACAGAACGAATTGTTCATTTCGAGAACGAGAAACCACCACATGATCATTGACGGGAAGGTTAAAAAGACGAATGTAACCAAACCCCCACCTCCGCACAATGTCAAAATGTATTTCGGGAATGCTTACTATGTGGCCGTACGCTCTTTTGTGGAGTATATCCTTACAAATAGGACTGCACAAGATGTTCTCCACTACTTAAAGGACACAAACAGTCCGGACGAGCACTTCTGGGTCACAATGAGTCGATATCCGGGTGCTCCTGGTGGTTATCCAAAGTCCTCATGGGTATCCAATGCCCGGTTTATCCGGTGGACTACATCCGTCGAGTATCCGCCATGTGTTGGGAAGTACGTGAGACAGGTTTGTGTTATCAGCCTCGGATATTTGCCATACATCGCTACAATACCACAGCTCTTTGTAAATAAAGTACACTACGGCTATGATCCAGTCGTAATCCAGTGCCTGGAAGAATTACTCGACTATAGAACAGCAAATCCGGAATCAACTGCAGATTTCATCGCAAAATTTCCGTTGAGCAACTTATTTCCTTGACAATCACGAAAATAACAAAAAGATGAGCTGAATGTTGTTATTTTCTTCTTAAAATACAAAGAAAAGATGATAAGATTGTCGTCTAATAGATCAATCAATATCTAGACACGGTATTTACAAAAGTATGTTCTTGTAGTACAAGAGAATCAACAAGTAAACGAAGCAATTTTCATTCATTTGATTGATATCCTGACTTGTCAAAAGAATGGCAGTCTCTTGGACTGTCAAAATATTTCAGTAATCTGTTCTTCTTTTTTCCAAAATGAGTAGTCAATGCAGTTTCTTCAATCCGCTAATTCTGTTATAGCGTCATTTTTCATGAGGCAAAAATGTACAATCTTGACATTAAGTAAGCGATTCAGTTTTCATTCATTTTATTGATGTTCTGACGTGTCAAAAGAATGGCAGTCTCTTGGATGGTCAAAATATTCCAGTAATCTACTTTTCTTCTCTTTTTTTTTCCAAAATTAATAGTCAACGCATTTTCTTAAATCCGTCAATTCTGTTATAACATAATTTTTCATGAGGCAAAAATTTACAATCTTGACTTTAAGAATAAAGACAATCAAAAAACCTTTAGACCATGGCAGATTTTGTGCTACCACATCAAGAGAGAAAAAAAATAAAACAAAAATTATAGAGCAAAACAACAACTTTTTCTGACCGAGGAGTCGGAACACGAGGAAACAAAGTTGCTGCTCTCAGTCGTCTTGACAAAATGAGAATAGCTAAGGACAAAGAGTGTGGGCTTGACTAAGATGTTGAGAACTGTGACGGGAAATCCGAGATCTCTACTGCCAGGGAGGTTCTTTTCCACCTCCCTGCTGCTGCTAACCTTATGTAACAAATGAGCTCATGGGTGACGCATAAATAATGGGGGGGGGGGGGGAGAAACAAGTAACTGACTTCGGAGAATATCTTGGTAAGATGATCTGTTCAACTCATGAAAAGATTTGCTATTCATAATGTATATTTACAATACTTTTCGTGCAAACTGATATGCTGTAACCGGTGTCAGTTTTGTGATTATAATCTGCGACTATTAGTAATCTCTCCAATAAACTGCCAACCACTTAGGCACTGATATGAGTGGTATATTGTTGTCCGATGTACCCTTCCAGACTTTTTCAATAAATACAGGCCTTCTAGAGAAAGTATTGAATAAAAATGAGTCGTGCTGTGTATTATGTGCGCGTTTTCTCGATTACATGTCTAAGTATATGGTAATGTTGTAGTATAAAGAAAAGCTAGAATAAGGAATCGTCACATGTCAGCGAAAGTTTAATTTGAACATGTATGATGTTGTTATTGATTCAATGTTCTACTGAACTTATAGTGAATATATATATATATATATATATATACGTTGATATACATATATATATATATATATATATATATATATATATATATACATATATAAACGTTAATATCTATAATGTGTCGTCACATAGTGTGGCACTGAGTCAACCGCTTTGATGTCCTTCTTGCATTAAATGTATCAACTTGCCTGAGCAGACCTGCTCGACATGGAAGAGAACGCGGGATCACTCCTGTGTCTTTCATGTCAATGTAACAC
This sequence comes from Diadema setosum, assembly GCA_033980235.1. Classification (NCBI taxonomy): domain Eukaryota; kingdom Metazoa; phylum Echinodermata; class Echinoidea; order Diadematoida; family Diadematidae; genus Diadema; species Diadema setosum. The sequence goes on from CM067061.1 coordinate 38,139,537, forward strand.
CTAGGAGGTATTAGGCGAGTCCAAATCGCATAATTTGAGCCCTTATTGCTCCACCGGATGATTGTCCCAGTGACTGGACCTTATGGCAGCTGTGACTGACCTTCCCGTGTGTAGGGATGATACAACGGGGTTGGTCTGCCATGGCGAGGTGATGGCGGTGCCAACCCACCGGCGTCCAAATCTACAGAATAAAGGCGTTAAGTACATCCTTCCGCTTACTTATCACCGCTATTGTCGCAGCCTCCATATTCGTCATGTTTCCCTGGATCAAAGTAGTTTGGTATTACCCCTCCTCCTCCCCCTATGCCCCTTCTCTCCTTGGTGACAATGACGTAGGTATCAAGCCAACTGGTGCTCCCCTTTCTCAACTTAACTCCTTCCCTGTAAGGGCTATCTATATGTTACCTTTTTTCTTATCCATTCATATGACATTTTGCGTAAGCTCATTTCATAGATTATAGCTATCTATATTTTCGAGTTATGTATCCTAATGTGGAATTGTAAGTCACTTGAAGGCAATATTGTAGATATTCTTTTCTTTCAAAACTTGCTAGCGCGAATGGAGTGACGATAGGACTGCACTTTATGTATGATATCGTTATCAACAAAAAGTCTACTACACACACATACACACACACACACACACACACACATATATATATATATATATATATATATATATATATATAATGATACTTGTAGTCCGCGTGTTGGTACCAGTACGGAAAAAAATGACGAAGTATGAATGTATGTATGTATGTATGTATGTATATATATATATACATATATATAATGTTTTATACCAAACCCAACGTAGCATCTTAAGTGTTAGTACACTGTATTGACCCTCTGGTGGGTTATAAACTTATATAATGGACTTTTCATCACAGAGAAAGAGAAAGAAAGAAGAAAAAGGGAAGACATGATGTTCTACGCCGTGGTTTATTGCTCAAGTTATCACAGTGAATAGAGCATACAACGTTTACGTTGGCAATTCGTACCACGATATGAATGAAGAACTGAACTTTCATTTTGTTGACACATGCAGCAAAGCTGTTCTCGGACTTAACGTCGGTTCCAATTACGTTTCGTCCTGAAACTCATAATACATATAGTTCTGTATGACTCATAAACAGGTTTGCTTGTACGATTACTTAATGGAGAGCAATATAAGATTAAGTTATTGTATCATGCCTTGGGTTATCCAAATCAAAGGACCTTACCCAAGCGTTGTTACTAGCCAGACTTTGTCTGCACGTTGATACTCAGATATACAATTACACCATTACTGAACGAACCTCATCTGCAGAGAGCAATTTATGTATACATTGTACAATAGTCTATCTCGTCACGTACGGTACTCGACATTTTGAAAACCTTTCTCACTTCAAAGTCACGTCGAAAGTTGCTTCATCCCCATCAGATTGTACCATCCGCAACCTTGATAGCAGACTATTATGATAACAATTAAGCCTTTTTCACACATTTACCACCCTACATTATTTTGAGCAGTAGACATGTTGACGGGTGCATGTGGTCTTTTAGTTGAGTGTTCAACACGATAAAGAGTTATCAAGCACTGTCTGGTCACGCCTCTAGTTGTAAGTTCGACATCAATAATAGCTTTACTCTACCACTAATTTCGACTTCCTAACACAAATCACAGTTTGTCTTGCAATAAGAAATATCCAGCAAAATAGTTGTAATTACGTCGTCTTGCTGCTGTAAGTGCTTCTGTTGTATCCGTCAAAATACATATACGACTATTAACCACACTTAAATCGTGTGCATAAATTGCACCTTCGAATACAATATGTTCTATCAAACGTTGGGGCAAAAAATACACAAACAGTTAATAGAACAAGCATTGGCAGGAGAGAGTATATGTTCTGATGCCCTCATCACATTCAAACATGATTGTATCAGCAGTATCGAATTAAACAAGTGAAAGGAATATCCAAAACTATCAAACATGTCGACGCACTTACTCCTGTATCAAAGACGTAGATATAGGTATAAATTGATATGATTATCTATTCAGGATATGCTTCACGATGATAAGCTCATTACACAAATAATTTCAATAACATAATTTTACCCAGGGTAAATTTGTTAGAACAAATGCGAATATTCTCCTTACTCTATTGACTCTGCTTCGATGAGTCGCCAACTGCCTTTTTCCCCTTTATGGACAGTTATACGTATGCGCATTATAAGTACAAACATAATTCAGCTCATGGATGACGCGGTGTTGTCATGGAAACGTGAATCATGAAAAATCAGATCAGAAATTTGAGAGAAAAAAAAATCAATACTTCGGAAAGAAGGGCAGAAGAACGTGTGTCTGTCTCTGACTTCTTCTATTTTCGGTATTCATTTTTTTAATAAAATCTGATAAGAATTTTCTCTGCTGTTTTCGCGGCCAATCAGTCGCCATTTTTGAATAGTCAACCACTGAGATCTCATCATCTTGGTTCACAAGTCAGGTCACGTGTTATCCTCACGTCTGCCAGGTGATGCGAGATGTGTCAACCCATCTTGCACCTGTTTGATGACCATCAGACTGATGAGTATCTTCAGTGCGTTGACGAGTTGAAACATTGACTGCGCAAGAGTCACTGCAAGACTTTATCACATCAGAGGTGAAATATAAAAGTCTGACAACCATAAGTTTTGACGAAAACAATCATACAATTGCTGCCGAAATGAAAAAAAAAAAAGACAAAGGTGGCTAAATCGCAAACAAACCTACCCCCCCCCCTCCTTGCTATGTACTCGTATTCTTAAGGGCCATCATAACTTTTCTTTTGTAAAGCAGCGGAAAAGCGGTTGCTGTTAGTAAATAGATTACTCGGGTTGAACAGGTACAAATGACCATAACTATTATTTCCTTATCACAGACACACACACAAAACAGAAATATGACATATAGCCCTTTTATGTATTGTTGACCTGTATTACACATTTCAAGACAATCAAAAGAGTAATTCCATACAGACATCCATTCATAATGTAAAACTGGAAGGAAGATTAACCCATTGTGCCCTCTGAGTGCCGACTAGAGCAGAAAACCCCACAGCACTGTATATACTATCCAATGTCTCTGGCACTGACAGGGTTAAACCATTGTTAAGTGCAACTCCATGGATTAAGTGCAAGGTCTATTGGGACTTCAGAATCACGGAGGCAAAATTTTAATGTCGATTTCTGGCACGTGCTATCTTTATTACGACTGCCCCTTGCATACAACTTTCCTTTCCTTGAGTTTGCTTGAGGCATCATGATTAGATTTTTGTTCCCTCCAAAAGGTGAGTAAGATGCTAGCCCGGACAAGATACCATAGCGTGCTCCATCCTCACATTTTAATGCATCAGTTTGTAGCATACTGTATCAGATTAAGCTACAGTAGATGAGATGTAAACGTAAGACAACTATAAACTTGATCAATAGTTTTAGTATTCCAACATTAATACAGAAACACATTCTTCACATTATTGTTCGAGGGAGAAAGGTTTTTGATGATACCATTTGTGCTGGTGTTACCGCAATCCTTTCTCCCTCAGTTATACCATGCAAACTATCAAGCAACACATAACATAATAGTTTCTTACCTTTTATTTTGCTATAGGACTATAGCCGATTACCTTCAGATATTTTAGTTCATTTTGGACGCGGTGTATTCAAATACCGTGTTTTGGACACAGTGTATTCTAATACCGTGTTTTGGACACAGTGATTCAATCAATACCGTGTTCTCAAGATCTTGATATCAATGTTTACTGATATTATCATTTTGATCAGAATGACTGCTCAGTGAAGGGAAGGTACAACAAATATCGAAATATTATACAGAATTATGGCAAGGTATCAAAATTTCGCTAGGGTCTGACATCGTCAAGATCCGATTCGAAATATTATGATGCCCTGTCGCACACTGGAAACTCGAGACATGCCTGACTTATCTTAACCATGTATATAAAGTTATAGTAATGCAGTGCAGGAAGACAAACTGACACACATAGTTTGAAAATAAACAACACCTCGTTCAGTTGAACTAACAACATTTATATGATTTCCTCCCTGAAACCAGAGATGTGCGTGTCATAGCTCACATTACGCCTTACGTGACTCGAAACAGCAATTTGTACAGCAACAGATCTTTAAAGAATGGAAAAATTTGCCCGAAATTTCACGAATCATCCCAAACTTCCTCTATAACAATTACAGTGAGCTGAAAGGGTCATCTATGCCACGCATCTAACTTGCACACAAATAACATGCCTTTTACCTTCTATCAAGTTATAAATGGAGGGGGAAGATGCTCTTAGTAACAGCTCGTAAGCCATCTGATATCGTTTGCAAAGCAAGGCGAGATATTCGTCACATACTATACCCAACAATAAAACTCACTTACAGTCATAATCATAGAATCATACTCGATGATGTACCAGTCACTTGCGAAAACACACTTTTTTTTTTGCCTGATTGGAAGACTCCTCAAGCGCAGGTTAACTTTGAAGAGATGACATGAAATCATGTAAAAACAAACAAAAAACAAACCAACGGGGTGGAGCAGATATCACTGGCTATCAGACGCTACTATTCACAATGATTACGTAAACTTTATATCGATGAACCTCATTTTAAAATTGTGTTAGGGGCAGGTACGACTCCAAGATAGTGACTATCTAAAGATTTTTAACAATTTCTGTTACATCATAGGCGAGAAAGTGTAGAATATTCCGTAAAAGACGTAACACCATAGTTTGCTTCAATTGAAATAATAAGTATTATATTTACCAAGATGCCGATGAAATCATAATTTCAGTTGCATTCCTCAATATACTTCCTGAGAGCTGATAATACAGCCCAAGCACATTTTATATATACTAAATGTGCAGAGCAAAGTGAAATATCTATAGCATTTTTATAAATTACATGTGTCCTTATATACAAACTACCAATCGGGATTTTGTTATAGATACAAAATATCTCAAAGGTGCCGATCGTGGAATAGACTGCCTTTATTCATCAGACTATTAAAAAAAGTTTTGTTTTATTATTGTGGTTTGACATCCAGTTTGCCTACAAAATAATTGATATACCACTTATGATTTGACTTGTTATAACACTATAACTGCATGATAAATACCTACAATAACTTCGCAGATTACTTGAAGTGTATTCACTCGGCATTCTTAAGTTGATGTCAGACTGCGATAATTGATTACAGATCTCACATAGCATTCTCTAGAGACTACATAAATGCAGTATGTATTGATTCATTACTTTAGAAGTTTTGCTACTTGTTCATATACATATATCTTTATGCGTATATTTATATGTACATAATAAAAGTCAATATATAAATATAATAGAACATGTATTTTCATGGACAGAATCACGACATTATTATTGACAATGCAAAGTATACAGTTTGATAACAATATTGATTTGCAAATCAATAAGAAGATTCCACTGGCGTAGTCCTATTGTCAACTGCCATTTACAAATCATAATTTTGCACAATCTAGTCAATCAGGTTTGCATGCTCATATCGTCAATCGAAAAATTAATCATCTACATGTAGTAAAATGTGAGAACACATTCCGAAGTAAAATCCTATCCAGACGATAGGGACGCAGCAAACGTCGAAGTATAGATTTACAGGTATGTGATTAACTTATAAAGGCACTTCATCTATCCAAATAGTTACCATAAAATCTAGCCAAGACAACAATCTGCGCACCAATAATATTTATAAGCTTGTGATACGATACTACTTTCTTTTATAAGTTCCAGAGCCTGATGCTGTCTGAATAATGACTAAGTTTGAACATTTTCCTGCTTTGTTTTTGTTTTGTTTTGGGGTGGTTTTTTTTTTTTTTTTTTTAGTATTAGTGGGAGTAGGAACATTGTGGTGTGTTGGAGGAAACGCTGAATTCTATTTAAAGCCTAGGATCCTATTTTCGATTCATGCGCGAGATGTACATTTGTGGACAAGCAGCGTTTGTCGACGATGTTGCTCTTTGTCCCAGGATAAAAATGGGCAGAAGGGTAAGTTGGGTTGTAGATGGTGACAGGATCCTCTGAAAGAGCAGTGTTAAGTGAGGGTACTCTGGATAAAACCTCTCTTATAATCATTTCTTTGTTTTCTTTATAGGTAAAAGAAACCAGCTGTATTTTCATCACGATTAGTTCTTTTCCTACTATACATAACTATGACTATACATAACTATGAAACTCGGTCTTAACATTAGTTCTTATTACTTAAACCATCATCACTAACAACTGTTCTACACTCTAAAAACACAAATGTTGAATTAGCATTTAAAAGGGCCGAGGAGTGACAACATTTTCAAAGTGTTGGTTTTCCTGCTAGATTCAACATTTAAAATGTTATCTTAAAAGTTGGATGCAACACTTTAAAAATACTGTCACTCCTCGACCCTTTTAAATGTTGATTCAACATTTGCGTTTTTAGAGTGTAATATCGTGCAGTCATTATGGAACCATAAAACATAATTATCTTGCAGAGAAGCAAAGAAAATGCTCGAGTGTGATTCCTTACATTGATCGAAGCCTTATACATACGCCACAAGCGATGAATTATGAAATCGGGGGTATTTATGTTCTTTGACGTTGACTGAGAGAACTTCTGACATTCATGAGATTTCTGACTCTTGAATTGGTCTTTACTTAAAGTAAAAACAAAAAGAAAGCCTCAAGCATCTATGACCAATGACTATAATTAGCATCCGAAATCCATGTGATCTCTCCCATAGGTGGCGCTCTTCGGGCACCAGCAAGCAAAAATGAACACTGTATGCGCTCTGTACAGTTTTCAACATGTTCATGTAAACATATAAGTACATACGAATGTTCACAATGTCAATATGCTTGGTGTGTTAGGGTCTTTCTGCGTTTCGAATCAACGTGCTATTTGTTTGCTGTACGTAACGAAATCAATGATTATCATACTTGGTAAAACATTATCAGTGCATACTGGGGCTGGGAAGCTCGTTATTATTTCGTATGGCATCTAGTCATGAGAATCATGGACAGGCAACTATCTACCTTTTCTCTGCATAATGACACGTAACACCCTTCGTCTAGGGAGGCTGCCCTGGTTAATACGATCATACAGAAAAATGACAAACATCTCTTTAAAATGCTTTCCATACAAATACATTATCATATAATGACCTATAACCACATTTGGCGTATGAAGTGACCCGTGATTGTATTACCTACGCCACTTTTTTACTCATGCAGTTTGTCACCAACATTATAGCATAATAATTATTTTTGTCGCAGCTTTTGAACTACTACGCCTTTAAAGCTACCACTTTCTTATCACTGATATACTTGAATGAATAAATCTATATTATACATTTGTAATAGCATGATAATGTCTAAATACCGGTTCTTAAAACACAACCTGTTTCCCATGTTGTTGTTTTTTTCTGTGGAAGCTGTATTATCGTGGCTCGTTGTCTTACGTTAATTTTTCTATGGCCGATGTCAGCACCACCATTTGGTCGTTGAGGTCGCGGATGGCGTCTCGTAGCTTGTCGACTTTGTCTATGACCTGGACGCTTTGGGTGTAAGGGTCGTATCGGACGTTGTACGGTCGCGCCATCTTCATCGCGTACAACCTGAAGGACCCGATAAAGGGTTTGGAATAAGGTTGGGTGGTCGAAATTTAGAGGTTAATATTTTTCTTAACATGAACAGATCTCTTTTTTTTTCATCCTTAAACAAAGTTGTTCTTATTCTGGTAATCTTCATCTCTTAAGAAAATCGTCACGGAAAAGATTGCACACGCAAATAAGCAAACATTAGAAGCAAAGAGAGTGATGTAGACAGACACAAAAGTGAATAATATGATACCTCAGTTTAGATTTGGCGTCATCAAACGAATCAGACACGAAGTAGATCGGTTGGTAGGTTTTGTCCTGGTACTCCTGTACAGCCGTCTTGTTGGGATCAAAGGGTCGATGCTCCGGTTTGTCGGAGAGGGCGTACTACCGTGAAGCAAGAAACATAATGATAACGTGTTGGACGATCATGGTTAAATTCCAGGTAGGAAAGCTGATATACATGCCTGGCAGTGTAGTTGATGGAAAGTGTAACAATTTTCATATTCAGTGCTATTTCTTTGCTTATAGCTTCTAAAAAGATTTATATACCTTACTTAGTGGTATGAGGCAAACTTGTTTCATGACTATTAACTGTTTGATTTTTAAAAGGTAGTCGAACATATAGGCCCTATAATCAAATCAACGTCGATACTTAATCAGCAAACTGAGCATAATCCATTAAGTTTACTCTTTTTAACAACCAGTTTTGTTTATCACCAAACCTGACACCTTCCATACCATACCTGCAGCTCTCCAAATGCAGACAGTAGCCCGGCGCCGTACGCGCGAATTTCTCCATCTTGCTTGCATAGGCCAAACTCAACGGTGAACCAATAGAGCTGTGATTCATAACAAACATGAAAAAAAAAAATGTTTTGCAAATATCAATCCTTGAAATGATACGGATTCTAAACACATTTAGTTTTAAAAGGTATCAAAAACTTTACAAGAAAAAAAAAAACCCGAGGAATTCGCCAACAGTGCGGAGAGCGAAAGTATACTTCACACTCTAAAGGGAAGTAAAGGTATTACAGCCCAACTCATCAACAATCCTACAGCGGAATCTCGACAACAAAAAATGCCCTAGAAAAATCACCAAGTCTTGAAATTATTAGTGTGCCTTATTGTTTAGCAACATGAAAAAAAAAATGTTAGTGAAAATCAAAATTTATTCTAGTCAGTTTCCATTTGTTTGCTTTTATGAAAAAAAAAAATGTCGCAATTCATTGTTACAGTGAGAATAACCTGTTCCCACTTTCCCGAATTTCACATAATAATATTATGTTGTCCACGCTGCGATTTTCTCGGCGGCTTCAAAACGACCGCATAAGCGAGACGTTTAGCCCGTTGTCTCATGTTTTCCAATCAGAGGCGGGGTGGGGGCCCCTCAAAAAAGTAGATGGAACTTATATTTACCGTGGCCAGTCTGGTTATATCCTCGTCTGACACTCCTAAAGAGGCTAGACCTATTTCCTGCGGGAAAAAAAATATCAAGGATAGATTTTGCACATAATTTTACTCCTCGAAGCATTTGCTTACACGATAATCGAATAAAAGACTAATTTATCGTTACTACTACTTTACTATCCCTATAATAGTGCTAGAACCATTTCACTTCATTTCATTTCATTTCATTTATGTTCTGTTTCGAACTGAAAAGTTCACACACTTATAAATACAACGTGTTTGGCTGAATACAAAGTGTTTCAAATTACATCGACACGTAAATTGTTATAGTCATGTTTTGGTAACAAACTTTGAACAAAGTCATATAGAATTAATTAATGTTATATCAAATGCTGGGTAAATAAGCAGGCTGCTGGAGATGGAAGTGCAAGCTAAAAGGCTTAGGTTGCATATTGTTATTAAACATACCACCTTAAAATCTTTCCACACTATCAGAGAATGTCAACTTCAAGAAATTCAAGAAGATCAATACAGGATGTCATTACACATCTCTCTTTTATGGAATCATAATGTAAATGCAAACATTAGGAACTAGAGGTTTACAGATCAGAACAAAATATATGATATATTTACTATCATTTTAGTAGTCAATAGGAACTTCATTGTGGCGCACTCGTGCACGGCGCAAGACATAGCGTAGTTGAGTGCCTATCATAGATTGGAAATGAGTGAGCTTTACCTGAGAGAACTGTGCGAAGGTTGGATCTGCCAACATAGGAACGTGTCCGAGAAGTTCGTGACAGCAATCTCTGTGAAGCAAGAGTAACATCTATGATAGTGTTGCCTTCTAATGTTGTTATTGTACAATCGTAGAGGGCGCTTGCCTCATTGATTCACGACATTCTTTACGCCGCGAAGACTTGAAGATTGCCTGTATGACCATTTATAAACTTACAAATGCATACAATGAAGAACATATAAAGGTTATCCAAGTTCTTGGGACTATACCTGACCAGCATTTATTTGTGGCGTATCATTATGGAATGGACAGACAAAAACAGGGGTAGAGTCTATGCCTCTGAGATGTGGTATTGTTGTCACATTGTTATACTAAATACACTGCATCCTCCTTTTCCTGAGTGCACTTGGACTGATAATAACTTCACCTAGTGTAAGCGGTACAAACTGCTCCAATCGCGTCGGATTATTGTGATTTTACTATGTAAGCACTATGGAGATGTTAAAAGTTATGCTTATACATCGCATACACCATCACATCAGATAGATAATGAATTATCTACAAAGGATCAGGTTGGATTTTTTTTTGCTTGTCACATTGTGAGGCTCATTTTACAGTGAAAATACTTTAGTCCTATAGATATTCGTACAGTAGAAGACACTGTGATTCATCATGAGACGACAGTGTTCATAATCTAAATTGCACAGCTGTTCAAATAATTACATGGAGAATTTTGTAGCTTTATAGGAATTTAAGAATTGAAGAGTTGTGTTTCTGACGCGTATAGCCTAGGATGATAAAAGTATAATTATCTCATTCTATGGTCACCCTCCTTACAAACACATGCGTTCCTTTTTCTTGAATTGTTTGTTTGTTTTAGCAAACTGTGCCTTTGACGTTTCTACAAAGCATCGTAGTCCTATACGGCATAGACATTGCATACTCACGGTTCAGGGGTGTGCATGGGGGCGGAAGAATGGCGGATGTACTGCGTGGCTTGGAAAACCCTGAATGCGAGACTGGCAAGAAAATCACGTGCCGAAAGAAGACCAGCCACCGGTCGCAGCTGAAAACCAGTCTTAGCTAGAGAAATCGAAAAAAAAAGGGAGGCATGACGATTCGTGTGTGTCTGTACCCCCTGCTTGAGATCGATTATAATTATTATTCTTTTATAAGTGATTTGATTTAACTGCATTTTACAAGAGCTCAATGGCTTAATGCGTTGTAACATTCACAGCGACATGTATGTATCTATGAAAAACGATTATGGTTTAACTTGAACTTTGTTCTAATCTCAATTTATGGATGTGCGTATTTCGTCATCGCAATGAAAGGAAAATGTTTGTTTGTTTGTTTGTTTGTTGTTGTTGTTTTTTTTTGTGTTTTTTTTTTTTTTGGTGGTGGTGGTGGTGGTGGTTCCCAACTACTGCGGACTCTGTGATATTTGAACTCGTCAATCTTTACATTTATGTAAATATACATTTACATTACGTTAACGTTTGTTGGTCTGCTTGTTTACTTTTAACCGGTAATTTACATCGTGATGCAATAAATCACAATCCTGAAAGCCACATTATCGTACTATTCTGGCTAAGATTGAAGGAGTATGGCGGGGAAATGACACTTACCTTTCAAAAAGTTTGACACGTCTTCAAGTTGCGGTACAAATGTCTCGCTGATATGAATAAGATAAAAATAAATCAGAGAAAAATAATGATATTAATCAATGTTTCCTAAGCAGCTCATGTAGGCTTTCAGTGATGGACACATAAAAATATGAAGGGGGAAGGCGATGAATTTACAAAGGTATCGAAGACGTCTGTAGCAGTCTTGTGGCAACAGTGTATGAGTACCAACATCATTTTCACTGCAGTAATATGCAGTAATTCGCTGATGCATCCTGAGATGCAATATGCCCAATCGACTCATTCGGGATGATGGGGAACGACCTCAAAACAATCAAATTAATGGTCCGATTATTGAAGATGAACAATCTTTACATTCCCTCTACACTGTATGCTTGACGTCCTTTTCACGCAATCGATTCGGTACAATAAAAGAAAATACAAAGAATGCGGTGATTGTTTTCATTTCAATTTGAAGGCAACTATAGATTTGAAATGACTACAGGTAAATTGACACTTCATTCTGATTCACGTCATTCTTATTCACATAATAATCGATACATAACGTACATGTATTACATTTCGGGGGCCTGAGAAGAAAAACTTGGGCGACCGATTTGTCTTTTTATGTTTTCGTATCTATCATTGTGTTTTCCCTCTCCCTTCTGCTTATTTATTACCATTTATATACATTATATAATATAATATAATATAATATAATATAATATAATATAATATAATATAATATAATATAATATGATGTGATGTGATGTGATGTGATGTGATGTGATGTGATGTGATGTGATGTGATGTGATGTGATGTGATGTGATGTGATGTGATGTGATGTGATGTGATGTGATGTGATGTGATGTGATGTGATATGATATGATATGATATGACATGATATGATATGATTTGATATGATATTATATTATATTATATACAGCGAGAATATATATCTAATCCCGCTCGTTATTTACCTGTCTTTCTCTCTATATATCTTATCTTCCACTCTGTCTCTATCCCCTGTATATTATTCTTTACTTACATTCTCTTCCTCTTTTTTTTCTCTCTTTCTCTCTCTCTCTTTCCGTCAATCAATCTCAAACAACGATCCCTTCTTGTCTTCACTCATTCAACATTCACAGTCGAGTTTCGACACCATTGACCAGGAGCGCGTGATTGAGGTAAGTGGTACTTTCGTTTTCTCTCTTTTTTCTCTGCTACGCAACCTCTTGCTCATATTCAACCCATTTACCGACCAACCGAAATGTCATCTGGAAGATAACAAAATTCGAAACTCATAAAAGGGCAAGCGACAGCGATTGGGCCCTAATACCCGCACGACGCGAAAGACGAGCCAAAAATCAATTGCACCCAACAAACTGGCGGCGTGTGCGTTACCGCCACTGGAGGACAGACGGACCAGACAATCATCCATCTACGAGATTTCAATTCGCCAAGGACTTCTTAATCGTAATGGGCACAGTTGTAAACTGACTTCGACAACTCGACCCCCTTAAACTCACCTGCAAATGGACACATTAATGCAGATTGTATCAGGCTTGAATTTTAATGGTTGTGATTATCTACGCGAATGATTGGAAGCTCTCTTGTTGTTAGGCGATGACCTTCGCCAAAATAACGCCTGCATGCCAAGTAATCGATTTCGCTTCACAAACGTTCTTAGTGTGTGATTCTTTCTTTAACAAATTAAACATCTTAGAGAGTCGATGTAACGATTTTAGAAAGGTTAATTGAAAAGGCTGAAGTTGGCAGGTGGAAAGTTACTTCTTACCACATAGATATTTGAAATATACCCGGCACGATGTTTGACTGCACAACCAAGCATCCCTGAAAGACAATGATTTTCAGCTCTGATCTAGTTATTTTTCACGTCCTCTTAAAGTTCTCAAGACATCATATCTTTTTAAGAGTCCTTGTGGAAATGATGCAACTAACATTGATCATGAATGATTATCCTGTCAAAACACGCAAGGATATCTTAAATGAAAATGACAACATGACAAATGACATGACAAATGACAACCTGTATTTCTAGAAATATAGGTGTTCTTTCAAAGATGAAAAGTTATCTTCCTGAACATACTCTTTTTATGCTTTACAATCCTTAATCCTACCATATATCATGTATTGTAATCTAGTGTGGGCTAAACTAAACTCAACTCTATTTATTTATTACAAAAGAAAGCCATTCGCATCTGTACTGGATCACAATACTTAGCCCACATCAGTTCACTTTTTTATCAGTTAAAAACACTGAATATATTTGATATAAATACCTTTCATTCTTTGTTTTATGTTTAAGTATTTGAACAACTTACTTCCAAACATTTTTCACGATTTCTTTAAACTGAATTATACCGTTCATTCATATCCCACTCGTAATTCGCAAAATTTTCATTTAGTAAATTCCAATTTATTAATTGCACAAAAGTCTATAAGGTATAATGGACCAAATCTTTGGAACACACTCCCAGATTATGTTAAATCATGTAAAACTTTATATTCTTTCAAGGCTAGATTGAAAACTACATTACTGTCAGATTACAATCTATGAATATAGCATTTGAATATATATTTTGTTTTGTTTGATCACATTTCTTTTCCTGTAAATTGGATTTAAAACTACAATAAGTATACGCAATGTTTCTGTGTCTATCATTTCATTTCATTCCCATTATCTTCAGCATCACCACCATCACTTTCATCTTCATTATCACATTTTCCTCATCATTACCCTGTCATCATCATCATACATCATCATCATCATTATATTTCACTTTACTCTTATTCGTATCTATGCACTAGGAATATAAAAACATAATGTATTTACAGTGTCATATTTTGTAGTATTTCTCCATTCCGCAAACAATATAATTTTTGTGTATTATGTAGATAGGTCCCTGGGCTGTCACGTGTTCAAGCTTTTGCTTATAGTGGCAGTCCTTCTTCCGCATAATTTCTCAGATAATTATTTGGAAATTTGGTAATACGAGTTATATTTTTTTAATGAAATTAATTTACACATCGATTTTCCTTCTTTGAATCATGTACATTGTAATCTGCTTACTGATATTCCATGTGATATTACTGAAAAGAATCCTGATTTATGTATGAAATTGTGCTGGAAGAAAAATAAATCAAACAAACAAACAAATCAAACAAACAAACATTATTCTGTGCATCATAGTAGACAGGTGGTATAGATAGACAACATAGAAGCAGTATTGATAGTAAAGACAGCAGTAGCATAGGTAGTAAAGGTAGCAGTATAGATAGTAACTCTTAATCAGTTCCTGGTGAGTTAACTTTCCAGAACTATCTCAAGTTACGATGTTTTACCTGTAAAGCCCTTCCTTCTCCAGAACGTTGAACGCGTCTATATGAACCTTGCAAGCGTGTGTTGGGAACATTGCTTTCAGCTGCCGGTAAATCAGTCCCCTGCGAAGAACAGTGAAAAAAAGAAAGAATAAAGACGTCAAGCAATATGACAAACTTTTCTAAGAATCATGGTAAGGCCATGATCATGATGAAGAAAGGAAACACCTGTACAGTGTATCTTGATTTTCATATCGTGCTGATACTTTCCATTTCATGACAAGGGGGTCACGATAATCGTACTCATCTCTTGTGTGTTGTTCTCTTGAGATTTGGCCATTACTTTGATTGGTAAAGGTTTACATCAGCGAGATTGCATTTATTTCGCCTACATTTATCTAAAACACGAAATTTTTGATGATTGATTACAGAAAGAAAAAAAGACTAATGGCTTCGTATACATATGGATAACATATGGATGATTTGACATCCTTATTTCTCCGCTTTATCAAAATTGGCGCTACTGAATGATACATGCATGATTTACAACGCTTATACCTTGTCGAATGTCAATGTATGACTGGTAATGTCAAAAGCTGGGTTTGCTATACGAACGAAAAAAAAATAACGACTTTCCTGGTCATTGAGAATCCAACCTGCCAACAGCGTGCTGCAGGCAAGCAGGGGAAATAGTCAAACAATAAGATATATCACAGAAAAAAGACATGAACTTGTTATCTAAATAAAAAGTCACAATTTGTGTCGACACTAAAAGAACCTGTCAAGCCTGTACTAATACCTGATCAAGCTTTATGATGACGAAATCAGAGAAAATCTGACGAAATGTACCATCGTAAACATTTATCAAGCCCCTTTTTTCAGGATCAAGTACTTTAATTGTGACAAATCTTCACGTGAGGATGTGGGAGTCTTCATTGTATGGAATTGACATGGACATGACGATATTCATGACTTAAAATATTAACTTTGAAAGAAAAGAAAACGCTCATACACACAAACACTGCTTGGGCTGGGTGTACCCTTCATACAACTTGTTTAATGTAAGAAGATGTCGGACACGTTTATTAATCCTTTCATGATGGAACAAGAACATTCGATTTCGAGGGGGGAAAAAATCCTCTGCAATATTGACAGTTATCTGAAATATTTACGCATTTGCTCGATGGTAGAAGATACACTCATCCTTTCTCATGTCGATCGTTCTACTTCAATATCTCTCCCTCTTATGTTGTGTCCTGGCAGAAACGGGTATCAATCTGTCAAAATCGACGCTCGCATGCCATGAACTACTGACGTTAATTATAAAGTAACGATTATCGCTACATTACACCTCCTCTCTCCGCGATGTAATTCTGCCCATCCATCACCCACTACCTGTCCACTTATTTCGTTCTTTTCTTCCTCCTTCTTCGTTTCCTCCTCTTCTTCTTCTTACTTCTTTCTGTCTAAACCCAATATTGTCTGTCCATTTACTCTTCGAGTGACGTCACACAAATGGCGCACTGCGCGGAACAGTCTTCAATTCTACGAGTAACAAATACAAAGTCAACACACAGTGCTTTGACATGTTGATGGAGACGTCAACGAGCGCGATGCCATGTCATGTAATTGCTATACTCGCCGCGGCCATGACCAGGCTGCAGGGAACATACAGAAGGGTCTTGAGACTATTGAATCTTTCTTCCAATTTCTAGCTTATCGGCAATGAGGTGACCCACAGCACTTGAGTGATCCAACGTGTATATCACAAGTCAGACTGGTAACTATGATTCAATCAGAAAGAGAGTTTCAAACTTGTGATAACTTAACAAAGTTTAATCTAGAATCACAGATCATAGGTATACGAAAGAAAACCAGTGCAAAGTTGGAGAATGGTATAATATCAACTTTTCTTTTCGTCCCATGGATGATCATGAAATAATGTATTTATTGCATGTATATGTAAGTATTTCTCTTCCCAAACTTGTCTAAGGTTTATCTAATTCATATTCAAAATATTATTTCAGACAAGTATAAATCATGAAGATTGCATATTTCAAAGAGGTCTGCAGGCTTAAAGCTCTTTGTTTTGAATACTTTTATAGTTATGTCAGCTAAAGTGCATTCCTCTCTCTCTAGACAACTCAGTTTTGACTCAATCTCGAAAATACGCAGGTAAGAAAGATATAACTTTACTTCACGTCGAGTCTCAGAACTGTGTATCGATATCAGTCGTCCATTCGTACGCCGAGATCTACTACCGCGCTCAAAAATAACTCCGGTTTTATTGCTCGTATGTGTACCGGCGTGTTTTCTTCATATCAGTGTATTTCCCCGGGGCCAGCAGCTGGCGCTGTAATTATATCGCCTGATCGATAATCTTCGATTACGCCGATCGAATACCTGTGGCGCGCGGCGCATCGTCAAACACGGTTTTTTGTCATATATCGCGGGAAAGCGTGCGCGTTTCTGGATCCTCCAACTACTAGTACTTGACGTGCACGAACACAGTGTACACGCACGTCTTACAACCACTAAGACAGTACAACTGGTTATGCTTGACGTGACCAAAATAGCAACACTTTAGCTTGAAATATCTGAAAGCTGCTCAACCCACATCTGCACAATTCTTTTCGTCTTTTTTTCCCCTTTTTTCCTTTCCCTTCTCTTTTTCTAGTTAATAGTAGGGTAGAGATGTCAACAGTGATATTAACTGCCACCAGGTGAATGAAAGTAAGACAAACTTTTCATTATTCCTTTTATTCCAACTTGAAGGAGGTGACAAATATAGCAATTTTGCTCGTTTTCAGAGTAAAATCGAGACCTAGAATAGTGGTTAAAAGCTTCAGCGAAACGACCGGCCGACCAAACAATACATGCTCTTCAGCTCCTTGCCCTACTAGGATAGAAGTTTACTACAGTCGTGACAGTATACAGGAAATATCGATAACCTTTCAACTTCTCTCTGGTGATGATGTAGGACGCTCTCTCAGTGTTTGCTCTGTTTAATGTTCCGTGAGCATTGAATGTCAGAGGAACAGAAGCCTACATATTTATCTGCGACTGTGAATGATGGACAATTAGGAAATGAAAGAAAAAAACAAACACATTCACAAAATGTAAAAAGCACAGTTCGAGGGAAGCGTCGGTGCGAAAGACTCAAGACATCACGCAATATCTCTGCATCTGGGAGTGAGCATGTGTCTTGTGTTTCCGATGTCTTTCTTTGACAAGTAATGTGTTTATAAGTTTAAATGTGAATATTGCGTGAAATAGTGCGCAGAGATGCCATTGTATAAAAGAAATTTTATGGACACACAATAAAAGCTCTTTGTATACTAATCTCTTTGTGCGTACTCATTCGTGTGTGCGTACATAACTGGGCGTGTTTTTTTTTTATTAGTAGAATGTAGTTGTTTCATCAAAAAGCTGTCCACAAAGACCCTCTTTCCCTGTTCTACTATATCATCCACCTTCCTTTACAGACTTATAGTTCCGATGCGGTCTTCACAGTCTCAAATTTTTGTCTTTGGTGTGAGGAAGAGACGAAAATAAGAATCCCTGTCTCCAGAGGCGCTTTGTAGGGACTGGTGTAAAAGAAAACTGGAGATACTGCCCTCATGTGGCTTTGGTAGGAGGGATGGCAAAAGAAAAAGAATGTATTCATACTGCCCTCTATATATGGACGCCTACCTCATTCAGCAAACTTAGTGTCCGTTGAGACAACCAGCGTTATTTTGCTCTCTATTAACATATTTGCACTTGGTGTAAGTAGGTCTAGTAATGGAAGTTTTAAACGGCTTAGGATTATCTTTTTTTTTAATCATGGATGACTCCGTATGACAGTATAAACACAAAACTTTGGGTCTATATACCTGAAATTTGCATCTCACCAATCCGGCCAACAGATGTAAACTCATACATCTTTTCTCATTCCCAATTGAAAATTATTTGAATAGTGCTTAATTTGTTGAACAATAATATCCACTCTTGAGAGATGTGTCGCGATGTAGAAATGACCTCATTTGTTACTTTGAATCTTCGATATAAAATCCCTTTGGAAGCGACCGGGCACTCAATCGTACTCCTTTTGGACTATCATAATAGGCAAATGGAATCTATGGGGAAAATAGGCTGATAAGTATTAATCACTGGCAAGTATTTGGGGTAACACAGGCGACATCAGCGGTGAGAAAGTTTTCCCCTTGGAAATTTGGGAGATTGGAACGTACTGAGTGATAAACCTAGATTTAAGGAGTGACAGGTACAAAGAAAAAAAAATGTATATATTTCGCGACAGATACACATGAACATTCCCTACACGCACACACGTCCGTATACACGCAACCACTTTATAACAAAGCGTACATTCGCGCAGAAACACAGAATTACGGACACACACTCACACACACACACACACACACACACACGATTACAAACCTTCTCAAACATAATGCAAGTAGCACCATCGCACGCATCCACGCACGCTCGCACTCACCGACATTCCCCATCCCTATCCCTCATTCTCTAAACAGTTCCATACTTATGTTCTTTTAGACAGATTAAACAATTAAGCATTTGTATTGAAGTCTTATTTAGTTGACCCAAGTTTAACTTCGAGATGAAGTTCCATGAATCGTATGTTACGGCGGCACCGAATATCGGGTAAGAAAAAAAAAATATCAGCATGCGATATTGACATAGCCACGGATATGGGCCAAGTAATGCGCGGCGGTCAAATCGGTCAAGAGACCGATGAATGTGCAATGCAAGAGAGTTAAAGAGCTGTAGCGAGTCTAGAGGTCCTTCAGACACACGTGATAACATATGCATGTGATCCATGGTTTAACGACCATTTACAACTGATGAATTGGCTTCAGAGAATTAGACTATCCACACGTCATGCTCTCATTACAACTCGGACAGTGGGGTCATAATTATTCTTTGTATTGCGAAGGGAATGATGGTTCCTTCACTGAACAAATGGAAGTTCAATATCATTTATGCAATACAGAGGCTCTTGGCTTTTGTAGTACATAAAAATACACCGATGTATATCATCATGAGGAGAAACACAATAGAAATGGCTGAGTTATTATCATGACAGATCAAGAGGAGATCGAATACTTGCCATGTTCGAAGCTCTTCTTCCGTGTAGTCGACCCGTGGTATTGGTTCTCCGCTGAGGATAACGAGTAATAAACGAAGGAGAAGGTCATAGTAACTGGCGTGATTGGAACATGTAACGTCAGGGCTACGTCATAGCTGTAAGCGTTGGTGTGGCAAAAACAAAAGTTACGTGTCCTCGGATAACGACCACGTGAAGGAATTTCTATTATACAGTCAAGCCATCGAATTGATTTTCTGCTAAATACCAACTCTTCGATACATACCAGCTTTTATTAAGTCCCTGAGACATGACAACACGAATTCAAGGCAATTTCACCTTGTGTAGGCAAAATGCTAGTCAACGCTACAAATAGCGTTAGACTGACATCATAATAATTACGAGTAGACTACATGTAAGCAGGAGCAAAAGTCACAGTGAAGTAGGACCTAAGTGAATAGACCAGCATGCAGGATTACATCTGATGAGATGCAAAATGGAAGAGTTAGATTCTTTCACTTTACTCGTTTTTGAATTATATTACTCATATTTTAAACTCTGAGACATAACACAAAAAGACACCTCTTAAAGAGGCCGGATTAAAACAATGTTATATGGTCATTGAGGGCGAGAGGAGAATGATATCTTTTACTTACTGTTTGTATTTAAAAGCAATATCCGCAATCCTTTGTCGGCGTTCTCGGTAAGCCTTGTCCGAAAAGCCCTGGAAAACGGTAAGAACAAGACCATTTAACTTTTCCTCATTAAAGATAACTTCAACGTTAACAACAGCAACCGTCTTTTGCATGATGTTCCCGTTATTATGTTTGTTTGTTTCGACAAAGTCTTTATCATAACGTAAGCTAAAGTCAAGTATACTTTGAGGGGAGAGTTAAAGGAATTGTAGGAGATAAACAGCACCTCGGCCCACCGGCAGGCGGGATGCTGGAACACAGTTGACTACAGCATTGCAATGATTCTTAATCGCAAATGATCACTCTGTGCAATACCATTGCATATAAATCATAATCGCAAAATGATGAAGTATGGATCATATGTTACAGATTTGTTGAGAGCGTATACGTGACCAGGCACTTATATTGCCTAACACGTAATTTTGCTTATGATCGATCATCAGCACTTCCATGTCGCGATACTTTGTAGTCTGATACGTCAACGGGCGATATTTCATCGTTTCGTGTACTCACAAAAATGGCTTAGACGCTCGAAATTTGATTAAACGACAGAAATTTGCTTCATCATTTTATAAAGTAAGTGATAAACATCATTTTATTTTTCAGGCATTAGAATAGAAATTATTACTCACACCCAGTACCTTCGAAATAACAAAAACGCCCTCGGCTATCAACTCGTGCGTATTAGACTGTTCCAAATGTCCTTTGTGTGGCCAAGGTAATTCTTTACTAATGCTCTCACTAATGTACATCACTTGCATAATATCTTTTTTTTCTTTTTTTTTATGTCAGTGACGTCTGTTGTTCTATAATACGAGGCTAGTAGATTAATGGACTTACTGGATGCTCGTTGTCGAGATCAGGTTCGTAGTTAGAGAGGAGATGAGTACATCTATCGAGCTCGTTGATCCTCTTGGGAAACCATGGACCTGGGGGTGGGGGGGGGGGGATAAGAATGAAACTTTTGCTCGCAGTATAGGTCACAACAGGATTGTGTTCTTTGTCTCGTAACAAACCCGCTAAATGTGAGGTTGAGAGTACATTGCAGGAGTATAGATGAATTTAATGTACAACTGTTAAAGCTCCACAATAGTGTGGCATAATGAGAGTATATGATGTGTACAAATTTCTACGATGGTACGTTGTGACTATCATGTTGATCATGATATGCATGTCATGTATACATTAATAGAAATATGGCATTTCAATATTCCGTATGTATTTCCCGTTCTGACTTTCTAACACACAAAATCCTTCTCCCCTTTGCAACATTTAACCCCGTTCATATAATCCATGCTGATTATAGAATTTACCGTGATGTTCCCTGTTCTCTCGTCCAGAACATATACTGAATAAATTACAAGAATTAAAACAATGATGCTGACTTGATGACAATGAGAACGACGACGACCACTACTAAACAAAATATTAATGTGAATAGAATTAGGCAAAGATGATGGGAAAGAGGATATGTTTTAGGCAGTGACGGCGGATCTCAGACACTCAAAGATGGCGACCTGGGGATGGAGCCAGGATCGGAGGATGAAATGTACCTGTGCATGGCCCTCCAATGTATAATGGATGTCCTGAAATCAAACCATGATTTAATCACTCTCTCCAGAACATTGTTTGATAGTTAAGAAACTTAGGAAATAGGAGTTGATGACCAACTAGCTCCATTCTGAACCCTGTTCAGTTTAACTTATAAGTCCTACGTATTTCATTGTTTGACCTCCACCCATTCTTCTGGAACATATAGATGATTTTGTCAAGTGAACTGAAATATATCATGAGAAATGACCTTACCATGGTCCATAATTCTGGACAGCTACCTACATCGTGTAAGTAGACACGACCACGAAGATGACCACAAGGTGAGAATGGCAGAATATTATTCAATACTACCATGAGAATAAATATTTCCATAAAAACATATATATTGAAGGCCAACATTATATCATGGAATAGACGAAAGAATGGGCAGAGCATGAAATGACTCGATGGACTCTTAGATGATTCTTGATGTTGATGACCTGTCAACAATGATCCCTGTGGAACGCGAAACAAAACAACAAACACAAAACTTGACAATGGAATCTAGAATATTAGAACGTGGAATGAAATAATTGTAAATGTATACCCTGAGAGATCCACACCATCTCACACCTTTTACCAGATGGCTACTACTAAAACACTAATCAATTCAGTGCTTATTTACGTCGATGTAGGGCAATTTGTCAATCAGTTGCAAGGAAAAAGTCTGTTGTATATTGGTTACAACTATGATGTATGTAATGCATGAAACATAGAGTTAAAGACATATGGACCGACCACCACCTTGGCGATTGCAACAGCACTCTGTTAATCTTAATAAGTCTTTCTTTAATTCCCCGTGCCCCTTAATCCCATGTTAGCAACACCTTCACCGTGTTAACCTGAGCCCATAATGACAATGTTGTCAAATGGTTTAACAGAGGGTATACTGATTATGAGATCAGTTTATTAACAGAGACACTTGCGTTCTGATTCCGGAGTGGGAGGGTCACTCGGTATTGTCTCCTCGTCAAAAAGCATGTCTGGTCAATACAGAGGACAGAAAAAATATTAGTACGATTAAAAGGTACATATCGGTTGTTTATCTATCATCAAACAAGTCAGTGTCTCGATGCAATATCTTGTCGCGGTTAAGAAAAAGTATGGTTATTAGCCGTGGTTGTATGTAGCCTTAAAGCTCATTTAGAATTCAGTGACTTCAGACATTTCAGCACATCAATTCTATGGAGTGTTTATGCGTTTTGACATGTACTGAACATTTTGCCATGTAGGACTTTGCTGTTTAGATATTTTACTTTGTATACTTCACATTTTCAATATAACTGCACACGAGCTTTTGCTTAATCGATTCCCTCGTAAATGCGAAGACATATTGTAAAATGAGCAATTTACTTTTTACGACTCTTCGTAAATCATCAAGACACTTAAACAACGGTAAACTTTCATTACTGTGGAGAGAACAATGTCTGCTACCGTTTTATGATACATTCATCAAATTCCATTCCAAGGCTACAATCATGCAGGAGGTGACAAATGACAGTAGAAATGCCAGATATATATTCACCACATATGCTTCATGCTTTTCGACCATAATTAAACTCCTGCTTCCAATACACTTGATACGTCTCCACAAAGTTGACCTATACGACACATCGTTTGCCCGTAAGCAATAAGTTAATATCTTATGAAGAAGAAACTTGCTTTCCGATTCCAGCTCATCATCAGAGTTATCATATATTCCTGGCCCATGGAGTAAGAGCGCTTCTGCCCAGTGCACACACAATACAAAAGAGATAATTAGTTGAGTGAAGAGAAATATACATGAAACATATAAAGCATATTAATATACTCCTGTCTGCTGCTGTTGAAGACTGTATTTGTAAAACATGCACAAAACAAAAGTAAAAAAAAAAGTCAAAACATACATAAAACATATAAGGCATGTTTCCTATATTTTTCCACCTGTTGCGTTTATCCAATTTACTCAAAACACGAGAGGAAGTTCATTAAGTAAAGCGGATTAAACATTAAACATAACCAAGCAGAGTCAAATTAAATCTATGTGTCTGTCAAACGTATACATAAATACGAAATATATATATATATATATATATATAGTTACAGGAAAAATGAGAGAAAACTGTCCTCTGTCCTCGAAGTGAGTTTAACTTTTTTTTTGATTCGCTGTAAGGGTCTTTGACGAGTAAAGTTTGATATTACCTCCATATAACGACAGGTATGTTTTTTTATTGAAGGTTTATTTGTTAATTCGTGAACCCTGTTGGTTTTATTTTACGAGTATTGAGATTGTCGGATTGAAGCTCGTTACATGTGTGTTTAAGCACAGCCGGTTACCAAAAAAAAAAAAAAATCAGTTTGTATTTCCATAAACATGTAAATTTTTCAATTTTCTCACGGCACAAAATAAAAAAACAACAACATTATTACCCCTTCAAAGTATATACAAGAACTGGACATGATTACTAATGTTTACGCAAAAAAAAAATGTTTGCAAAAAAAGAATATGATTTATTAAATGGTGCAAATCGTCATCCTTTCTTGGAACTGAACAGTAAAATTTATAAGACATCCTATTAACGGAACATCATCCCACTATGTTTGCGTAAAATGTCACCAGGCGACTGTATATCAGGACTGACGGAAGAGCCACAATCACTGATCATCATTATTGGTGTTGGACGTCTGGTCTCCGGGCTATACAGCGAGTTGAGTTCGCCGACCGAGTCGGCTAAAATCGACCAGCATTGCCCGAATCTCTATTCACGTCGAAACCCCGGCGAGCCTAATCAATTCAAGGTGCTCTGAATGAGAGGGCTTGATGGTCAGTCTTAAAGGGATAAATCAGAAGTGGTTCCCAAGTCGAGATCGTTATCAGACATCAACGATTACAGCCTGTATTCTTGACGAGACGTCAATAGCAGGTTTGGGCATTCATAACAGTTTTGTTTTTGGTTCTTTGGAATGTATGACGAGCTCTGTTTTTTTCTTGGAAGGTTCTTTCCGTATTCATAACGCTTCAGTGGTACTTTGATTTGTCTTGATTCCACATGGATTCATATTTGTATATCGTGGGTATGCATTTATATGCAGGATGAGTACATTTAGGTCCTACTGTACATATATATATATATATATATACATATATATATATATATATATATATATATATGTGTGTGTGTGTGTGTGCGTGTGTGTGTGTGTGTGTAGGTGCGTGTGTATGTATACTTATTTGCATTATCTTGATATTGTCTTTTCGATAGATTGCATAAAATGATTATCGTTATTTTAAAATAATTTTGTAGGACTGGATATGGAAAAGAATTGAAATGGAAAATGGAAATGAAATCTCGATTTGCAATAAACCATGACATAGGTGTGCAGTTGATTCATGCATCGTACTTTCTAAGTGTAGTTCCTAAAGGTTCGGGTTGAAGAGAAAGGCAAACGATCCTTCACTGTTGCTACATTACTGCAATAACCAATCGCTCAAGACAGTCTCAGTACTGGCAGGTTGATTGCACTAAATTACTGCAAAGCGACATTGTAGTCTAAATAAAACGTAAGATATAAATCACCTACTCGATTGGAATTTTCGATTGTAGCCTAACGTTTAATACCAGACTATCTTTCAAATGGTGTTTTTATTGTGTGTGTGTGTGTGTGTGTGTGTGTGTGTGTGTATTTTTGTTTGTTTGTTTGTTTGTTTGTTTGTTTGTTTGTTTGTTTGTTTTGTTTGTTAAGTCAGACTTCTTCACGCCGACACATTACGGGTCCACTTTACTGCATTGTTGAAATTTGTCCATTTAGATAATAGTTCTCTCTGCAACTCAGATTTAAATTCATTGCCGAATTTTAACGTATTTTGACCGCACACCAAATCTACTTAAACTTAATGTACAACCAACATGCCTCTGATATTATATTCAAACAATTGCTGCCTCAACTGAACTATCTATAATTGATCTTGTGTAGAAGATACAATCTTATCTTGATTTAATATAAACCCTTCAGCATGTTCAGAGTGCAATCACGTGCGCCTGAGCAATGCTGCAGTCAGTTTATTAGGAGCGTATAAAACCTTAATTTCCTGCTACTAGAATATTGTAAATACACTGTAGTATACGTCATCATTGTGTATTTTGCTTTTCAAGCTTTGACTGAAATCAAGTGCATCCCATCCCTCTCCTTGGCTTGGCATGCGTTATTGACAATATGATGAAGATCCATGAGTAGGGAGGTATGATACTCATATCTAGTTTTGACAGTTAAATCTTTGGTTTTTCAACTTTGTTATTTCCTGATGGTGTATGCATGTGTGTGTTTGTGATTGTGTATATGGGTGTTCGAAGTTTCAAATAGAAATTGTATTATCTTACTGTATTATTTTGAAAATGATGGAAAAAATCATTTCGTTTGTTGGGCTTCTTTTTGCTTGTGTGTGTGTGTGTGTGTGTGTGTGTTCGCGTGGGAGTGAAGAGGAGGTGGCGAGCTGATAAAGAATTACTTGATGTTATTCCAGCCTAACAAAAACAAACAAACAAACAAACAAACAAACAAACAAACAAACAAGCAAACAAACATTCAGTCATTTATGCACTTTACGAAAGTTTAGCCACAGTGACATCAATCAGACCGTGTATTTTTTTTTCTTGTAGTTGTATTATGCGTTACACAATCGCGACAATTAATGCCCTTATCGTATTCTGTATTGGTCTTGAACAGTGGATTACATCAGTCTGTTATTTTCTTCAATAACAATGAGACGAAGGGAGAAAATGTTGCAACTTGCAAACATGACGAAACCCTGTGCACCCACCCTTACCTCTTTTAGTGACCTCCTCCTTCTCGAGTCGGACATTGTCCACCACTTTCTGGAGAGCGGTCAGCACGGTCTTGGAAGAGCTGCCTTTGGTCTCGCACTGCACGAGAAACTCGATTTGACCGTCCACTCTGGGCGAAGGGCGGGATTCCACGTGGGTGAGCGTCACTTTCTTTTTCTGAAATGTAAAGTAGAAATATTCCACACGCTTGAATGGATGAGTGAAGACAACGGACAACATGAGAAATAGTGAGGTGATGAATTTTGAAGAGGATGTAGCGGGAATTTCTCGGAAGGTCACCCAAATAATCGTTCACTGATTGCCAGCAGATTCGAGAAGATGCTGGAGGTTTTGTAGGAAGAAATTAGCTATAACAGTTATGAATGTACTTATACATATAAAGTTAACCTCACCTGAGTCAAATCCACGGGACCGGAGAAAAACCTTCGACTTTCGTCGAAAACCTTGATTTCGACTTAGTTAATAGAATCAACACATGATAATTCTATCCACGTATATTTCATCGACTAAGCCATTATTTCGACTTGTGCGAAGTGTGTGTTTGCACGCGAGTGGTGGCGTTTGTATGTATATGTCCATATTCTAAGTTTTTACAAAGAGATAAATTCAGGACATGACTAACTTTCAGGTACTAGTATGCATATTCTTCAGAATCAGCGAGGATCGTTAGTAGACTAAGAAAGGTCCGGCCAGACTTCTTTGAATGTAGCATCACATGAGGGGTGAGAGCATGCGGGGATTTCTTGTGCAAATTTCAAATTATCACCTCCGTTTGATACTTCTAATTGGTTCGGCGAGAGGTTTGATAATGAAAACTTCTATGTTTTGCAATTACGATTTCTACCTAAAGACGGGAGTCTAAGTGTCAGCATTTCTCCCTTCTCTATAGACAACTTTTCACGAAGTGGCGCGGAGACACACGGGGGCCGCAGGGAGCTCCTAGTTTACGTGATTGCTGCTCAAAATAACCGTCTCATTTCGATCTTCCTGCTTATTTCAATTTCCTCTCGCTCTCCATGCAAACAGTGGGAAGACAAATTGGACCAACGTGCCATAAATAATACCGAAATAATCTCCCCCGCGGCCTCGCACACGAGATCAAAGAAGACTTAGCTAAAGATGAACCCGAGGACGCAGCTTGCGCGCCACAAAACATACACCACCACCACCACTAACAAAAGAAGAAAACCCACACACACATACACACACAACTTTATGTATTACATAAGCAATTTTCTTCTCTGTAGTTTGCCAACAGGTGGATGACTGTTTTTCACCTCCCTTGCTCCTGTGCCCCTGGTTCATCGAAAAGAGGGAGGAAAAAAAATGTTTAAATGACTTCGTTTGGAGGAGCAACGTCTTTCTGGTTCTCAACTGGTGGCTCGCACTTTTAGGTTGGAATCATTGCTGTCTATGATGTACCATGAAAGCGAAGTCTAATGTGATGTGGGCGTGGTCCCAATCTCTTCTTTTTTTTTCAAACACTGTCTATATTTCTCACACTTCTCTCCCTCACTCTTCTTTTGTTTTCCTGTTTTTGTGTCCACCCCCCTTCTTCCTGCTTCTATTTGCCCTCCACTATTTGTATTGGTGTCTGTTCTTATTCTTTGTCGTGTGACAAATATGGCATAATATTATGATAATCCAAGAGTCATTCAAAGAACAATCTCTCAGCACACAACCAACCGACAGGACCAACATCGGAAAAATAACGAAAAATGTTTGTAAAGTTAGACGACGCCACCGACAAGGAATGTAGATTATGCAATTTAACGACAATAGTGAAAGAAAGGGAAATTACAAAAACCTATCAGATATGTTCTGCTATGAGCGTGCAAAGATCATTCTCTGCCGGCACTTTAAAGCAGGTTTGTGTTATTTTTGGCGTATTGTTCTTAACTTATTTTGCTTTTGAGGTAATAATAGCGACGCTCGCTCTCAAAACAAATATTACATTCATGAGTCGAATAGAATTTGTCTTGAAAATCGAAAGATGTCAAATGAAGCTTATGCGTATGTTACAATGTTACAATATGCAAAAAAGAGAGAATCGATTAAAATAGAAAAATTCTGAATCCCCCGCATTAGCTAATCACTTGTTAGCGTATTTTTTTTTTTCTTTTAGTATTCGTATGCATTTTCCTCCTTTTTTTAAAAGGAAAGTCAGTTTAGCGATGCAGGCTCCATTGAGATAGTGAAAACATGCTGAACATTCCGAACATTCCGAACATTCCGGTCTGCGCTTCCCGCGCGTTTGAGACCCACGCCATTCTAGGCATCCAATAGCGGTATGAATCATTAATATTGTGTAACAGCACATGTACCATTGTTACGTGTGCAGTGACGTAATCTCGCCTTCCCACGCAAGCTCCTGTTGTTTCCTACATCGTCATCATCACTGACCTCACAATAACGGGAGAACAAACACGTAGGCGTAGTTCCGGTCAAATATTGGCACTTGTCATTTCTAAAACCAACAAATTTTAATTGTTTTAAATTGTATGGCATACATTATAGGTCACTGCGGCGGAGCTTTAAAGAGACATCAGTCTTCTTGACGTCCATCGCACAATACTCTTAAAGTCTCTCTCTCTTTCTTTTCTACTGGAAATGTTTTCTTTCTTCCTCCAGCTTTCTTTGTTTCATGTGGACATCTTTTCCTCCTCAAACCAATCTTTTCCTCCTCCTCTGCTTTTTTCCTTTCCTGTTTATCTTCCTCCTCCTCTTTCTCGTCCTTCTATTTTTTTCTCTTTTATCTCTTTCCATCCATCTTCTTTCTATTCTTCTTTAAATTTCTGTGTCTGCTTTTTCATTTACGCCCATATATGTTTAATTATAACACAAATGCACTTCCTAGTATTTTTGATTCAATGTTTCCACGAAATCAATCTTTTCATAATTATCCCACCAGGCGATCAAATGAGTTTCATTTACCCCTTCTGAGAACGTTATTGGCTCAAAATACATTTATATACAGTGGCCCTAGATTTTGGAATTCTTTAAGTTGTGATATAAAAAATTCTTTATCCTTGAATTCGTTTAAGCGTAAGTTAAAAAATTTTTTGTTGAACTCATATTAAGCTATATATGATTCATTACCTAGCTGGTCTTTACAGCCTAAGGGTTCATCGTCAATCATTGATTTCATCATTGTGTATTTTTTACATTATCTTATTTGTATAAACTTTGTTCGGCTGATCGAGCTGAAACACCTCAATTCCCTCTTCTGATCCAGATGTACAGCACCTGGCACCTCAATTCCATCTTCTGATCCCGATGTTCAGCGTGTTGGCTTTTCCTTTCACTTCCTTTTTCTTTCTCTCCTTTCTTTCCATTGTTCTTTTGTGTTTTATTACTGTCATGGTATACCCTACTGTAAAGTCATGTAATGTCGTTGTGTTTCTACTGTCTTGTTCTGTCCTGTCTTGTTCTCTCCTGTCTTTGTAAAAAAAAAAAAAGTTCAATGTATTCATAAGAATCCTTTGAGTGGTTCACAATTTACAAGCATGCTTTTCAGTGAACCTCTCAGTTCTTTCTTTTTTTCCCTCCAAACATAACTTTGTATTTTGCCGATATGCATGTATAATTTCATATTTGTTAAACATTATCTACCATGTAAAGTCGAATACATGCCTATGTTATATCTTCTGATTCATTTCGTGTTATGTTTGACGAAAAAGAAAGAAGGAATGAAATAAATGAAATGAAATGAAAATGAAAATATCTACTGAACTTTCTTTCACTTTACTTCCCATTTTGCGTATTAATTCTGTGATTGTTCTTATCTCATTAATATTGACTGAGTTATGTTTGGTATATATTAACGCCAAATGACAGAACCTCCCCACCCACCCCCTCCCCCCCCCCCCCCCAAAAAAAAAAAATGAATAAGTAAAAGACCCAACATCTTTATCTCGCGGTCAGACTGCTTTTTTTTTTTTTTAATTTTAGTAACGCATAAACCTTCGATCATTTCTTTTAACATTACAGGTACTGTAAATGTACAGTATCAAATCATCTGCTTACAAGAGGTATTTCACCAAAAGAACCCACCTATATTTAATAGACATAGCTATCTCACAATTTCTCTCTCTCTCTCTCTCTCTCTCTGTCTGTCTGTCTATCTATCTCTCTTTTTCTTTTTTCATTTGTCTGTTTCCCGATATTTTTTTTTCTCTTTCTCCCTATTCTCGCATTCCTGAATCGATACGTTGCTCGAAGGCATATGTTCAACGCCGGATACATTTGCATTTAATCTATGTTTCTCCAAGCTTTCCAATGCCAGAGAGTTCGTCTACTGCGACCTGTAGCGCCGTTTTCAATTTCTCCAAAAAAGGATACGACCTCGAGGAATGTATTTTGTGCGCAGGCGTCCCCTTGGCTGCATTTATTAACTGCGTATATTATTATACATTATTTTTTCTGATCCACGGACTTTTTCGCACGCGCTCCCTTATTTTTTTTTTTTTTTTGTTCTGTCCTATTGACTCATATGATAACTTATGCTCCTTTCTTAGCAAGCTCAGATAATACCTCTATTGTCCCTGTGTGATGTGTAACTGAACAAGCAGTATAAGAAGTGATTAGTTTTTGGAAAGAATGATAAGTTCGATGTTACCAACAGTTCAGCATTACATATCATAATCTGTTCGCTTGCATGTTTGCTTGTTGGGGCAGTTATTTTATATACTCCTG
Organism: Diadema setosum; assembly: GCA_033980235.1. Taxonomy (NCBI): domain Eukaryota; kingdom Metazoa; phylum Echinodermata; class Echinoidea; order Diadematoida; family Diadematidae; genus Diadema; species Diadema setosum. The sequence goes on from CM067061.1 coordinate 38,171,207, forward strand.
ACACGCCATCATTTGTTCATGATTCGATGGTATGGCTGGCTTATTTGCGATCATTGATTATTGCATTTAATTATGATTAGAAAAATACACACTCTCTTCCTGCATGATTGTGCCTTGTAAGTGCAACCGACCGTCATTGATTATGTGCTAATAGGTGTCTATAATCCTGTACAACTTTTCCTGTACTTGAACGCATGACGTAGTGTTTTCCTTGGGTCACGAAATTCAATTTCGCCTGCCTTTAACAGAGAAAACCAATCGATACTCACAAAAATGACAAAACCGCCAGCGGGGAATTCAATTCATACAGGAGCCACTCCATGAAGATAAATCTAGTCAGAGACATTCTATTTTATCTCAGGCCGGTATTGAAAAGATGGCGAAAGAGCGAAAGTGTATTAATTTCCTTGTTCCTGGAGAAGGGAATAAAGTTTGCTTCTAGCAAAGGTTTCGTGGATTTTTTTTTTACCCTTACTTTTAATTAAAAGGGGCCGACAACCCATTCAAGCCATGTCGGGCGGAGGAAAAAAAAATCCTGGACGATAAAGTTTCGAATTTCTATGCCATGGCTGCCGCGCTGCCCAGTACAAAATTAAATGAGAAACCATCACCGGACTTGCTCAGCTTTATGGGCCATGTTCTATTTTGTTCTGTTTTGTTTTGTTCTGTCTTGATCTGTCCGCCGCCCTCAGTCATTCGAAATGGAAGCATGTCTGCCTCATGTTTGACGAAACGATGCTTTACACTGAGAAAAAAAAAACACATGAATATGTAGGTTTACCACCAAAAAAAGCGAAAAGGAGAAGAGAATAAAAATTAAAGAAAGGAAGAGAAGCAGGCCGTGAAGAAACACAGATGAGAAGGAGAAGGAAAGAAAGATGATGATTGATTGACAGAATGGGGTATAGTGAGAGAAAGAGAAAGATAAAAAATATAACGTTGAGATGGAGAAGGAAATAAAGAAGAAAGAATAGAAGCAAAGATAGGCAGTAGGAGGAAAATGAAGACATTGGAAAAAGGAGGGGGAGGTGAGGACCGGGAAATGAATGAAAGAACAAATCAAGGAGCGAGAGGGGGGGGGGGGTAGGGAGGGAGAGAAGGGGAGAGGGAGAGAAGAACGGCAGTAAGAGATGATGAAAGGGAGATATAGAGAGCATACCAATGACTATGTTGTAAGGAATAAAATGAAATGCCGGCGAATCGGACGAGAGGGAACCAATGGATGAGGAGGTGGGGAACGAACATGTCCCGGGACGGGTTCCCGAAAGAAATATCGGAAGTTTACTGTGAGGCATCGTCGGGCAAATAGCGAGGAGACACTCGTGTGTGTGAAAAACGTTGGATGGCATCATCGTTTGCATTCTCCCCTCCACCGGAGCTTGCCACTTGTCTGACTACTGGTATTTCAAAGACGTTTTTCTCCCTTTTCATGTCTTTTCTTTCTTCGGGATGAAGACATTACATGACAATCATTAAGACGTGATCAACTTGCCCAATGAACCACATTTACTCTGGATTAAGGGGAAGAAATCCATCGTCGGCAAGAGTAAAACCACATTTATAGGCTTGGCTCGATAGCAATGCACATCTAGCGTGTGAAGAAAAAAGGACATGGTGGTGTTACCCTTGAATGTTTTGAGCACTGACAATATTGAGCAAAGGCTTGCAAGATTCAGTTGAAAAAAAAAATGACATAGCTTCCTCTCAGGATGTTTGTCCGAAACATGCAGAAACCGGAAGAATGTCTCAATACTCATCTCGCTGATTTTTCTTGTTTTCTTCAATGCAGACGAAAAAGACAAATTACGTGGCTCTTTGAAATTATGCGCGAAATTGACGAAGGCGATGAATCGATAATATTTCGTTATAAGTAAACTGCCAGCACTGTACTGTATGATTATATATATATATATATATATATATATATATATATATATATATATATATATATATATATATATATATATATATATATATATACTATTCATTGTTGCGTGTTGAAATACAAACACATGATAATCTCATTATGTGTTACTTGAATTGTCGGTCTGGTTTTTCCAATTAGAGTGTAATTAGCATTGTACAGAGGGCAGAGAAATTGAGGAACACTCAGACCTCATCATAGTTCAAGATTCACATATCGTCTTCCTTGATTGGAAATCTTCGACCCCTTGATACGAGAGTGTCATGTAATTTGAGAAGAAAAGAGGAAGAAGGGAAGCTTCCAAAGAACTGAAGATGATAATGAAGATGAAGGAACGAGAAGACGATGAATTGAGGAATTAATTGCCATCTTTTATTGGCTTCAATTTCGGGGAACGGGGACGGTGAAAACGGTACTTAACGCGTGTGACAGGTGTGGCGCAATGAGCATTTTGGTCAACATTGAAGGTGACTGTTGAGAATTAATACCCTCATACCACAAGGGACGCTGTATCGTTCGTTCGTGTTCAATCAGCATCCTCACTTCAGCAGGACTGAGCAAGTTCTATATATACTAAGTTTAAAAGAGGCTATTTTCGTGAACAGTTGGAATACGGTATAAAGGTCTCTCGTTTCTTAGAGTTTGTCCATTATAGTTGGCATTCTGTTACATCAGGAGCTTACACAAAGAATATCTGAATAAAGCAATTCAATTCCCTGAGATCAAAGAAAATACTTTCTTAAACAGCTATCCTTTATATTAGATGTTCACACTGTTTTGCCGCCTTCTGCTGCAAGCTTTTGTTTGTGCGATACTTCGACACTGAAGTTGACAAAATTATATCAATACATATTTTTCAACTTCAAATCCCATGTACTGTACAATCACTGTCAACTGTACTCAAAGACTTAAAGCCACAATAACCTTATTGTTAAAGAGCCCTTCAATTACACAGACATAACACTCACAGATCATTGTATTCTGTTGAGTGTGCAGACGATCATAGATGGTGTACTTACTGAAGTGTCGAGACCCGGGAAAAAAAAAGAAGAGATTTCAAGTATACATATCAATACATGTGTATATATATATATATATATATATATATATATATATATATATATATATATATATATATATATATATATATATATATATGTTGGGTATATGTCCGTCGGGAATATATATATATATTTTCTTTTGAGGATTGATTAAAAGTGCTACGTACATGTACACATATATCGACGTGTTTATGGTTGTCAAAAACAAAAAGGGAACTCATAGCACATGGGCACACACTGAGGCGCGAATGTGTACCTCCTTGCGCACACAGAGCAATTAAAAGGTACACTTCACGCACAGTTCTCTCTTTTTCCCCGCACTTTCATGAGAAGGGAGTACTCGTCTAAAAGTCACGTTTACACATAACCATCCAACATTCCTTGGCTTAGAGTACAAGAAGTCGTAAAGTTGATTCTACAATATTCTTTGATAAACGTTTCGTAGAGTCGACATAAAGTAGACAATGATCCAAGATCCTACCTGGAATACTCGGAGAGCCTCGCTGAGCGACCCAAAACCCGCCCCTTCCTTCGAAGCGAAGGTAACAGTAAAGCGGCGTACGGCGTTCTCCTGGACGGCCTCGAAGGCGTCGTCGAAGACGTCATCCTTCTCCTCGGGACTGGACAGCACCAAAGACAACGAGGTGATGTCCAGTGATGACCTGGTCGACTCCCGTCTGGCGTCTTCAATAAGACTCTGCTTTCGGATGGGGTACACGTAACTCTGTGGCCAAAAAAAAAAGAGAATAAGAAAAGAATTAGAAGTAGATCAAAGATGTGACGCAAACAGATCTGTCGAATGATATCATGACGCAAGTGAAATGAAGAAACAATTGTGCCTTGATTCAAAGTAGTGTTAACGCCTAACAAGGAAAGAATCTGATTTCCAAAGATCTTTAAGAATTGTAAGTATGTAGAGTACTTATTTTTTCCCAGGAAAGCATTCCCCCCCCCCCAAAAAAAAAAGCTTTTGAAATGTCTTAAAACACAGATATGTTTTGTAAGTATTTAAAATACTTCTCTTTTCCTAAACATGAATAATAATACTCAGATTACTGTAATCATATTACAGAGAATGTGAGCCTTCTGGAGAAGAATTACCACGACAAAGCTCGCTGGAAAAAAAGGGGCTAAGACAACTCTAAGGAAAAGTAGATGGCAACATATCACCGTCCCGGCTTTAAATATTACCTTATAGAAAACGACCAGAGAACATCAAGTCTTCAGCGTAATTATTGAGGCTTTAATCAGGATATAAAATCGAAAGCAAATGAAAGGGAGATCAACAAAGCTCTCAGAAAAAAAAAGAGAGAGGCAAAAACAACTTCCCCGAAAAGGAATTGGTCAACGATTTATCATCAGACCGGCCTCAGATACGGCCAAGTGACCGACCAGGGAATTGAGGGCACAGTCCTGAAAGGTGATAAAAGACCTTCATCAGTATTTCAAACTCTTCATGACCAGCGGTCAAGAATCTTTATTTCAGCAATATGCAAATAGTATAGGTCTCCGTGACTGCATTATTAAGTATAATACAGAGTACTATTTCCTTGGTATGAATGCAATGAATGTTTTGATTCTAAAATGTGCAAGATTATCAGGGTTGCATGCTAACCTTGCGTTGATTATGGCATTAATGTCACACAACCGAATCTTAGGCTGTAGTGCGGACTTGTTCATAAAGAATTCGGGCATTAAGGACGTACAAAACGTAGAGCATTAAATTTTCGCATCGGATTGTGCCGGCAGCTTCAAAATATGGAATTTATTTAGTCACAGAAAAATGTGATGAAATGACATGAGTGACACAATTCAGGCTGTTTCTAAATCGTTTTGAGGGATTCTCCACATCGATTTGATTTCCACATGTTTTCAGTGACAATTCACTGAAACACGCGATATGGCATTGATCGTCAAGAACTGGTATTTTTGAAGGAAAAAAGAACAAGCAAACAAACATGAAGACGTACGTGACGGGTAATTGCCGTGCAAAATATCTAAAAACATCCATGTTGAATAATCATTAAAATGCCTTATATCTCAAAATGTGATCTACTGTGGAAAAGAGCAATTTCGCTGGGCATATAACAACACTGTTAAATATATAACAACTCTTTCCTCATTTTAAGATGACCCCTTAGAATCGATGATATCCTAAAATACATATGAGCTCGATTAAACCACAGCATTTCGACCGCTATTATTGACGCATTTCATATACAAATGGAATTTTGTTTATAATACTGTTACTGCATACACAGGTGATTCACAATATAAGTGTTCGTAGACTTCAACCAATGCAGGTAATTAAGCCCAGGTATACCTCCATGTGACATGTTGTATGAAGAATGTTACAAGCCCTTAGTATAAATAGGAGGCTTGCAATGGACTAAAAGAATAAACGCATACAAAAGTATTGACAAATTGAAAGGTGGATAGTAGGGTTACATGTGTTAAGTCCATCGTGTGAGACCGAGGAGGACTGAATGAAATCCCCGCAGGTATATGACGGTGATGAAATAATGTGGTCATTGAAACTATTGCCAACAGTGAACGGGTGACAGTGGACAGACATACACGAGCAATCGCAAAATCAATGTTCGAATTGGTCGAAGGAGGGGAGGGGGGGGGGGGCGAGGGTGTAGAAACACAATGTCATGTGGAGAAACTGCAGATGACGAATACAATGTGCAAATTTACCCAAATTAAGCGTAACATTGATGTGGCACAGTAGCTCCAGGTAAGAAGAATCACAGGACCACGCGAAGCGTTGCTGGTAGGGATACATAAAAAGATATTGACTGGATTTCAGGGTCCTGCGAACGGAAGTTTTCTCGGTGCGTAAACTGCTTCTTCGCTGCTTATTAGATGCAGACGGGGAAATGACACTCGTCTATATTTGACCCGAGTTTGCGACGACAAAGACTAATTAAAATGCGGTTAATCGTCAGTTTAGTCGAGAGCTCTTATTGCTTCGTGCGCTAATATTTGTCAACGCTTTAAAGATGACACACATACGTCAAAAATAAACAAAATAAAACAAAGCGTGTGCACAGATCCTGCGTTACTATGTCTAATAGTTATGCCCCTTCGCAATCCAACTGATCTCATTTAATGTTGGTAAACTGTATTATAATCTTGTGCTGTTGAAAAGGTCCTACGTATGAGCAATTTTTGCCCAGTATACACACGTAAACCAGCTTTACCTTGTAAAGATGTTTACATTGTTAATCAGAATAGGTGAAAGGGCACTCAGGCGTTGACATTTCGTCGTTTAGATTGATTTTGATTATCGAGGCGTATGGGGGGGGGGGGAGGAGGAGGGGTAGTGAGTATACTAATGCATATAAATACGCCCCCAGATAACTACGTAGAATTGACTTGATATTGTGACGGTAATAGCCTAAGTTGCGTTAACATTACGTCAGTTCAAACAATCCTCCATTTTAACACTGCATTAGAATTTGAACACTTGAATTGCAATGGAGCGAAACACTTAAAAGATAGTTGTGTACTGATTACTCTTTTGCAGTTTTACAATACATTGCTATTGAAGGGTAAGCATCGAATGTTGACCTCATTATTTTTTTCAACCTCTTAGAGCAGCCCAATATATTCTGTATAGATGGATATCATAATGAGACGTGGGCCTACTAATAAATTACGCAATGAGACTTTTCAATCGTTTATGGTTTACCGCGTAAAAACTGACTTGTCCGTTACATTAAGCTTAACATTGCTTAATGGCAAATTATCGGGAAGCTTGTTACAGGCATGTCGGAACGCATTGTCTGCGCCAAAGTTCATTGTCCTAGGCTAGACTGACCTTTTTGTTAGTTATTGTATGTTTTTTGTTGTTTTCTTTTCTGAGTGTTTGTTATTGATGTTTTTAATGTCATGCTAAATTAAATGTTTCAATAAATGGTTCACACTTACGATCATGAAAAAGAAAGAAAACAAGAAAAAAAAAAACAGTGGTCACTTGTAGACAGGGCGCGATTGAACTAATTTGTGGTGTACAAAGCGTGTGGGCGTGTGGAGCATTATTATTGCACGGAGGCTTTACCGGAAATTGTGTCGTTACGCAATTTCATTTATCCTACTGCAAGGGGCGGGAGGGAAAATCGGCACCGGACCGGTCAAACGAGAAAACAATATGCCGGGGGGGGGGGGGGGGGTCTTATGCCATTTGATGAAGCAGCAATTAAGCTAAGCACAGATGGCGATACTCATGAATTTTTACACAACGCGGCAGAATGCTCTTCGAGCTAATATCGGTTCTGTATGTGTGCTTTATCTACCTAAGATAGCAAATCCTGTGTGTGCGTTGGTATAGTTGTCGTGTGGCTAAAACGATGCGAACATTTTTTGTTTTAATCAATGTATGATTCATGTGCATTATGTGTGAAAGGAGACGTCTCGATCTACAGGCTTTATGAGATCGCGCAGATTATTTCAAACAAGGAGTTCCAAATGCAGTAAAGCATTTACCTTCTCAGCACAGGTCAATGAACTCCATATCATTATCAAGAAACACTGTAAATCATGACGACAGGTCGAAAGTTTGTATTGATTTGGCCGTTCGTTTTCTTGATGCTTGGTTTGGGGGGGGGGGGTAAGTTTTGCAAAACGGTTAACCAATAGACGGATCCCCGATGTACCTTGAAATTCGGCATATATTCAATCGATGGCATCGATGTCACTCCACGCTCTGATGACCTGCATGGCTTTTGACAATGACATGCAGCATTGCTGATTTTGCGTCACGATGCCAACCAACCACTCAAAGGACGTCGTGACCGAGCATTATTTTCGTACTGCTCCTGGTATATCATTATCGTTTCGATGTCAAAAGCTATCAAACTCTCAGAATATATCGGACCTCTTTCGATCATACACCAACCAAAGTGATCCTGTGGTTCGGTCAGTGAATGATTTATAGTGACGAATTCACACTGAACGGACATCGACCGCAGAATCCGCCGAGTTAAAGTACGACATTGATCACGTTGTGATCACGTTGTCTCTATAAATTTCCTGTAAACGACTTCCATGGACACGTTTAATGGAATTCCTCAGTCCATTGTTAAAGCCACTTAATTTCTTGCCTGAGTAATTGACGTAGCAGAGGAGCTACTCTATCTACTGAATCAAATATGTGCGTCATACTAACCCTTCGCAACACAGGTCGTTTATAAAGCTCATTTGCCACGTTGATGCTAACATAATACGGTATCAAAGGATACCATGAACGGTTTCAAAACATTCACTTTAAATCATCATCGTATATAGACACCCGCTTACTGAGCAATTCTTAATCATTGTCTTTGTGGAACTTTGGCGCAATCATTCTTGAAAAAAAAAGAATCAATACACAAAATACACGGGTATAGTCAAAATTCTGAATGATTCCCTTATTCGCATTCGTGGACTAGGACCCTACTTTATAAGCTGACCTATGTGTATGTAAACGCTGTGAAGAATTAGTTTCGCAGTGTAAAGTCTTTTCTGAACGGTTCGCCATTATTCAGCATTAGAAGGATGAAAGCAAGAGATCGTAGAAAGGTGGATTGTTCAAAAAAAAAACAGCAAAGCATCAAGTGCCCGTTTAAAAGGAAAAAACACAAACAAATGGCAGTCCCTATCTCTACGGAAAAGGTTTAGATTAGTGAATTTGTAATAGAAGGAAATAGAAAAGAAAAAGAAAAAGTTAACTATTGCATATTCATCAAGTGATGTCGATAACTACAACATTTGTTTTACATATAAACGTACTTTTTAATGTGACAGTAATCATACCGAAAAAAAAAATGAGTAGATGAGTTTTATGTTATAGTAAAGGATGTTCAAGTTCGTTTTCAGACAGTCAACAGCGCTTTGCAATGGAGAAGTACGACTTGATTGACACTACTCTTACCTACTCTAACATCCCGCAACATGACATGGAACACATGTAAAGGCTACGCAGAATTCCACCTTTATCAGAATTTTTGACATCTGAAGCAGCTGCTAAGAAACCATCTGTTACAAGTTCAAACAAAACCTACAACGAATATTTTGTCCTTTGACATAAAAGAACCCTAAAGTTCAACTAGCAGCAAATATACAGGGCTATAAACTGTTCGCCGACAGCTGTGGCTATGACGGCCGTTGATAAAGTTTATAGAATGACGTTAATTAAAGTTACCTAAAAGCTCCTTAAAGCCTCTGACGTGTGCTGTGACTAATTTGATTTTTGTTTGGGTTTTTTTTTTCGGACTGGATTCGAGCAGCTATTATTAGTTATTGAAACGCAGAATAGATGTAGCAGCAATAGTGTGGTAAAACTGTGCACACATCTGGAATCTTCTTAAATACATTGTTCCAAAGCCATACTGCAGTATAGTAAATGGCTACCTATCTGTTATTATCCAGTAGAATCCGTAATTCAGCTCTCATGGTAGCCTTTCTATCTTACGCTTGCTGTAATATAAAATATGTATCATGATTTTTCATCATTGACACACCCAACCTTATTCAATCTCTTTGCCGTGTCTTGTTAGTTTTCCTTACTTTTTTTCTCTCCTGTCAAATCAATGCCTTTTTTGTTCACTTTCTTCAAACTTCTTATACCGCGTTAGTTTTTATATCAAATTCTTTTGTCATCTCATGTTAAGGTCGTTTGAGTGTTTCTTTTTTCTAAAAATTTCTTTCAAAATCTAAAACCGATAAATCATTTCTTTTCGCTATTATATGACTGGTGATGTTAACGTCAAGAGTAAACAATGAGCAAAAGAAAACGATTCCGCCGTATTTGCTTCAGATTACTGGCACAAGATTATAAAAATTATTTCCAGATTATAGCAATATTACAACAAGTTTCAACCATTTCTCAGGGTATTTTTTTAACTGTTTCTGTCATTACAACTCTATGCTCCTTTTTATCACCTCGTTTTCTGCCAATACATTGTACTTATACGTCTATATTACCATATCAATTGTAGTATTCGATGGTGATCGTGATGACGATGTTATCACCAAAATAATAGAAGAACATTAATGATATGAATTAATTTGTTAATTAATAATGCTATTGATTTAATTCGATTTCCATAATGATTATAGAATATGATGACTTTTATCATTTCTACTTTTTAAATATTGCATTATGTAACTTCGCTCTTTCGCAGCCCTTAAATTCTTATTTTCAGTCTGTAACGAAACAAGAAACGTTTCTATGTGATACTGCTATGTTACATGAAAATATATTATTACTTTGAAATTTGTAGTATTCAGGCATATTGTTTGGAAATGAAAATGACAAAGGTATGATTGCAAAAATGAACTAAAATGTCATCATAATCGTATTTAGCAGAAGCAGCAGTCGGTGGAGCAAAAACTTGGGGGATGAAACGTACATTTTAACTCTTTAGGCCTATTTGTGTTGTGTAAATTGACGTAAAAAACGACGTCAAATCAAGGCCTATTTCAATCATTCCAACTGATCAGACTTATATAGAAATACTCGCGTTATGTCTTATAGAGCAAATACCGAATACTTTCGGTAGTTGGTACAGACGTATTAAAGTTCTTATTTTGCAGGTATAATGTCTCGCAGCATTTGCCACCGTGTATCCTTTGAGGTGTAAAAGCCACTTGATCGGTCTTGGGGCAGATAACGGGAGCTGAACATAAATTTATGCCTTCGTCGGGGACGATTGCCAATTGTGGGTTTTCATTCCTGCGTGGCGGAGGCTCATCAAGTGAGCCAAACATTTACACTCGCACGAGGTCCACCGGAACAGCAGAATATAAATGAGCAGATAATACCTCCATCACTCGTTCCAACATTCCTTGCCTGCTCGAAAGTATCGTGATTTTCTCATATCATTCTTTCTTCCTTATCAGTGGCGGATCCAGTGGGGAGCGCACAGGGTGCACGCCCCCTTTATTTATTTATTTTTGTGGTTAAAACAAAAGAAATAAAACGAAAAATAATGGGGGAGGGGTACGTGCGCCCCCACCCTTTAATTTTGTAAAGGCGTCCGCTCTTTACGGAATTCCTAGATCCGCACCTGCTTATCCCCGCTGAACCAAAGGCAATACACATTACTTCATCAACACGAAAATATTATTGCCCTTTCTGTGTTTTAAGTTGTAACTATCCTATCGCTTATCCTCATATGTCATGATGGGCATTGTTCCCCACTCTGCCGGTATTCATGGTTTTTGGCGAAGAAACTCACTTTGTCGGTTCTCTAATAGATTTCATATTCCACTCGGAACCTTAAAATTACTGTCACGCCCCCACCTCCGTAAAAGAGGACCACCTACACTGAGCACTTTAGAGTTTCTAAAGTAAATTCTGTAAATGTAAGATAGCAGTACGATATATAATCGTTCATACCATTCATAAGTTATGATGATGTTATTGGAGAAAATACAAAGTATAACTGGTATAAGACATCCTTTCATCAGAGAGAATCAAAGGTAATTTTTTATTTTTTTTATATACACAGAGTGTAGACGGCCCAGAAATTTTCCTTGTTTTGACGATAATCTTACGCTTTATCTTTTTCTTCCGTCTAGTATTTTTTTCTCTTTAATTTCTGCATTCCAAAATTAGAATACCAAAACAAATGCAGAATTCCATGATTTGAAAAAAAAAAAGACAGGGTGATCAGTCTGATCTGACATAATTGCATGTCACAGCACAGCAAGATTATTCGGCTTTAGAACAAGTTTTGTCGCAATCTATAAAAAGGAGATGTTAGACAGTCGTAAGTTGAACTGTGCAGAATATCATCAGCTTAAGCTATTGGCATCTGAAAAGAAAACAACAAGATAATCACCATAGGCGCCAAATGCGAAGATAATGAAATAAGAAGTAGATGAGAAAAGAAGTTAGAACATATAGCTATCGAAACACAGGGAGAGAAATGAAACTTTCATAACAAGACAAACATATTGACGTAACTTACCACTCCATCAAACGACTTTGATAGCTTTTCGTACCCTTTCCTCGCCATCATTGGACCAGAGCGGAAATGGGTTGGCTTCCTCGGGCCCGGAACAGGCACCCCGTTCTCTCCGTTGTCATGGTTATTTGCCGAGATGGAGTTTTTCTCTTCCGTGTCCATCATCCCGGGGCTGCCGATGTGCCGGCCGAAAAGGAAGAGATCGAGATCACAGCAGAGCAGGGAACCCACGTTTGGTTTCTCTCTCCTTCCACGCGAGGGGCAAAACAGAAATTGAGCAGCTTGACAGAAGTGTTTCCGATGGAACAGGTGATGATAACGACGAAAAAAAAAGTTGAAATATTTATTGTGTTTATCTATTGTGAAATGTATTGCAAGAAACTCGACAGTAAGATGTGATGAAAATTATTCTCGGTCTTTGTGATACACTCTTAGTCTTGCGTCGTTTATAGTTGGAGTTATACGTGAAATTAAGATTAGTCACTTTATATTTCTCTTCTCCGCAGTCTTCCTAAGTGTGCGTTACCAACATGCTCTGCCGCCGGGTGTAATATTGATATCAAAGGGCTTTGATGCATACGCGCGCTTTTAAACGGAGTGTGGCATTCATCTGCAGACGACATGCAACAGATTGTTTGAGCCGGAGCTGTCGACCAATCCGAGTCGAGAGTTCTACTTCGCTGATTCACTTTTTTTTTCCCTCCTTTTACGTCTTCGTTTGATAACGACGCTCCATTGACATATTGGGCCTCAGCCTCAAGATTAAGAGTGTGCGCGCGTGTGTATGTGCGTGGTCTCTGTCTTTCTCCGTCTTTACCAATCTATCTATCTATCTATCTATCCATCTATCTATCTGTCTCTCTATCTCTCTTTCCCTCCCTCATCCATCCTCTATGATGCTCACTGGTTACAAAATTTCGGATTCCTCGGATTAATACGTCAGCCACACTGCTGGCGTCGTGCGACCAATTGATATCAATTAATAACCCGCTAGCCTCCTCGTCCGATCAATACTGTGCCGTGGGTGAAAGAAAAAAAAAAATCGTCTCAGAGTCCTACACCGAAGGTATTTCGAGCCGCCACTGCATGCCCGGCTTTGCTCATTCAGAGTGCCTCCAACAAGCTGGGTCGCGTCCCGAACCGTCGGAAGACCCCTGCGTCTGCCGACGATCTTCTATAGCAAAAGACAACGGGCTTTTGCATATTCATGACTACTTTGAAATTACTTCCGACAAATTATTAAAGGGTCAGGCGTTGTATCGGAGCTTCTGCATGTTGACATATAGTTATATGATCACAACGTGTATACAATTTAAGCTCGAAACGTCATTCATTTAAAAAGGCAAAACAAAACCTTTCTGTGAAAATTTCATTTGGTGGAAGCAAAGATCTGAGATCTGTTTAAACCGCATCTATAGAAAAACGTAGCCATGTAACAATTACAAGAATGAACTCGCTAAGTTTGTTACATAAAAAGAGAATTCGTACATACTCTGGATAGAGCAGCGTACTTGATGTGATCTTTTAAAGGGGAATGATATCGAAATTTGAGTGGATTGAGTGAATGCAGCAATATTAGAACAACACTTTCAGCGAAGTTTGAGGAAAATTAGACAATCCGTTTAAAAGTTATGAATATCTAAAGTTTCGGTATCAACATCGCTGGACGAAAAGACCATTGCAGTTCATCATGTAACTGCTAGATAACGATATAAAGAAAATATATAGATGATTCCACAGTATTTTTTTTTCAATGAAAAAACATACATTCCCTCGATTTGTTACTGACATTCCATAAATTTATTATGTTAATGGTATCATTATTCCCCTTGCACGCTTACTGAAAGAGGCAAGTCAAGTGCTCTTTCATCATGGTAGAAAAGTGAAAATATTTTATGTTGAATTCGCGAGCTCATTGAAAACAGCTTTTTCACGTTTTCAAGTTGAAACACAGTAGAATAACCAATGATAACTCGCACAAGAGATACAATACAGTAAAATATAACCTGACAACTGCAGATGTAAATAGCCTGGATTCTGAAAGCGATGTCTCTGAATCCTGTAGGATTACCATCCGCACAGATCTTCCTCCACCATCGACAGCTATTATAGGAGGAGCGTACAAGCAAAGGCAGCCTATACAACCTGCGCAAAATGGAAGCATGTGCCCACAAAAATATCGGTGGTTGGACCAAATGTGTTAATACACATTGGAAGGAAAAAGGGCGCCATTTTAGCTGGAATCTGTTTCATGACTGAGATTTTGATAGCTCATGTGAATCTCTTCGTTTTTCTGTGTCGATCAAAATTGTCAACATAATCTTCTAAGATATCTTTTGGTAAGAGACAATCTTGATTTTGGTTTACTTCATAGAATTGGGTGCTGTTCGTTATTCCGAAGGTTCGCTATTCCGAAGGTTCGTTATTCCGAAGGGTCGTTAATCCGAAACACGCAAATTCCTTATACCTAGAGGTTCGTTAATCCGAAAATGAAAAAGGGTTCGTTAATCCGAAAAATTGTGGCGTTATTCCGAAGGTTCGTTACTCCGAAGATCGGTTGATCCGAAAATGAAATTCGGAACAATGAACCTTCGGAACAATGAATCTTAGGAATAAAGAGCCTTCGGAATAACGAACCTTCGGAATAACGAGCTGTAACCCATAGAATTTACCTCTGTTTACCGTTCTTCCTTCATTTTACTGAGTCTTTTTTTTTCTCCTCTCCACCATTATAAGATCTTTGGTTTTCGCTCAGCAACGGACGGACCTTCTAGCTTCTGCGACGCGGGTGCAATCAGATTTGCGGCCGTCGCAAACAGACCGTCCTCGTTACAAGAAGCAGTTTCGCATGCATCACCGCCAATAGGCATAGCGAAAGGGTTCCCTCTCCCGCCAGTTCACAGTTGCATTCTAAGTACGTCATTTAGGTCATTGCAGAGGTATATGTATTTGAAAATTGGATAGGTCTTCATGAACACTGTTACAAATAATCATGTTTATGTTTAACCAGTTGCAGCTGAATGCGTTTTCTTTTCAAATTAACAAAAGCCTTTGTACATCATCGCTTTTGCTTCGCTCTTTTCAACTGTTCTTCCATATTTGTTTGTTTGTTTGTTTGTTTTTTTATTGTCTGTGCTTCCAAACACCATTGCAGATTAAATTGCTATAACTCTGAACTGGCTTATTAACATTATGTACTCAGTACAATTTCAATTTCAATTTTCTTTTCGTATTTCTCAATGGAAAATAAATGAAGAATAAAAAAATTAATGAAGTATAACAAAACATAATTTCCAGATTGGATATACAAAAAAAAAAAAAACATCCCGTAGAATATAGCGGTCGATGTGTCACTTTCAGTCAAAATAAAAGAATGCTATAGATAAATACGATGGAACCTACCTAAAAGCAAGCTTGTTGAGTGTAGGTCCCAACAGAAGAGTATAGTGAAGAACAGAATGAGAAGCACAGGAACAACTGAAGACCAAACTATTCATAAAAAAAAGATATTTAAAAGACATACATTTCTCGCAGCGAATGTTTTCGACGTAATGCTTGTATATAGATGACGAACACATCTATACACAGCAACCTTGATTTCCAGTATGATGGATACCAATTTGAGGTACTAGTAGACAATTTCAACCACTATAAAGGTATACAAGAGCTAATCATGCTGCAGGTGTAAGAAAAATGGAACTATACTAGCCAGCTGGTAATAGATAATCGTGAAATATGGTCCCTGCCATCGGCTCATCTGCACATCAACTGCACGCACAATTAAATGGTCCAGGTACAAACTATTAGTACAACAAATAGAACATGTTCTATAGAACGACAAATACTGAATTATCAGAGTGCCGTTTTGAAATAAACCTGCACGATACCGCACTATTACATTTTTAAATTACAGAAACCCAAGAATTGAAGATTGATTTTGAGACAAACGATGTTCTAGCTCGAAACGTAATTTCTCAATACCACTTGGAAAAAAAAAATTATCTCATTTACACCATAATGAATTATTCTCCTTACTCAATATTAAAAGTCTGAACAAAAGTTTTGACTATCTCCTTTTAAACACAGCATTATCATGATTATCGGCCTCAGAGAAACTTGGCTAAGGGGATAAAAGGAACCTTCTTCTCAACTTACTGTTTATAGTTTTAACTATCGGAACAAATAACAAGACTAATAAAGAGATGTTGGCGTAGGTTTTTATGTCACACAAAATAATATAGATTAGGAATTCTTACTGGAACGTAGTATTGGCCTGATAGGTGTTGTTACTGACTGAAGTTATAACTCCAAACAGAGATAAGATCTTTTGGGGGGAAATTTAGAGACCATCCTTTTTCAACCCTTAAATTCACTGAGCTACTTCATGGTCTTTTCTGTGATCATTACTTTGACAACAATTCTAAGACATGCTTCTTCATTGGTGATTTTCTGATCCTTTTGTTGTCAAAATCTGCCATTACCAGGAAACCTACTCGTATAGTATCTGATCCTACTTCTACTCTATCCATAATAATTGTTAATAACTCATCTCCTATTGTCACATCTTATACTGTAGTTCAGAACTTACTGATCATTTCACGATATATGCACTCGCACCACAAGTTTCTACTAAAAAAATCATCCGTGATGATTATGTCCGTTATATATATGAATAATATTAGTGGACTAAGGGAGGGATTGAGGGCAGTTGACTGGTCTTCTGCGTATATTCAAGGAAATGTAAACTCGTCTTTTGAAGCTTTCATGAATATCCTAACAGCTAATTGCAAGACCTGTATACCTTCGTTAATATGATCCAGATCAAATTCCAAGAAAATACTAAAGCAACCATGGATCACGAAATCCAAACTATTTTGTAGATACCGAAAAGCCCTATTGCTACAACTATCTATGGCAATGAAATCTTCCCAGCAAACATGCTAAATCTATAGTAATGACCACTTCTACACAGACACAATTTTTGCTGGTACATTAAGCCTATCATCTTAAGAAGTTTACCTCTGGTTTTTTTTTAAAGAATTTTACTGTCATTTTTCTCTTGTGATGTTTTAACCAGTGACAGTTTTACTTGTTATATTTTCCTCTGAAAATCCCTCCCCCCTCGCATTTTTTACCTTTGACATGATTGCAGCTGATATTTTTACCCTTGACA
Organism: Diadema setosum; assembly: GCA_033980235.1. Classification (NCBI taxonomy): domain Eukaryota; kingdom Metazoa; phylum Echinodermata; class Echinoidea; order Diadematoida; family Diadematidae; genus Diadema; species Diadema setosum. The sequence goes on from CM067061.1 coordinate 38,188,322, forward strand.
TAAACAATCTAACTTCTGAAATGCTTTCCATCATAGGCATTTTTACCTGAAATAAAGTTATATAGTCTTATATATTCTTAACCTCTCACTTTTTGACAGAAGACAGATAAGAAACTGTGTTATTGAATTTTACATTTCACAAGACTTTCCAGAAGTATGATGAATATTGATCACAGGCTTGATGTCATTACATTATAATTATGAAGGGAAATTACGATCTAGCTCCCATTCGAGAAATACAAGTAGAAGAACTTACATCCCTATCGTCATAACCATTTATTTACGAGTCCTATAGTGATTCAGCCATCGGAAATCGGTAGTACGCCTTTCAAAAAAAGTGCAACGATAATCATAGGTTAGTTCGTTTGTTTGTTTGTTTGTTTTGTTTTTTTTTTGTTCGTTTGTTGTTGTAATAGATGATTAAAGTTGATTCAAATTCACTATACGATTCTGGCCTTTATACCAAATAAAGCGCGCAAAGACATTCCATTGAGTGTAGTATTTGCTGTGTCATGGCATTATCAACATCATTATTGTCATTAATATTATATTTAGGTGATACGCTATCAGCGTATCACCTATTGTGATTGTCAAAATCTCTCTTTATTTTTAGGTGATACGCTATCAGCGTATCACCTATTGTGATTGTCAAAATTTCTCTTTTTTAGGTGATACGCTATCAGCGTATCACCTATTGTGATTGTCAAAATTTCTCTTTTTAGGTGATACGCTATCAGCGTATCACCTATTGTGATTGTCAAAATTTCTCTTTTTATTAGGTGATACGCTATCAGCGTATCACCTATTGTGATTGTCAAAATTTCTCTTTTTTTTTATTCTTCTTTCTTTCTGCCACATTTTGTGTCGTCAATATCTCAACAATGACATTACGGAATAACATGACATTTTCAGTCAACATGTCTCATAACAATATCTAGCCACAATAAGGTTTTCATGACAGTAACATATCTATGACGTCATCTAGGCGCCATTTTGTGATTTTCGGACCTTGTCACATGATCGATCATAACTTCATAACTAGATATCATTTCTGTATCATTTTCGGTGGACATAAAGTTCAGGTCACGCTCTATCTTACTTTTTAACGCTTGTTACCCAGGTCATCATTACGCGCGCGTAAGCGCGCGTCAAAATTTTAAAAGGCTCAAAACGACTTCCCAATGGGAAATCTCGAAGTTTCAGACAATTTTAAGCGTTTCAAACATTTTCTCGCGTGCGCGTCCGTCCGCGCAATTTCGCGCGCAGAGGGCGTAACCAACATGAAAATGCAATTTTTTTGACTGATTTGGATTTCTGATACTTTGAGTAACAATATCCATTGATTTCCGATCGATTTCGACCTATAACAAAGGAATGCACTGGCGTCAAAGTTGAAATTCCGCGCGTGCGTCTTTCTGCGAATATAGTGAAAAAACATGTCTTTGTTTATTTCGCCATAGCTCTTTAAATCGTCCGTTGACCCTATATTTCTATTGCATATTACAAAAGCATATGAATTGGAAATAACGTTTCAAGTACCAATATTGCCAGGAAAGCGCGATGACGTCATCATTTCATCATCTGAAATCACAAAAGTGGAATTATTTTTTTTTAGGTACTGTTTCTGACATTCATTTGCTCGTATCTCTATTGTTTAAGCTTAATATTAGCCCAAATTCAGATATGTTTTGCTTTGAACATTTGCCTTTCAAGTCCATGTCATGGTTTTGAAATTTGATAACGTCATCATACTTTAAATTGTGATTAGAAGTAAAGAAACAAAATCGGACAAGTTTACGTGTTATGTCTATGGGAGGTGATTTTTTTTTAAACCATGCATTGACTTGACAACGTTTAAGCACCTTTATCTCAGCTGATTTTGCTCCATTTCCTCTGAAACTTAAGTATGTTGTAGCTCAGACAATACGCTGCAGTCATCATGCATTTTATATTTTCAAATCTCCTCATCAGGTCGACAATTTTGTAGTTAAAAACTGAAAATGAGAATGCAATCTGTACGGAATGATTCCCGATTGTTCTTTGCAACTGTATATTGGTCGAATCCACGCGGCCACTTGTGGGAAGTTGAATAGCGCCATCTCAGTCAGCACTGTCCCGACAGTATTATCATACATTTAAGTTTCGCATAGGATCTTCAGGACAGCCATGTGGCGTATCGCTTAGCGCGCTGGGTGTTGATAACGCCATACCGGAAGGCGAGAAGTTCGACTCCCGCAGAAGTTGTCTCTTTCTTTCTTTCTTTTTTTTCCGGCAGTTCAGCTTTACTCCGATGTCATTTATCGTATTATTTTACCAAGTATATGTAACCCGTGAACACGGCTGCTCTATTTCCCTCGTTTTGTATTGGAGTTTGGAGATTGGGTTTGCTTCATTAATTTTGTCACACTTAATGTTGTAAATTGCCCCTTGTTACAGTGTCCCGCTTGCCACCTTTCGTTTGCTCTTTCCTTTTCTCTTCATTTAGATTTTGTTCTTGTTATACTGTAGCAGGATATGTAGGAACATGTACGTTTAGATAACTGGCAGGAATGGGAGCTGAATTGATTAACTCTAGTCCAGGTGGCAGAATCGCTTAGCACGCTGCGTGTTTATAATGCCCGACCGGAAGGAGAGAAGTTAATCGAGTCCCGCAGGACTTTTTCCTTTTATTTCTTTTTTCTTTTTTTTTTTCAGCAGTTCAGCTTCACTCTGATGTCATGAACACAGCTACTCTATTTCCCTTGTTTTGTATTGGAGTTTGGAGGTTGGGTTTGCTTCATTAATTTTGTCACACGTAATGTTGTAGATTGCCCCTTGAAACAGTGCCACGCTTGCTACCATTCGTTTTCTCGTTCCTTTTCTCTTTATTTAGATTTTGTTCTTGTTATACTGTAGCAGGATATGTAGGAACACGTACGTTTAGATAACTGGCAGGAATGGGAGCTGAATTGATTAACTCTAGTCCAGGTGTATGGCGTCTCGCTCATCTCTTTGAAATTCCAGGTTGTTATTGTTGGACCCAATAACGGAGTTGTAGACAGGTTTTATGTTGCTATAGAGGTATCTTGTGCCACATGAATGGAAGGCATCACTGTTTAGTAGTAGTAATGAACTTTTTCATGTTGTAAATGATATAAAGATATGAATTTCACATCCAATCTTCGGGACAGCCGTGTGGCTTTATAGTCGCTTAGCGCGCTGCATGGTCATTATGCACTACCTTAGGACGAGATGTTCGGGACCCGCAGGACGCTATTATTTTTTTTTCTCTCTCTCTTTCTTTGTTTTTCTTTCGGCAGTTCAGCCTCATTCCGATGTCATTACCCCACGACACACAGTCACTCAAGTTCCCTTTTTTTTTGTCGGAGGCTGGAGGTTGGATTTGCTTCATTTATCATACGTAATGTTGTAAATTGCCCTTGGTATACAGTGCCCCGCTTGCCACCTTTCGTTTTCTCTTTCCTTTTCTCTACGTTTGTTCCTGTTACACTGCACAAGACAGGTCGGAAAATAATTTACATAACTCAACTGGAGCAGGAATGGCAACTGAATAAATTAACTCTAGGCCAGGTGTATGGCGTCTCGCTCGTCTCTTTGAAATTCCAGGTTGCTATTGTTTGACCCAATAACGGAATTGTAGACAGGTTTTATGTTGCTATAGAGGTATCTTGTGCCACATGAGTAGAAGTCATCACTGTTTAGTAGTAGTAATGAACTTTTTCATGTCCCTCCATGTCAATTATAGTGAGTTCAAAGGGGTTGTGTGTCTATCTGCCAAAGAAAAGGAAAACCTTATTTTCGCCATGGCTATTTCTCTATACGTAACCGTAGGTGATGAGTGTTGTTGGTATCTGAGCAGTGAATAACACAACATCAGGCTAAAATCCCCCTTTTATACGCGCTAAGCGTTCAATTTGATATATCTTTATTTATGTAGTCAATCACTGCTAATGGAGTTACAGAATTATGTTATAACACCTTTCACTGAAAGTTTATAAAGCAAAGTTTATGGACAAGGCAAGCAATTGTACATGAATAATACCAATGATTTCAGAGGGAAATTATGGTATACCTAAATGTAAGGGTATCATTGCTTTGGAAATGCTGAAACAATATCTTGGCACGAGGTCTTCCACCTCTAATAACTGATCCCTTTAAAGATGTGTCGGTCACGGGTGATCGTCATGATTCATCTTTGAGTAGAAGGCATCACTGTTTAGTAGTAGTAATGAACTTTTTCATGTCCCTCCATGTCAGTTATAGGGGTTATAGGGGTTGTGTGTTTATCTGCCAAAGAAAAGGAAAACTTATTTTCGTCATGGCTGTTTCTCTATACGTAGCCGTAGGTGATGAGTGTTGTTGGTATCTGAGCAGTGAATAACACAACATCAGGCTGAAATCCCCCTTAGTTATACGCGCTAAGCGTTCAATTGATATTTATCATCTTGATTTATGTAGTCAATCACTGCTAATGGACGGTTACAGAATTATGTTATGACACCTTTCACTGAAAGTTTGTAAAGCAAAGTTTGTGGACAAGGCAAGCAATTGTACATGAATACTCTCCATTGATTTCAGAGGGAAATTATGGTATACCTAAATGTAAGGGTATCATTGCTTTGGAATTGCTGAGACAATATTATCTTGGCACGAGGGCTTCCACTTCTAATAACAGATCCCTTTGAAGATGTGTCAGTCACGGGTGATCGTCATGATTCACCTTTCACGTAGAAGGAATACGTTCCACACTCTTAGTTCGAGAAGACTTACCATCATACTTCAAATTGCGATTAAAGGTAGAGACTCAAAATCAGACAAGTTGACGTGTTATGTCTATGGAAGGTGATTTTTTTTTTTAAACCATGCATTGACTTGACAACGTTTAAGCACCTTTATCTCAGCTGATTTTGCTCCATTTCCTCTGAAACTTAAGTATGTGGTAGCTGAGACAATAAGCTGCAGTAATCATGCATTTTATTTTTTCAAATCTCCTCATCAGGTTGATAATTTTGCAGCTAAAAACTGAAAATGAGAATGGAATGTGGACAAAACGATTCCTGAATCATCTTTCACATATAAGCTTACGTTCCTCATATTTTCTCGTCAAGACGTACTGTCATGGCCGAGAGGATAAAGGCGACGTCACAAGAGACGTGAGGTTGCACACGTACGGGTTCGAACCCAATAAGAGCACGAAACAAAATACTTAGAGTCTATATCTTTTGCTTTTTTCCTTTTATGGAGTATTCACCTTCGTCCATGTAGAAATCACGTTTTCATGTAAACGTACACACACACACACACACACACACACACACACACACACACAATATCCCTTTGTTTTTTGTTGGAGACCACATTGCTTTGACAGGCAACTTGGACTTGAAGTTACAAATGTTAAAGTGAAGATGACTTTTAAAAGACCGCATGGCCATGTTTGATTTTTTTTTTTTTTGCAATATAAAGACCTATTGGTAAATATTCATTCACATATCCTTTCCAATCAACTTACTTGGACAAGCCGACACCACTTCACGAAATTTTCAATTAGTTGCATGACAGAAACAATTTCATCTGAATTATGTAGGACTGTATAAAGAATTGGACTTCACGAACATTTCTCAATATTACTTTAAGTCGCTACTTTACATTATTTTCGTTGTCGATCACTGAAAATGAGAATGGAATCTGGTTGAAACGATTCCCGATTTATCTTTGTAACTGTATATTGATCGAATCCACGCGGCCACTCGTGGGAAGTTGAATAGCGCTATCAGTCACTTGACGTATATAGCCAAAAAACTGAATATCAATGTATAGCATACATAGATATATTTAAGTTTCGCACAAGATCTTCGGATCTTCAGTGTGGCAGAATTGCTTAGCACGCTGCGTGTTTATAATGCCCGACCGAAAGGATAGAAGTTAATCGAGTCCGGCAGGACTTTTTCCTTTTATTTCTTTTTTCTTTTTTTTCTGCAGTTCAGCTTCACTCTGATGTCATGAACACAGCTACTCTATTTCCCTTGTTTTGTACTGGAGTTTGGAGGTTGGGTTTGCTTGATTAATTTTGTCACACGTAATGTTGTAAATTGCCCCTTGAATTAAAACAGTACCCCGCTTGCCACCATTCGTTTTCTCTTTCCTTTTCTCTTCATTTGTTCTTGTTATACTGTAGCAGGATATTTAGGAATGTGTACGTTTATATAATTAACTGGAATGGGAACTGAATTAATTAACTCTAGTCCAGGTGCATGGCGTCTCGCTTATCTCTTTGGAATTCCAGGTTGTTATTGTTTGACCAAATGACGGAGTTAAAGACAGGCAGGGAAGGAAGTGACGTGATATTGCTTCATAATGAGGAATTTCGGGCAACACTTTCCAAGTGTAGTGATTATGACGGGGTTCTCTGTCGTTTATTTTCGTCATGGTTGTTTCACTAGTTCAGCCATAGGTGACATATGTTGTTGGCATCTGGGAGAATAGAACAGATCTGTACCAAACTGGAATAGCCCTATAAGCAATGTGGTAAGCGTTCAATTTTTTGCATTATCTTTCTTCTTTAAAGTCAAGTCACTACTGATCGAAATACACAATATAATATGACACGTTCTATTGGTAGTTTAGGAAAAGGGAGTTAATGCACGATGCAATGGTAAATGTGCTACCATTGATTTTAGAGACGTCATTGTGGTGTGGTACTGGTGATGGTAAGGGAACCATAGATTGCTTTTAAAGTAATGAGACAATCATTGGACTTTGCATCAAAACCGTATTCCCATCTAGAATATAATGCATGTTCGTGCGGCGTTTTTTTTTTTTTTAATCCTGACGTGGGCATTTTCTTTTTCTTGTTTTTAATTCAAGAATGTTATATCTAAATTTGTTTCTTTCCCCTAACATTTTTTTTTAATATAAAGTTGGACGTTCCGTGACCGAGTAGAAAAGCAGCGATTTAGTTACAGTTTCAATGCATCTTGTTTACCATCTTCTCTTACATTAAATTGATGTTTTTTTATATTTGACATGGTCTGTCTATTTGCCAGTTTATGCTCATAAAACACTGCTATAACAACTAATACATTTGCTTCACTTGTAACACGCAATGATATGGATTGCAGTTGTGCATAAAGTTTTCCTTTTGCCACCTCTCGTTTTTCTCTCCCCGTTTCCCTCACTTTGGCTTTGTTATACTGCAGATGGGAATGATTACAATAACATAACCCAACTTGAGGTAGGAATGAGAACTGAATAAATTAACTCTAGGCCAGGTGTATATAGCGTCTCGCTCATATCTTTCAAATTTCAGGTTGTCATTGTCCGACCAACGGAGTTGAAGACAGGCTTTATGTTGCTATACATAGAGGTATCTCGCGCCACATGAATGGAATGCATACGCTGTTTAGTATTAGTAATGAACTTTTTCATGTCCATCCCTGCCAATAAAAGTGTGTTTGACGAGGTTCTGTGTCATTCTGCCTACGAGAAAACAAAGTTTTATTTTCGCCATGGCTGTTTCGCTATGCGTAGCCGTGGGTGATGGATGTTGTTGGCATCTGGGCAGTAAAGAACCGAGTATCATGCTATAATACCCCTCCCCCCGTTAGCTTCTAAGCGTTCAATACGGTGATATATCTTTCTTCTTTATTATATCAATCACTGCCGATGGAATTACAGAATTATGTTATGACACGTTTCACTCAAAGCTTAAAAAACAAAGTTTATGCACGATACAAGTAATGGTGCATGAGTCCTATAGACCATTGATTTTAGGTGAGAAATAATGATATGCCTATAGTAGGGGTGTCATTGATTAGGAATTAATTAAACGATTAAGCACTCCTTCCACTTGTCCCCTTTGAATGTGTGTCGATCACGTGAGATCGTCATAAATTATCATTCACGTATGTGAATAAGTATCAAAGGTGATGTTTTAAAAGGCCAATGTTAATACCAAGATGATTATTTAAACACTCGTCATGTTTAATTTGTTCGTGTCGAGGATCACTGGGTGAATACACTGTAGCCCTATGTACTCAAAAGCCTGTAAATCAACTTAGTCGCCTACGCACAGAATTTCCACTTAGTTTGTGTGACAGAAAAAAAAAATGATCTGAATAATGTAGGTCCAAAAAAAGTTCAACTAAATATCTCAATATAACTTCAAGGTGCTATATCACATTCTTTGCTTTGTCGATCACAGATGACCGACATCTGATGACCCCAGCGTATCACCTAACTCGTCCTTACGGTGACGAGTTTCATATCTCGTTTTTTATTCTTCTTTCTTTCTGCCACATTTTGTGTCGTCAATATCTCAATAATGACATTACGGAATGACATGACATTTTCAGTCAACATGTCTCATGACAAAATCTAGCCACAATAAGGTTTTCATGACAGTAACATATCTATGACGTCATCTAGGCGCCATTTTGTGATTTTCGGACCTTGTCACGTGATCGATCATAACTTCATAACTAGATGTCATTTCTGTATCATTTTCGGTGGACATGAAGTTCAGGTCACGCTCTATCTTACTTTTTAACGCTAGTTACACAGGTCATCATTACGCGCGCGTAAGCGCGCGTCAAAATTTTAAAAGGCTCAAAACGACTTCCCAATGGGAAATCTCGAAGTTTCAGACAATTTTAAGCGTTTCAAACATTTTCTCGCGTGCGCGTCCGTCCGCGCAATTTCGCGCGCAGAGCCCGTAAGCAACATGAAAATGCAATTTTTTTGACTGATTTGGATTCCTTATACTTGGAGTAACAATATCCATTGATTTCCGATCGATTTCGACCTATAACAAAGGAATGCACTGGCGTCAAAGTTGAAATTCCGCGTGCGCGTCTTTCTGCAAATATAGTGAAAAAACATGTCTTTGTTTATTTCGCCATAGCTCTTTAAATCGTCCGTTGACCCTATATTTCTATTGCATATTACAAAAGTATATGAATTGTAAATAACATTCCAAGTATCAATATTGCCAGGAACACGCGATGACGTCATCATATCGTCATTTTAAATAAAAAAAGTGGAATTGATTTTTTTCAGGTACTCTTTCAGACATTCATTTGCTCGTATCTCTGTTGTTTAAGCTCAATATTATCCCAAATTCAGATATGTTGTACTTTGAACATTTGCCTCTCAAGTCCATGTGATGGTTTTGAAATATAATGACGTCATCATACTAGAAATTGTGATTAAAGGTAAAGACTCAAAATCAGACAAGTTTACGTGTTATGTCTATGGGAGGTGATTTTTTTTTAAACCATGCATTGACTTGACAACGTTTAAGCACCTTTACCTCATCTGATTTTGCTCCATTTCCTCTGAAACATACGTATGTTGTAGCTGAGACAATAAGCTTTAGTAATCGTGCATTTTATGTTTTCAAATCTCCTCATTAGGTTGATAATTTTGTAGTTTAAAACTGAAAATGAGAATGCAATCTGTACAGAACGATTCCCAATTTATCTTTGCAACTGTATATTGATCGAATCCACGCTGCCACTTGTGAGAAGTTGAATAGCGCCATCACAAGTCAACCAGTCACGACAGTATTATTATACATTTAAGTTTCGCACTCGGTCTTCAGGACAGCCGTGTGGCGTAATCGCTTAGCGTGCTGGGTGTTCATAATGCCATACCGGAAGGAGAGAAGTTCGACTCCCGCAGGATTTTTCCCGTTTTTTCTTTTTCTTTTTTTTTTCGGCAATTCAGCTTTACTCCGATGTCATTTATCATATTATTTTATTAAGTGTACGTAACCCGTGAACACGGCTGCTCTATTTCCCTTGTTTTGTATTGGAGTTTGGACATTGGGTTTGCTTCATTAATTTTGTCACACTTAATGTTGTAAATTGCCCCTTGTTACAGTGTCCCGCTTGCCACCTTTCGTTTGCTCTTTCCTTTTCTCTTCATTGGCTCTTGTTATATTGTAACAGGATAGGTAGGAACATGTACGTTTAGATAACTGGCAGGAATGGGAGCTGAATTGATTAACTCTAGTCCAGGTGTATGGCGTCTCGCTCATCTCTTTGAAATTCCAGGTTGTTATTGTTTGACCCAATAACGAAGTTGTAGACAGGTTTTATGTTGCTATAGAGGTATCTTGTGCCACATAAATGGAAGGCATCACTGTTTAGTAGTAGTAATGAACCTTTTCATGTTGTAAATGATATGAAGATATGAATTTCACATCCAATCTTCGGGACAGCCGTGTGGCTTTATAGTCGCTTAGCGCGCTCCATGGTCATTATGCACTACCTTCGAGACCCGCAGGACGCTATTATTTTTTTCTCTCTCTCTTTCTTTGTTTTTCGTTTGGCAGTTCAGCTTCATTCCGATGTCATTACCCCACAACACACAGTCACTCAATTCCCCCCCTTTTTCTTTGTCGCAGGCTGGAGGTTGGATTTGCTTCATTTATCATACGTGTAATGTTGTAAATTGCCCTTGGTATACAGTGCCCCGCTTGCCACCTTTCGTTTTCTCTTTCCTTTTCTCTACGTTTGTTCATGTTACACTGCAAAAGACAGGTCGGAAAATAATTTACATAACTCAACTGGAGCAGGAATGGCAACTGAATAGATTAACTCTAGGCCAGGTGTATGGCGTCTCGCTCATCTCTTTGAAATTCCAGGTTGTTATTGTTTGACCCAAGAACGGAATTGTAGACAGGTTTTATGTTGCTATAGAGGTATCTTGTGCCACATGAGTAGAAGGCATCACTGTTTAGTAGTAGTAATGAACCTTTTCTTGTTCCTCCATGTCAATTATAATGTGTTTAAAGGGGTTGTGTGTCTATCTGCCAAAGAAAAGGAAAAACTTATTTTCGTCATGGCTGTTTCTCTATACGTAGCCGTAGGTGATGAGTGTTGTTGGTATCTGAGCAGTGAACAACAGAGCATCAGGCTAAAATCCCCCTTAGTTATACGCGCTAAGCGTTCAATTGATATATCTTTTATGTAGTCAATCACTGCTAATGGAGTTACAGAATTATGTTATGACACATTGCACTGAAAGTTTGTAAAGCAAAGTTTATGGACAAGGCAAGCAATTGTACATGAATAATACCATTGATTTCAGAGGGAAATTATGGTATACCTAAATGTAAGGGTATCATTGCTTTGGAATTGCTGAGACAATATCTTGGCACGAGGGCTTCCACTTCTAATAACTGATCCCTTTGAAGATGTGTCGGTCACGGGTGATCGTCATGATTCATCTTTCACGTAGAAGCTTCCGTTTCACACTCTTAGTTCGAGAAGACTTACCATCATACTTCAAATTGTGATTAAAGGTAAAGACTCAAAATCAGACAAGTTGACGTGTTATGTCTATGGGAGGTGATTTTTTTTTAACCATGCATTGACTTGACAACGTTTAAGCACCTTTATCTCAGCTGATTTTGCTCCATTTCCTCTGAAACTTATGTATGTGGTAGCTGAGACAATCAGCTGCAGTGATCATGCATTTTATTTTTTTTCAAATCTCGTCAGGTTGATAATTTTGCAGCTAAAAACTGAAAATGAGAATGGAATGTGGACCAAACGATTCCTGAATCATCTTTCACATATAAGCTTACGTTCCTCATATTTTCTCGTCAAGACGTACATGGCCGAGAGGATAAAGGCGACGTCACAAGAGACGTGAGGTTGCACACGTACGGGTTCGAACCCCATAAGAGCACGAAGCAAAATACGTATATCTTTTTTTTTATGGAGTATTCACCTTCGTCCATGTAGAAAGCACGTTTTCATGTAAACGTACACACACACAGGCACACACACACACACACACACACACACAATATCCCTTTGTTTTGTATTGGAGACCACATTGCTTTGACTGGCAACTTGGACTTGAAATTACAAAGTGAAGATGACTCTTAAAAGACAGCATGGCCATGCTTGATTTTTTTTTAACAATATGAAGACCTATTGGTAAATATTCATTCACATATCCTTTCCAATCAACTTACTTGGACACGGTGACACCACACGAAATTTTCAATTGGTTGCATGACAGAAACAATTTCATCTGAATTATGTAGGACTGTATAAAGAATTGGACTTCACGAATATTTCTCAATATTACTTGAAGTCGCAACTTAACATTATTTTCGTTGTCGATCACTGAAAATGAGAATGGAATCTGGTCGAAACGATTCCCGATTTATCTTTGCAACTGTATATTGATCGAATCCTCGCGGCCACTCGTGGGAAGTTGAATAGCGCTATCAGTCACTTTACGTATATCGCCAAAAAACTGAATATCAATGTAAATTTGTGTTGTGTATAGCATACATAGATAGATTTAAGTTTCGCACAGGATCTTCGGATCTTCCGTGTGGCAGAATCGCTTAGCACGCTGCGTGTTTATAATGCCCGACCGGAAGGAGAGAAGTTAATCGAGTCCCGCAGGACTTTTTCCTTTTATTTCTTTTTTTTTTTTTTTTTCAGCAGTTCAGCTTCACACTGATGTCATGAACACAGCTACTCTATTTCCCTTGTTTTGTATTGGAGTTTGGAGGTTGGGTTTGCTTCATTAATTTTGTCACACGTAATGTTGTAAATTGCCCCTTGAAACAGTGCCCCGCTTGCCACCATTCGTTTTCTCTTTCCTTTTCTCTTCATTTGTTCTTGTTATACTGTAGCAGGATATTTAGGAACGTGTACGTTTATATAATTAACAGGAATGGGAACTGAATTAATTAACTCTAGTCCAGGTGCATGGCGTCTCGCTTATCTCTTTGGAATTCCAGGTTGTTATTGTTTGACCAAATGACGGAGTTAAAGACAGGCAGGGAAGGAAGTGACGTGATATTGCTTCATAATGAGGAATTTCGGGCAACACCTTTCCAAGCGTAGTGATTATGACGGGGTTCTCTGTCGTTTATTTTCGTCATGGCTGTTTCACTAGTTTAGCCATAGGTGACATATGTTGTTGGCATTTGGGAGAATAGAACAGATCAGTACCAAACTGGAATAGCCCTATAAGTAATGTGGTAAGCGTTCAATTTTTTGCATTATCTTTCTTCTTCAAAGTCAGTCACTACTGATCGAAATACACAATAATATGACACGTTCCATTGGTAGTTTAGGAAAAGGGAGTTAATGCACGATGCAATGATACATGTGCTACCATTGATTTTAGAGACGTCGTTGTGGTGTGGTACTGGTGATGGTAAGGGAACCATAGATTGCTTTTAAAGTAATGAGACAATCATTGGACCTTTGCATCAAGACCGTATTCCCATCTAGAATATAATGCATGGTCGTGCGGAGTTTTTTTTTTTTTTTAATCCTGACGTGGACATTTTCTTTTCCTTGTTTTTAATTTAAGAATGTTATATCTTATCTAAATTTGTTTCTTTCCCCTAACATTTTTTTTTTTGTTGGATATAAAGTTGGACGTTCCGTGACCGAGTAAAAGAGCAGCGATTTAGTTACAGTTTCAATGCATCTTGTTTACCATCTTCTCTGACATTAAATTGATTATTTTTAAATTTGACATTGTCTGTCTATAAAGCAATTTGCCTGTTTATGCTCATAAAACACTGCTATAACAACTAATACATTTGCTTCACTTGTCACACGCAATGATGTGGATTGCAGTTGTGCATGCATTTTTTCTTTTGCCACCTCTCGTTTTTCTCTCCCCTTTTCCCTCATTTTGGTTTTGTTATACTGCAGATGGGAATGATTACAATGACATAACCCAACTTGAAGTAGGAATGAGAACTGAATAAATTAACTCTAGGCCAGGTGTATATAGCGTCTCGCTCATCTCTTTGAAATTTCAGGTTGTCATTGTTCGATCAACGGAGTTGAAGACAGGCTTTATGTTGCTATAGAGGTATCTCGCTCCACATGAATGGAATGCATACGCTGTTTAGTATTAGTAATGAACTTTTTCATGTCCATCCCTGCCAATAAAAGTGTGTTTGATGGGGTTTTGTGTCATTGTGCCTATGAGAAAGCAAAGTTTTATTTTCGCCATGGCTGTTTCCCTATGCGTAGCCGTGGGTGATGGGTGTTGTTGGCATCTGGCCAGTAAAGAACCGAGTATTATGCTATAATACCCCCCTCCCCCGGTTAGGTTCTAAGCGTTCAATACGGTGATATATCTTTCTTCTTTATTATGTCAATCACTGCTGATGGAATTACAGAATTATGTTATGACACATTTCACTCAAAGCTTAAAAAACAAAGTATATGCACGATACAAGTAATGGTGCATGAGTCCTATAGGCCATTGATTTTAGATGAGAAATTATGACATGCCTATAGTAGGATTGTCATTGATTAGGAATTAATGAAACGATTAAGCACACCTTCCACTTCTAACTGTCCCCTATGAATGTGTGTCGATCATGTGAGATCGTCATAAATTATCATTCACGTATAAGCTTACGTTCGAAGTGTACTCTTAGTTGGAGGAGACCTATAGTTACATGGTTAAAGGCGATGTCTCTTTCGCTGGAGCCGTACGTTTGGCCCGTTTTTCTTTTGCCCTTTTCTCTTTAATTGAGATATCACTTTCGTCCAGGTATAAATCACATTCTCATGTAAACAGACTCACTTGCTCTATATCCCTTGTTTTGTATCGGAGGCTTCATTGGATTTACTGCTTGTAAATCTCACAGGCTTGTATAAAGCTGTAAGAGCTCTTTGAACTGATCACTATGATAGCAAGATTAGAGGGAGTCATATTGGTTATGTAAATAATGGTCAAAGGTCATATTTTAAAAGGCCACTGTTAAAGCCAGGATGGTTATAAACACTTAATTGTCATGTTTTATTTGTACGTGCCGAGGATCACTTGGATCCCGTTTACAGTGCGAGGTTCGGCCGCGGCTCGGCCGCGCCGAGACCGCCTTCATTTCGGTGTAAACGCGCAAAAGGCCAAATGCGGGGCCAAAATGGCCTCGCATTAGGCCACGCTAATGTGGTCTCGGCCGCGGCTGAGCCGCGGTCGCGCCCGGCCTTTTTCTCAGTGTAAACGCAAACTGGGCTGAATGCGCGGCCAATTTTATTGTGGCTTCCAAACACTCGCCTGTACTATTTCGCTATTCAGGATATTAACCACTTCAACGTCGAAAACTAGTATAGTTTAAGGTGGTTTTGTCCTGCAAAGGATTTTCTCCTTCGGCAAAGGCCTTTGCCCGAACGGCGACTTCGTCGCCACGGAATTCAGTTGCCAAAGGATCTGAAAACCAGACAATACCAAATTGCGTTTGTTTACAAGCGTCACTACGACAAAATATTGAAAGGTTTGAATCAAAAGCGCGGCCGAGCCCGGCAGTGTAAATGGACTAAATTGCGGGGCTCGGCCGCGCAATTGAGGTTGGCCGCGGCCGCGGCTCGGCCGCGGCTCGGCCCAGCCCCGCACCGTAAACGGGGTCTAAGTTTATCCACTGTACGTACTCAAAAAGTCCGTAAATCGACTTAGTCGTACACGCACAGAATTTCCACATAGTTTGTGTGACAGAAAAACAAATGTGATCTGAATAATAAATGTAGGCCCCCCAAAAAGTTCAACTAAGTATCTCATTATAACTTCAAGGTGCTATATTACATTCTTTTCTTTGTCGATCACGGCTGACCGACATCTGATGACCCCAAGCGTATCACCTAACTCGTCTTCAGTGTGACGAGTTTCATATCTCGTTTTTTATTCTTCTTTCTTTCTGCCACATTTTGTGTCGTCAATATCTCAAGAATGACATTACGAAATAACATGACATTTTCAGTCAACATGTCTCATGACAAAATCTAGCCACAATAAGGTTTTCATGACAGTAACATATCTATGACGTCATCTAGGCGCCATTTTGTGATTTTCGGACTTTGTCACATGATCGATCATAACTTCATAACTAGATGTCATTTCTGTATCATTTTCGGTGGACATGAAGTTCAGGTCACGCTCTATCTTACTTTTTAACGCTAGTTACACAGGTCATCATTACGCGCGCGTAAGCGCGCGTCAAAATTTTAAAAGGCTCAAAACGACTTCCCAATGGGAAATCTCGAAGTTTCAGACAATTTTAAGCGTTTCAAACATTTTCTCGCGTGCGCGTCCGTCCGCGCAATTTCGCGCGCAGAGCCCGTAAGCAACATGAAAATGCAATTTTTTTGATTGATTTGGATTCCTTATACTCTGAATAACAATATCCATTGATTTCCGATCGATTTCGACCTATAACAAAGGAATGCACTGGCGTCAAAGTTGAAATTCCGCGTGCGCGTCTTTCTGCAAATATAGTGAAAAAACATGTCTTTGTTTATTTCGCCATAGCTCTTTAAATCGTCCGTTGACCCCATATTTCTATTGCATATTACAAAAGTATATGAATTGTAAATAACATTCCAAGTATCAATATTGCCAGGAACACGCGATGACGTCATCATATCGTCATTTTAAATAAAAAAAGTGGAATTGATTTTTTTGAGGTACTGTTTCAGACATTCACTTGCTCGTATCTCTGTTGTTTAAGCTCAATATTATCCCAAATTCAGATATGTTGTACTTTGAACATTTGCCTCTCAAGTCCATGTGATGGTTTTGAAATATGATGACGTCATCATACTAGAAATTGTTATTAAAGGTAAAGACTCAAAATCAGACAAGTTTACGTGTTATGTCTATGGGAGGTGATTTTTTTTTCAAACCATGCATTGACTTGACAACGTTTAAGCACCTTTACCTCATCTGTTTTTGCTCCATTTCCTCTGAAACATACGTATATTGTAGCTGAGACAATAAGCTTTAGTAATCGTGCATTTTATGTTTTCAAATCTCCTCATTAGGTTGATAATTTTGTAGTTTAAAACTGAAAATGAGAATGCAATCTGTACAGAACGATTCCCAATTTTTCTTTGCAACTGTATATTGATCGAATCCACGCTGCCACTTGTGAGAAGTTGAATAGCGCCATCACAAGTCAACTAGTCACGATAGTATTATTATATATTTAAGTTTCGCATTCACTCTTCAGGACATCCGTGTGGCGTAATCGCTTAGCGCTGGGTGTTCATAACGCCATACCGGAAGATGAGAAGTTCGACTCCCGCAGGACTTTTCCCGTTCTTTTTGTTTTTCTTTTCTTTTTTTTTCGGCAGGTCAGCTTTACTCCGATGTCATTTATCATATTATTTTATCAAGTGTACGTAACCCGTGAACACGGCTGCTCTATTTCCCTTGTTTTGTATTGGAGTTTGGAGATTGGGTTTGCTTCATTAATTTTGTCACACTTAATGTTGTAAATTGCCCCTTGTTACAGTGTCCCGCTTGCCACCTTTCGTTTGCTCTTTCCTTTTCTCTTCATTGGTTATTGTTATACTGTAACAGGATAGGTAGGAACATGTACGTTTGAATAACTTGCAGGAATGGGAGCTCAATTGATTAACTCTAGT
The DNA here is from genome assembly GCA_033980235.1 of Diadema setosum. Classification (NCBI taxonomy): domain Eukaryota; kingdom Metazoa; phylum Echinodermata; class Echinoidea; order Diadematoida; family Diadematidae; genus Diadema; species Diadema setosum. Next base: position 38,205,751 of record CM067061.1, read on the forward strand.
CCAGGTGTATGGCGTCTCGCTCATCTCTTTGATATTCCAGGTTGTTATTGTTTGACCCAATAACGGAGATGTAGACAGGTTTTATGTTGCTATAGAGGTATCTTGTGCCACATGAATTGAAGGCATCACTGTTTAGTAGTACAGTAGTAATGAACTTTTTCATGTTGTAAATGATATAAAGATATGAATTTCACATCCAGTCTTCGGGACAGCCGTGTGGCTTTATAGTCGCTTAGCGCGCTGCATGGTCATTATGCACTACCTTAGGACGAGATGTTCGAGACCCGCAGGACGCTATTATTTTTTTTCTCTGTCTTTCTTTGTTTTTCTTTTGGCAGTTCAGCTTCATTCCGATGTCATTACCCCACGACACACAGTCACTCAAGTTCCCCCCTTTTTTTTTTTGTCGGAGGCTGGAGGTTGGATTTGCTTCATTTATCATACGTAATGTTGTAAATTGCCCTTGGTATACAGTGCCCCGCTTGCCACCTTTCGTTTTCTCTTTCCTTTTCTCTACGTTTGTTCCTGTTACACTGCACAAGACAGGTCGGGAAATAATTTACATAATTCAACTGGAGCAGGAATGGCAACTGAATAAATTAACTCTAGGCCAGGTGTATGGCGTCTAGCTCATCTCTTTGAAATTCCAGATTGTTATTGTTTGACCCAATAGCGGAATTGTAGACAGGTTTTATGTTGCTATAGAGGTATCTTGTGCCACATGAGTAGAAGGCATCACTGTTTAGTAGTAGTAATGAACTTTTTCATGTCCCTCCATGTCAGTTATAGGGGCTATAGGGGTTGTGTGTCTATCTGCCAAAGAAAAGGAAAACTTATTTTCGTCATGGCTGTTTCTCTATACGTAGCCGTAGGTGATGAGTGTTGTTGGTATCTGAGCAGTAAATAACACAACATCAGGCTGAAATCCCCCTTAGTTATACGCGCTAAGCGTTCAATTGATATTTATCATCTTGATTTATGTAGTCAATCACTGCTAATGGACGGTTACAGAATTATGTTATGACACCTTTCACTGAAAGTTTGTAAAGCAATATTTGTGGACAAGGCAAGCAATTGTACATGAATAATACCATTGATTTCAGAGGGAAATTATGGTATACCTAAATGTAAGGGTATCATTGCTTTGGAATTGCTGAGACAATATTATCTTGGCACGAGGGCTTCCACTTCTAATAACAGATCACTTTGAAGATGTGTCAGTCACGGGTGATCGTCATGATTCACCTTTCACGTAGAAGGTATACGTTCCACACTCTTAGTTCGAGAAGACTTACCATCATACTTCAAATTGTGATTAAAGGTAAAGACTCAAAATCAGACAAGTTGACGTGTTATGTCTATGGAAGGTGTTTTTTTTTTTAACCATGCATTGACTTGACAACGTTTAAGCACCTTTATCTCAACTGATTTTGCTCCATTTCCTCTGAAACTTAAGTATGTGGTAGCTCAGACAATAAGCTGCAGTAATCATGCATTTTATTTTTTCAAATCTCCTCATCAGGTTGATAATTTTGCAGCTAAAAACTGAAAATGAGAATGGAATGTGGACAAAACGATTCCTGAATCATCTTTCACGTATAAGCTTACGTTCCTCATATTTTCTCGTCAAGACGTACTGTCATGGCCGAGAGGATAAAGGCGACGTCACAAGAGACGTGAGGTTGCACACGTACGGGTTCGAACCCCATAAGAGCACGAAACAAAATACTTATATCTTTTGCTTTTTTCCTTTTATGGAGTATTCACCTTCGTCCATGTAGAAATCACGTTTTCATGTAAACGTACACACACACACACACACACACACACACACACACAATATCCCTTTGTTTTTTGTTGGAGACCACATTGCTTTGACAGGCAACTTGGACTTGAAATTACAAATGTTAAAGTGAAGATGACTTTTAAAAGACCGCATGGCCATGTTTGATTTTTTTTTACAATATAAAGACCTATTGGTAAATATTCATTCACATATCCTTTCCAATCAACTTACTTGGACACGCCGACACCACTACACGAAATTTTCAATTAGTTGCATGACAGAAACAATTTCATCTGAATTATGTAGGACTGTATAAAGAATTGGACTTCACGAACATTTCTCAATATTACTTCAAGTCGCTACTTTACATTATTTTCGTTGTCGATCACTGAAAATGAGAATGGAATCTGGTTGAAACGATTCAAGATTTATCTTTGTAACTGTATATTGATCGAATCCACACGGCCACTCGTGGGAAGTTGAATAGCGCTATCAGTCACTTGACGTATATAGCCAAAAAACTGAATATAAATGTATAGCATACATAGATATATTTAAGTTTCGCACAAGATCTTCGGATCTTCCATGTGGCAGAATTGCTTAGCACGCTGCGTGTTTATAATGCCCGACCGGAAGGAGAGAAGTTAATCGAGTCCCGTAGGACTTTTTCCTTTTATTTCTTTTTTCTTTCTTTTTTTCTGCAGTTCAGCTTCACTCTGATGTCATGAACACAGCTACTCTATTTCCCTTGTTTTGTATTGGAGTTTGGAGGTTGGGTTTGCTTCTTTAATTTTGTCACACGTAATGTTGTAAATTGCCCCTTGAATTAAAACAGTACCCCGCTTGCCACCATTCGTTTTCTCTTTCCTTTTCTCTTCATTTGTTCTTGTTATACTGTAGCAGGATATTTAGGAACGTGTACGTTTATATAATTAACAGGAATGGGAACTGAATTAATTAACTCTAGTCCAGGTGCATGGCGTCTCGCTTATCTCTTTGGAATTCCAGGTTGTTATTGTTTGACCAAATGACGGAGTTAAAGACAGGCAGGGAAGGAAGTGACGTGATATTGCTTCATAATGAGGAATTTCGGGCAACACCTTTCCAAGTGTAGTGATTATGACGGCGTTCTCTGTCGTTTATTTTCGTCATGGTTGTTTCACTAGTTCAGCCATAGGTGACATATGTTGTTGGCATCTGGGAGAATAGAACAGATCTGTACCAAACTGGAATAGCCCTATAAGCAATGTGGTAAGCGTTCAATTTTTTGCATTATCTTTCTTCTTTAAAGTCAGTCATTACTGATCGAAACACACAATATAATATGACACGTTCTACTGGTAGTTTAGGAAAAGGGAGTTACTGCACGATGCAATGATAAATGTGCTACCATTGATTTTAGAGACGTCATTATGGTGTGGTACTGGTGATGGTAAGGGAACCATAGATTGCTTTTAAAGTAATGAGACAATCATTGGACCTTTGCATCAAGACCGTATTCCCATCTAGAATATAATGCATGTTCGTGCGGCGTTTTTTTTTTTAATCCTGACGTGGGCATTTTCTTTTTCTTGTTTTTAATTCAAGAATGTTATATCTAAATTTGTTTCTTTCCCCTAACATTTTTTGTTGTTGAATGTAAAGTTGGACGTTCCGTGACCGAGTAGAAAAGCAGCGATTTAGTTACAGTTTCAATGCATCTTGTTTACCATCTTCTCTTACATTAAATTGATGGTTTTTATATTTGACATGGTCTGTCTATTTGCCAGTTTATGCTCATAAAACACTGCTATAACAACTAATACATTTGCTTCACTTGTCACACGCAATGATATGGATTGCAGTTGTGCATGCAGTTTTCCTTTTGCCACCTCTCGTTTTTCTCTCCCCCTTTCCCTCACTTTGGTTTTGTTATACTGCAGATGGGAATGATTACAATAACATAACCCAACTTGAGGTAGGAATGAGAACTGAATAAATTAACTCTAGGCCAGGTGTATATAGCGTCTCGCTCATATCTTTCAAATTTCAGGTTGTCATTGTTCGACCAACGGAGTTGAAGACAGGCTTTATGTTGCTATATAGTCCATGGGCCAAGACTCGAAAAATGGGTTGTTGGTACCATCTGAGGTGGCACAACCTTTTTGGTGTCAGTTTGTTTGTCGGGCATAGATATGCTTATCAAGCTATGATAGCATTTCCAAATGAGTAGCTTAGTCATAATAAATGAATTTTTAACCAATTTGGTCTCATTTTTATATCCCTATACTTCTGAATCGAAACTAAACCGCTATACAAAGAAGAGCACTGCCTTCTGTATGTCCATAGGTGTTCTGTTGTAAACGCGGTGCGCTTAGTTTTTATTCAAGGCAGCGAAGGGAATATCCAAAGGGTTATGATGTCCACAGCTGTCACGCGGTGCGCTTAGTCTTTATCTAGACCAATGTACCGTTATCATATCTAAAGTTCCTCATAAAAGGGATTTATAACGATTATCTATACCGTTTTTATACTACCCTATCAACAAATATATCAGATTTAAACAAAAATCACTCTGTTCATTTACAATATCATTCATTATAATGTATCGAAGTGTACCGGTACATTGTTTTGCATTATCTTATATTGTTGGAGGGAAATAAAGCGACATTGGCGTGGTATCAGCGTTTTCACCGTAGCGTTTTCGCGGGAAAATGATAAATAATTGAAAGATAAGGTAAAATTCACGAGGAATTGCTTTTGTTGTTGTTGTTGTTTTTAGATAAAAGGATATACACTGTATCATACGCCTCGGATATTCCCTTCGCCTTCTAGAATAAAGACTAAGCGATGTGGACATCATAACCTTTGGATATTCCCTTCGCTGCCTTGAATACAGACTAAGCCCACCGCGTTTACAATAGAACACCTGTGAACATACCATAGAGCTGCATTTTACAGCTCTATGGAACATACAGAAGACAGTGCTCTTATTTGTATAGCGGTTAGTTTCGATTCAGAAGTATAGGGATATAACAACGAGAACAAGTTGGTTAAAAATTCATTTACTATGACTAAGCTACTCATTTGGAAATGCTATCATAGCTTGATAAGCATATCTATGCCCGACAAACAAAACGACACCAAAAAGGTTTTGCCACCTGAGATGGTACCAATATCTGGCCTGGCCCATGGACTAATAGAGGTATCTCGCGCCACATGAATTGAATGCATACGCTGTTTAGTATTAGTAATGAACTTTTTCATGTCCATCCCTGCCATTAAAAGTGTGTTTGACGAGGTTCTGTGTCATTCTGCCTACGAGAAAACAAAGTTTTATTTTCGCCATGGCTGTTTCTCTATGCGTAGCCGTGGGTAATGGATGTTGTTGGCATGTGGGCAGTAAAGAACCGAGTATCATGCTATAATACCCCCCCCCCCCCCCCCGTTAGGTTCTAAGCGTTCAATACGGTGATATATCTTTCTTCTTTATTATATCAATCACTGCCGATGGAATTACAGAATTATGTTATGACACGTTTCACTCAAAGCTTAAAAAACAAAGTTTATGCACGATACAAGTAATGGTGCATGAGTCCTATAGACCATTGATTTTAGGTGAGAAATTATGATATGCCTATAGTAGGGGTGTCATTGATTAGGAATTAATGAAACGATTAAGCACTCCTTCTACTTCTAACTGTCCCCTTTGAATGTGTGTCGATCACGTGAGATCGTCATAAATTATCATTCACGTATAAGCTTACGTTCAAAGTGTACTCTTAGTTAGAGGAGACCTATAGTTACATGGTTAAAGGCGATGTCTCTTTCGCTGGAGCCGTACGTTTGGCCCATTTTTCTTTTGCCCTTTTCTCTTTAATTGAGGTATCACTTTCGTCCAGGATAAATCACATTCTCATGTAAACAGACTCCCTTGCTCTATATCCCTTGTTTTGTATCGGAGGCTTCATTGGTTTTAATGCTGGTAAATCTCACAGGCTTGTATATAGCTGTAAGAGATCTCTGAACTGAGCATTGTAATAGCAAGATTAGAGGGAGTCATATTGGTTATGTAAATAATGGTCAAAGGGCATGTTTTAAAAGGCCACTGTTAATGCCAGGATGGTTATAAACACTTAATTGTCATATTTTATTTGTACGTGCCGAGGATCGCTTGGACCCCGTTTACAGTGCGAGGCTCTGCCGCGGCTCGGCCGCGCCGAGCCCACCTTCATTTCGGTGTAAACGCGCAAAAGGCCAAATGCGGGGCCAAAATTGGCCTCGCATTATGCCACGCTCTGGAGGTGGTCTCGGCCGCGGTCGAGCCGCGGTCGCGCCTGCCTTTTTCTCAGTGTAAGCGCAAACTGGGCTAAATGCGCGGCCAATTTTAGTCTGGCTTCCAAACCCTCGCCTGTACTATTTCGCTATTCAGGATATTAACCACTTTAACGTCGAAAACTAGGATAGTTTAAGGTGGTTTTGTCCTGCAAAGGATTTTCTCCTTCGGCAAAGGCCTTTGCCCGAACGGCGACTTCGTCGCCATGGAATTCAGTTGGCAAAGGATCTGAAAACCAGACAATACCAAATTGCGTTTGTTTAAAAGTAGAGCGCCACTACGACAAAATATTGAAAGGTTTGAATCAAAAGTGCGGCCGAGCCCGGCAGTGTAAACGGACTAAATTGCGGGGCTCGGCCTCGCAATTGAAGTTGGCCTTGGCCGCGGCTCGGCCCAGCCCCGCACCGTAAACGGGGTCTAAGTTTATGCACTGTACGTACTCAAAAAGTCCGTAAATCGACTTAGTCGCACACGCACAGAATTTCCACTTAGTTTGTGTGACAGAAAAACAAATGTGATCTGAATAATGTAGGCCCAAAAAAGTTCAACTAAGTATCTCATTATAACTTCAATGTGCTATATTACATTCTTTTCTTTGTCGATCACGGATGACCGACATCTGATGAACCCAAGCGTATCACCTAACTCGTCTTCAGTGTGACGAGTTTCATATCTCGTTTTTATTCTTCTTTCTTTCTGCCACATTTTGTGTCGTCAATATCTCAATAATTACATTACGGAATGACATGACATTTTCAGTCAACATGTCTCATGACAAAATCTAGCCACAATAAGGTTTTCATGACAGTAACATATCTATGACGTCATCTAGGCGCCATTTTGTGATTTTCGGACCTTGTCACGTGATCGATCATAACTTCATAACTAGATGTCATTTCTGTATCATTTTCGGTGGACATGAAGTTCAGGTCACGCTCTATCTTAGTTTTTAACGCTAGTTACACAGGTCATCATTACGCGCGCGTAAGCGCGCGTCAAAATTTTAAAAGACTCAAAACGACTTCCCAATGGGAAATCTCGAAGTTTCAGACAATTTTAAGCGTTTCAAACATTTTCTCGCGTGCGCGTCCGTCCGCGCAATTTCGCGCGCAGAGCCCGTAAGCAACATGAAAATGCAATTTTTTTGACTGATTTGGATTCCTTATACTTGGAGTAACAATATCCATTGATTTCCGATCGATTTCGACCTATAACAAAGGAATGCACTGGCGTCAAAGTTGAAATTCCGCGTGCGCGTCTTTCTGCAAATATAGTGAAAAAACATGTCTTTGTTTATTTCGCCATAGCTCTTTAAATCGTCCGTTGACCCTATATTTCTATTGCATATTACAAAAGTATATGAATTGTAAATAACATTCCAAGTATCAATATTGCCAGGAACACGCGATGACGTCATCATATCGTCATTTTAAATAAAAAAAGTGGAATTGATTTTTTTCAGGTACTCTTTCAGACATTCATTTGCTCGTATCTCTGTTGTTTAAGCTCAATATCATCCCAAATTCAGATATGTTGTACTTTGAACATTTGCCTCTCAAGTCCATGTGATGGTTTTGAAATATAATGACGTCATCATACTAGAAATTGTGATTAAAGGTAAAGACTCAAAATCAGACAAGTTTACGTGTTATGTCTATGGGAGGTGATTTTTTTTTAAACCATGCATTGACTTGACAACGTTTAAGCACCTTTACCTCATTTGATTTTGCTCCATTTCCTCTGAAACATACGTATGTTGTAGCTGAGACAATAAGCTTTAGTAATCGTGCATTTTATGTTTTCAAATCTCCTCATTAGGTTGATAATTTTGTAGTTTAAAACTGAAAATGAGAATGCAATCTGTACAGAACGATTCCCAATTTATCTTTGCAACTGTATATTGATCGAATCCACGCTGCCACTTGTGAGAAGTTGAATAGCGCCATCACAAGTCAACACTGTCACGATAGTATTTAGATTTCAGTTTCGCACTCGATCTTCATGACAGCCATGTGGCATAATCAGTTAGCGCGCTGGTTGTTCATAACGCCATACCGGAAGGCGAGAGGTTCGACTCCCGCAGGACTTTTGTCCGTTCTTTCTTTTTTTCTCTTTTTTTTCGGCAGTTCAGCTTTACTCCGATGTCATTTTACGTATTATTTTATCAAGTGTACGTAACCCGTGAACACGGCTGCTCTATTTCCCTTGTTTTGTATTGGAGTTTGGACATTGGGTTTGCTTCATTAATTTTGTCACACTTAATGTTGTAAATTGCCCCTTGTTACAGTGTCCCGCTTGCCACCTTTCGTTTGCTCTTTCCTTTTCTCTTCATTGGCTCTTGTTATATTGTAACAGGATAGGTAGGAACATGTACGTTTAGATAACTGGCAGGAATGGGAGCTGAATTGATTAACTCTAGTCCAGGTGTATGGCGTCTCGCTCATCTCTTTGAAATTCCAGGTTGTTATTGTTTGACCCAATAACGAAGTTGTAGACAGGTTTTATGTTGCTATAGAGGTATCTTGTGCCACATAAATGGAAGGCATCACTGTTTAGTAGTAGTAATGAACCTTTTCATGTTGTAAATGATATAAAGATATGAATTTCACATCCAATCTTCGGGACAGCCGTGTGGCTTTATAGTCGCTTAGCGCGCTCCATGGTCATTATGCACTACCTTCGAGACCCGCAGGACGCTATTATTTTTTTCTCTCTCTCTTTCTTTGTTTTTCGTTTGGCAGTTCAGCTTCATTCCGATGTCATTACCCCGCAACACACAGTCACTCAATTCCCCCCCTTTTTTTTTTGTCGCAGGCTGGAGGTTGGATTTGCTTCATTTATCATACGTGTAATGTTGTAAATTGCCCTTGGTATACAGTGCCCCGCTTGCCACCTTTCGTTTTCTCTTTCCTTTTCTCTACGTTTGTTCATGTTACACTGCACAAGACAGGTCGGAAAATAATTTACATAACTCAACTGGAGCAGGAATGGCAACTGAATAGATTAACTCTAGGCCAGGTGTATGGCGTCTCGCTCATCTCTTTGAAATTCCAGGTTGTTATTGTTTGACCCAAGAACGGAATTGTAGACAGGTTTTATGTTGCTATAGAGGTATCTTGTGCCACATGAGTAGAAGGCATCACTGTTTAGTAGTAGTAATGAACCTTTTCTTGTCCCTCCATGTCAATTATAGTGTGTTTAAAGGGGTTGTGTGTCTATCTGCCAAAGAAAAGGAAAACCTTATTTTCACCATGGCTATTTCTCTATACGTAACCGTAGGTGATGAGTGTTGTTGGTATCTGAGCAGTGAACAACAGAGCATCAGGCTAAAATCCCCCTTAGTTATACGCGCTAAGCGTTCAATTGATATATCTTTATTTATGTAGCCAATCACTGCTAATGGAGTTACAGAATTATGTTATGACACATTGCACTGAAAGTTTGTAAAGCAAAGTTTATGGACAAGGCAAGCAATTGTACATGAATAATACCATTGATTTCAGAGGGAAATTATGGTATACCTAAATGTAAGGGTATCATTGCTTTGGAATTGCTGAGACAATATCTTGGCACGAGGGCTTCCACTTCTAATAACTGATCCCTTTGAAGATGTGTCGGTCACGGGTGATCGTCATGATTCATCTTTCACGTAGAAGCTTCCGTTCCACATTCTTCGTTCGAGAAGACTTACCATCATACTTCAAATTGTGATTAAAGGTAAAGACTCAAAATCAGACAAGTTGACGTGTTATGTCTATGGGAGGTGATTTTTTTTTAACCATGCATTGACTTGACAACGTTTAAGCACCTTTATCTCAGCTGATTTTGCTCCATTTCCTCTGAAACTTATGTATGTGGTAGCTGAGACAATAAGCTGCAGTGATCATGCATTTTATTTTTTTCAAATCTCCTCGTCAGGTTGATAATTTTGCAGCTAAAAACTGAAAATGAGAATGGAATGTGGACCAAACGATTCCTGAATCATCTTTCACATATAAGCTTACGTTCCTCATATTTTCTCGTCAAGACGTACATGGCCGAGAGGATAAAGGCGACGTCACAAGAGACGTGAGGTTGCACTCCTACGGGTTCGAACCCCATAAGAGCACGAAACAAAATACGTATATCTTTTTTTTTTTTTTTTTTATGGAGTATTCACCTTCGTCCATGTAGAAAGCACGTTTTCATGTAAACGTACACACACACAGGCACACACACACACACACACACACACAGTATCCCTTTGTTTTGTGTTGGAGACCACATTGCTTTGACTGGCAACTTGGACTTGAAATTACAAAGTGAAGATGACTCTTAAAAGACAGCATGGCCATGCTTGATTTTTTTTTTTAACAATATGAAGACCTATTGGTAAATATTCATTCACATATCCTTTCCAATCAACTTACTTGGACACGGTGACACCACACGAAATTTTCAATTGGTTGCATGACAGAAACAATTTCATCTGAATTATGTAGGACTGTATAAAGAATTGGACTTCACGAATATTTCTCAATATTACTTCAAGTCGCAACTTAACATTATTTTCGTTGTCGATCACTGAAAATGAGAATGGAATCTGGTCGAAACGATTCCCGATTTATCTTTGCAACTGTATATTGATCGAATCCTCGCTGCCACTCGTGGAAAGTTGAATAGCGCTATCAGTCACTTTACGTATATCGCCAAAAAACTGAATATCAATGTAAATTTGTGTTGTGTATAGCATACATAGATAGATTTAAGTTTCGCACAGGATCTTCGGATCTTCCGTGTGGCAGAATCGCTTAGCACGCTGCGTGTTTATAATGCCCGACCGGAAGGAGAGAAGTTAATCGAGTCCCGCAGGACTTTTTCCTTTTATTTCTTTTTTCTTTTTTTTTTTCAGCAGTTCAGCTTCACACTGATGTCATGAACACAGCTACTCTATTTCCTTTGTTTTGTATTGGAGTTTGGAGGTTGGGTTTGCTTCATTAATTTTGTCACACGTAATGTTGTAAATTGCCCCTTGAAACAGTGCCCCGCTTGCCACCATTCGTTTTCTCTTTCCTTTTCTCTTCATTTGTTCTTGTTATACTGTAGCAGGATATTTAGGAACGTGTACGTTTACATAACTAACAGGAATGGGAACTGAATTAATTAACTCTAGTCCAGGTGCATGGCGTCTCGCTGATCTCTTTGGAATTCCAGGTTGTTATTGTTTGACCAAATAACGGAGTTAAAGACAGGCAGGGAAGGAAGTGACTTGATATTGCTTCATAATGAGGAATTTTGGGCAACACCTTTCCAAGCGTAGTGATTATGACGGGGTTCTCTGTCGTATATTTTCGTCATGGCTGTTTCACTAGTTTAGCCATAGGTGACATATGTTGTTGGCATTTGGGAGAATAGAACAGATCAGTACCAAACTGGAATAGCCCTATAAGTAATGTGGTAAGCGTTCAATTTTTTTGCATTATCTTTCTTCTTCAAAGTCAGTCACTACTGATCGAAATACACAATAATATGACACGTTCCATTGGTAGTTTAGGAAAAGGGAGTTAATGCACGATGCAATGATAAATGTGCTACCATTGATTTTAGAGACGTCGTTGTGGTGTGGTACTGGTGATGGTAAGGGAACCATAGATTGCTTTTAAAGTAATGAGACAATCATTGGACCTTTGCATCAAGACCGTATTCCCATCTAGAATATAATGCATGTTCGTGCGGAGTTTTTTTTTTTTTTAATCCTGACGTGGACATTTTCTTTTCCTTGTTTTTAATTTAAGAATGTTATATCTTATCTAAATTTGTTTCTTTCCCCTAACATTTTTTTTTTGTTGGATATAAAGTTGGACGTTCCGTGACCGAGTAAAAGAGCAGCGATTTAGTTACAGTTTCAATGCATCTTGTTTACCATCTTCTCTGACATTAAATTGATTGTTTTCAAATTTGACATTGTCTGTCTATAAAGCAATTTGCCTGTTTATGCTCATAAAACACTGCTATAACAACTTATACATTTGCTTCACTTGTCACACGCAATGATGTGGATTGCAGTTGTGCATGCATTTTTTCTTTTGCCACCTCTCGTTTTTCTCTCCCCTTTTCCCTCATTTTGGTTTTGTTATACTGCAGATGGGAATGATTACAATGACATAACCCAACTTGAAGTAGGAATGAGAACTGAATAAATTAACTCTAGGCCAGGTGTATATAGCGTCTCGCTCATCTCTTTGAAATTTCAGGTTGTCATTGTTCGATCAACGGAGTTGAAGACAGGCTTTATGTTGCTATAGAGGTATCTCGCTCCACATGAATGGAATGCATACGCTGTTTAGTATTAGTAATGAACTTTTTCATGTCCATCCCTGCCAATAAAAGTGTGTTTGATGGGGTTTTGTGTCATTGTGCCTATGAGAAAGCAAAGTTTTATTTTCGCCATGGCTGTTTCTCTATGCGTAGCCGTGGGTGATGGGTGTTGTTGGCATCTGGCCAGTAAAGAACCGAGTATTATGCTATAATACCCCCCTCCCCCGGTTAGGTTCTAAGCGTTCAATACGGTGATATATCTTTCTTCTTTATTATGTCAATCACTGCTGATGGAATTACAGAATTATGTTATGACACGTTTCACTCAAAGCTTAAAAAACAAAGTATATGCACGATACAAGTAATGGTGCATGAGTCCTATAGGCCATTGATTTTAGATGAGAAATTATGACATGCCTATAGTAGGATTGTCATTGATTAGGAATTAATGAAACGATTAAGCACACCTTCCACTTCTAACTGTCCCCTATGAATGTGTGTCGATCATGTGAGATCGTCATAAATTATCATTCACGTATAAGCTTACGTTCGAAGTGTACTCTTAGTTGGAGGAGACCTATAGTTACATGGTTAAAGGCGATGTCTCTTTCGCTGGAGCCGTACGTTTGGCCCGTTTTTCTTTTGCCCTTTTCTCTTTAATTGAGATATCACTTTCGTCCAGGTATAAATCACATTCTCATGTAAACAGACTCACTTGCTCTATATCCCTTGTTTTGTATCGGAGGCTTCATTGGATTTACTGCTTGTAAATCTCACAGGCTTGTATAAAGCTGTAAGAGCTCTTTGAACTGATCACTATGATAGCAAGATTAGAGGGAGTCATGTTGGTTATGTAAATAATGGTCAAAGGTCATATTTTAAAAGGCCACTGTTAAAGCCAGGATGGTTATAAACACTTAATTGTCATGTTTTATTTGTACGTGCCGAGGATCACTTGGATCCCGTTTACAGTGCGAGGTTCGGCCGCGGCTCGGCCGCGCCGAGACCGCCTTCATTTCGGTGTAAACGCGCAAAAGGCCAAATGCGGGGCCAAAATGGCCTCGCATTAGGCCACGCTAATGTGGTCTCGGCCGCGGCTGAGCCGCGGTCGCGCCCGGCCTTTTTCTCAGTGTAAACGCAAACTGGGCTAAATGCGCGGCCAATTTTATTGTGGCTTCCAAACACTCGCCTGTACTATTTCGCTATTCAGGATATTAACCACTTGACGTCGAAAACTAGTATAGTTTAATAAGGTGGTTTTGTCCTGCAAAGGATTTTCTCCTTCGGCAAAGGCCTTTGCCCGAACGGCGACTTCGTCGCCACGGAATTCAGTTGCCAAAGGATCTGAAAACCAGACAATACCAAATTGCGTTTGTTTAAAAGTAGAGCGCCACTACGACAAAATATTGAAAGGTTTGAATCAAAAGCGCGGCCGAGCCCGGCAGTGTAAATGGACTAAATTGCGGGGCTCGGCCGCGCAATTGAGGTTGGCCGCGGCCGCGGCTCGGCCGCGGCTCGGCCCAGCCCCGCACCGTAAACAGGGTCTAAGTTTATCCACTGTACGTACTCAAAAAGTCCGTAAATCGACTTAGTCGTACACGCACAGAATTTCCACATAGTTTGTGTGACAGAAACACAAATGTGATCTGAATAATAAATGTAGGCCCCCCAAAAAGTTCAACTAAGTATCTCATTATAACTTCAAGGTGCTATATTACATTCTTTTCTTTGTCGATTACGGATGACCGACATCTGATGACCCAAGCGTATCACCTAACTCGTCTTCAGTGTGACGAGTTTCATATCTCGTTTTTTATTCTTCTTTCTTTCTGGACAATTTTGTGTCGTCAATATCTCAACAATGGCATTACGGAATGACATGAAATTTTCAGTCAACATGTCTCATAACAATATCTAGCCACAATAAGGTTTTCATGACAGTAACATATCTATGACGTCATTTAGGCGCCATTTTGTGATTTTCGGACCTTGTCACATGATCGATCATAACTTCATAACTAGATGTGATTTCTGCGTCATTTTCGGTGGACATAAAGTTCAGGTCACGCTCTATCTTACTTACTAACGCTAGATACCCAGGTCTTCATTACGCGCGCGTTCGCGCGCGTCAAAATTTTAAAAGGCTCAAAACGACTTCCCAATGGGAAATCTCGAAGTTTCAGACAATTTTAAGCGTTTCAAACATTTTCTCGCGTGCGCGTCCGTCCGCGCAATTTCGCGCGCAGAGGGCGTAACCAACATGAAAATGCAATTTTTTTGACTGATTTGGATTCCTTATACTTTGAGTAACAATATCCACTGATTTCCGATCGATGTTGACCTATAACAGAGGAATGCGCTGGCGTCAAAGTTGAAATTTCGTGTGCGCGTCTATGTGGAAATATAGCGAAAAACATGTCTTTGTTTATTTCGCAATAGCTCTTTAAAAAGTCCGTCGACCCTATGTTTTTATTGCATATTACAAAAGCATATGAATTGGAAATAACGTTTCAAGTATCAATATTTCCCGAAATACATTATGACGTCATCATATCATCATCTGAAATCAAAAAAGTGGAATTAATTTTTTTGAGGTACTGTTTCTAACATTCATTTGCTCGTATCTCTGTTGTTTAAGCTCAATATTATCCCAAATTCACATATGTTGTACTTTTAACATTTGCCTTTCAAGTCCATGTCATGGTTTTGAAATTTGATGACGTTATCATACTTTAAATTGTGATTAAAAGTAAAGATGCAAAATCGGACAAGTTTACGTGTTATGTCTATGGGAAGTGATTTTTTTTTAAACCATCCATTGACTTCACAACGTTTAAGCACCTTTATCTCAGCTGATTTTGCTTCATTTCCTCTGAAATTTAAGTATGTTGTAGCTGAGACAATAAGCTGCAGTAATCATGCATTTTGTTCTTTGAAATCTTCTCATGAGGTTGACAATTTTGCAGTTTAAAACTGAAAATGAGAATGGAATGTGGACGAATCGATTCCTGATTCATCTTTCACATACATAAGTTTACGTTCCTCATATTTTCTTGTCGAGACGTGTGGCCGAGTGGTTAAAGGCGCCGTCTCAGAGACGTGAGGTTGCACTCGTGCGGGTTCGAACTCCACAAGATCACGAAACAAAATACCTAGCTATTTTACTTTTTTTTTCTTCAATGGTGTATTACACATTCGTCCATGTAGAAATTACGTTCGTATATAAACGCACCTATACACACACACACACACACACACACACACACAATATCCCTCTGTTTTGTGTTGGAGACCACATTGCTTCGACTGCTGCAGAATGTTGCATCCTGACTCTGTCAAATAGTATGTAATGACGACAACGGAGGTGTTGTACTTTGAGCAATTTAATTGTCTTTCAAGTCCATGTCATTGTTTTGTACTTTGATGACGTCATCACACTGAAAATTGTGATTAAAGGCAAGGTATCAAAATCAGCCGATTATAGGTTTTATGTCTGCGGGACGTATTTTTCCGAAATTGCCAGAAATGGCACAGCGACCTCAGTCGTAACAAGGCCGCATTTCCTTCTAGCAATGCAATACATGTTCACGCGGCCACAATTGTTGAGTGGGCATTGACTTTTTCCCCCTGTAATATCTATACATTTTTTTTCGGCCTTAGCGTTTCCGTGGATGTCCCGTGGCCGAGTGGTTAGAGAAACCGTTTTGCATGCACGCTCAATATAACTTCAAGGTGCCTATATCACATTCTTTTCTTTGTCGATCACAGATGACCGACATCTGATGACCCCAGGCGTATCACCTAACTCGTCAGTGTGACGAGTTTCATGTCTCGTGATATTATTATCGTTAGCATTATTATATCATTATCATCATCATCATTATTATTATTATCATCATCATCACCATCCTTATCATCAGTAACCCATCAACGCCAACTTCCTCAGTTTCTATAATGCCTACCATTTAGTCTAAGAATTACTCTGCAGTCTCAAATGAGTGCGACAGACCATGTGAATCTTCGATGATAGTCTAAGAATTGCTCTGCAGTCTCAAATGACTGCGACAGACCATGTGAATCTTCGATGACTCTGGTAAAATCCAGAGACAATGTATAGAAAACCTTGAGTTTTTTGACGGTTATCGATGAGGTTGACAGGTAAGTAATAGTTTGAGATACTATCCACGCCACGAGCCGTGCAGGAGAATGTTTAATTGCATGCAGGTCTTAGAACACATGCTTGCAAAACATGAATGGTTTTGAAAAAATCCAAGATATAAAGGAAAGTAACACCAAAATATGTCAAACTTATCACTGCTTTATGCTTTGATTGTGTATTAATTCATTTTTGCTTACCTATTTGGGTTTTTTATTTCTTAGATTGTTGTGGAGACGTTTGCTTTCCATCACAAGGTCGCTCGCCTATCAACTCATCATTATTGATATCATTCAGACTTTACATCCCGTTAAGTTCCTTATCCTCTCTTCTTCTTCTCGTTCTTCTCTTCCATATCATTCATAATTTCTTTTGCCATTATACACTGGTACATATATATATATAAATATATATATATATATATATATATATATATATATATATATATATACATACATATATATAATGATATTTGTAGTCCTCGTGTTGGTAACAGTACAAAAAAAAAAGTAGGGTGATAATGCATTTTAGTCCAGCAGTGCTATTTATAAAAACAAAATTTTGACGCATACACATCTTCTTCAGGGTCGAAATGAACAATTAATCGTTTATGTGTATACACCATGTGGTGCTTGGCTATCATACAAAATGAATACTATTCAAATTCATGAAATTCTTGCGTCGAGATGTTTTCATTGCAATTGATTGACAAATACCCTACACCGACGTAAATATGAATACTGTTCAGAGTTTCACGATCGTTAAAGTGGTACAAACAAACTAGACAATTTCGATTAAAGTGTATGGGTGGTAAACCAAACATAGCTGTTGTGTTGACTGTAATGTGTAGAGCGTGGCACGTATTCGATCCATGTATGGAGATGTTATTGTACCTCCTCGATCCATGTTAGACTACAGTCAATGCAAATCACCATGTCAAATCAAGTGAGCTTTATATCGCTGCATGCTATTGATTAATCAAGATCAAATATATCCGCAAGATCCATCTACTTTTTGAATGCCCTGGCATCCACTGAAACAGATATTAACTTTTAAATACCTTTATAACTTTTAATCGAGCTTTCGGGCTAACTGCCCTTCTTCGGAATCTACAATGACAATGTATAACAACAAACTCAACGACGGTGTAAAATCATACTAAACTTAGCTAACCTTCAATATGTTAATTTTATGCATTCAAAAAATTACTACAAACAACAATTACCACAAAACATAATACAAAAAATTACAACACGCTTTTAATATCAAATAACAAATACACATAGTGTTACTTAATACAATCACAGAACGGAACTTAACTCTGTTGCTGCGGAGTAGGGTCTTTTATGTTGTCTGTGTAAAGATTATAATACGGTGTATATTATATATAATTATGTGTGGTGGATGTTCTGTGCTGAGGCTCGTTCCCATTTAATTATAAACTACAAATGGTCATTTTTTAAAACATCCAACAACATAAAAAAAAAATCCAAAATTTAATTACAATTTATCTACACATTAACACACTTCTTATTATACATACATACACATCCTCGTACATAAATAATTCATACACATAAGTCTATTTACCCACATACCTACTTACATACACCCACATTACTTTTACAACAGTTCAACCTTACCAATATTTATTAACTTAAACCTCTTCTCAAAATGCTTAGTTCCTATCTAACCAAAATGTATTCTGAGCATCTCAAAAATGAAATAAAATATTTATTTCATACAGCTGCCATACTGACATATAAGTTATCTATACTATGCATAATATACATACATACATCAACTCAATACTTGACAATACTTCAAAATTCTCTAAAACATATTATAATTACATTTACATACATACTTACATCTGCTTCTACACTTACTCATAAATATCAATTTCTGACAATTTATTGTGGTGAAATTAGGTGATGTAAAGAGGTGGTGTTATGGTTCCATATTGATTCCGTTTGGGTGGAGGGTCTTTAATTTGTCAATCCAGAAAGAATCTCAGCGTAGTGTTGTGTCGTGTGTTTTGATTTCGATTGTTTCAATGGCTGTGAGTTGTCTGCGGGGACCTCCGGGGAGCAAAAATTGTTCTTCGCAAGTCGCACGCAAGGCTTGCCCGGAAAGGTGTGACAGGGCCTTCACAAGGAAGTCCTCGGGACCGGCGGTTTCCTTTCGTTACACAGATGTACCGAAATTTCTTGTAGCCGAACACTTAAACCCCGTTTACAGTGCGGGGCCAAAATTGGCCGCGCATTTGGCCACGCTCCGGAGGTGGGCTCGGCCGAGCCCGGCCTTTTCTCAGTGTAAACGCAAACTGGGCCAAATGCGCGGCCAATTTTAGTCTGGCTTCCAGACCCTCTGCCCGTACTATTTCGCTATTCAGGATATTAACCCCCTCAACGTCGAAAACTAGTATAGTTTAAGGTAGTTTTGTCCTGCAAAGGATTTTTCCTTTGGCAAAGGCCTTTGCCCGAACGGCGACTTCGTCGCCACGGAATCCAGTTGGCAAAGGGTCTGAAAACCAGACTATACCAAATTGCGTTTGTTTACAAGCAGAGCGCCACTACGACAAAATATTGAAAGGTTTGAATGAAAAGCCCGGGCCGAGCCCCGCATTGTAAACGGACAGAATTGCGGGGCTCGGCCCCGCAATTGAGGCCGGGCTCGGCCCAGCCCCGCACTGTAAACGGGGTCTTTGTGTTGACTACGACCCGTTTACAGTGCGGGGCTGGGCAGCGGCCGAGAGCCGCGGCCGAGCCCGCTTTCATTTCAGTGTAAACGCGCAAAAGGCTAAATGCGGGGCCAAAATTGGCCGCGCATTTGGCCACGCTCTGGAGGTGGCCTCCGCCGCGGCCAAGCCGCGGCCGAGCCGAGCCTTTTCTCGGTGTAAACGTAAACTGGGCCAATTGCGTTACCAAATTTAGTCTGGCTTCCAGACCCTCTGTCCGTACTATTTCGCTACTCAGGATATTAACTCCCTCAACGTCGAAAACTAGTATAGTTTAAGGTAGTTTTGTCCTGCAAAGAATTTTCCTTCGGCAAAGGCGCCGCCGCCGCGGAGTCCAGTTGACAAAGGGTCTGGAAACCAGACTGTACCAAATTGCGTTTGTTTCACTGGTTTGTTTACATGCAGAGCGCCACTACGACAAAATATTGAAAGGTTTGAATTAAAAGCCCGGGCCGAGCCCAGCAGTGTAAACGGACAAAATTGCGGGGCCCGGCCCCGCAATTGAGGCCGGGCTCTTCCCAGCCCCGCACTGTAAACGGGGTCTAAGGTACATAGAGATATACAGATGATAATTAAGGACCTGAATTTTTACTTCGTTGTAACGAGAAATTCGCTGTAAAAGTGATCTTCATAACGGAGAGCACTGAATTATCATTACTTTTATCATCATCATCATCATCATCATCATCATCATCATCATCATCATCATCATCACTATCATCATATACGCTCATCAGTAATAGCGTACACACACTGCAAATGCATCATGTTTTGTTTGGGGTTTGGGTTTTTTGTGGGGGAGGGGGTTTAAGTGAAAAGAAAAAAAAAAGGTAAAGTGCATAATATGCTTGATGGAGCAATGCTGTGGAATGTCATGAATATGTGATCACCCGTCATTGAATATTGGGGCAATAGACAAAGAAGACATTGTTCACATTCACCAAAAAAAAAAAAAAAAAAAAAAAAAATGGCAATTCAAAATGCCTGTAACTTTGTAAGAGGAAAGGGCATACACAAGTCAAGATCCTGCCTCTACAAACAGGATCCCGTAGAAACATGCCAGTGTTACGTCGAAAAGGCACCAAGATTAGTTACGAAAAAGAAAGAAAATTCTTTGTTATTTGCACACAACGGATGACGGTTTTACGTACTGTCTTTGACAAAGGACAAATGTCCTTTATATTTTGTGTTCATGCATTAAAATAGTATCGTTAAAGAATACTAAAGAATTAAATAAAACATCAAGGACCTACAGCAGAGACCAGTGCAGGCTGTCGTCATTTCACGGACTTACAGAATAACAGTTAATGGCTGAGCAGTTTCCTTTTATCACCATGTGTTGAAATTAAAATGAAATTTCCCTTGACTTCGTCTCACAAAGTCTGCATCTAACATCAAGTGTCACTGTTATTCGTCGAATTTGGTGCTCTCTTCCTCGCATATGTCAAAACGGTAAAAGGATGCGTTGACGGTAGTTTCAGTAAAAAAAAAATGAATAAATAAAATACTAAAATACATGTAGGCAAATGAGGAAGACATTCCAACTTTGTCGTCAATGTGACTGCCCAATGATGTTTCCCTATGCCATATCTTTAAAAAAAATTATTATGATGAATATAGACGAAGAAGTATAAATGAAAACATATGTGTACATAATGTGCACAGGTATACACGTATAGTTGTATATTAATATTATATAATTCATGTATATACAGTGGAAACTCAGTATTACGAGATCCTTGGGACCAAGACGGTTTGTTCTTTATATCAGATATTTTAGTCAACAATACAAAACGAAGGAAATAAATTCATTGGGACCGGAGAAATTAGTTTGTCATATCAGGTATTTTGTTATATTAAATGGGTTAGTCAAATACCGGTTAGTGATTGGCTAAACACAGTCACGTGATGGAGGCACATTTGTTATGTTCGCCCATGGCAGAACATTTTTGTAATGTTCTCCCATGGGAAAACATTTTCACATAACAAATGACAGAAGGACCCGCGCACAGTGAATTTGGCTCTGCGCGAGCGATCGAGTGTGTTGTGCTGGTGGTTGACGTTGACGTATAAATATTGACGTGTTTGACTAACCCATATAATATAACAGATTATGACTTTTGTTGTATAAGTAGGCCTATACACATGAGTGAGAGAGACATCAGACAGATGACGCAGAAGGGGATAGAGAGATATAGGGAGGGGTGATCGGGTTCATGATTATAGTGAAAATATTAATTTCTCTCGTATTTTTCCTCTGGTGCCGTTCGTTATTCCGAAGGTTCGTTAATCCGAAACACACAAATTCCCTATGCCTAGAGGTTCGTTAATCCGAAAATGAAAAAAGGTTCGTTAATCCGAACATTTGTGGCGTTATTCCGAAGGTTCGTTATTCAGAAGATTCGTTAATCAGAAAATGAATTAGGGTTCGTTATTCCGAAGGTTCGTTAATCCGAAAATGAAATAGGGTTCGTTGTTCCGAAGGTTCCTTGATCCGAAATGAAATAGGGTCCGTAACAAACCTTCGGAATAACGAGCTTTGTGTCATTTTCGGATTAACGAACCTTCGGAATAAGGGTCCTTATTTCATTTTCTGATTTATGAACCTTCGGAATAACAAACCTTATCACATTTTATTTTTCGGATTAACGAACCTTCGGAATAACGAATCTTCGGAATAACGAATCTTCGGAATAACGAACCTTCAGAATAACGAAACTTCGGACTAGACAACCTTCGTAATAACGAACTGTAACCTTTTTCCTCTCCCCATGAGTGCAGGTTTACTCATGTTTATATCCCAAGTCATCGCAATGTGTACACATTATATCACTTCCCCGGATGCACTCCATGTGCCGGTTAGCAGTCTTTGGAAGAACGCGCGCACGCACTGCCTAAGTATGTCGTCAAAACAAGTATGTTTCTTGTAGGATTCGAAATTGAGCGAAAACCCTCTTCGTTTGATTTCGTCCACTCCTGGGTGTGACCAGGAAGGTGACGTTGGGAGAGGTCATGCCATGTGTCAAACTACATTGTATTGTTCAAGAGGACAGAAGGCGCGAACTGATGACGTTATTAAGGTGGCACCGTATGCTATTGCATAATTGCACTATCAGCCCCGAATTCACGAAGGTGGTACAATCTTTGCCCACGGTTTAAACCATGGACAAAGACCGTAATTTGTATTGGGCGCCAAGTGTTACTAGTAGCATAACCTATTTCGTTACGAAATCAGTCATTTCGTCGACGAAATGATCCTTTCGTACGTCGACGAAGTGTTAACATTTCGTAACGAAATAGGCCATGCGACACTTGGCGCCCAATACAAAACTACGGTCTTTGTTCATGGACAAAGATTGTGCCACCTCGTGAATTCGGGCCTCAGTGTTTAGGAACCAAAGCGCGAAGTAAGCTGGAGGTTAAAGGAGACCTTCGGATGATTTTCAGATTTTTACATTTGAACAACTATAAATTAGTTATACTGTGGACAGAGTTTTAGAATTTGTGATAATTGGGATGAAGAACAAGAATATTTTCAAAGTTTAGAACAAATTGCAATGAACAAGGATGATGACATGGCAGAGTCACCATAAGAATGCATGAGTTGGGGCTCAAGGAAGCAGAACAAAAGAAGAAGGCATTCATAGATTATTCACAGGTGAACTTGCAAGCAAGCGGTATTGTAATGGAATTACACTGCTACATTTCTGAAATACCGTATGTGAACCTCCTATGTCATCATCCTTGTTCAGTGTAATTTGTTTAAGGTTTTTCAAAGTATTGTTTCTCTGCTCAAGAACCACAACAAATTCCACAAATCTATACACGGAGTAGTCGATTTATGTACTACATGATGTGAAATTATGAAAATTGTCTGGAATGTCCCTTTAAACTGAAGAGCACATCAAGCTCGTTCCCAAATTTCAAAACTTCGGTTGTAAGATCTGCGATTGAGGCGGTGTTTCTGTGTCTGCGTCCACAGCGTAGACGTGACAATAATACGAAAACACTTTGTTATCTAAAGTAAGCGACCGCAATGTAAGATACTACACACCCCTGATGTGACGTCATATCTCAGAACCAAACAACGCATCGCACTATGAGCAGACTATATTACTTCGAAAATATCGATCTATACTTGACGGCAGTGACAAGCCTTTTTGTGATGCAATTACTCGAAGAGATCATGCACGCAAATTGCAATATCTGTGCATTGTGAACTTTGTTTTCATTTGGTGCCTTCAAAGAGTTTTAATCATCGCCTACATAATATCTGCGTCGTCTTACATGTATCCTCAGCAGCCTGGTGCGAAGGAGTAAAGGCGTCCTTTCTTTTATTCAAATTTCAGTTTCTTTGTTATCAAAGGCGGAATATGTGACGAAGTAAAAAAGTATCATAGCCCCTTTGATAATTTTATTTACACTTTTCCTCACTAAAGGACTGTCGATACACATAGAAATTGATCTTGCGCGCGTCATCTTCATCTTCACTGATCGAACCATTCTGTCACCTTTACAACACTACGGTATTCATTCTTTTTATCGTTTTCAAGTTATCATATGTTTCTAATACACATCCATCGCCGCTACATGTACCACCACGATTGTTATTCCCAGTGGCATATGTTGTATCGACGGATGATCTATCACTCGGTCTACTCCCACTTCGTCTAATAGCCATTTAGCCTCAACCCACATGGTCTAGTCCCGTTTCGTCTACAACCAGTTCGTCTCATGACCATGTCCAATGGCCACTTAGCCTCTTTACCAGTTGGTCTACTTCCAGATGGGCCATGCCCATTTCATCTAATACCCACAGTTTACGAGACAAAATGGCAAAATTTCAAAGGACACAAAAATTACAATAAGACCATCTGGTCATTAGAAGAAATGAAAATTAGCCAAACTGGGCATTAGACTAAGTGAGGATTAGACCAAACAGGCATTAGACGAAATTGATAGTAGACCAGTAGACCAAATGGGTTTAGCCGTAGTGGTGTTAGACAAACTGAGAAGTAGACCATCTGATAATAGACTAAGTGGCAATAAACCGTATCGATGTACAGTACATAAGGAATACAAAGGAAGCATGAATAAAAGTCAAACGACTGGATACGTTTCTCTAACATACCTGAAACAGAAACACTGTATATTTGACAACCAGAATCTGCAGGGAAATTTGGGGCTCACCGTTGAATACAGATCAGATTGAACAAAAACCGCTTATATGACGAGATAATTATACAGGACTGGTTCAATCTCCTTTAAGGGGTTTATTTCTTTTCTTCTTGTACCCTACCTACAGGGAGAAACTTGATATCAATGAATGACACTGAATTTGATGGTTTGTAAGTATTTATTTCCATCTCTTTCATACTGTTTATTACATGTACCATGCCTCAGAGTGCTGTTAGGTTTAAGTAATACATCAGAGGTGGTCGCTGGAGTACATGGTAACAATAGCAGTAGTAGTCGTAAAAGTGTGGTAGAAGTAGATGACTGTGAATGTGTACAATGGTTATCATTCCACTGGATAATAAATTCATTCATTCATTCATTTGTTCATTCATTTATACAAAATGTAGTACTAATACTAACACAGAGTAGTTAGCAGTAGTGGTAGTAGTAGTAGTAGTAGTAAGATTTGTAAGAAAAAGATTTGTAAGATTTGTAAGATTTTATTGACTCTATCGACCCCCTCTCGGGGTATGAGAGTACAAACATACGTATTTACAATACATGTATATGAATACAAAAATAGTAGTAGTAGTAGTAGTAGTAGTAGTAGTAGTAGTAGTAGTAGTAGTAGTAGTAGTAGTAGTAGTAGTAGTAGTAGTAGTAGTTGTTGTTGTTGTTGTTGTTGTTGTTGTTGTTGTTGTTGTTGTTGTTGTTGTTGTTGTTGTTGTTGTTGTTGTTGTTGTTGTTGTTGTTGTTGTTGTTGTTGTTCTAGCCTAGTTAGTAGTGGCAGTAGTTGATGTTGATGTTGTAACATACTGTGTGGTTGAAAAAGGCACAAAATAACTAAAGCAGTTGTAGCGAAGTTACAGGAAGCAATAACATTATAAACCAATAAGAAATAAATAAATGACATTAGACTTGAAGGTTTGTATTTTCCACTTTTTTCATACTGTCTTTTAATGCTGGTGCTGCAAATGAGGGATACAAGATAAAAGTCTAAAACACTTCACATACACACACACACACTGATATCTTTTTTTTCCGTTTTTTTTTTTTTTGTGGCAGTCGATTTGCCAATTAGCTGAAAACTCCTTGATGAAACCATTCCCAACTATGCCATCTATTTACAATTTGATAAAAATAATGCGGTTTAAGACAGAGATTATCACAGAAAGCAAGAATGTGGTGAATTGAGTACACTCGCATGTGTACAAACAATGAGGAAACAAGGCGCTAACGTTTAAAAGATACACAAACATACATCGGGATGAACAACCACTTGAAGTGAGTAAATGCTAACGTAATTGAAATGTGCACACATTTATCGAACGCATGAGCAATCTAAAATCAGATAAAAAGTTCCCACTGTCACACAAACCTACAAAGGTTTTCTCAGTTCTATGTCTTGCTCACTCTGCTTGGGTACGTCAAATTTATGATTCAACAGCATGGGATACTCATATATGTATTTCATATGCAAATTCAGCAATGGCAAGTTGTTCATCTTAAGGCAAAATAAAGCTCTGATTATCAACCTCAAATCAGTGATTAAAATGTATTCAAGCAATTCCCTCTCAAAAAAGGAGGCTTTCATGGGCGAGATTTGCCAGTTAAAAACTTTGATCAGATGGAGCTAGTTCCTGTATTTCTAAACAGAAGTATCTATCTTATGCACAACTATTAACAATAATATTGTATTTTTGAAAGTAGCAGGACACCCAATACAAAGTCTGTAAAATGTAAGATTTGATGATAACCATTTAAAATTATTGTACAATAGAATGTGTACTGTAAAAGCAAACAATTGTGTGTAGTTACTAATTAGTATTTTCTTCTCTTTTTTTTCCTATTAGCTGAGGACCAGTTTTAGTAAACTTGGATCTCTTGGATATGAGAATCTTAAAACTACTGATATATCAACAAAAATCAGCCATATCCTATTTTCTCACCAGATCAATAGAGCACAAACTCTCAAATTATTTCTATACGGGTAAATTTTCCAGTTTACAAGTAAATATTACATCATGAACGGCATGAATAGTACTACAAAAAAAAATTGCAAAAATAACTTTCAAAATATCAATGCCTCTTTGTTTCAGTTATATCAATATAATCTTTTCTCGTGTCTAAGAAAACAAAATTACACGGCACAGATGCCTTTCATTCAAATTTCAATGTACAGTGTCTTGGTATAACCTACACTGCTCTTGCCATAATCATGAAGCATATCTACAGCAGGTATTCAAATCTTTTGTGCAATTCGGCGACATTTCTCATAAACAATGAGAAAAATACTGTGTAGATATAAAAAATATATATTGTAATCAGAATATATATACTTCAATAACATCTCTCATCAACAATTTAACAACAAGAATTATAAGGCTGTTCCCTGACCAATATTGTAAATATCGCACATTTTTGTACTTTGGATGTTGAATCTATCATTTCTATTATCAAGAATGAAGAAGGTGGAAGTAAGAATTTGTATTGTCAATGATCATCTCCTTTACAAGACAAAAATTACCTGTTCTGACACTCACTCTTAGAATTTGTATATTATAATTGTGTAAAGTAATCAGTTTGAACACACAAAATACAATCATGATCACTTGGCAACATCATGTGAAGACATTGTTATATTGACCAACTCTGGAAAATAAAGCGTCAAAATTTTGAATTTGGGGAAGCCAGAATTGCTATGGAAGTCTACCATGATTTTGAATACATATAATGTGATATCAAAACAAATATCTACATTGGGCCCTCGCCACATAAGGCTTTATTGTAGCCTCACTTAATTAACTTAAAAAGTGATCGGGAATACGTGTATGACATGCGTTATGAAGCATATTTATTTCAGGGAATGGTGAATACACAAAATCTTTTTCTTTTCTTTTTTTCACAAATGTAAAATACAATTGTACATTGTATATAAATGATTGTTATAATGGGCTCCTATACAATGAACAAACGTATCAAAACTCTTTCCACACCAACCAGTACATGTTAATCCAAAGAAACACAAACACAAAGAGTAAACAAAATGAGTAAGAGAAAAAGACCGATTCATAATTTGTCTTTACAAGAGAGTATGTGATAAATTCAGAATCTTCGGCAGAATGGACAAAACTTAAACAGCACACAGAGTATTTGCACTGCACACACTCCAAAATGTTTGACATTGAGCTAAATTCCTTTTGGTAATTCAGCCATGTCATGACTTCTGGCACTCCTTCTCACAATCATTTTCATAATGACATTAAACTTTGAGCTGCTTTGGCCTTGGGTTTCTGGATCAAATTAATTGGTCAATGCATGTGGCTCAGAGCAGAATCAATACTCATCCATGTGTACCAAACAAGCCAGTTCGTAATTAGCTCACAGACATATCAGTACAAATGATCTTTTCTTTTTTTTTCTCTCAGTTGGTTTAGGCACTTCACTCATTTTTCAAAGAGGCATAATGCATAAGCTTGCTGGATGTAACAACTTATGGAATTTGTTTTCAAACAAAGAGTGAACTTACATTTGAACCAGGTGACCCGAACAGTCCATCAGTTGACATTATAACAGGCATCAATTTAATTGTTTTGTACTGAATGCAATAAAAGCCTCTTTTTTATTTTGATATTGCCAAATACCAAGCTTGCTCTCAAATGGATGTGCTGGCAAGTACCATTTAGATTAGGATCCAATGCATAATCATCACATCACACATGCTTATATCAGTGAATTGACAAATGACCTTTTTCTGCTCATGCGCAAAGTGGAATTACGAACTGATCCATTTCAAGATGCCTATGCAATGTGGAATTTGACAAACCTTATGCTGTTTCGTTGTATATCTCTCATACGCGCGGCACGCACACATACTCACACACACACACACACACACCCCTTGTCCATGATTCCTCACTTCAGCTTGTCCAGGGCTTCAGACAGAATGGTCAAATCAGCTGAAAATGAATAACAAGAAAAAAAAAAATCAGTAAAAGTGGTGGTAAAATGGCATCACACTTTTCTTGCAAGAACTTCACAAATTTTCTGACATTTTGCCATATTAACCATTCACAAATCATACTTTGCAACAGCTCTCAAATAAGATTCCCTAACCAAAACCTGATTTACTACTAGAATATGACTGAAAGAACATATACAATACATTCCTGATTTTCATATCAAAGTTTTGAATTATTGTGAAAACAATGAATCTCTAACAGTTTCAAGTTAGTATGGTAATTGGGCTAATTGGTGAATACTAGTAAGTGGGAATTAAGAATTACACTGTTGGTCTGATGACACAACCTCTACCAGAGCATTCTATAGGAAGCTCAAAGAAGTTACCTTGGTGGCATGGGTGTAATACTGTGTTTTCCTTTGTATCTTGAAACATGAACTGTTACTATATTTACATAGTTTCATATTTTCTTGCCAAGACACATAATGCTTCGAGTATCAAGAACATTGAGTTACAACAAATGCAAAGTTTGACTGATTCATGCAAGCTCAATGAATGATTCACATATTGATTTCATGGTGGATATGATTTAACCATATTCTTCAACAAGAAATACATTTTGGCATGCAGCTAGGACTGCTATTTTGTGGTTCTCACCGGATGTCAGGTTAGAAGATTTATCAGCTTCAACAATTCGTCTGCGCACGACATTTGAATCGTTTTGCTCAGACTTTGGCTGATTTCAATTTTTTTCCACTGCTCTTCTTCTTCTTCTTTTTTTTTTTAAGATTACTGTCCCTTTCACAGAAGGTGAGATTGTCTAAACTGACTACACTCACCGTACTAGCTGCATGACAACTTCTATAAATACTTCCATAATAATTAATGCCGATTTTCCAAAGTTTGACTACCTTAACAAAACTGCATAAAATAACAAGACTTACTCAACGTATATCTATTGGAAGTTGCAAGAGTCAGCTGAACATGTGACAGGCATACCTATTTTGGACCGTTACAGTCCATGGACTGAATCTAAACCAGTGATTTGATTCTATCTACCGTTTTAAAATTTGGGCCTTAGTGCCTGTGACTGCCTATTTTGCAAAAGTCCTCCCCACAAAGTCCAAAGCAGCAACTAGTTGAAACCAAAGCCTGACCAGCTTGTAACCGAATAAGGGACAAATGCCCACTAGAATTCGGTCTTGTTATCTCTCTACCTTTCACGTTGCACACCAGGTTCTTCAGTTGTTCCTTCTGATCCAGAACCTCCACGGACTGAGTGTATGGGTTGTAGCGAACTGAGAACGGCCGTGGGATCTTAGC
Source organism: Diadema setosum (assembly GCA_033980235.1). NCBI lineage: Eukaryota > Metazoa > Echinodermata > Echinoidea > Diadematoida > Diadematidae > Diadema > Diadema setosum. Next base: position 38,235,507 of record CM067061.1, read on the forward strand.
GGCCCAAGCACTGGAAGAGAGAGAGAGAGACAACAGCAATCGAAATGATAAGAATGATGAAGTTTTAGACACATTTTAATTTGTTTATACACTGTACTACAGGATTCAGACAAGTACCATACAGCAGTTGGATAAACATGATCAGGTGACAGGGAATTATTTGACAATGTCATGCTCTGACCATTCTTGGAATGTTCTCAGATGGGCTGACCATTCTGGGACTGTTTTCCCATGAGATGACCATTCTGGGAACATTCTCCCATGGACTAACTACATGTATTCTGAGAACATTCTCCAAAGGGCTGACCATTCTGGGAGTGTTCTCCCATAGGCTGACCATTTGGAGAACATTCTAACATGTGCTGACTATTCTGAGAATGTTCTCCTATGGGCTACCATTCTGGGAATGTTCTGTCACTGGCTAACCATTCTGGGAACTTTCTGTTGTTGGCTGACCATTCTGGGAATGTTTGCCCATGGGCTGACCATTCTGAGAATAGAAAACCCATGGAGAACTTTTTCTCATGTGCTGATCATTCTGAAAATGTTTGCCTATGGATGCCCATTCTGAGGACATTCTCCCACAGGCTGAGCATTCTGGGAACGTTCTCCCATGGGCTAACCATTCTGAGAATATTTTCATCTTTTTTCAAAAAAATTAAAAATCTGAGAGATGCATTAAACCGTGAACATTTCAATGCATCTGAATTGCCAAACTGTCTAAAAAGTGAGTTTTTGGCAGAGTTAAAAGACCTGAAATCAGATTAAACTCTGAACTCTCACATCTCTAATACACTGCACATCCAAACAAACACTTGACCTCTTGTTTTATAGACGATTGGTATATATCATTTAGATGAGGAAACTGTTCACAAGTCCTAAAGTAGTGGGTGATTAAGTATCATCACTGTACTGAGTTTCCATTTGTGGATCCTTGAGTGGGGGCCAATGACTTAACTTGTTGGGGACGAGTCCCGACTATGCTTAGGCAAGTGTCTATGGGAAATATGTGTTGTAGCACAATCAGCCCATCCTCAATGGGTTAAAAATAAATGCTGCCCACCTCAGTTTCTCCTTGGCATCCTGGAAGCTCTCAGCCAAGTAGTAGATGGGTTGGTATTTGGTGACCGGGTAGGGTGTTGTTGAGGTCTTCTCAGGGTCAAAAGGTCGCACCTCTGGCTCATCCGACAGACAGTACTGCATAGACAGGACAAACACAGAGTTCCACATCATGAATTGAAAGGACAAAGCTGTGAAGCAAAGGAAAGCTGAATGGATGGACTATTCCCCACCCCCACCCTGCCCCATTCTTTCCTGTCAACAACTTACCTTCATGAGCATTAACTTGTTTGCAACAACTCCTTCAGAAAGCATTGAACATTCTTAGTGGTAGGATGCTTTCAAAGTATCAGAATTGACAGAAAAATGTCTGTGTATATGTATCAGTATCAATGCTTAAATCGAAATATATTGGACTGAATATAGTTTACAATACATAGGAAATAATGTTGTAAACACTCTGGGGTAGCAAACATTTTTCATTCTATTGAAACCCCACCCTACAAACGATGAAAAGGTGACAAATTATGACCAATTTAAAAAGAAACAAAAATTGAAGTGAAAACATCAACAGTCTGAAAAATGGTAATATTCCTGTTAATCAAACCCCAGATGATTTCTCAAGAAATAGCTTCAAGCTGTGGTGACAACAGTCTGTCCAGAGGAAATTACAGATATAATGAATGTGTTCATTTGTTCCTTTCCAAGGAATTTGAAATGAGGTGACTTGGAGTAATAGTATCACACTTGACACAGACTTCAACAATGAATTGTCAGTGATTGTTGTTTTTCTCTTTAATTGAGTGACAAAATATCATATGCAGAGCACAAAAAAAACGTTCTCAAAGTGGTCTATTCACATACTGGACTCCAACATACAGGATGCATTAAAACATACATAGAATAATTTAAGAAGGTAAGACTACTGTCTTATTTCCAGTCATTTTGCTTATTTAACTATCCTAGCAGCCCATTTCGAATCTAGTCACACCTTTGGCAGCATAATATGAAATGTTATAAACAAAGGGTAGGTCAGGAATAGAATGAAACATCCCATATAATTGTGATGTTGATATTAGAACGGTGGATATCAGCAATATCCTGACTGAATTGAAAGTGGTATTACAAGGTACATGGTTAATATTAGAATGTGCATATAATGTTTTATTCAATTTCATTAATTTTCATCTTTTGCAAATGTAGGATGACCAAACTAATAACATAAAAAACAATCTAAAGAGCTTACTGAGCATATAAAGAAATGGATAAATGGTCATTGACACGGTAATTGGGCATTAACAAAAGAAACCGGAAATATGATGAGGCATACATAAAAGCTAATCTGTTTTAATAACTTAACTATATTTTCTGTTATATCATTGGTGTTGCATGATTACAAAGATTAGAGAGACAAGTCATGACCTCCCCACAAAAAAAAAAATAATAATAATAATAACAAGGAAAGTTGAAAAACAGGCATGACTAGTAAGACAAGTACATTGTACAACAGTAGTACAGCATTGTTACGGAAGTCATCTTGACGGTATAAAAGGATATTTGTCAATGCTTTCACATTCCATTATAAGTTATAACATTGTTGAAAGCTTGCACACACAAGCTATGCAAACGAGAAATGTTGTGTATGGAAGTGAAGTACATAAGGGGCAGGAAATGATCACAATCACCGAATATGATATATATATGTAAATGTATATGTTTTCAGTAAAATGAGTTTCCTAGGGTGAAGGTAACAGAAAACAAAGAATAAGAGACAGAGCTTCTTATTCTGTGACGAAATTTGTCTGAATTCATCTCATAACTTTTACACTTGATAGGGTAACAACAATTGTGCTGTATATTTCTGGCATACATATGACTGTGCCTTATCAAGGGACTCTAGTCTATCCAAAATGCAACCAAAGGCTAACTTATGCTCTGAGTTTTGTTTATTTGTTGTTCATTTGTTGTTGTTGTTTTTGTCGTCTTTATAAATTTGACAAAAGCGGCAACTTAAAAAGTGCATTATAGCAGAATGGAAGCTGAAGATATGGAAACAAGAACCCTGCCAGGAAATCAATCACTTGCCACTTGCAGAATGAATATGATATGTATAAATGCACATTACCACAAGCTACTTCCTTTGAAGATGCCAAATATGACTTAATATTTATCTCAAATTGAATCTACTACACCAGACAATTGTGAAAGAAAGGGAATGTTTAGCCGAACAGAAAATTACACTGAAAGTTACACGTATATGTATACCTACTACTATGTTTGCTCAATTTGTTTATTGATTTTCACCAAAAAAAAAAATTTATTTTGTATGTATCACTGTTTGGATTAATTCTTGATGTATAAGGGAAGAAGAGGACAAGTGACCAAAGCAAATAAAGCGTATACACCCTTACAAGTCAAAGCACTGATATGTGCATATTGAAAAGTGAACTCACCTGCACTCATTTGTGATATGTCAGTATGATCATTTGTGGTGTATCTGAAAATATCTTTAAATAAAATCAATACAGCCAACCTTGGCTAACTTGAATCCAAAGGGACTGGAGAAAATTAGACTAAACTGAATTTCTACTTACACAATAAATTAATACATGTTTATATGCATCTGGGTATACATTTTCTTTAACTTTAACAAGTTTTCAACCTTTGTGAGATCCACTTAAGTTAGGCAAGGTTGACTGTTATCTAAAAGAAAGAGCAATTGTGTTGATTCCATAAGTGAATCTGATATAGTAAATGGATGAAAACAGAACAAAATCTTAGCAAACCATACAGTGTAAGACTTGGCAAAGACCTTTTACCCTTTTTAATCTTATGAAGAGATTTCTATGAACCATGACATGCAAAATTGTCTCCCAACTACAGGCAATGCCCATTAACATGGTCTTGCAGGATAAACATATAACCTCTGATATTTCACAATGGTATACAAATATCATGAGATAGAATAGGCACTCTATGACTGATAACATTTTTCAAGTACACGAACTTGAGGGAAATAGCGATACAAGTATATTGTCGGAGATAGCATGAACTTTATGTTTGAATATCTATCCTTAGCAAGGGTGATTGCTTGAATTTTGTCCTCATTTTTTTTTTTTTTTTTTTTTTTTGGGGGGGGGTCTTTCTTCATTTGGCCTCCAGATAGATAAGATCTAGGTTTAGTGTTCGCACTGAATCATACGACAACTGGACCCTGGAATTATCTTGATGAGGGAAAGAGAAGGGTCAAAATTACTTTATGTACCTGTGGAACCATCAATGCAATTAAAGCAGCAGCATTTTGCTTGCAGATGTTGAAATGGTACAAAAGGGTAGGCCTAGTAATCATAGATTCATGTGAGCACATAACTGAGCATCAAAGAGAGTTTCAAAACTTGTCATGATTCAATTTTAGGAGTGCAGGGGTCAAACAAAGCATGAGCACAGATGTGCCAAGTACAGATCATGCCCCTGTCTCACAAAGATATGGGTGCTCTGAGGCAAAGTTTTAACCCTAAAAAGACTTGGGGGGGGGGGGGGCCATTTCCTGGAAATTTTGCTATAACTTCTAGAATTTATAAGATCTCACCGCAAAACTTCACAACTTTTTTCTTTAGAGCCTTACGCATCTTTTGATATCTCATTTGCGTATATACATGCAGTGGTTATGGTGTCACTCAAAAATGGCGTATTTGTATGTGTTTAATATGTGTAAAATGAATGAGGTTTTGCAAGATTCTAATGTGTTTCTTTTGTTTTTCTTGCACAGTCTGTTTTCAGCTAATAAAATCTAATCTGAAATTGAAATTAATTGTTCTGAATACAAAAAACAAAAAACAATGGAAGACATAAGAAATAAAAACAATAATTAACATAAGAAATACAAAGTTTGGTAGGTACATGTATAATGAGTATAAAATTTGTTTTATTAATTACCTAATTTTTGGTCTCTTTCAGTTTTCTCAGAAATACATGTTTAACAACTTCCTTTTACATGTTTTACAATTAAGGGATCACTGGACAACCATTTTGAAACAAAATAAACAACAACAAAATCTATAAAAATTAGCATATTTGCATAACTAGTTAGCCTCAATTGGAAAATTAAGGTGATTTTTGTAGAAATAAATTATGCATTCTTGTAGGGTATGTCATAAACTAGATGCGTGCCGATTTTGGTGACAATCGGACATTTCACGGCCAAGATCTGGGGGGGGGGGGGCATCATGCCCCCCCCCCCCCCCCCAGTCCTCAAAACCTCCAAAATAGCCCAGTCTTTTTAGGGTTAAAGACAAGGTAGCATTGGGATACCATGGAAATTCACAGATTGGCACTGTAGGATGTACAGCTTGCTACTGTTATGCCACGGTGATTGTCAAGCACTTGGTTGTATTATGCCAATTTGGTGGGCATCTAATGTCCTTGCCAATATAATTGGTAAGTCATATAATATGCAACTGTCACAACAGAATGAAGAATTAAAAAAAAAGATATAATAAATTCTATTGATATGTCTGGTGATGTGATTGTAGCAGGCTTTTGTGGTAACTGTTGATGCATCTAACAACTTGCTATAATACTCTAGAAAGGCAACTTGCACATATGTGAAAATGACTGCAATGTGGGTGGTCCTGGCAGGTAAAAAATACATGTGTATCACCATACATGGGTCAGAGAAAAATTCTCAGCATACCATCTACTCCCAAACTGAACCAAAAGTTGAATTGTAAATCCCATCATCAGGGCCGGACTCACCTGCAGCTCTCCAAAGGAGGAGAGAAGGCCAGCGCCGTAGGCCTTGATCTGACCGTTCTGACGACACATCCCAAACTCGACTGTGAACCAATAGCACTGTTGGAGAGCACACGATAAGATGATATGGATGAGGATGGACAAATCTCTTAAAAACTCTTGTTTGGATGATTACATCAGTTGCATACAAAGGCCTAGCTCTGACATGGCAAATATGGGTAACATCTTGTAATGGATGACCGGCTAATATTTCATATTTGTCACACGCAGTATTCTCTATCCTGAGAAAGCACGACAGATGCCATGTATAGCTGAGAATTTCTATTTGCATGCCTGTGATAAAGTGCTTTCTTGTTAACACTTTCTTGCTCATAATGAAAGTTGCTTCTTCACCTCTCTCCACATGAAATAAAAACACGGCAAGCATGGTTACTTCATCAGGTACACTGCCATCTTTGGATGCCCCATTTGTAAATAAAAAAGCTTTCTGGGAGTTGGATATAAAGACGTGAAAATATCAAGCCATCATTACACAGAAACTTATCTTTTCCTGTAAGCCTCTCTTGAGAACATTGACTCAACAGAAATACAATGTATTTCTGTTGCCGACAAGTTAATAATTCAAGTTTTTGAAACACATGTTGAATTAACCATTGCATTTGCATAAAGTTTACATATCAGAAAGGAATGCCTTCCATGCTTTATTTTACTTTAGTACTGCAAAAGATCTACAAAATTAATAGATTTCTATCTATAAATAGAAATCTTTGTGAATATGTGATACAAAGAGAGAGTTTATTCGGGCAAGACTAAAAAACACACCATCATCAGGTACAATACATGCATATAAGAAGGCAGGGGGAGGGAATAAGGAATTTACCTACCCTATAGATAACTGAGATAAAGAGAAGGCCCCAACAATTTGTATTTTCTAAATTGTGGGTGAATATCTCAGATACAGGAATTCATTTTGCAAAAGAAACTTCCTACATGTATTTCCCTATGTCCTACAATAATACTGTGACTTCACATACAGGAGAAAGTACATCACAATAAAAAAACTCACCGTGGCAAGTTTTTCGATGAACTCGTCTGGCGCCCCCAGGGACAGAAGTCCAATCTCCTGCGATGTAATGAAGAAATTGACAAGTAAAACTGTTAAACTGAGCAATGGATTAAAAAAAATATATATATATGTATTTCACATGAATAGTCTCCTGTGATATAGGGCCCTACTGCAGATGCAATCACAAATTCTATATTGAGCAATTCATTACAGCAAAAATATAGATAAATATGTGTTACAAAAGATAAATCAACATGTATAAGGTTCAAGTTATTACTGTTTTCATATTTCACTGTTTCTCAAAGGAATTACAGTATGTTGCTTTGACATTAGTAGAATAAATAAGAACATAAATGTAGACAAACAACCATATGTTTGGATTGCACATTACAAAATACATAATAGGCAGCTAAGTACTGTCATGTATCAGACACAAGTCACAACTAGAAATGTCGCTATGGCGACTGGTATGCCTCCGCCATAATGCATGATTCTCCTAATAGGTCTAGATAGTACATGTGGACAATGTGTGATTACATTTTCACAAAATTGGCAAAATATTAAAATGACATGTTTCTCACAGATGTGTTGAATGTTCACCTTCCTTGACCTAGGTTTAATTGGATGAATAGGAGAGCATGTATTTGGGATTTAAGGACTGTAACTTGACTTTGACCCATTCAAACGTTTATGCATTGAGTAATTTTCAAGGTATGGAGAAAAAGTGAAATTTCTGTATTGAATAGTAAATTGTTACCATTTTCATCTGGCCTTTGACCCTAAAATTCATTAGATAATCACTGTCAGGCAGAACATGCATAAATATGTAGTATGTTTCAAGATAACCCGAGCGACTTCCGAGATATGGAGGAAAAACTTAGTTCAGCACTTTCCCTTGATCTTTGACCTTTTGACCTTTTAGGCAAAAACAAAAGAAAAAAAAAACTTTCCAGAGAATCTCTATTAGGTTATACATGCATACACCAAGTGTAAAAAAAAAAATAATCCTGCTGGCATTGCATAAACAAGAGGGAAATAGTAAAATTTTGAAGTGTTGCCCTTGACCTTTGACCCCTGACCTTTGACCCCATGAACCCTAAATTCTCTAGATAATCACTGCCAGTCAGTACATGTAAATATACTATGTTCCATGAAGATACCTTGAACAATTTCCAAGGTACAAAGAAAAAAGGTGAAGTTTTAATGTTTTTACTTGACCTTTTGACCTTTGACCTTTGACCTCATGACCCAAACTTTCACCAGAGAATCTTAATCGGGTAATACCATGTATACACTAAGTTTCAAGAAAATATCTTCAGGCACTGCATAAATATGATGGAAATAGTGAAATTTTATGTATTTGACCTTGACCTTTTGACCTTTGACCTTGAGCATGTGCACCCAAAAGTTGATAGGCACAACTTCACCCCCTAATACACATACATGGCAAGTTTCATTAGGATACCTCAAAAGCTTTTTTAGTTACGCTTGCCACAAAATTCATTACGGACGGATGGACGGATGGACGGAAGGACGGACGGACGGACGCTACGATGGACGGACGCTACGACGGACAGACGGACGGACAACCCGAAAACATAATGCCTCCGGCACCACTTCGTGGCGGAGGCATAAAAAAACTTTCACACCACTGCATCTCTGTCTGGGCAAAAATTTCAATGTGCTTAAAATTTTGGGGAATACTGGTTTCTACAGAAGCCAAAATGTCTTACTAGTACTCTGTAATAGATGACAGATTCTTATCACAGCCAAGCTAGCTGTCTACAAATGTTTGTAACTACCTAGTACATCACTTTTGATAATACATTGTTTCTACTAATATCTCATGTTTGATAACACATGTGACAGCTCAGCTTGCGACTTCAAAAACAAACAGGAGCACAGGTGGGGGGGGGGGGAGGCTCGACAGACACCAAAGCTTCAAGACAAATTCCACATTGATACAACTTGTAATATCCATTGACTACATGTCATAAACTACTGTACATTATAGGCATCTATTCAGGGGCCTCACATACAACCACAGCATATCATTCACATCTGGGACCCATGTCATATTGACCATTGCTGGCCTTGTGTCACCCTTCGGACCTCCATGTGGTCAGAGAATTACATTGAGAACAATTCCAATTATGCTTATCTCTCTCAGCATGAGATTTAGCTTGAAACAAGAGATAGGTATCAGGTACCGGGTAATTGTTTAGACAACAACATTATAGAGCTGTCTCTTACTGTTGATCAACACTGCCACATATGGGGAAGCTGGCTGTCAGAAGATTGCAATGGGCTCAAAAGTGCATACGAGGTACGAGGTATAACCTGAGCCATACTCTATGGCTGCTGATGGTCATGCATTATAACACAGGGAGATTCCAAAGAGCAATCAAGGAGATACAGTACCTTTGTGTCACATGCATCTCATGTGGCAAAAATCAATCTCAAATGGGGGGAGGGGTATTTTCTTGTCAGGACATGAAGAGATAGTGATTGTTATCACAGGGTTATGGCTCCTTGCACAATCATGGAAATTTAGCAGCTCTGCATACCTTTGGAGTCAAAGCAACTATAAATTGATTGCAAGTATACACAAACTTGAACTTCTACGCATGATAGAATACACTGAATACTGGTAAACAATGTTTTATTCATCACTGCATAGCAATTTAGTAAACACTAACAGTGAATTTTTTAATCTACATTTGTACCTTGAAGTTATATCTAATCTATCAGTCTTCTGGGCAAAAAAAAAGAAAAAGAAAACAGAGTTAGTATAATAAAATGTAGTGTTCAATTCTGCTCATTTGATCTTAGAATTGTTCCTTTCCTCTTCATTCCCCCTCCCCCTTTCCCAATTAAAATAAAAAAAAAACTGTATAACATGCTGCATATATTTGAAAATACTCCTAAAATACTGTGGCACACTAACATCTGCGCGAAAACCAGAACATATCTTTAGGGCACTTCATATTACGCCTTTCAGGATATAGAGCTCAGTAATGTAACCAACACAATGTATGTTTTATCATTCAGCAATCACTATGTAACCACAACATGTTGTCTGTCCAAAGAGCAGCTGAGAGCTCGGCAAACACTTGCCTGAAATCATTATAAGGGAAGATAAGTCATGACAGATAAAACATTTTGTTTTAGAAACTGGATGCCGAGATTAATGAGGTCACACTACCTGACCCCTACACATGTAAATGGCACCTGAAATGCTAACATGGTGCGAAGAAGATGCACCACGCCCACAACCAACCCCCATAAATACACACAAGTCTTATTTGCAGAAAGATAAAACACATAAAGCACATAATTTTGAACCAGCATAGCCAATAACAAAGCCCATTAAAATAAGAATAAAAAAATAAAGATCATGTGAGCGATATATCTCCCCCCCCCCACTAAGTTTACTTGCTGTACACGTCCTCACAGTTCTTGTCCTACATTTTCACAAATGCATTACAGAGGCACTTTATGTGTTGCTATAGCTTTACATCTCTTAAATCCCTAAAATGCAAATAAATTGTACCAACACAAAACTTGAACTCAAAATTCTCACACAAACTCTCAAATAAAATATGACATCATCCAAACAACACTGTTTCATTCATACCTACCAATCTTAAGATGATCTTTGAATTGTGTGGAGCGATATACACAAGCTGTTACTATGACACTACATGTCATATATTTTATCATCAGGAGTGCTTTACAACCTGTCATAAATCACTTGCGCTGCCTTTTAAGCTGTTCCACCTGACTGCATAGAACGTACCTGGGAAAACTGGGCAAAGCTGGGATCAGCGAAGAGTGGAACATGACCAAGGAGCTCATGGCAGACGTCCCTGCAACAAGAGGAGGGACACAAAAAATTACAACATGTACATGCAGCTTTCTTCACCCATTGAGGACAGACTGATTTTGCTATAACACACATTTCCCATAGACACCTGCCTGAGTATTCTTGGGACTTGTCTTCAACAGGTTAATATACCCTCCTAGCAAAATGCTCAACATCACATGCAGGCTAAATCATAATCTCCAAACTGGTATCACTATGGTCCGTCACTAAAGCAGAGCTTGGGAGTATATGATTCCTCAACAAAAACTAAAAGTACGTCTAATGAGTGTATACATGTACGAAGGTGAGAAAATGTGTTAATAGTTGATACTTACGGCTCAGGAGTGTACATGGGCTTGCTTGGGTGTCTGATGTACTGGGTGCTGTGGAACACGCGGAAGGCGAGTCCGGCAAGGAAGTCACGGGATGAAACGAGTCCAGCGACAGGGCGCAGAGTAAAACCAGTGCAGTCTAATGGGTTATGCCAGACAAAAGGAAAAAACGCATTAAAAACAAAGAAAAAGAGAGAGAAATAGTATGCTACATGTTAGCAGCAGAAGGTTGTAAGATGCATATTTTGGAGTCAATGGAATTTTCACCCCCAGTTTCTCAATCAGGCATCAGTTCATCATTTTTCATCCACATTTATTCATGAAAGTTGTTAAAAATTAACTTTAATATAAAGTTGTATTGTTTCTGCCTCCCTTCACACATATACGCACAAAAAAAAAAAATGAAATCAGTTCAAGTGCCGGGTTTCAGCCATAAAACAAACTGGTGAATACGATGTAGTCATGTGTGTGAATTGGAATTTTGTGCAGATGGTATACAAGTTGATCAAACGGTTATGATTACTCTTCTATCGCTATCAACTAGAATTAAGAAAACTATACTTCTCGAAGCCAAAACATCTAACCAACATCATGTCTATAAAAACAACTAAAACATTCATATGACCACAGGTTAAAAAAGTGTACTCAATATACTCTCAATCTGATACCCACATTTCATACTTATGTCTCTCCATCTGTTTGTATTATCACAAGGCCTTAAATCTGTAATGGGATTGATGTAAATACCCCATCGATTATTTTTTTTTAAATTGTGTGTAATTTAATGATTACCATCTAATCAAATGCAGAAATTAAAACACGCTTCTTGTCACTAAAGTTGGGCACACTCATCAACAATCTGTCAAGTAAGTAAACTTTAGAACATTATTTATCATCACTGAATCCAAACTCCTACCTTTCAGGAAGTTGGAAACGTCCTCCAGCTGCGGGATGTTGTCCGGCTGGTAGCCGCAGTTCTCGCGGAGGAGCGGGAAGACATAGTTGAACTCCTGGCAGGCGTGCGTCTTGAAGAGAGTGGTCAGCTTGTTGAAGATGACCCCCCAGGTCTTGACCTCCTCCTCAGAGTAGGTCACTCTTGGGATGGGCTGACCGCTATAGAGGACATAAGGTATGAGGATCACAGTCTGAATCTCCAGGAAAAAAGGCCCTTGTTAGGGAATTATCGCAGAGGCATCATCACAGAAATCTGAACATTAATGACTAAACTTTGTGCTCACTTTGCAAACATGCTACAATATTCAGTGTCACAATAATTTGTTGATAGATAACATTGACATGAGAAATCTAAAGTTTAACGACATTAAAAGGTACCTTTAACCTGGGACAATTTAGAAAAACATTGCCATGATTCATTTCTGAGTGTGAAATCCAGAGGCAAGGTTAATTGGCATGTATAAATGCAAGCTTGTTTAATTCCACAGAGCTTATTTTGGGGGATATCCCTCTACTGAAGAAAACATGCTAAACTCAAGGACTCCCGTCTTTGACGTTTCCTTGAATGCACATTTTGGCAAGTCACTTTTCCTCCACAAAAATGAGGCAAGGCCATAATACACTATTAATATTGCAGGAAAGACAAAAAAAAAAAAATGTTTTAAAACTAAATAGATTAACAACTCCAAACCTTGAAGTCAGCAAGTTTAAAACAGGCCAAATTACACACCGCAGGTTGGCTGGAAATCAATTAGCTGAGACTGGTGTGTGGCAAACTCTTTTTTTACTGCATCCTTCACACCATTTTGGTTTCACTATTAAGCCATTTTATGAGAACTTTCAGGAACTAGACACATTATTTGCCAAAAACAAAACAAACATTAAGCACCATGGTTTTTCCCTCTTTTTGTTGCTGTTGTTGTTGCAATATCACTGATCTCTCTGATAGTTTAATTCTATTTTCCTTCATGTGCAACAGGACAACACGCATTTGGCTTGCTACTGCTCATCACTATAATTTCAACTACACCATGTACAAAGCAGGCTCAAATTTCAATTACCAGGTAGAATATGGCAAATCATAAGCTGGAATCGTACCACAGAGTGTGGATGTGTTGCTGTCTATCATGTTCATGTTTGTTTGTTTGTTTGGATGTGTGTTTGGATGTGTCTGTCTGTGTGTATTGTGTTTGTGTGTATGCAACATTATGCAACAATCTGCATAACTTAAAGAAGCTACAGTAGTCGCTTGCATTTCACAGCACTAACAAACCTTGACCTGGTAGTGCACCAAACGTTTTGAAACACTTGGCTGTGTACTTACTGGCGGTAGGCGAGAGCAAGGTCAGCAAAGTACTTTCGCCGCTCACGGTACACTGGGTCAGTGAATCCCTGCAGAGAGATAACAGTTAGGTTTGTAAAGGCTTGACAATAGGCTGTACATAACTATTTGAGTAATTACTACAAATATCATCCATGACACACACAAAGTGTTCATATATGCACCTTGCAATATCAAGTTGGCATACATTCAAAATGAGGTCCCTTCACCCAGCTCTCAACTTTGCCTGTATACATTCAATGCCAAAGTGGTTGAGCAATGCTCTCAGGCAACTGTTTCATTATTTATCACCTGGCTTAATAATCAAATAACAACTTTTAAAATTCTCAGTAATGAATCTCATGCCTGGAATGAGAGATTTACTTTTTTAACTATATGAAAACCTGTGAAAATAACATATTATGCCCCATTACTCTCGGCAAACCTTTCAAGTATCCAATATCAATAAGATTTATTCATTTTTCTTCCCCCTTGTGGATAAGTCCAAAGTATTGTACTTAGGATTACAGGAAGTATATTGGGAACATTTTTATATCTCTTTTGACTATTCTCATTAACATCAGACAAAATGAAATAACAATTTGTCTAACTACAATGTATGCACTCATTTCAACACATGTAAGTTACCACTCCTGAAAACAGATGGATAACATATGAACTTTTGCATCCTGTTTTGTGCAGTTGTGCCACTCTGTTGCTTTATTTTATCTTATTGTCATTTGACAATAGTAATTTCATGCAGGTAACATCCCCATTTAGGATCCCTTTTTGCACCTAACTGCAGGTCCATCACGTTATGACGAATAATTTTTTTTTTACTATTTACTTTTTTTTTTGCATGTGTGGGTAACAGAAAAACAAGGAGAGACATGCATGAAATTCCAGCAAGCAGAAAATTTCACCAAAAAAGCAGTTCTCTACATAACTGTGACTCACAATATTTTTACTTGGCTTGAATACTAGGAATCATATGACCACTGTAGAATGACAGAATTTGGTGGATTCATCCCTCTAAACAAGAGCAAACATCCATAAGCCTAATCTCTGATTACAGAAAGCTCTGTACCTGCAGATGTTAGATTGGTCTACTGCCAACCGATCTGAGGTCTCTTTAAAGGCGGGGTGATTTTCCAGATTTGTTAAAAGGTGCCACTGTGGAAGAAAGAGCTTTTTGTTGCAACCCAGGGAAGGAGTGAGAAACTTCGCATAAGCTGATTCGATCTTTCTCTCATGAGTAAGTCTTGCAGAGATAGAATCCATCCACAATACTTTATTTTTAGCACCAGCATATCAGGTACTTAAAGCCTTTGATGAACAGTAACTAGATTTCCAAACTACAAACCAGAATGTCTAAAATGCTGGTTGAACTCAACTATGAGTGAGAATATTCTTGTATAATTCAAGGTACTGTGATCACAAAGAGGGCAAAACATACTTAATCTGGTAAAGATTTGAAACTTTGTGGGACACCTTGGTGCACATTTTCTGAACTTTTTTATTGCAATGTCATATCAAATTTCATAATTCCCAGGCAACTACTGGTATCATGCCGAGTTTCATATCCCCCAAACAGCAAGGCAAATTGTGAGGCAAAAAAAAAAAGAGAGCGAGAGAGAAAAAAAAAAAAGATGGATGCCTACTGGATGGTCGGACTCCAATTCTCCTCCGGCATTCAGGATATGGTTGGCATACTCGTCAAGATCTTTGATCTTACGGGGGAACCAGGGGACTGGGAGAGGAGAGTAAGAAGAAAAAAAAGAAGTTAGCCATTTCAGCTCATGAGAATGACTTCCAAAAAAAAAAAGGAGAAAAAATGGGAGCAATTTCTTGCATTTCAGTTATCAGAAAAAGTCAAGTCTACAGTCTATCATTCATCACAGCCATGCTTTATCAAAGGCTCAGAGAGTTGAGTAGCAAATCACTTGCCAGTATTGCTATACCAATACAGTTTGCATATTTTACAAACCAAAAAGAGAAAAACAAACAAATCTTGTCATTTATGACTATAGGAAGGAAGCATTGGTGCGCAATCTAAAGCGGGTTGCAGTTTTTTCAGTCATCTAATTTGCTCACTAGCTTTATTCTACAAAGCACAACATGCTTTGATATGCTTGCAGGGAAACACTAAATAAACCTACTTGCTCAGGACATACAGTATATTATCATGCACGACAACAGGTATACTTGAGCATGTGCAAATTATTCAGAAGTCATTTCGATATTTCAACAGTAGCTTTCATGCTGTATGTGGAAATAAACAATCCTATGATCAAGTCAACCTTTCTCTTCCTCAAATAGTCATGCTGACATGATCACAGCAAAGGAAATTCAATGAAGAGTCATCCTTTCCTTTCAATTTGAGTGCAAAAAACTCATTTTGACCTGTTATAAGAAATTCAAACAGGCAGCTGTTCGAAGGGTGCCTTGATTGTTTCTCCCCAAGGAAATTGAGATACAATGTACAAGTACACAATAACATTTCAGTTTGCAACTTACATTCCGCTGCAGGGCATCAACCATTGGTGTGATGGAGTTAGATGCGTGTGACGCCATGCAGGGCGGGGTGGGGGTGGGGATGGGGAGGGGGCAAAGGGTGGGGGGGCAAGAGGTTTGGGAGGGGGAGGGAGAGGGAAAGGCAAGAATATAGTTGCAGGGAGAACAGTTTAACAATAAAGTGAGGGAAATCACAGAGATTGTGGAGAAGGAAGGGAAAGTATGAAAGGTATGAGGTGAAAGGATATTGAATGACAAAATGGAACATGAGTAAAAAGTATGCTGGGGGGGGGGATGGGGAGGAGGGGGTTCAGATGGAGGAGAGTGAAAAGAAAAGAGGCAAGATGACACAGTATAAGTAATAGGGGAATAGAGATATGAGAACAGAGAGATAACAATGAACAATGTACAGATTCATGAGCAACAGTAAGAGATGTGAGAATAAAGGGAGAGAAAGAACACAAAGGGATATGAGAGGATGGATGGTAGAGAGAGAGAGGAGTAGGGGGAGCATGGGTAGAAAGGGGGAGGGGAAGGGTGATGGGTGGGGTAAGGATTAGAGGTATTGCCGAGGGGTGAGGGGGTTAGAAGCAGGCACGGAAGCAGGAGGCACATGTATCGGAATAAAAAGGAACAGTGGGGTATTAGGGATCAGACCGGAAACAGAAATACACACAAAGGGTTTAGACAGACATCACACACAATAACCAAACGGAACAAACAATAGAACAAACAAGTTGACACAAATAGACCAGATAACGGGTTTGACATCGTAAAAAAATTGTGGATGAGACACAGAGGACCATGGTCAACGATGACACGGTGATTGGATTGCGTGGCCATTTTGGTGAAGATGAAACACGGCATACATGGACAAACAAAAGACAAACAATTTCTTAGTTTGATTAAAAGTAAGTATTTTACAAAACTACTTGTCAAAATTAAAATTTTCTAATCTAAAATTGTGCTGGTGCTATCTAAAAAAACTAATCAAACTATATCTTACTTAAATTGCAGGCCATGCGTTCTACACAGTAATTAAAGAGGAATTTCAGTCAAGTTGAAAGTCTGGAAAGAAAGAGCAAAGATTTCTTTGAGATCACAACTGGGAAAATTTGATTAAAATTCAGATAAAAACTCAAGAAAGTTATGAAATTGTGAAAATTTATTAATTTTTGGAAAAGCAGTACTCGAACAGTTGATATGCATGTGGAAATGAGTGAGCTGATAATGTCATTACCTTACATTTTTCTATTGATTGTGTATATTAGGTTTTTCTGCTATAAAGTGTAAAATATAATGTTATTCCTTGCTGAATTTAAAAAAAAAAATAACCAGTCAGACATGTTAGGATTTCAGACTGGAGCATAGTTGCATGTGAAAAAAAAAATTAACAAAAATGGAAATCTCAAGATTTTATTGGTGTACAAACTACACTGTACAATATATGGCAAGTTGTGAGGCAAAGACATCATCAATTCACTCACTTGCACATTGACTGTTCCAGAACTGTTTTGTGAAAATTAGCAAAACTTCACAATTTAATAATTTCACCAATCTTTATCCAATTTGTAATTAAATTTTCATTAAATTGTCTTTATCCAATTTGTAATTAAATTTTCATTAAATTGCACTCTTTCTCATCAGACTAACTTTAAAAGGCTCTGAAATTCCCCTTTAAGCACGCAATCAAGTAATTGATAAAGCTTGTTCATCATGCAAATTATTTAGCATTGCAAATTCCACAGACAGCAAGGAAACACATGCATTAAGCAGGAGAAATTACAGCTTACTTTTGGGGGCAGGTTAGGGTAGCACTCAATACGTGTACAAATCCTTTCAGAGCTACAGCCAACAGTAGAATACATTTTACTGAAATTCTTTTGCCAAGTTTTCACTAGGGCCTAAACATCTCACACAATGCAGGACAAAAACACAACAACAACAAACAAACAAACACTCCTGTACTGCACTGTGAGTTATTTCCTATTATAACTTGCTCTGATAAGATTGTTGAAAAGTCAGAACATAACATATTTCACTTCATCATTTGATACAGTGGGCAAAAGTACTCTGAAGAAAAACTGTATGTGAATCTGAAATTGTAAGTCATGAAGTAAAAATAGCTGTCTATTAGGTGTTCTGTCTTTATATACTTCCCGTTCACATTCATGCAGCACAAAAGCAGATCACAGTCTGCCATGTGCAGGAGTGACCGACTACCTA
Organism: Diadema setosum; assembly: GCA_033980235.1. NCBI lineage: Eukaryota > Metazoa > Echinodermata > Echinoidea > Diadematoida > Diadematidae > Diadema > Diadema setosum. Next base: position 38,253,596 of record CM067061.1, read on the forward strand.
GTGATTGGTCATAGAACACAGTATAACAACTACAAGTTAAGTTGCATCCATCTACTCATGTGGTAACATTTAGCACACATTACTGCCTTCACCCAGAGAAGTTAGATATTTGATAGATAGACGGATAATTGATTACATAACAGTCAGCTGTTAAAGGAGGGATGCTATCTATTGTCTTCCCTAAAACATGGTTGCAGTCTGGATAATGCATAATGAAAAGATAGTCGATGAAAAGAATTTCATGCTTGTATTCACGAGAAACTGATTGTTGTACAACAATTTAGCAATTGTTTAATATGGGTCTACTCTATTTTGGTATTTCAGTTTGTTTGTTTTTGCTAGTTTTGTTTTGGGTAGTTGCTGTTTGTTGTTGGTTTTTTTTTTTCATATCTTTTAGCCTTTTCAAGGGTGGTTTTGTGAAAGAATGCAAAACAAGCAACTCTGTAAGAGTAGGTTGCTTATTCCTATTAGACTGGAATAATGTATTGAATTACCAGTCTGGAATTATAGTGGTAGGTCACAAGTGATGTGGTTACAGATATTAAAGGGACTGTACAGTACTGGTTGAGGTGAGGATTCAGGTTTATAACATTCCTAAGTGAGATAATGAGAAACCTCTTATGAAATATGAAAGAGCATGTAAATTTTAAGAAGGATTCAACGTTTATTTGATGAAAATTGGTTTTCAAATGGCTGAGATATCCACACAAAAAAAGTGATAATAATAAAAGGCGACAGGCTACGCCTTTTATTAGGATCTCTTTGTTTCACCTTGTTTTTGGATATCTCAGTCATTTCAAAACCGATTTTCATCGAATAAACTTTTGATTCCCCTTAGAATTGCATGCTCTTTGACATCTCATAGAGCGTTTTCTGAATATCTCGCAAAATGTTACAAGCTAAATCCTCACCTCAACCAGAACTGTACAGTCCCTTTTAGTAGTCTTATGCACTACATGTAGTCACACTGTGCCCAGCAGGAATGAGCTTCCTTATTGTCAGTATTCTATAAATACAAAATTTACGTTTAGAAAGGATGTTTCCCCGTAGGAGGGTTAGAGAGAAAACAAATTAATGAAAAAGATGTGACGAAAAAAAATCTGAATATAATATCAATAAGAGAAATAGAAATATAACTGCAAATCCCTTAAATATTGTGCCTATAAATACAGCATTAAAGGGATGGTAAAGTTTTGGTTGACACCTGGCTTCAGGTTTCTAACTGTTTTAATGAGATAATGAGAATACTCTTCTGAAATATGAAAGAGCTTGTAATTCTGAGAGGAATTCAACATTCATTTGATTAAAACTGGTCGTGAAATGGCTGAGATATCCAAAAAAAAGCAATCACAATAAAAAGGTGGGACCCATCTTTTATTAGGACCACTTTGTTTAACTTTGTTTTGGCTCTCTCAGTCACTTCAAAACTGATATTCATCAAATAAACCTTAAACTCCTGTTATTATCTATCAGTTAATCTTTTAAATTTCATTGATCAATGGCATCCATTTTACTGTCTTAGAAAAAAGTGAGAAAAAAAAAACTGAAGAAGCTTTCCTTCAAAATAATAGACAAAACAGGCTGAAATGATTTATAGCAAGTTTTACAATAACAAGAGTAAAGTCAGTGAATATGGTTTATAGTCATATGGAAAAAGACAGATGTTTAAATGCCAGAGAAAAATTCTACATGATAAGAAGAGAATTACTTAGGCTACAAATGACTAAAGGAATGATAAGAAACCAATCACCATACAGTACAACAGGGTGCTACAATACCTTTTGAGCACTTGTGTAATCTGAGGCACTTAAAAATGTGAAGCACATCTTATCTCCGTATACTATTTGCACTGCCACATGAAACAATGGAGACAGCCCTAAAAATAAATAACCCACAATACTAACAATCATACTACCTTCATTATTGTACTTCATTTGCAGACAAACTGTAAGCTGCATATTGTGTTCATACACATCACCAGAATATACTGGTTGTTTCCCATTCATTTACATCCCTTGCTTTTGAATTCTTGAACAGTGACATCTAGAACTCTTCATTTATTAAAATGATTTTGTTGTCACTGAATGACTGTTTGCTACACTGTATATGTTTCCAAAGACAGTTTGGATGTATGCTTCACCGACTATTCCATATGGCAGTACTTTATTGCCTCATTATGACAACCTGAATGCCTAAAGCTGCCTATTTAAAATTTAAAAAAAAAAGCTGGTTTACCCTAACTTCTGCTGGGTATCAATTACACAAGTGCTTGAGTGTGGCACCCCTGAGTATGCACCAACAAGACAAGATTGATGCTTCAATGGCATAACACAAACACAGTGATAATGCGTAAGTTAGTTCAGGGCCCAATTTCATAAAAAGTTAATATGACAGCAACTCTTGCTGGAATGGCAATTGTCATGGTAACAACTAGAATCCAGCTCCCTGATTGGATGTTGCTATGGGAAATTGCCAATCCAGCAAGAGTTGCTAATCATAACATCTTTTCTGAAATGGGACCCTGATGTGTACGTACACTTAAATACAATGGGCAATTACACAGAAATGTTCCCATATGTATGATCATATACAGCTGTATGTTAATACAGTTTGTGAGAGGACAACATTCCATCCCAATGTGAGTCAGATTTAAGGTGGTGTGCATGTTTACTGCACTGCAGAGATGTGTGAAATTAGGAAAGTTTATAGGTTATTTGTTTCCAAACTACTCCCAATATACAACAAAACTCCTTGGGGTGATATGCTACATGCAGAACAAAGAGAATTAACTATGAGAATGGTGCTATTTAAACAGTGCTATCTGAAAAGCATACCTGTGCCTGAATTACCTAGAGTACAAAAGATACAGACATGGGGAAATAAAAAAACAAGAAATAAATTTTATTAACACCATCAGCACATGCAATTATAAATATTCAAGACCTGATTCTAGTTGTCGCATCAAACCTGTTGCTACTACCATTTAATTTTCCCTGAGTAGCAGCTGGTTTTACTTGTATGTAACTAATAACTATACAGTATACTGTAGAACGAGGAATGTTTGCATGCATTTTAATTTCGCGAATTTCGCGAGAGCCAAGATTCGCGAAATTAGAATGCATGCAAAAGTTCTTGTCTACATATTTCATGCTGCGAAAAAGGCCGTCGGTTCCAATTCGGGAAAATTTGATGCCACGAATATATCGTGTTTTACAGTATTACCTTTCATCATTCACGGAGAATTTCCTTTTGGAAAAATGATGGTCATCGCAGTCACTTCACATACATTATAGTACATTGTAAGTACTGCCTCTGACTTGAGCAGTCATATGTTCCATGCAAATAATTGTACCAGTATAAATATGCACTTCACAACTACATAAGCAGTTGTAGTTCAATGTGCTGGTACATGTACTTTGGCATCAACTATAAATCTCCATCTGCTTTACTCAGAGCTAGTTTCAATGGTAACACTGTCAACACTGTCAATAACACAGCAATTTGTGATCTTCCAAAAGGGTACGTGTCTTCACAGATATGTATACGTCAAAGGATTGCTATTGATTCAAAGATAAACCACGAGTACCAAGGTATACAACTTCTTACATTAAAAAAATTCTTGACTTTCAGCGATCTTTCCCACACCTTAAAAACATACGCTCTCTCCTGTGTCTACATAAAAATGTCAGAAAGAGGCCATTTGTATTTTGTTATAATATAACATAAAATAGTGACATGTTTACATTTCATATGATTGCCTGTCCAAGCCTGTGATACATTCTGATGAATACTCAAACACTATGGAATTTAGATATCCATGTATTACAAAAAATTTTCATGAGTATCACTCATCATTTCCAGATTTTCAAAACATACACTCTCCCTAGTGTTTAAAGTCAAAAAGAGGTGAAGTGTTTATATTTCATATGATTGCCCATCCAAGACTGTGATACATTCTGATAAATGCTCTAAAAAAAATCATGAAAGCAAGGTATCCTTGTATCATAAAAAGTTTAAGTGATCTTTTTCATGCCTTGAAAACAGATACCCTCCCCTCTATCTTATGTATTTTTGTTCTCTGTGGCTTACAAAACATTGAAATGTTTATATTTCATATGATTGCCCATCCAAGACTGTGACACATTATGTTACAATATAATGCTCAACAAGTTATGGAAGCCTAATATCTGTGACTTGCAATCTGTGTGATAATCATACAATACGTACAGTGAACATTTGAATAGAAATAAAAAACACAGTTTTGAGTATATTGCCAAAGCTTTCTCAGTGTTTGTCCAATTTATGTGAAATGTTAAATGTTCATCTTGATTGATAGTACACTACACAACAGTCACAGGGTCTAACTTTCGTCCCTGAAGCCTGCATGCTATGCCATGCATACAGGTTTGTGTAGTCCTGTTTGAGAGTCATTGATTTCGTTTTTCATGGATGATTGGTATTCAATTAGTTCACAGCACAGCATGCATGTCAAACCCATTATTAACAAACCACATTCCAGGGCCCCATCTGATCACTGTACGTTGTGTTGAATAGTGAAAAGCAGTCTAGCAAGGCTAAATCTTCCCACTTTTAATAGCACCAGCTGACTTACACAGTATCTGGTAAGCCCAGTGCAAGACTACAGCTGGATACCTTCTAAAGCAAGAAGATCCCCCCCCCCCCCCCAACTCCCCATTGTACACAATACCACAATGGAAATGTGGTGCAAGCAATCAAAATGAACCAACAGTGCCTGCCGTGATATTGATTCTACAAGTATGGGCTTCAAAAATACCCTGTCATAATGATAGTAGATTTCTGCAAACTTAGCAGCTCTGGGCCCCGTTTTATCAAAAGATCACATTAATTTTAAATTCCCTTGCCACACAAGCTGCTATAGACTTACACTTGAAATCAACTATACAGTATAATCAATTTTAACTCTTCATAAAACAGTACTGGTTGAGGTGGGGATTCATGTTTTGAACATTCCTAAAAAGTGAGATCAAAAAGCCTCTTATGAAATATGAAAGAGCATGTAAATTTTAAGAAGGATTCAACGTTTATTTGATGAAAATTGGTTTTCAAATGGCTGAGATATCCAAACAAGTGATAATAATAAAAGGCAACATACCACAACTTCATTAGGGTCTCTTTGTTTCACCTTGTTTTTGGATATCTCAGCCATTTCAAAACCGATTTTCATCGAATAAACTTTTGATACCCCTTAGAACTGCATGCTCTTTGACGTCTCATAGAGTGGTTTCTGAATATCTCGCAAAACGTTAAAAGCTAAATCCTCACGTTGACCAGAACTGTACACACCCTTTAACTTCATGTACATGTATATGAATATGGTACTAGTAACCTATTTGCATTGGTACAGACTTTTAACAAAAAGGAAAACTTGACTAGTCTCCTCATACCAGACTCTTTCATAATTTTATTTAAATATCTTTGCCAAGAAATAGGCAAATGGGACCATGGCACCTGTAATTAGTTTTTCCATGTCATCACTGTTTCAGGGGTAAAAGTAGTTCAAAGCTCTTGATTGCACAACACGACTCTATAATCACTTGCAAGAACACACATCAAGACAGCAATATTATCCTTGCTTTGATTTTTATTACTTTAATGGTTTTCCTCATTAATGTAATACATGATGCACTTTGCTAGCATTTTCTCTGAAATGTCACCTGTATACATGTGTTTCACTCTCCTCTTAATCTTTCCCAATTTGAATGAACTTTTTTATACATGTACCTATAAAGCAATCTAAGCCAGAGAAATAAGCCAAAGTCAAAACAAAAACTGAGACAGTCTGTACTTCAACTAAGTTTAATCTGCATTTCTAAAGCAGACTCTTCAAATCTCACTTTGTCAGGGACAGGTTATCATTGACATATCAACTGATGGAAAATTCATGCCACGAAAACAAGCCAATAATTATCAATTGGTGCATTAATAACCAACACGATAATAATAATCAGTGTGTTGAGATGATGAAAAGCTTGTGTACATCCTCAGATGGGTCAATGTTTGTTCTAGATGACAATTAATACATCTTGGTTAATATTAATCAGACAGTGTTTGAGGCTCAGTTGAAGCACCTTCTCATAAAAAAAAATAATGAAATAAAAAAAATGTGATACTTGCCCAATCTCTCCTTGAGTACCTAAGTTTTTCCCTCCCTATCTGTAACTGCACATATTTGCGTTGATGACCACAAACTTTTGTACGTTATCCACAAACCATGGATCATGTGACGTGCATCATATGATACTAACAATAATACACAATGGGGAGGGTGTGGTGAACTTTCTCATGGTTTCTGTGCTTGACGGTGCTTTACATTGCACAAAGTAATGATTCACAAAACTTCAGTGGAAATTCACTCTGAACTCACATGATTGACCCAACCAGAGGGTAGTCTATTATTCAGGCTCAGTGAAGTTTTCCTTGGGAAAAGGCCCCGAGAATGAGTTCTTGCAGTTGTTGATTGTAGGTGAGTAGGTCCTTTAAACTTTAAACAGAACCTCATCTTTATGCTTTCTACAGTGTATCTACAAATTTCCTTGCATCCAAGGATACACCAGCTTTTTGGGACATTAAGTCAAAACAGAATACTGGTATTAAACCTACCACACACACTTTGCATGTCTATTTTGTTAGTAGCTGGAAGCGCAAATGTACAAGCCTGTACATTAAATATCTTAAATGTCTAATGTCTAATATCAACTGGTATAGATAATTCCTGTGGAGATACGTACGTGCGTCGGAATCCTTGGTGCGGGACAGGACTTGGAGGTAGCTGACCTCATCCTGCAGCGCCGACAAAATTGATTCCAGCTCAGATGGAGGTGTCTCGCTCGTCACCAGGAACTCGTAGCTGCCTGGCATGCGTTTGGATGGCCTGGACTCAATGTGGGTGAGGTTCACACCCTTCTCCTGTTATGCAAGTTTACGTTTTTGAAATCGAACAGAAATCCATCGAAACTGCTGTGGCATCAGGCAATGAACAACGCTAAATAAATGTACAACTACTTGATATTTAATGTTATCCACAAAATTGTTGATGTGAAAAATTAAAATTCATCATTTTCAAAAGCAATATGGTGCATATGCACAGAAACTACTTGAAGATAGACTATACATGTAGTTACTATTCCTTATGCCTGTATGCATGAATACATAATGAAAGAAAAGAAAAGCTAAATTAATAAATAGTGAAGACACAAAATTCTTGTGGTTGCCTTTAAAGATGAGAAAAGTAGGCAGGAATAAGAGAATACTGTACAAGCTGAAATTTTCGCGGTGGTTTTATTTTCGCGAATTTCGCGAATCACCTTTGAACCGTGAAAATAGCAACGCGCAAATAACTAACTTCAGTTAGACCCTCGCAACCGCGAAATTAACAACACGCGAAAATGTCCTCCAAGTAGCAATTTGCGAAAATATCTGTACGCGAAAATTTCAGCTTGTACAGTACCTCCCCCTTTCCCCGCCCCACCCCCTGTATGTGCCTTCTCTATGTGTCCACAAAATAATTACAATCATTTTTTACAGTTAATGTGAAATCAGCAAACTTTCATGCAGTAGTTCTAATTAAAGGTCATCTTCGCATCATTGTCAGAGCTAATAAAAATGAAAAAGTGAAGAGCCTATATCAAGGGCTGTCCAAAGGTGAAGTGCACTATAGAGGCAAATTTTGTGTGTTTTAAAACTTAATATCTCATACCACATGATATATACAGAATGAAGAGGATACTTGCATAAAGGTTTTTGTGCGTGCGGTGGTGTGTGGTAGTGTGTGCCTGTGTACTTGTGTGTATGTACAAGTGTATTTTCATATAAAATTTTCATTGTAAAAAAAATATACAATTTGCTTTAAAATGAACTAGACACAACCACTGGTACCAAAAAACATACATGTAATTTGTACCATGCTTATCTATTCTGAGAAAGTATATTGTACATATGAAGAGTTTGTTTGCAAAAACCGATAAGCCCATTTTTGAGGATTTTGAAGTATGGTCTCTGTCATAAAGTACAAAATAATACCTTTTAAATGATATATTGCTCACTACATATAAAGGTACATTTTTGGATATTTCTTATTATTCTCTTTATTTTTCTTGATCTTTAATCGCAAATATCTCCATTTGACAAATATGGACTTATCGGTTTTTGCAAACAAACTCTTCATATATGACCATAGAGTTTGATAAGCTTTTTTTTCCCTTCCCTCTTCTGATGCTCTGTGTTCTGGGGGCTTCTTTTCTTTTTCCTTTGAAACAATTATTTCTAAAATAGGCAAATCATATTCGTCCAAAGCTGTCCTGAAGAACACCAAGAGTTAAAGATACCAAGCTGTATGCACTCAGTAGAATTAGTAGTAGTAGTAGCAGCAGCAGGAGTTGTTTGATAGGAGACGACAAATAGGGGTCTAAATTGAAAGACTACATAAGCCAGGTCTGTACCTCTTCCCAGGTTCTTACAGACAGGTGCTCTATTGTAGGTGGGTCAGAGGTCATAAGGAGATATAGGCAGGAATTGTGCAAGACCAAACACTGCACATGTGTTTAATTCATTGATAAAAACTGCTGTAGTAATTTAGTCCCTGCTAACTTTTTTTGCAAAAAGAGAGGTCTATTACAAGACAGAGAGGGAGATCGAAGAAGGGGAAATACATGTAGGAAAAGGAAGCATAATGAACAGTCTGTACTGGTACAAGTTGAGATCTGCGATAAAATGCAATCATGATGAAAATCATTCTGCAGATGACCATGATATTAATCAAAATTTTCTACTTAGTAGACTATTCTATGAGGAAAAGACAAAATGCTACTATGAAACCTGGATAATCTGTGAATAATCCTTAGTGGTTGTTGGGATTCCCTTCAAAACAATGCTTTTAAACAGAAATGAGTTTTTTTTTTTTTTTCATGGATTTATTCAAGACATAAAATATCCTCTATCCTAAGTCAGTGAATAGGAATTTTGAAATTCAGTTGGCAGGTCTAGTAACATTTACTCATGTAAAACAGTGATGTGTTTGTAATCAAAATTTGTTTCTTTCATTTGAGTCTGTCTATTTGCCTGTTTGTGGGTATCAAAATACACCAAGTCCATGATGCATAATTTCAAACCTATGTTGCACCTGAAAGTTCTAAAGGCATTCTAGGGGTATTCTCAATACCCCCTGAGGGTCAGTGTTGATCTACGAGGTACCTTCAATGCTTTAGTAGATAGTCTCACACCTTTTGTGGCATACTGCAAAACACGATATTTTCGCTGTATGAAATTTTCACGAATTGGAGCTGATGGCCTTTTTCCCAGCATGAAATTTTGCAAGTTGCCTCTATTAACATTCAATGGGTATAGAGTAGACAAAACTTTCATATGAAATTTTGGCTCACACAAAATTCGCAAAATTAAAATGCACGCGAACATTCCTCGTTTTACAGTACATGTGCAAATTGTACCTTGCTCTTGCCAGTGCAGTATGAATCTCATCATACAAAATCAATTCTTATCCCACATCAAATGCATCTTGACCACTGTTGGTATGACAACCATACATAATTTATGTCAAGAATTCTTGAAACACGAGAGTCAACAGCAATTGCATTAATACATTACACATTGTACCTGCTTCCAATTGCATTAATACATTACATATTGTACCTGCTTCCAATTACAATCATGTACACAAAATAACATTTTGAGTGTGTCTGGCCTGCTGTTACCCTAGGCAGTCAAATTTGTCATGACAGAGCTCAATCAAAAGCTCTGCAAAAAGCACTGCAAATTTACCAATGTCGATGTAAACACTGCAGCGACTTTTGTTCATGTGCCATGCAGTGCATGAAAGACCTCTGGTAAGAAGCTGACATGTGATTGATTGTCACTACCACATCTTGAAGTCACTCACCTCAAAGAGCTTGAGAGTTCTGGCCAAGACACCAACCTCCTCCTTGAGGCCAAACATGATAGATGAACACTGCTTGAACGGAGGGCGCTCCTTCATGTAGTTCTTGCCAGTGTACTGCATGCACATGAAAAGTTTTAATACAAGAAAGAGACAGATAAAAGTGAGGCATTGCTGTAATTTCTCAATGAATTCAATTTTGATTTGCTTCAAAATCATATCTTATGTCTGCATATATTCACAATGTAATGACATTAAGGTCAAGTACCAATAAAGTAATACCTGGTACTGCACTTTCATGATGCAAAAATTAACTGAGGTGAGCTGTTTAACTGCAAGACTTCTTCTATTAAAGCACATTTCAAAACAAAACTTTCATTGTCTTGTTAGTGTAAAAAAAAATAAAAATATTGCTACATATCACAGCAAAGAAATGTACTTATTGTTTGTTGTAGTTTTTGTGATATTTTGTAAGTAGAGAACCAGGGTGCTGGCCTTTGGCATCACATTAGAATCTTCCTCCCCATCTTACAGCTTGCTCTCAAAGTGATTTACACTTTTCAAGACCACAATTCAGAAATATAATTTGCTTTCTATAAAGGAAGGTTGCGATGGTAAGAACAGAGTTAACTTGAACTGGAAAGCAACTAATTTGACTGAATTACCAGTACACTGCTCAATGCACCATGGAACACTTAACTTCATCACTTTTAAATACTTTGTGTTTACTTAATTTTTTTAAATGCAGTCTACTAGCAAGAATGACAAAATCAGATGGCAAAATAGCATTGCTGCACACCATAAAGTATGCATTATTTTACAGGTGTATGATGTTTAATTTGGAAAAAAAAATGGAAGATACTTTAAACAAGACAAAACATGGCAGCATTCCCTAGAACTGTTTTCTGAGTGACCAGTTTGATTTCATATTAGTCTTTTGGTCTTCACCAGGGGCAACTGAGTGTGTGTGTGTGTGTGTGTTTTATTGTTATTGTTGTTTGTTTTTGCCTTCTTCGTCTCTAGTCTGAGCCCATTGGGGGTTTGCAGCTGCTAGTATTAGTAGGTAAAGGGGGTTGGTAGAGGTCATGCCGCTAGTGGGGGTCAAGGGGCAATGCTTCCTCCCCCTCCCCCTCCCCCACCTTTCCTCACTAGTTTCAGGGCAGAACCCTAAAAAATCAGGTTGTTATAATTCAGACTGTGTTTTGTTTTGGAGTTGTTGGTTTGTTGTTTTTTTTTTAGGGATGGGTTTTCTTTTGGTAGTTCTTTTTTTAAGTTAGGAATTTCATAAGCCTTTAGAATTACAGTCAAACATGTCTTAGCGACCACCTGTCTATAGCGGCCACCTGCCATATACGACCACTAAAAACAATTCCCTCCCAGAGAAGAAGCATGTAAAAGAACCTGTCTATAGTGGCCATACACTGTCTTTAACAGCCACTTTTTTCATCTCCCTTGGGTGGCTGTTATAGACAGGTTTGACTGTATAATTTTGCTTTTCCAGAAGGAAACAATTTAGCGCGCTGAATGTCTTCTCCATGACATGTAGTGTGTATGAAGCATGGCCAATGAGATCAATCATTGTATCATGAGAGATTTTTTTTTCTTTAAATGTACACAGACTGTCATATCACATCAGACTGCACAATGTTGGTTATGAAGAAGTGGAATAAAAAGCAAAACACAGGAAATTTGAATGTCCTTTGTATCGTGTGCATTGCAACCAACATCAATAATGCCATTACCTAGGTATATCTTTGTTTCTTTACATTGCTGTAAATGCATTGAAACTACAAATCTGAAATCTTTATAATGCATCGAGACTTAAAGGGACTGTACAGTACTGGTTGAGGTAGGGATTCAGGTTTTGAACATTCCTAAGTGAGATAATGAAAGGCCTCTGATGAAATATGAAAGAGCATGTAATTTTAAGAAGGATTCAACGTTTATTTGATGAAAATTGGTTTTCAGATGGCTGAGATATCCAAAAAAGTGCTAATAATAAAAGGCGACATGCCACAACTTTATTATAATCTCTTTGTTTCACCTTGTTTTTGGATATCTCAGTCATTTCAAAAACCGATTTTCATCGAATAAACTTTTGATACCCCTTAGAACTGCATGCTCTTTGACATCTCAAAGAGTGGTTTCTGAATATCTCGCAAAACGTTAAAAGCTAAATCTTCACCTCGACCAGAACTGTACACACCCTTTAAGAGGTTTATATTGGGTCATCGGATCAAGGGTAAAGTGGTGTCTGATTTGTTCTTGTTTTTTTGTTTTTTTCAGCGCATTAGGTCTTCACATTTTTTTTTTTTTTTTTTTTTTTGGGGGGGGGGGGGGGGTTGCTGTCTCAAACATCATTTCCAGATAGAACACATGAATGGAGGAAATCCAGTGTAAAACAATCTGTCTAATCTATTCCAGTGCAGAATCTTTAGAAAGCACAATACATATGCGAACAACCATGACCATGATTATATCAAAATTACAGAAGGATTTCATGGCATTTCTTTTCCCCCAGGCTACAGCAAAAGACAGGAAAAGCAGGATTTACAGTGATATATCATAAAATCGAGGTTTTAATACAAACATAGAGGACCACTGGAAGTAGGCCTACATGTAATCTTGAGTCCTGCCCTACACTCCTATGGCAATTAAATGGAATTGGGAGAGAATGGGATTGGAGTTTAGGGTTTTACGGATAAAATTTAAGTCACCCTGAGTCTATCCTCGCGAATGTAGGGAAAGGGTTAGGAATGGGGTTGAATTATGATTAGGAATTTATAGGGGGGTGAAGGGGGGTTACGTAGATGGAACTCTTTCGTGCCCACAGTGCTTTGCACATGCTTTAAAGGTATTAGCCCACATTTGTAAACCTGCAGCAATTGGTCTCATAGTTAGCATGGAGTTTGGGTATGATTGCAGTAACACCTGTGCAAAATTTCGTTCCAATTAGTCCATTACTTTCATAAAAATAAATGAAAATGCACCGTAATCCGTATGCATGCGTATAACGCTCGCTAGCTCCGGTCCACGTACGTGTTACATGTACAATGTACGTAGCTATAGCCAGCGCTCATAATTCGATTTTGGGTCGGGTTGACCCAGTTTGAAAATTGATTTTAAAACGATTATTTTCTCTCTTTTATCTAATGGTATAGACAAAGAGCGACAGGTGAGGTATGTTGCTGTTTAATATAACTTGTACTTGAAGTCATATTGGACCTGTTTTATGCAGTTTTGATTGTCATGGGTTTGCAAATGTGGGCTAGTACCCTTAACCTCTGTAAACTCAATTGTGGTAAAGACGAGAAGCCTCAGGATTAAGACTGCACGATGACAGTGAGGGATCACAGGCACCCAGTACATAGGACAAATCCAATGATAATCATTACAGGCTCCCAGGTACAAATGAGTATAACATGAGAAGATTTTCCATGCTAGCACCATACATGTAGGTCCTACACCCATCACAGGGCTCTGTAACCAGTAAAATGAACATGCTGGGGTCGCCAGTGCATTTTTAAGTAGGCCCCTAACTAACTGTTATATTGTAGATCTCTACTCACACTCCCTAGATAGTAGGCCCGTTCACAAACAACGAAAATCGAAACTTCAATCGCGATCCAAATTTCGATTTTTTTTTTTCGACCGTCCATACACAGGGAAAAATCGCACTTCGCAGCAGGGAAAGAACGATCAGTGGCCAAACTGCGCATGCGCGAATCTTGCATGACCGAAGACTGACCGTGCAGCCCCAATAGAGTTTCGCACGCGCTACGAACGATGGGATTAAAAATACCGATTTCCGAATTTCGATCGCGCTCACACACACGACGCTTGGCAAAATAATCGCGATTATTCTGAAAAATCGCACTAATAGTGCGAGTTGGATCGTGATAAGGATCGCGGTAATTAGTGAGATTTTTCTGTCCACACTGGAAAAAATTTCGAAATTTTGATCGCGATAAGAAAATCGATTTTTAAATCGCACTTTTTCCCTTGTGTGTGAACGGGCCTATTTTCTGTTTGACCTTGATTCTATTCAGAAAAAGACTCATCAGTCTCAAGACTCAACATACATCTACAGTACATGGATTTCTACTCATCAGACATATTGCATTGTTATTCTTTACAGTGAGGCATTGCTGTAATTTCTCAATGAATTCAATGTTGTGTATTACACAAAAAAACAACAAACCAACAACTCCAAAACAAAACACAGTCTGAATTATAACAACCTGATTTTTTAGGGTTCTGCCCTGAAACTAGTGAGGAAAGGTGGGGGAGGGGGAGGGGGAGGAAGCATTGCCCCTTGACCCCCACCAGGGGCATGACCTCTACCAACCCCCTTTACCTACTAATACTAGCAGCTGCAAACCCCCAATGGGCTCAGACTAGAGACGAAGAAGGCAAAAACAAACAACAATAACAATAAAAAACACACACACACACACTCAGTTGCCCCTGGTGAAGACCAAAAGACTAATATGAAATCAAACTGGACAATCAGAAAACAGTTTTAGGGAATGCTGCCATGTTTTGTCTTGTTTAAAGTATCTTCCATTTTTTTTTTCCAAATTAAACATCATACACCTGTAAAATAATGCATACTTCATGGTGTGCAGCAATGCTATTTTTGCCATCTGATTTTGTCATTCTTGCTAGTAGACTGCATTAAAAAAAATTAAGTAAACACAAAGTATTTAAAAGTGATGAAGTTAAGTGTTCCATGGTGCATTGAGCAGTGTACTGGTAATTCAGTCAAATTAGTTGCTTTCCAGTTCAAGTTAACTCTGTTCTTACCATCGCAACCTTCCTTTATAGAAAGCAAATTATATTTCTGAATTGTGGTCTTGAAAGGTTTAAATCACTTTGAGAGCAAGCTGTAAGATGGGGAGGAAGATTCTAATGTGATGCCAAAGGCCAGCACCCTGGTTCTCTACTTACAAAATATCACAAAAACTACAACAAACAATAAGTACATTTCTTTGCTGTGATATGTAGCAATATTTTTATTTTTTTTTTACACTAACAAGACAATGAAAGTTTTGTTTTGAAATGTGCTTTAACCCGTTGAGGATGGACTGATTTTGCTGCAATACGCATTTCCCATAGACACCTGCCCGAGTATACTCGGGACTCGTCCTCAACGGGTTAATAGATGAAGTCTTGCAGTTAAACAGCTCACCTCAGTTAATTTTTGTATCATGAAAGTGCAGTACCAGGTATTACTTTATTGGTACTTGACCTTACTGTCATTACATTATGAATATATGCAGACATAAGATATGATTTTGAAGCAAATCAAAATTGAATTCATTGAGAAATTACAGCAATGCCTCACTGTAAAGTACTGTAGATGTATGTTGAGTCTTGAGACTGATGAGTCTTTTTCTGAATAGAATCAAGGTCAAACAGAAAATATCTAGGGAGTGTGAGTAGAGATCTACAATATAACAGTTAGTTAGGGGCCTACTTAAAAATGCACTGGCGACCCCAGCATGTTCATTTTACTGGTTACAGAGCCCTGTGATGGGTGTAGGACCTACATGTACGGTGCTAGCATGGAAAATCTTCTCATGTTATACTCATTTGTACCTGGGAGCCTGTAATGATTATCATTGGATTTGTCCTATGTACTGGGTGCCTGTGATCCCTCACTGTCATCGTGCAGTCTTAATCCTGAGGCTTCTCGTCTTTACCACAATTGAGTTTACAGAGGTTAAGGGTACTAGCCCACATTTGCAAACCCATGAAAATCAAAACTGCATAAAACAGGTCCAATATGACTTCAAGTACAAGTTATATTAAACAGCAACATACCTCATCTGTCGCTCTTTGTCTATACCATTAGATAAAAGAGAGAAAATCATCGTTTTAAAATCAATTTTCAAACCGGGTCAACCCGACCCAAAATCGAATTATGAGCGCTGGCTATAGCTATGTACATTGTACATGTAACACGTACGTGGACCGGAGCTAGCGAGCGTTATACGCATGCATACGGATTACGGTGCATTTTCATTTATTTTTATGAAAGTAATGGACTAATTGGAACGAAATTTTGCACAGGTGTTACTGCAATCATACCCAAACTCCATGCTAACTATGAGACCAATTGCTGCAGGTTTACAAATGTGGGCTAATACCTTTAAAGCATGTGCAAAGCACTGGGGGCACAAAAGAGTTCCATCTACGTAACCCCCCTTCCACCCCCCTATAAATTCCTAATCCTAATTCAACCCCATTCCTAACCCTTTCCCTACATTCGCGAGGATAGACTCAGGGTGACTTAAATTTTATCCGTAAAACCCTAAACTCCAATCCCATTCTCCCCCAATTCCATTTAATTGCCATAGGAGTATAGGGCAGGACTCAAGATTACATGTAAAGACCTAAAGTAATTTAAGACTTGTCAGTATACTTATTACAGTGTACATTGACCGAAAGACCAGTCTGTTATCTCGTCGGGGACATATTCCAGAGCGAGTGCATCGACCTGGTGTCGTGTCTATAGCTGGAGAGCCGTAAATGTAAAAAAAAAATGATTAAAAAACCCCTCCGGACAGACAGATTTTTCTGTCTACTTAGGCGGTGTCTACCTTGGAAGTGGGTGTAAACAGTTCAAAAAAAAAATCATTTGCCCCTCTGTGTCGCTGTCGTCGTTGAACATGAAATTAATAACTCTTTATTGGTAGAAACTATAACTTAGTATAGTTCTATTCAGCACTGTCTGTGCAGAGAGAATGTATTGCACAAACAGGAAAATATCTCTTCTGGGTTATATTTGTTCTTGTTTTGACACCAAAATCTCTCTAAATCAGACTTGAAAATGTTCACTGAATGAGCTGTCAACTACTAGTACAATTTATGACAACTTATTCCACTCATACTCGTTGATTGATTAATATTGTTCATCATCAAGGTCACAATCATACTGGATATGTTACTCTCTGTTAACTTTCGTCAAAACTCATCAGTATTTACATGTCCCAAAACAAAAATGCATAAAAGAAAAAAAAAATACTCACCGCCTTCTTCACCCTTGCCTCCAGATCATTACCATCATCAACTTCATCAGACAGTCTAGCCCTTTTGACTGGTCCATCCATGTTGCTGTGACTTTGCTAGCTATATAGATTATCAAGAATGACGTAAGACTCAGATGAGATATGTTTATAAGAGTAGACTTAGCGCAATTTTCTGAATTTTCTACTTAAAATAGCCGTCGACAATCTTCAAAGAATTATGGACATATATGGTCACAACACATAGGACGAAATCGCGACTGGTATATGGGAGAATTCTGAGCAGAAACGAACGACATTCGTCTAACAACAACGCTTGAGTGGTACTCAATAACTGTTTACGTCACCAGAGTAGAGCAGAGGTTCACAACATCAATAGAAGAGCTAGCTATGTGTACGTACAGTAAAATGCACGAATCGTGTGTCCGACTCCCGGGTGCCTGGCTGGCTGGTTGGTTTCAATGGTGGGTTGGGGAAAGCAAGCTGGTTAGCTGGCTTTGAGAGGGGTTCGATCGACTGGGACAGACACACACGGGCACAAACAAGGGTACCTTACGTTATTTGTGAGCATGTACACACACATACACACACAGTCAAGGGTTGAGCTGGGGGCCAAAAGTGGGCGCTGTCTCTACGTCATCAGCTTGGTGCAGTACATGATTGTATCTGTATCATCGTGGAGATATAAGGTGCAGTACATGTATCTGTATCATCATACAGCACTGTTGATTATACCTGAGCTTGTATGATATCACAGAACGTATAGGTAGGGCCTACATGCATTACATACGATTCTCCACTGAGATATGTTGCGAATAGATAAAATTATGATTTACAAGTCCGTAAAATAAATGAAAGACCTTATTTCTGTTCAGCTGGTTACATGTAGGGCCCAAATATTATATATATATATATATATATATATATATATATATATATATATATATATATATATATATATATATATTTTTTTTTTTTTTTTTTTTTTTTAATAGTTCTGAACCGGAATGCTTTTTTTTTTTTAATGTCCTAGTATTTTGGTTTATTAGTCCGCAATACAGAATATCTTTGAAGCCAGGGAAATCCCCAGGAGAGGACAATAATTATGTGCCAGCTGAGCTTTTGAAAGAGGGCACAGAGGCACAAACGATGCGCTGTGTCAGACTGGACAGAAAATAAGTGACCAACAGCCCTGTGGGCCCAATCACTGGTGATCCATTTTCCTAAAAAGGGCAACCTTAAAGGGATAGTACAGTTTCGGTTGAGACGGGGCTTCAGATTTCCAACGTTTCAAATATGTATGTATGTATATATATGTGTGTGTAATTAATAACCTGTCATGACATATGAAAGAGCATAAAATTCTAAGAGGAATTCATTGTTTATTTTATGAAATTTGGTTTTGAACTGAATGACTATGATATCCATTCCGCAAACAATATATATATATTTTTTTGTGTGTGTATTATGTAGATAGGTCTCTGGGCTGCCACGTGCTCAAGCTTTTGCTTATAGTGGCAGTCCTTCTTCCGCATAATTTCTCAGATAATTATTTGGAAATTTGGTAATACGAGTTATATTTTTTTAATGAAATTAATTTACACATCGATTTTCCTTCTTTGAATCATGTACATTGTAATCTGCTTACTGATATTCCATGTGATATTATTACTGAAAAGAATCTTAATTTATGTATGAAATTGTGTTGGACGAACCAAACAAACAAATCAAACAAAATAAAGCGATCTAATAAAAGGTGGGACTCACTTTTTATCAGGATCGCTCTGTTTCACTTTGTTTTCTTATATCTCAGCCATTTCAAAACCAATTTTCATCACATAAACTTTTAGTTCCTCTTTAGTTTGAATTCCTCTCTGAATTGCGAACCCTTTAACATTTCATATGTAGATTGGTGTCTAAGTATCTTGCAAAAAGTTAAAAGCTGAATCCTCACCTCAACCAACACTATCAATGGCGGATCGGGGAGGGGGAGCGCACCAGTTGCCCCCCCCCCCCCCGTTTTTTATTGAACTTCAAGAAATAAAAAGAAAAAATGGGGGAGGGGTGCGTGCACCCCCTTTAATTTTGTAAAGGCACCCCTCTTTACAGAATTTTTGGATCCGCCCATGACTATTATTCTCCCTTTAAACGCCATAACTACAGGACGATAAGTCACCCTAGTTAATCATGCTTTTTATCACCCTCAACCGATTGATGGGGAACTGCTATTAGAAAAGCAAGCCGAAGATTTATAGAAGATAGCGGGAGCACTGTGGAGCAGATTTTCAACAGTCGAGTCCTCATTGAAAAACATTTGCAACACTAAAATGACCTCTTTTATTACTTTATTGGTTTAAGATGGCGTTTGATCGGATGTGGCACAAAGGCTTATGACATATGACCTATAGAGAAACTTCAACATAATTGACGGAGGGCTCGTCAAGTCATGAACACTCCAGCAGCGCCCACTGATCCTAAACAAATTCTTCCTGACTGTAGTCAGAGTATATAGACAAGGGTGTGTCCTGTCTCCAATAAGGTCTACTCTTCAATATCTTTCTGGAGAGGATCATGCAAGAACTACACCCTTTTTATAACAGGACCAGGCACCACACCTCCGTCAGCGTTGGCGGCAGGGGTAACCTGGCAGCTTTGCGGATTCTGTGACTTGCAAGCTCAAGGATTGAGACTTGCACCCTCTAGTGGTGAATACCGGTAATCGAATACAGATTCAAATTTTGTGCTCTGATGTGACGAGCGGTGCAAGACACTGTTCCACACCAGAGATCCCGTTCGTAATTCTCCGTGGACGCACTTGTCTTGTTAAAATTCAAAACATTTTGAAGAATTGTATAAGTACACGAAAGATTCAGTGTGTTTAATTGTGTTTCAATTCTAAGAAAATCAACTAGTTTCACTTCAGTCCTGAAAGTTCGCAAGGGGGCAGCTCAAACCTCTTCGCTCAGTGGGTTCCTTGTGAAATACTTTTATCCATTAACTGTTCCACTACTTTTTTTTTTTTTAATCCACGCCATAACATAAATTAATCCTTAATTTAAAAGAAAGTTTATCAAGCCGCTGAATAAGGCGTCTTTTTTAGAGGGATTGCCCCCATCGACCATGTCTGATAAAATCAATAGTTCTTGAGAGGCTGGTGTATATCAGTCTTATATACAACCTTTTCCCAGATATTGTCTTGGTGTATTATACAAGTGACAAAACTCAGGCTGGTCCACTGGATTTTCTGATAACACAACCAATTGCTCTCGTCAACTTCAACGATATCGGGGCCTCAACGGAGGTGATAATCAACTACTACCAGCCGACTCTGTACAACTTCCCCAATATGGATGTGAGTAGAAACGTCTTCATGAAGTCTCGTCTTAGTAATGCATTAGTAAGAGCTGCATGTTGTTAGTTTTCGAAGAAGGCAGTGCCAGATCTACGGAAGTTGTGATGGGTAAGGGGTTCAGGGGGGTTACATCCCCCCCCCCGTCAGTCTTTTTTTTTTTCAATACTGTTTTTGTTTTTGTTCTTTGTGTGTTTTTGTTTTTTGCTTGTCAACCAAGTTTGGGAGATAAGTGGCAAAAAAAAAAGTACTATATCCGCTCCTGGAAAGTGTCACAATTGAAGTTTAAACATTAAGAAATATTATGTAAAACGTTCAGTCATCCTGAAGATTACCAGAAATAGATTGCAACTATGATACCACAGATTTGCTGAGCATTTTCTGTGTTTTTATTTCAATTTCAATTTTCAATTTCAATTTTATTTCCATTTCCATTGAATAAACAGAAAAAAAATATATATATACAATACATTTACAGAACAAATTTATAACCATTTCAAGGAAAACGTACAAGTGGTCACGAGTAACAACAGAATTTCGTTTCTGAGGTATATACCTATAATACAAAGATTAGAATGGAAATGGAGGGTCCCACTTAAAAAGCAAAGCTTGTAGGGTATGGGACTCTCAAAAAATACGTACACAAAGTCAAAGAAACCAATGTCAACTGACATGAAATTAACTTAGGAAGGGGAAAAAAAGAGAAAAAGAAAAAGGAAAAAAAAAGAACAAAAAAAGGGGAAATGAGATTATGGTACAACACACGCCATCGTGGACACAAGCATACTGTACTTCATGATGAAAATGCAATAACAAAACAATACAACGCTCCCTGGTTTGAAATTGCGATTGATTGGGTGCATATCGTATGCCGGTATGAAAGCATAGGAACGGATATAAAAAAAAAGGAGAAAGAGAATAGACTCACTGTTACTGGTACAATAAAAGAAATATCTGAGGTAAACTTATGTTAGACAGATTGTTTTCCATAAAAGATGATTTCTGTGTGGTATCTTAATACTTGTAAAAACAAACAAACAAACAAACGACTTGATTGAGAGAATGAAACCGAACCTAATTTGGTTGTATATCATAAGATTTCAACAGAAAGAATTTTAATTTGTTCTTAAAAGAATTCAAAGTTTGTGCTGTTATTATGTCGTTGGGAAGTGAGTTCCGATACTTTGGCCCCTCGTAGATGAAGGTTTGCTGATCCAGCAAAGTCCTAAAAAATGGAAAATGAAATTCATTGGATTGCCTTGTAGGAAAGTTATGAACAGATTGATTTTTTGAAAACATTGATTCAAATATATATGGAAGATTATTTTTATTGTAATTATACATAAATTGTCCTAAATTAAACAAATACAAATCTTTAATTTTAAATATTTTATTTTCAAAAAATAACGGATCAGTATGAGACAAATATGCAGTGTGACATATAATACGCAGTGACTTCTTTTGTAGCAGAAGTAATTTATCCAAAAGAGTTTGATATGTATTTCCCCATACAAGAATACCGTAATTTAAATAAGGCAATATGAGGGATGAATATGATGTAAGCAGGGACGACAAAGGAAGAAAAAATTTAATCTTGTTGATTATACCGATGTTTCGAGAAATAATCTTACATATACTATCAATATGAAATTTCCATGAAAGCTTATTATCAACTGCTATTCCCAGAAATTTGATATAAGAAACATTTTCCAGTGGTGTGCCATCAAAATAATATCAACAGGTAGTGCCACAATGGAGTTGCTGAAAAGCATATATTTTGTTTTTTGAAGATTGAGAGATAATTTATTAGCTTTTATCCATTGAGCAACCTTTTCTAATTCAAAATTTAATGTCTTTAATAGGGTAAAAGGATTATTATGCGAAAAAACAAATTTGAATCATCCGCAAAGAGAATGAAAGAAAGAATATCTGATGATTTACAGAAATCATTTATATAAATAAGAAACAGAAGCGGACCTAATAAACCTCCCTGTGGGACCCCACATTTAACATTTAACATTTGTGAATTGCAACCATTTAAAGAGACATACTGCTTCCTGTTCAAGAGGTAGCTCCTGAACCACTCCAAGGCCTTCCCACGGATTCCGTAATGTTGCAATTTATTTAGTAAAATATCATGATAAATGGTGTTGAAGGCCTTGGAGAAGTTTTTGATCTTTCGGGAAAATACTAACAGGGAGAGAAAGTTGGAGGTAGGGGAGTATAGAGACGAATTTGGACTTTTGAAATTTTTAAGAGTATGAGTGCAATTCATCTTCTACGTGACTGTTAAAACAAAACTCCATTACTCGATATCGAGTTATACACGGAAATGATATGTCTATGCAAAAGATTATTATGTGTTTGTGTGTACAAGGGGTTTATTCCCTTTTGCCCTTGTCTTATCTTTTTCTTAAAAGTACTAGCCCACATTTGCAAACCCACGAAAATCAAAACTGCATAAAACAGGTCCAATGAGACTTTAAGTACAAGTTATAACAGTAACATACCTCACCTGTTGCTCTTTGTCTATACCATTCGATAAAAGAGAGAAAATCATTTTTTTTTTTTTTTTTCCCCTTCCACAGGGTTCCTTTATTGAATAATATCATACACACAAATATATACAAAAAGAGATATGTATGTACATGCAGATTTAACACATGATATTCTTGGCCATTCTAAATACAGTAAGAACAGCAAACAGTTACAAAAATCAATTATAAATTGCAAATTCTTTTCAAAGTGTCAGAAAATTACCTGACAAATCATTTCATAAGAAAACACAATCAGAAACACTTAGTAAAATGTAACCACTTTTTCATAAATTTCTTTTCTTTCAGATTTGTTTTACATATATACTTTTCCATATCATAATAACTTTTTATCGCTGACATGATTTGTTCAAAAACTGGCAAACAATTTTTGCATTTGGCTGTAAAAATTTCTTTCCTTACTATAATCATAATGCAATTGAGGGCACTGTTATTACGTCCATAAAAACCAAATAATTTATTTTGATTTGTAAGCTTAATATGAATAGCATTACGGGACAGCCAAAGCTCAAGTTTTGACCATATCTCGTTTGAATATATACAAGAACAAAATATATGCATAATTGTTTCTTCGCTGTTATTACAAAAGGTACATAAGTTATCTGTTACTAATTTAAATCTCAATAAAGCGTCTTTCATATAAAGAATTCTATTTAGCATCTTGAACTGAAACCATCTCATGTTTACATCGACAGTTGAATAAAAGGGAATTTGGTAATAAAAACTCCAAATGATATTGTCAAAATCAAACTCCTGTTTCCATTTTATAAGACTTTTACATTCCTTTGTCTTATGTTTCAAGAAAGCCTGGTAGATATGTGCACAACCTTTTTTCACTTTCATTATTAAAAGCAATGTTTCAGGGATAATACATGTAGGTTCCATAATCTTAGGTATGACATTTTTATTATAACCAAATCGAATAGCATTACACAAACCATGATATTGAAGAAAGTTTACTTGTACATTGTATTTACGTTGAAAATCAAAATATGAAAGAAATTTTCCATCTGTTTCTAGAACATCGTTAACAAAACGTACCCCCTTAGCACACCATGACTTATAATAAATTACATTATTATTAACTTGTATTCTAGGATTGTTCCAAAGGGGTTGACATGCGATATTATCTACAATGGACTGAGTTAAATCTGAAAAGGCTAATAATACCTCTTTCCAAAATGGGTTGCGCATTGAAATGGCTAATTCTTTGTAATGTTCAGCCCCCATGAATAAGTGGAGAGATGTGTATGATGGAGGCAAGAATGATTGGAACATATGTAAAGTGAAATTTTCGTTACTTGGATAACAAAAGAATCTTCTTATCCATGATATTCTGAGTGATTTAGAATGTATAAAAATATCTGTCATTTTAACCCCACCATCACTGTATAATTGGCACATTTGTTTCCTACTTATTTTATCAGGTTTATCGTGCCATATGAATTTATAAAAAGATCGGTTAACATCATTCATAATTTCTAATTTTGGTTCTGGAAGAGATAAAAGCAAATAATTCAGTTTGGGTATCAATAAAGATTTTACTATCGTTACTCTCCCTAAGGGAGTCAATGTTCTTTTCAACCATATCGCTATCTGACGTTTTATCTCTTTAACCTTTTCTTGATAATTGTGATTAACCATTTCAGATAATTTAACTGAAAAATCAATGCCCAGGTACCTGAAATATCCTTCAGATATCCAGTTTAATTTGTACTCGTGTAAAATCTCTTTTTTGAAAGTTCTGTTCTTCCCAATCCATATTACTTGAGTTTTAGTTACGTTAATTTTGAGGTTGGACATATTTGCAAATTCATTAAGTATTGTAAGAGCACTTTGTAAATCCTGGGTTGAACCGTTGAGTGTCAAAAGGGTATCATCTGCATATTGCAAAAGTTTAAGCGATTTCCCATTCATATGCAATCCAACTAAAGAATCCGAGTGTCGTATTAGGATACCAAGTATTTCACTGACTAACAAAAAGAGGTAGGGGGACAAAGGATCTCCCTGGCGACACCCTCGTCCTATTTCAAATCTATCTGTACAGAATCCGTTAACTAATACACAAGAGGATGCATTTGCATAAAATAACTTGATCCATTTCTTTACAGATGGACCGAAGTGAAAAAAATCCAGGACCTTGAATAGAAAAGTATGCGATACGGAGTCGAAAGCTTTTTCGAAATCGACAACAAGAAGCATGCCTGCTATATCATTTAATTCAGTATAAAGTAGCGTGTCATATAATAGACGTATATTTTCGCCAATGAAGCGACCACTCAAAAATCCTGTTTGATTTTCATGTATTAAAAAAGACAAAACGCCCTTGAGTCTATTTGCAATACAACCGGATGCCAATTTGTAAACTACATTCAGTAAAGTGATCGGGCGCCAATTTTTTAACAAATGTCTAGGTTTATTTCCTTTAGGAATCAAGGTTATTATTCCCATTTTTTGTGAGTTTGACAATTGTCCTGAGAAATACGCATAATTCAGTGATCTTACCAGAAAGTATTTAATATCTTCCCAAAAGTAACGATAAAATTCTACAGTAAAACCATCCTGTCCGGGAGATTTATTATTTTTCATGAGTTTTAAAGTGGAATAAACCTCATCAACACTAAGTGGACCTTCCAATAAAGAGGACAATTGTGAAGACAACTTAGGAATGTCAGGATGATTTAATAACATTTCCAAATTAATTTCATCAGTTTCTTTTTCTGCATAAAGATTAGAGTAAAAATCAAACACTTCCT
This sequence comes from Diadema setosum, assembly GCA_033980235.1. Taxonomy (NCBI): domain Eukaryota; kingdom Metazoa; phylum Echinodermata; class Echinoidea; order Diadematoida; family Diadematidae; genus Diadema; species Diadema setosum. The sequence continues at coordinate 38,279,218 of CM067061.1, forward strand.
TAAGTATGTCATTTTGTTTATCTAAAATATCACCATTTTCAGTCGATAACTGACGTATTTCTTTATTAACATTATTTTGCTTTTCCAAATTTAAAAAGAATTTAGAAGGTTTTTCTCCAAACTCCATCCACTTTATCCGAGATCTAATCACACTTCCTTCATTTGATTTTAAACGGAAAGCTTCCAGTTCTAATTTCAATTTATCAATTTCCTCTAATATGGAATTCTTATCATTTAAAATTATCAATTTTCTTTCTAACTCTTCAATTTTCTTTTCTAAATCCTTTTCACTATTCACACTTTGTTTTTTAGCGAAAGAAGCATATGATATTGCTTCTCCCCGTATTATCATCATTAAAGTTTCAAAAAATAACTGATCATTTACGATGAATTCACAGTCACCCACTATGCAATCATTTTGATCGAACTGTACTCCGTCTTTTGCATAAAACAGAATAGTATCTTTTATTTTTTTCTTAATGTGTGAAACAAAACCTTCGTTTTTTAACAAAGAATTATTAAATTTCCAAAAGCCAGGGCCTCGTTGTAACTGATTCAAACTGAGACTTAAAAGAATTAAAGAATGATCTGTTCGATAACCTGGAAGAATATCAACCTTATGCACTAATGAAAGAAGTTCTGAGGATATCAAAAAGAAATCTAATCTACTCTGTTTAAAAGGGGTAGGTTGTCGCCATGTATAATATTTTTTATCTGGAAATCTAATTCTCCAAGGATCACATAAATCTAATTCATCTTTCATGTTATTTACTTGTTGTTTTGCTCGCGGGTTATTAACATGCAAGTAGTTATATGTATCAAGGTTTGAATCTTGTACTAAATTCCAGTCTCCACAAACAATAGCATGTGGATTCTCAAAATCTAGTATAATTTGTTGAAGGTCTGCAAAAAATGTTGGGTTGTCTATATTTGGCCCATACAACGACGCGATAGTAATATTATATTCGTACAGAGTTACATCTAAAACCACAAAATTCCCTGCATTATCTACTTTAAATTTTTTTATATTTACTGGGACAGCGTTTTTAAAAAGAATTGATACTCCTCTTGAGTTGGACGTATTGAAAGAGAAAAAACATTTACCTTCCCATTCCCTACGTATATCGGTCTCTATTTCCCGAGTAAAGTGTGTATCCTGAATACAACAAACATCATATTGTTTAGCTTTTAAATACAACAAAACATCTTGTCTTTTGCGACTATCTCCTAGGCCGCGACAATTCATTGAAATAAACGTAACGTTATCCTGCATCATGTACGAAAAGAATGAAGGAAAGAAAAGAGGAACAACCTGTGGAAGTTTTCATTTTATGTACACAAACAGTAACGACACAAACAAGACTGTACTGTGACGAAAACATTACAATACACACAACACAAAACAAAACACACAAACGTTTGGACGCAACGCAACGCATCAGAGCTGACTGACGACAGCTGCGAATAGCAAATCAATCCCCACAATTTCCGGATCAATGTATGGAAATCAGTCCGAAAAAAATCTATGCCCCAGACCATCACTGTCTAAAGGTGAATATTCATGAATGTAACCGTAAAAAAAAAAAAAATTGTCTATAACAAACAAGCAAAATGTTTTTAAAGTCAAGAAGTATGACTATTAAACACGATGACCATTTCGCACCAAATGTTCGTTCAAAATGAATATCTATAGTCAGTCTCTCCTCTGGATCATACTTATTCTCTCATTTTCATTTGCGAAATGACAAGCTCCATAATTATGTCAAAAATTAACTAAAACATTTCACTTCGCGTGATTTAAGCTCTTTTTTCTTTCTCTCTCTTTCTTTTTTCTTTTTTTTTAAATTTTTTACAAACGAGATATATAAAAAACAAAGATCGTGTAAGGATTTTAGCACATCAAACGGTGATAAAATATCACGGATGTAAAAATCGCCACTCAAAAAAGTCCAAAATAAGGCGTCTTATGATAATTCACTTCACGTGAGATCAAGGTTCAAAACTTTCCATTTTGTTTCATCCAAATGAAGAAGATTTACATCATTCAATCAATAACAATACACCATGCTGACGGAGATCCCTTCTCCCTCTGCACTCTAGATGCAGATTTACACCATTTAACTTGATTTTGTAGATTTGCTATTTTTTTTTCTCACCATATTTCTAATCTTGGACCCAGTAGAAGCACTTCCAAGAAGTGTACATTCGAATTATCCATATACATGTATAGAATTCGTTATATGCACTTTTGAAAATTCAGAACAAGTGCTCAGGCATTAATGATAAGCATTGTGAAAAAAAGAAACAACCAACATGTCGCGTAGGTTATGACCTCGCTAAAGATAGATACTCTTTTCACTGCATATAGTGATAACCCTGACTTTACTAAACCAATTTAGGTCGCACATTTCTGTGGTCATGACATAGTTATTTCACACATTGAACCAATCTGAAAAATATTCTTTAATTTCAATTTTGTGATTACAAACTAGCTATAAGTTTTACGATAAAATGGTTAGGTGGTGTTTTCCCACTTTTGGCTGTTTCTTGTTACAAACCACACACACACACACACAAAAAAAAAAAAAAAAAAACATTACTCCGTCTTGAGTTACTACATTTGAAAAACTCAACTATACAAAACGCCTTTATGTCCTTGTACAGGTAGTATTCATAGGAACTGATTTGTATCATTAAAACCAATAAACTTTTGTCCAATCCAACAAACTGGTTTAACAAAACCCAAAACATTTTTCTTTGTCGAAAGTATTTTTCTTTCCTTTTTTTTTTCTCTCTCCTATTAGATGTATAATAATCAAATATCTATTATCTCTGCTGAACAGTCTCTTTTTTTTTTCCAAATCCGTAAATGAAAGTTTTAACAGTTTCTGAGAGATCTCAGTATCAATTTCTTTTCATCACATTTCAATTATGTCTTCTTCTTTTTTACCTCTATGATTTTCTAACAATATAATGGTTAACAGATATTAACACTCAATTATATTTTTTTTTTCATTAAAAAATTCACTGGAGAGAATCTTGTGGTGTATGTATGTATCAACAACAGATCATAAAGAGACACGATTCATACATTCGCTTGATCAATATGCACATTTGCATCTTTCTCGATCACGGGCAAAAAGCGATGATCGCGTAAGGGTTTTAACACATCATCTGTGATAAGATAACATACTGTAGACTCGACCACCGGAATCAAAAAAAAAAAAAAAAAAAAAAAAAAAAAAAAAAAAAAAAAAGGCGTTTTATAATAATCAACTTCGGGACTGGTGACGTGTAGATTCAAAGCTTTACATTTTTTATTCAACCAACTGTAGAAGCTTTAGATTACTCAATCAGTGACAATACGCCATGCTGACGAAGATCCCTTCTCCCTACACTCTAGATGCAGATTTACACCATTCAACTTGATTCTTGTGGATTTGTTCTCATTTTTTCTCATCTGATACGCTTTTTGCTCGAGTAAGAAACGCTTCCTCTTCAGTGGTGCAGGTAAGTCGGTCACAATGCGGAAAGCGTGACGGACACCAGTTTGACCTTCAGAGGTCATCGGACGTACTTGCGCTCGTAGGTATGCATTTAAGACGGCATCTCTATCCAACATGGCGCCAAACCGTACAATGATTGGATCGTGACCACGCCTACTCTGCTCATTTCCGGGTATAACACGTCGTGGAAGCCGGTGTGCGTTAGCAATGAACATACTCTGCGCCTCCTCCTTCGAGAAACCCAACTTCTGAATTATGTTTCTCACAACTTCTACAACTCTTTCATCTTTCGTTTTCTCCACTCCATATATCAACAGATTCATTTTTCGGTCATGTATTTCCATAGCCATTATCATTTGCTTCAATTCATTTTCGAGATTTTCGTTCTTTTTTTGCATCTTAGGCAAAACATCGTCTTCAATCGCAGTGAGTCTTGCACTAGAATCTGCAGAGAGAAAATCATCGTTTTAAAATCAATTTTCAAACCGGGTCAACCCGACCCAAAATCAAATTACGAGCGCGGGCTAGCTACGCACATTAACTTACACATGTATCGCATGCATGTAATACGTGTGTGGACCGGAGCTAGCGAGCGTTTTTATACGCATGCATACGGTGCATTTTCCTTTATTTTTATGAAAGTAATGAACTAATTGGAACGAAATTTTGCACAGGTGTTACTGCAATCATACCCAAACTCCATGCTAACTATGAGACCAATTGCTGCAGGTTTACAAATGTGAGCTAATACCTTTAAGTTAATACGTTTCTTTATTAAAAAAAAAAACAGTTTATCTATTCACAATCGGGGGGGGGGGCATCTAAAAGTGTATCACTGATTTTATTGTTTCATAGGATAAATACATGCTCTGATAAACTCCATTGACAACTTGCCCTATGTACAATCCTGCCCTCTACGGCGAGCGGCCCTGCGAAGGAATTTTTTGATAATTGACTCGCTGCCTTGACGGTTATTTTGAGTGGAGTCGTTTAGAGCATGCATGCAGGAGCTACACAACTGGCCAAAATAAAAGATACATAAGTAAAATAAATCTGGCATTGATTTCCTTCGAAGCCACAAGTTGCAGGATGAGATGGCGGTGTCCGAACATTGTAGTTCCTTCCTTGAACATGGAGTGGACAGTTCCCTAGCTCTCCCCCCCCCCTCCCTCCTCCCCCCATCTCTCTCTCTCTCTCTCTCTCTCTCTCTGCCCATTATCATCTTTAACCCCTGTTCATGAAAAAAATATCTGCAACTGCAGAGACTCCAACCCAAAGCACCCTCTGATCGGGAGATTCTCCCGCCTGAAACCCCTAGCAAACGGGAGATTCCAACTATATTCTCGATTCTAGGTTCTAGATGCTCTCTCGTGCTATCTACGGCTTATTTTTTAACATACGATGACACTAAGTAAGAAATTATTTCAAGTAGGAGACAGAGACAGGGCGGGGGAAATTAACTCTCAAGCGGGAGAACGGGAGATTTTGCAAAAAAATGGGCTTTCGGCGGGAGATCTCCAGTCGAAAGCGGGAGAGTTGGAGTCTCTGCAACTGAAAGGAGCACTCCCAGAGAGCACACCTCCACCGAGCAGCCATGATTGAAATACCGCCATTTTGTGTGCAGTACTAAGAGAGAGGTGTTGGCCTATAGGGACATTTACACAGTACACAATACATTACATTGGTGAAAACCTGATCCATTGTTGAGTTAACCGCTTATTTTATGTCCTTTATGACCCTATTATAAATGACCTTTGACCTTGGAGATCATGACCCGAACATTTAAGTTTCCTTTTACTCATAATATGAACACACCCTATGATTTTTTTTTTTTTTTGTGAAAATTAGTTTTTCGTTCTCGAGTTACCTTGTATACAAAAACATGCAGATAATATACAAAACAGAAAATATAACCTTCGCAGAACGTAAGCCTTTAGACATGATACATGTCACTTCACCTACTGGCGGAGATAACAATGATTTCCGTAATACTGTGGTTATGGGAACCACAGTTTTCGATATCTCCTGCCCTCCCCCCCCCCCCCCCCCCCCCCCCACTATAAGCTATTCAATAATGCATTTAATGCTTTGGAAAGAGATTGAAAACATTGAGTCCTGCATTTTATACCAATTTCGCATAGAGTCAATAATAAGTGTAACGTTTGACTTTGACTATGACGTTGGAGTTTCATCTGTTTGACAAAGTTTGCCTGCATAATGTTTGTTTTCCTCTTTATCTGGTCCTAATTTGCTGTAAGTGTAAAGAGTATGTTGTAGGAGCAATGACTCAAACTGTTTTAATTGCCCTACCGGCAGTTGTAGAGACGCACTTCAGTTTATTTGTTTGATTATCAACACTCTGATGGAGCTAGCCTGGGAACAGAATACTAAATAGATAAATATATTTAAAAAAAAATAAAATATTATCATACATTACTTTACACTGAAAGTTTGATAGGTGGCATTTTATTCACATTCGTCAGTCACAAGTTCACGAGCTCGTATACATCTAACAAAACAACTCTGAAGCGGTTTACTGTTGTTCTTCCTTTATTCATCTTTTCCTTATTCTTAATCACTTATTAGGTGTATTGTCTCTGACCACCATAATGACAACCAGTCGAAATTTGTGTATTAATACGTTATGCCTGAAGGGACCTTCTTTCTGGTGGTAATGATTGAACATTAATTTTTGTTTTGCAGTTTTCTGGTTTTATTTATTACAATTGTTCTGCTTACCATGCAGGGGCGGATCCAGGAATCCCGTAAAGAGGGGGCGCACGCACCCCTCCCCCATTTTTCTTTTTTTCTTTTTTCTTTAACGAAAAATAGGGGGGGGGGAGAGGGCCAGTGCGCTCACCCTGGATCCGCCACTGTGCTACTAATAATAATAAAGCAGACATTGTAATGAACACACTAGTGCCATGGACTTCTATCACGTTAAGGTTCTTCTTTGATGCACATGATTATATCATGTACAGTCATACATCAGTGCAATCTTCACCAATGAATTAAAACGATTCTGACATTGCGTGAGACTAGTCAACGGTCAAAGTTGGTCAATATCCCCCCAAACAGGCAGAATTTACCAAAATGAGCAAACAAACAAATAAACACATACAACAAACAACTTATCGCAAAGTCTTGGGAGGCGCTTGAAAAGGGGACTGTTCTAACGAGAGTAGTCACTGAATAACTATTATAACAAAAATACTTGCTGCACATACTTTCATTTTTATTAACCAATTCAACAACTACAATATATTGTATGAATATCGTCTCTACTTAGGTTTTTTGGAATGCATCAAATCATAACAGAATATTTCAGACAAACCAAGCTGACGTCATTGAAAGACGCAAAACTTTTTGCCAAAGCCTACGCCTGTATGTTTGTTTGTATGTATGTTCTATTCTATACAGTAAAAAATAATTATGCTTGATTAATTTTTCATTATGGGTTTTGTGCTCGAACAATCAACTAAACACAATAAACAAAAGCAGCTATCATAAAGAGCACTGAATGTAGGGTTATGACTCGCTTTAGTCTTACACGTATTTTATTTCGAAGGAAACGTTCAAGGCAAAAGTTAATGGCAATTTGGTTCTCATGCATTCATCGTAAGTAACATAAAATATACAAGGTATGATTAAATTCGATTATAAACATGATATATTTGTACAGCCTGAACTTATCATGGAAGTAAATGCAAAGTTGTGATATTTCTCTTCATTTTATACACAGTATCAGTCTTTTCCATCGTTTTTTACAAATACAAAGAATATAAAAATGTGGTTCAAATACGTAAGTATCGACATCAAATTTCATTTTGCTACTGTATTCATTCGTATAATATATCTAGGAAAAGTACTGACATAGCATGCTCCGTATGTATGATAAATGCAGCAATCCAGTAAACTCAAACACATAGCATGCGTAGCATCTTAATATGCTTCAAAAGACTCATGATATGATTTATGAGGCTCAACCATCATGCACGCAATCAGATTTAACAGGAAAAAAATGCCCATAAGGAAGCTCGTTTGGGAGAAACAATGACTGCATCAAACTCTCAAAAAATAGCCTCTGGTAAAGCTGATATAGATACGAAATACAATGTATTGACAGCTTATTTTATGCTATTTCATACGAAACGAACAATGTGTGTTAAGGACGTATTGCGACTGCTTCACAGAATCCGGACGGTTAAAACAAATTATTCATACACTTAACATCAGAACATATGCGAAAGAGGAAAAATAAATACATATTCATGGCTCTTTTTAAACTTTTACGCTTTGTTCTTACACTTAATGTCTCTGCTTGTATACACATTTTTCCATATATTTAGTACACTCAGCAAATAGGACACAACATTCATCAGTTAATGGTAAAAAGTCGTATGTGATTGTTCACACCGCGTTCCCTACGTCACTATTTTCCGCCTTATTGGGCGGTTCCATGGTGGGATTATCAATGCCACTATCATTGGACGTGTGTCCATCAGCCTTGCTGTCAGGAACCTCGGTCTGGGCGTTGGTGGCGGGCTTGCAGCAGTACACTTTCTCCTGCCATCGCTCGGGCATCAGCATGATGAGGAACCCGCCGACGATCAGCACCGTGCCGCCGATCTTCCACGGCCCGAAGGCCCGGTCACGGAATATCAAGTCCACGACTAGAAAACAAAATGGTGGTTGACAGATAAAAGTCAATCTATCGCTTCAGAATATAGCCCTGTTAGTATAATATTCTTAAATAATTCTCACAGAAAAAAAAAAAAAAACAACGACAACAACAACAACATAATATGACGGATTTTCATTATGAAAGACACGGGTCAAGAACCAATGTTATATGGAGACATAATTATTCTTCCGTATGTTACTATACAAGAAGTTATTGTTCAACAATACAGATTTTAATGGTAGAAAAGGAACACGGTGACTGCCGAGAATTCTGTAGAATATTCATTCAACTGGACAACAGGTAACTGCTTAAAGCAGATTCTTTCCTTCATTAGATGTTTCCATGCATCCTTTGTGTTCGGATAAGAATACGTGTTAAACAGGTATCACCTTTAACTCCGAATTAGTTTTCCTGCCGAGTTCAATGTCGTAAATGGACTAAACGACAATGGGCTGAGAGGGCGGCCTTCCCAATCGCCCATACTGCAGAGTGATATGATCACAATATATGTACCATTATACATGTACCGAGTTCCTTTGTCGCTCTGACGGCCCAGTAACGAGCAATTGAATTCACTTTTTTCCTACTGTAATGCACACATGAAACTCAGATTTCATCCATTGTTTTGGCTCCAAAAATCGGAGCAAAGGGCAACGTCTCAATGTGTAAACTTTGATCATGTTCTATCCACGTGTAACAAGGTTTATTGTATACGCGTAAACAATAATTGCTCATCTTTAGAAATATACGGTCGAATCTAACAATTTAAAACAATCACATCGTCAAGCAGTACGATACAACGTACGCCTTATCAGTCATATTTCGATAATAATTTGGCTAAAAACTATTCTAAATAAAACAATGCATCTATGATACATTCATCTTCTGATGCAAGTGAGAATCATTGCATACTTTCCGCTGATCATTTCATCGCCAGGTCTTTTAATCGGGTGCTGTTCGTTATTCCGAAGGTTCGTTATCCCGAAGGTTCGTTATTCCGAAGTTTCATTAATCCGAAAATGAAATAGGATTCGCTATTCCGAAAGCTCGTTTATCCGAAAATGAAATAGGGTTCGTTATTCCGAAGGTTCGTTAATCCGATAATGAAATAGGGTTCGTTATTCCGAAGGTTCGTTGATCCGAAAATGAAACAGGGTCAGTGGCGTATCTAGGGAAAACGGCGCCCGGGGCCAGCACGAAAATTGCGCCCCTAATTTCTCAAAAAATGTTCAACCCCAACCCCATCCCGGTAGGGACTTTAAACAAAGCACTTAAAAGGGATCTTTTGAGGGTGATTTAGATGTAATGAATTTTGATAGATTTTGGCGAGCGAGCGCAGCGAGCGAGCCGAAAATTTTTGTATTTCAGCTTACAAAACATGGAATTCTTGTCATTTTTTGCTTACCAAATCTTACAATTCTAATCAAGATATATAGTGACGGCCTTATAGATAACGATTTATACCAAATAATTGAGGACTTTAAAAAATACGCTAAATCAGTGCGCGCGAGTGAGTTGAAATTTGTATATGTCCTCGTCATCATCACGTATTGTTCTTATCTTTTTTTATACAGATTTTGGCGATCGAGCGCAGCGAGCGAGCCGAAAATTTTTGTATTTCAGCTTACAAAACATGGAATTCTTGTCATTTTTTGCTTATTAAATCTCACAATTATAGTGACGACCTTATAGATAACGATTTATACCAACAAACTGAGGACTTGGAAAAGTATTCTAAATTAGTACGAGCGAGTGAGCCGAAATTTGTATATATTTCTGCGTCATCATTACGTTTTTTTCTCATCTTTTTTTATTTATTTTTTGCGCCCCCCTCCCCCGTATAATATACGGGGGATGTTCGAAGCAGTTAGCGTCCTCTTGTGATCCAATCGGCGATCGCTTCAGAACGAATGAAATTGCAGTCGCTGCTCCGTGTAACATTTTTCCTGCTAAATATAAAATGACATGTGTGAACACAATAGACATTATCATTTTGTCCGCGTCATCGTCACGTTTTGTTCTTATCTTCTTCTCTTTTTTATATACAAATTTTGGCGAGCGAGCGCAGCGAGCGAGCCGAAAAGTTTTGTATTTCAGCTTACAAATCATGAAACCCTTGTCATTTTTTTGCTTATTTTGCTCATTAAATCTTACAATTCTAATCAAGATATAGTGACGGCCTTATTGATAACGATTTATACCAACAAACTGAGGACTTGAAAAATACTCTAAATTAGTACGAGCGAGTGAGCCGAAATTTGTATATTTCCGCGTCATCATTACCTTTTGCTGCATGTTTGATTCGGGGTTTTTTTGCACCCTCCCCCCCCCCCCCCCTCCGTTTGTTCGAAACCGTTGGCGCCTTCTTTTGATCCATTTGGCGATCGCTTCAGAACGAAAGAAATTGCGGCCGCTGCTCCATGAAACATTTTGCCTGCTAAATATAAAATGACATGTGTGAACACAATAGACACTGTCATTTTGTCATCATCACGTGTTGTTCTTACCTTCTTTTTTATGTAAATTTTGGCGAGCGAGCGCAGCGAGCGAGTTGAAAATGTTTGTATTTCAGCTCACAGAACATGGAATTTTTGTGTGAACACAATAAACATTGTCATTTTGTCCGCGTCATCATGTTTTGTTTTTATCTTGTTTGATTTGGTTTTCTGCCCCCCCCCCCCAATCATTCTCCCTCCCCCCTTCCGGGCGAGCTTGTTTTTGTTTGTTTGTTTGTTTGTTTTTTTCTTCTTCTTCTTCTTTTCTTTTTTTCTTCTTCTTCTTTTTTTTTTTTTCCTTTTTTTTCTTCTTCTTCTTCGTTTTTTTTTTCGTTTTTTGCGCCCCCAAGGAGTGGCGCCCGGGGCACGTGCCCCCTTGCCCCCCCCCCCCCCCCCCTAGATACGCCACTGAACAGGGTCCGTAAATAACCTTCGGAATAACGAGTTTTGTATTTCATTTTTGGATTAATGAACTTTTGGAATAACAAACCTTATCACATTTTCGGATCAACGAACCTTCGGAATAAAGAATCTTCAGAATAATGAACCTTCGGATTAAAGAACCTTCGGAATAACGAACCTTCGGAATAACGAACTGTGAACTTTTAATCGTCACTACAAAAGCACATTTTGACCATTAATAGATTTAAGTATTTTGATACTCTTTGGCCACGGTCTAAACTCGTCATCCATCCATTATTATGATTATGGCCACGAAGCGGAGACGATGTTTGCTCTTTTCAGGGAGGTGGAAAGAGAACCTCCCTGCTCTTTTCCATAATTACGTCATTAAGCTTCCGCTTTTCCCCATCTAAGACTTCGCTATGTAGAGAAATTCAAAACGAAAATATAGTATGAAATGCAGATCATTATTTCTTTCGTTTAGGCCTACTTGTAACGGCAAAAGTCCTTTTAATCATGATGAAGTCATGAAAAAGAGAGAAAAATAAAACTCATGTGCAGTAAAGCAAAATTCTTACCAGCGTTCAGTGGGATTCCAACCACCGTTCCAAGAGCGATGAACAGCGGAAAGGTGACGGCAATGCCAAAATTGATTAAGAAATTAAAAGCTGCAAAGAAATAGGGCATAATAGACAAAATATTTCATACTGTATTCATATCGTTCAAAGGAACAAGACACGAGGAAAAAATTACAACGCATGCTGTGTGAATTCAGTTGCAATTGTCAGTTATAATATCATGGAAGTGCGTATATAGTACCATTATCCCGAACATTGTAGCGTAGACACAAGATTAATTATAGAATTTCCCGAATTCACAAAGGTAATAGACAGTTTAGTTTGAATACACGGATTAAAGCAATCACAAAATAGGTGTATAGTATACCTTGATGCGCATGAGCCTCTGAGCTTGTGTTCATTATTGAATGTTTCTTGGCGTACCTACGCGATGCGTTGCTCGCATTTAGGCAGTTCAAATAGGCCTAAATGTATAATTAGTAGGCCTATTAGTAATGCATGAACTAGATTAAACCCACCTTTGTGAATTTCTTAACAATATTATTAGAATGTTGCTTTGCGCGCGGAATTCAGCGAGAATTACCTGTATCGAAATTCACATTCATTCGATAGTATTCTTTAGGTGGAGCACAAAAAAATGAAGAGCAGAATTACAGTTGCATGGTTTTTTCATCAGTATTCTCGTTGGCAAATGAATAAAGTGGACACTTTTCGTATCGTCTTTGTGTCCTTGTTGAAATGAAAATAGTAATATCACAAACCGAGCGACTTCTGTCATTTTCATTTCAAACTTAGTTTTATATAAATCGGCTTTACAATACATTAGGTTTGGTCAACCCTATATTATAAGAGTGTTTATAGGTCCATAAGTCTCCGTCAGGATCCGCTCTGCTGGTGTAGAATCGAAGAGCTTGCTTCCAAAAGGCGCTAAATCCATTGAAAAATGGTGGATTTAGCGCCTTATTGAAGCAAGCTCTTTTATGTTCGGGCACACTTAAGTTACAAATAATAATGTAAACATTTGCGATATATGAAGACAATTATTATTTAAAAGCATTTTTCCTGAAAATACTGACTTCTTACTTTATTTCTTTTGGTATAAACCTCCAGCGCAATTTCGATTATTTCTTCAATACGCATCCTCCCAGTTGCCCGTCTTACCCCGAATGTTAAGACATTTAGCTATACGTTGACCACTCCTTACCCAAGGAGAGCGCAGAACTGCCGCAGAGGTAGTTCCACGGCATGTTCGTCCAGTCCCACTGTTCAAAACCGGTGTAGTAGACGGTCAGCAGAATCGGCCAGAGGAATATCAAGTCGAAGATTCCAAGGAGGGACAGGAACAGGCAAACTTGACCACCGGTCGCATCCCCAATGTACCGCTTGAAAAGGACCTTAAAAGATGAATGTGACGATAAAACAATAATAATGGCCACGCCCTCGAGAGTCCCCTACACTACAGTTTCATCGATTTTCTGTTATATTTATTGACCGGGCATTTTTTTTTTTTGTCTGCTACCCCATTTTGACGCCAGGTCAGGAAAGACATTATGACGAGTAATACATTTTGTCCGAGGATGTACGTACATGACGGAACTTGAAACCACGACGTGGCTCCTATTCATGAGTCCATAGCTTGAATAACTATAACACTGCATATTCCACGTACTGTGTTCCCGTATGATGGTTGTAGAAGTATTCAGAAGTAAAGAACAAGTAAACAAACAATCAAACAAAAACCGATCGTAAAACATTCTCAATATCAAACGATGTTTGATGATTGCTACCATAACCAAAATCACATCATGGATGTACTTGTATACGAGTAACGCTATTCTTATATTATATCAATAACGCACGACTGCGTGCTCCAAAACATTGTCTACACTTAATCTGTGCGGGGAAACAACGAAGCAAAAATGGTCTCGGTGATCCGCATTCTCAGTTTATTCTGCTATATATTTCTTCCTGAGACGTACAGTTCCAAGTGTTACTCTCCTTTCACGAATATATCAATGACAAAAAATGGTAACACCAAATGGCTGATATATAATATTATATAGGGGCCTACGAGAATGTAAGGGCACGAGACCGTGCGAGGTGCATTTCGAATGATAGTAACGAACCCGCATGTTTTGACCTACACTTCTCATTGAGTTCACGGACGACTGCATGGAAACAGAAACGGCCAAATACCGTATTCGGACAAAAACATGAATTCACTCTTCACTGTTTCACTTCTGCATCATCTATTAATATGAATTACCTTGTACAAGGCTGATCCGATAGCCGATCCGATTGACAGGGAAATACCGATTATTGTTGTCCCCATGAACCCATCGGCGTAGGAAATGAGAACGATACCTCCTATCGATAGTAGAACCGATACACCCTGTAACAAATTTAACAACAAACAAACAAACAAAAATAATAAGAATAATAAGAATATGTGTGAGAGGCTGCTATACAGAGAGGCATTTAGTTTACCACGCGGCTGTCATGTCGCACGCATTTCACGAATTCATCACGCTCTAAATTTGATCTCTGAACTGCCGAGCTTGACACAGAATTAAGAATATACATCTATACCGCTAGCTAATCACATTCTGATCTTTTTGTACTTACATCCACAAAAGAAATGTGATTTGATTTGGCTCTTTAGACAATAGATTCGTAGTGAAAGAGATCGAATTCCATTTTAGATAGGAGTATTCAAAATGTATGCAATGAGTATTTTTATGAAAGTTTGCACATGAATGCACGGTTTTACCATGATAACTGCAGAAGCTCCCACAATACCCATCACACATGCACTCCCCGACCCATCCGTTGTTTTTCTCCATCGTAATGTCTCCCCCTCACTTCCTCCTGATGAATGTTAGCAGCCCTGTGTTCACACGTGCCTCATGTTATCCAGATATTTACATGCCTTTAAAGGGACTATGCAGTGCCGATTGTCACTTATAATGTGACCAAAATGTGCCATATGTTTCAAAATAATAATGATTTCTACTATTTTTTCTTCAGTTGACAAAACCCTTCCAAACCAAGATTCTGCCAGTTACACCATCTGTCAATTATTGCTACAGTACTAATATATATATTTTTTAAAATAATGTCACTGGCAGAATATAGATTTGGAAGGTTTTTGTGGGCGTATCCAAGTTATTTGAAAAAAAAAGTATAAGGAATACTTTCATGATAATCATATTCCACGAATACTTTAAAGGGGAAGGCTAGTACCTGATCAGTGGGAATCAGTGGAAATGCTGGGAGGTGATTGTTCCAATCCTTATGGGATTCATTCAAGAGTTCATATATTGTTGTGTGAAAATGATTTGCTTCAGAACGGTCTCATATTCAAGTAATGTGCAGATTAATGCTCCGTCACTGACCAGGGACGCTAACCTGGAAGCATTAAACTGCACATTACTTGAATATGAGACCATTCTGAAGCAAATCATTTTCACACAACAATAGATATACAATGAACTCTTGAATGAATCCCATAAGGATTGGAACAATCATCTCCCAGCATTTCCACTGATTCCCACTGATCAGTTACTAGCCTTCCCCTTTAATCAACAAAAGTCAATATGCATTTGCATTGCACAGTTCCTTTAAAATATGACGGTTGGCGAAGTTATGGAAGTAGTGTGATAATTGGATGGCTGGCCTCCAATGAAAGGCCATGACCCAATTGAATCATCAAATTGGTGCACTCTCCCCTCCCTCTCCTCTCTCCCTCGCCGCGGCATAAACATCATGGTAAGTTTTTAATATATTACTTTGTTCTTTCATACTTTACATCTATTCTGATTCATATCCCCTTCTTGCACACTCCTTCCCCCATATCGCTTCCCTTTCTCTCTGTCTCGTCAGAGAAAATTACACTTTCAAGACAATCGTCATTCCATAATCACTTTAACTTAAGGAAATCAAACACGGAGCAATGCATGGAAAATGATTCAAAATTAAGAGGTAATTGATTTTATTTCTAGGATTTAGACATTGTCACGAAACGCAGACACATGCCAAATCTTCGCTGAATTATAGTTTCGCAGAAATAAATTCGACAAAAAAGTTACACCTTTTGTAAATAAAAAAATGAGTCTAAACAGTTGTAGTCATTTGACGACCTTGCAAAATTTATATTATTAGTAGTTGAAGCAACAATGATTTTCACATTTCTTTTTTTGTGCAAACCAATACTCACGGCACGCTCATTGTCTGTGTAATTCATATTTCATGCAATTTTTTTTCCTGCACCTTTAGTTTTAAAATAAATTGTTAAATAGCAAAGACTCTTCTTTTCTTTTTCGCTACAACAGTTTTGTGTGAAATGTTCCCGCATTTCATGGTGTGTAATGCAAGCAAAAACTCTGTATGACGGGCAACACAAACAGAGAATCTATCACCACAATCGCGAATCGACAGTCGGCGAAATAAAAAAAAAAACCCGCACGATTCAGCCTACTCCTCTTCTATAAACTTAATGCCGTCCAGAGCACTTCTTTCCACGAGATGAATAGTGTGCTTTAATGATAACAAAATCGGATGCCGCACTGTTGTTTCAATGTGATCACATTCAGTATGACATCATAAGAGATAAAAAAACGAAGCGGTCCATCTGCTCATCATTAAAATCCTCTTGGAAGGGCAGTGCAGTTAAAATGTTGGCAGTTTCCGAAAGTGAGCTTCCCGTTTGAGTCATGCCAGCCAGATAAATGAAGAGTCAGTTGTAAACAGTGAAAACATACATCACTATGCATCGTTGTGAGTAAAATCATTACAATTCATGTCTTCCTTGTTCGGGCACTCCCTAAATAACGGACACGGCTATAGCAAAATGTCGTTATATAACAAGGTAAATATTAAGTTGCCTAAATCACTACTATTCAAATCTGTCTTTGATGGCGCAATATATTCTTTGGTTACAACTAAATTTTGATATAAAGATAGAAAACTGCCGGTCGCGAGGAATTCGTTATAACGGGAGTTGCCTGTACTCAATCCGTCGAAAATTATTTTTTATGAAGAGAAAAACTTTCACATTCTGTATTTATTTTTTCAGTTCTTCCATAACTAAAATTAAAAGAAGCTTGCAGTGAAGATTGTATTTCTCTTGAACCCTTACAGTATTAACACCTTAAAAAAACTCATCCTTTATAGATAGATAGGCCTTGTTGTAACGACAGGGTTAAATGATGCCATAACTTACCCGGGCGGGCAACAGCGCCAAACGCTCGTGGAGCCAAATCCACGAAAATACGTAGATGAACGCAGTGTTGCTGGAGAAGAGAGCTGTGACGTCAGCCGCGGCTATCACACCTAGCGCGTAGACGTACATGTAATTGGTCACCATCCAGCACAGAGCGAAGGGCACGACCAAACGGAAGTAATTTTTTGAGGTGAGACCGCGCCTGCCAAAAACAGTCTCCGCCTGCCTAGGGTTTGTGAGAGAAATGCGAACATTATTATCTGGATTTTTGATGTGTCCTTGATGTTTATCAAAATTGCGTCAAACAAAACACAAACTGTTAAATGTTTCTTTACGTCCTTTTGATTACTAAGTTTGCTTCAAGACGTAGCTTAATTGTCAATATCTAATGACAAAAATAAAAATGTCAATTTTTGTCTCTCTGACTGAAGCCAACAGCGCACAAAGGCCATCTAGATATTTTATGTCTATTTTTATCATTATATCGGATAATCACGCGTCATTCTCACGAATTGGTGCTAATGATTACACGCAAACATAAATGAATAAATGAACAATCAAACAAATACATAAATAAATGACAAATTAAGCAATAGCAATCATCAGTATCATTGTTATCATATTACTATCATTACAATACATGCAAATAATATTATACCACTGTCATTATGATTCTACGTGATTATTGCTATTTTATGTAATCAAACGATACCTGTAAAGATCTATTGTGCCTTCCTTGCTCCTGCTTTCTTTCTTGAATATCCAGGCACCGACCACATAGAGCGGATAGCACACCATCATCCATAGTGTTCCGAACCAGACGTTGAAGTACGGGGCGCTGAACGTATCCGAGTATGTGCTCTGCGAGAATTGCGTCGATCCGACCCATGACACGGCGATCCCGACCACGATGACGAAGCCGAGAAACGTCTTTCGGAGGGTGTCGAAATTGTTCGTGATCTGACGCGACCTGGCGGCGTCGTCGCCCCGGTTCGATTCACGGTCAACCACCGGTTCATGGCCGTTTGCGTTGACTATTGTGCTATAGTTGGGCGGCTCATCGTCGCTGCTGGCGAGGATGGGCTCGATGTCCTCTTTCTTGTCCATGGTTTCCACTGAGATATGACAATGAGAAGAGATCAAGACATTTCGAAACCCAAGTCCAAAGAGAAAAAAATAACCGTTCTTGCTCGTATACTTGCGGAGCAAACCAATTGGAAATCATTCTTCGAAAAATTAGAAATGACAATACAATCATCTAAAAGACAAAGGAATGTACATGCGAACAAGGTAATGAGTATTTTTCGCTACTAATTAGCATTAAAACTTGCTGAGCATCAAATGTTCCAGACATCATGTACCGGAACAGATATGGGCCCAAGCTAACCCATGGCAAAGTTGCAGTTTGGCGGTGGGCTTTTGTTTTTTTATTTGTATTTATTCTGTGGTATTTTTTTTTTTTTTTGAGGGGGGGGGGAGGTGTTTTTATCTGAATATGTTTCTGCATTTAGACAGTATTTTGTTTTGCGTACTAGTATTCACTCTCGAAACATTATCATCTAGTACGTACGCCATCGATGATGACAGTCGTTTATTTCTCTTTCTGCTTCTTCTTTCATGGTCTATTTCATCCTTCTTGAAAAAGAAAAAAAAACACTATTGAATGGGGAAAAGTTTTGTATTCTTTCCTTATTGTATGTTGACCCTCACATTCAGGAACTACCAGAACCAGACAAACGTATCTACCATACATGGCATTATTGTGTAGGCCTACGTAATGCATGTACGCGTACATACTTATAATAATTTTTGCTCATTCAGCTTTCTATACTTTCAAATCGTCGCAATAAAACTACACTGTACTAGTACCAGAGTACATTACATTGTAGTACCTATCCATAGAACTGCACAATGACACACGCAAGCACGCACCGCGTATATGGAGTACAAAAACGCAGTATAAACACAGCTCTCTATCCATTATAGAGGGTCATATTGCACGTATACTGATTTTAGAATGACATTGTGTACTCTACCATGTGTTGAACGTACTCACCGTATTGATGGCGTCATCAGCACATCAATCAACTTCTAATATATTGGTAAGACATATAACTACTGGGGCATAAATAAAGTATAGTGGGCCTTCTATGTTTCACTTTTGATCCAATTGGGGAAAAGTCCCTTTATGAAGTAGTATGGAACGCTGTGTGTGCATGCAACTCAAACTTGATTGATTGGGCTATAATAACAGTGTAGGCCTACACTATATAGGCATGCTAGGGAAAAATATTTCAGAAGTATGACATACTTGTTACAAAGTAATCTTATAAAATGGATAACTTCAGTTTTCAGGTGGTCATTGTCACCTGAAAATTTGACCTTATTTCGTATGAGAAGACCTGACAATATATCGAGATTGCCAAGTCTCTCACCTCACAAAAAACAAACATTGATTTTTGGATTTTCAACACCTAAGTCAATTTTTTAATCAGCATATAAAGGAAAATACAAGTTTGTATCACATTTTTAATACCCACAAGCGCCTATACGGTGGGAGGGACGTACACGTGCACCCCCCCCCCCCCCTTCGTTCCTCCGGGCGCTCGACGAGGATTGCTCTAACCATCAGGGAGGTGAGGTGGGGGCTCCCAAACTTATGATTCGGCGGGATATATACTAATGAATCAAGAGCATTGCTTTCTCTGTGCATAAACCGACAACACTTAATAGACTTATAGGCCTACTTGAAACCACGTGTTATGGTTGAAATAATACATTAACACAAAACAGCACCCAGCTATCAAACAGAACTTAAGGGCCTAAAGCAAATTGGCTCAATTCTTGTTCGGCCATCGACCAGCTCTTATCTTCAAGATATGCCACTGCAAAACACATTACTCGCAGGTTCATAGGAAATGCCTGTTTCTTTATCCGTTTCTTCAGACACTCATTTTGCGTCTAATTGTCCCTAAAGTACCGTGAAGCCATGTGCTTAGCTAACTTCCTGTCTTCCTGCCAGTAAAATCAGGAAAGTGAGGGTAGCTTGGAACTGCCTGGGCGATAGCAAAGTTTTATTATTGCCTGTGGTTTGCGGGTGCCCCACACTCTGATGGCGTACCTCAGCAGGACCACGAATATGCGGCCCCTTGCTGAATGTCACCTGAAAGTCAGCGTTGTTTGATCGTCTGCTGCTAAACAGACAGGATTATGTTAATAAATGAGTTTTTTTTTCTCTTTACTAAAGTTAAGAGCAAAACTTGTTATGAAGAGACGCAGCTCCCTGACATAACTCTGTCTGCATTAATTGTTGATCCATACGATTTAACAAGCTGAGCTGCATAGGACCATGGAAAATACATCGAACTTATTCTACATCACGATTTTGGGTGATAGATCACATGCTGATTGTTTGCTTAGCTCCTTGTGTATCTCCACTAAATCTTAGACAGTAACTGTCGATCAGCCAGATTTGTCGCCTATAGGTGTTCGCAACGCAAAGTGGCCAAGGATGCTCCTCATCCTTGAAAAGCAAATGGGTCTTTAATGTTCCTTGAAAAGCAAATGGGTCTTTAATGTTAAAGGGATATGGTACAGTATTGGTGGAGATGAGAATTTGGCTTTTAATCTTTTGCGAGATACCAAGAAAACACTTATGATATATTGCAAAGCATACCATTTTAAGAGGAGTTCAAAGTTTATTTGATAAAAATCGGGTTTGGAATGACTGAAACATCCAAAAACAAAGTAAAACAAAGCGATCGTAATAAAGTGTGGGTCCCACACTTCATTAGGATCGCTCTTTTTTGGATATCTCAGCCATATTTCAAAACCAATTTTCATCAAATGAACATTGAATTCCTCATAGAATTATATGCTCTTTCATATTTCAGAAGTGGTTTCTGCTAATCTCACCAAAAAATGTTAGAAACCTGAAATTAGGTCTCAACCAAAACTATACGATCCCTTTAAGTCGTGTATGGTGCTTGGTGTGTTATAAATTTACGTGGTGATATGGAATTGATGGCGTGAACTCAATATTGAAGGATCGACAGGTGGTATTATCGGGAAAATTAAGATGTTTTAACGTACAATTACACATTTTTACATTTCGCTCCAATATTAACTGAGTCACCTGATATTATTTTCTTTGTTGGGTATCATAGTTGTCAGAGTACAAAGGGTGGCCTCAAGTGCAGCGTCATTAAGAAATTATTAGAACGTTAACGAAAACCTGGAAATTTGCTCAATATCTGGGATAACACGGTGTCATTGGATAAACCTTTTCCTCTGCTGCACTTGCATTTGAGATATATTACGCAATATTGTCGCCCATCTTTTGAGAAATTTCATGACGATTTTTCTTTTATTTTGTCTCTTATTATAGCCCTTCTTCTCCTGCATGCTCTTCCCTCGTTACCAGTTTTGATACTTTTTTCTTCATCTTCTTCAACATTATATCATTCGTCTCTTCGTACTTTCTCTCGTCTTTCCTATTCATGTATCATTGTCTTTTCTTCACCCAAACTATCTTTATCTCTCTCTATAGGCCTACTTTCTCTTTCATCACAGCACGACCCTTACCTTCTTTTAACTCAATCGGTTCCTCCTTAACGTCTGATTTTTTCGTTTCGGTGTTCTCTCCATCTTGAAAGAAGTCGTCTTGTTCACCGTCGACTTTTCCCATGATATTCTTAAACACCCTCTCTCACGCAAGCTGATCCGACGATGAATTCCAATCAGTTTCTCGCGCTTGAGTTTTCTCCTATGACAACCATGTGAATTCCGCCGTGATACTCTTTGAACTATTAAGTCGGTAACTTATAGCAGTGAGCAGAATGAGTTAATTTAACTGATGCAGAAGCACTACAAAATTTCGGACTATCGGAGAAATGACTGTAACTCGCTCAGAGGAAGTTCCCAATCACAGTGATGCTCGGATTGTATGTAGGACACGTCCGTCAGAAAATGAAGTGGGCATGTGGCATGCGCGAAGGAAAACTTAGACATTAAAATAACCACGTGTTTCCAACTTGTGTGCCACTTAGGCCTACTACTAGTATACTGTCTTCAAAAACCGGGTGCGCAGGATATCTTTGCTGGCACGGCACAATCCAACCACCACGACAACCATGTGTACTTAACTTTGCTGGTACTTGTAGCCAGTACACATGAAGAGGGGTGGGGAGTCGTAGATGTGGCCTGATAGGTTTATACTGCTGTTCGACGCCAAATTCTCTACGTCTGCTCTTTACCACATGAGCAGATAGTGTTTATATATTAATACTAGTCCCACGTGTCATGTGCAGAAATGTAGTTGACCCCACTTCTGCAGCAGAAGCATTCTTTGACTTCGTTTTTACTATCATGTTATACAACCGATTACTCGTGACCGCAAGTTAAATATGGAGCCTGGGAGTTGGGTCATCGAGTCCGTCGATCAACCGTTCAGCGCGGTTGTGTTCACACTGTTGTCAACAGTTTCTCGCAATTTACAAGGCAGTGTAGTTTGAAAAAAAAATAAATCATTAAAATTGAAATAACGTCTATTAATTTGCTTTCCTATCGAGGATAAGAATAAAGCAAAAGAGGAAAAAAGTCAGGATGGGAAAGAAAACAAACAAATAAATCACTAATAGAGAGAAGAACAGAAATTTAAAATGTGCAAGAGAAATAAGATGAGTTAATGGGGGGCGGAAAGCAAAAAGAAGACGAAAGAAAGACAGACAAAAAAAGTACACTGTGTGGAAGGAGGAAAAAGCACAAAACAATAAAAGAAAGACCCTACTCTCTAAAAAAAAATCGAGCGAAAGTATTCTCTCATGAAGGAGTATCGGTACATGTATTTATATTGAGAAAAGCAAAATATTGGGACGCCCTTCTTCAAGTGCATGAATAGGTGATGAACAACACTGTCATGAATATTAATAATCATACGTAAAGCTGGACGGCCTATCTTAGACGCTGCTACTTCGTAGAATTTATTTCTGAAATCCAGATTTCTCACGAAAGCTGCGTGTACTCTCAGAAGAAGCCAGAAAACGATCTTGAAGTAACATAAATTGTAAATGGAAAGATGATGAAGCCGGGTGAGGCTTAAAATATCATGATTATTACGGCTGTGTGTGAACAGGTACTTACACTGTATTTACGGAAAGAAACAAGAAAAGAACTTGAGCTCCTTTTAGCTGGCCAATGCGATCTTTGCCCGTTGCGAACTTTGGCCGCAGAGAAACCCCGACATGCTCAAGAAGCACAGCACATCACCCGGGCGGGGCATCGATACGAGACTTCTTCTTGTTTTTTTTTTTTTTTTTTTACTATAAAAAGTATTCATGTGAAGTTTTCACAACTTCACAATTTCATGGGGCTGGCATTAAAGGTATTAACCCATATTTGTAAACCTGCAGTAATTGGTCTCATAGTTAGCATGGAGTTTTGGTATGATTGCAGTAACACCTGTGCAGAATTTCGTTCCAATTAGTCCATTACTTTCATAAAAATAAATGAAAATGCACCGTAATCCGTATGCATGCGTATAACGCTCGCTAGCTCCGGTCCACGTACGTGTTACATGTACAATGTACGTAGCTATAGCCCGCGCTCGTAATTCGATTTTGGGTCGGGTTGACCCGGTTTGAAAATTGATTTTAAAACGATGATTTTCTCTCTTTTATCGAATGGTATAGACAAAGAGCGACAGGTGAGGTATGTTACTGTTATAACTTGTACTTGAAGTCATATTGGACCTGTTTTATGCAGTTTTGATTTTCGTGGGTTTGCAAATGTGGGCTAGTACCTTTAAATAGGAAATAATCGTCTTCAATTTCCTTCCTTGCCTATTTAATCAATCAATCAATCAATCAATCAATCAATCAATCAATCAATCAATCAATCAATCAATCAATCAATCAATCAACCAACCAATGCATCTGTCAATCGTCTATCTATCTATCTATCTGTCTATCTATCTATCTATCTATCTATCTATCTATCTATCTATCTATCTATCTATCTATCTATCTATCTACCTACCTATCTATCTGTCTGTCTATCTATCTATTTATCTATCCTTCTTGATAATGCATTTGCTAGTCTGTTCGCCTGCTCTACTGGGGATTTACTCTGTTCGAATTCAAACTGACATCCTCCATGTAAAATCGCACACCAAGCAACCCTCTATCCAAAAGCACTCGAGATCCGCTTAAAAGAAAGCATTGCTCAACATTCCATACACTGAAAGAGCTAAGGGCCATACCGCTGATTGATCAGTATTTAATATGAAAAGGGGGATTTAGTGGGGGGTTCCTACATGTCCTATGAGGTAAAAACATTATCGTCTCATCTTATTTGCATAAGAAGAGTTCACTTCGGTTCGGTTTATTTCTACATTCCGTTTTCAATACAATAATGTATAAAACAATAATTTGAAAATGTGTCATAAAGCATAAGAATATTGTTCCAACACATTAACACACATGGGGTACGATATTGTATAAAGAAAACTTATGGGGTGAAAAATATACATCATTGTCAAATTAAATGCAAATTGAACAGTTCAAATTGAGTTTAAAGAATGTACATGCATTATACAATACTAGTGATTACATGAAATTAGACAAGAAGGGGACCATCTTCATAAGCAGAGCTTGAAGACGGCCCCAGATATCGCCATTCACTATACTTAATGAACAGTAGTGCTAAAGGTGCGCAGTGATGTGAGGTGTGCGTTGTGCTGTGACAATGTGGATCTGTAAAAGCATGTTCAGTACACTACACAAAGCAAAGATACAAATACAAAGATTGCTGATCAAAGCTCCTTCCATTATAATTTATGATGGACATTCATCGTATTACGATTTTTCATACAGGACACGCAGGTCTGGAGTCATAAAAGCTCTTCTGACCGAGTGTGACTGTTTGCGGACTAATGGGTTCATCGAGCGGTCATGTGCCGAGCTTAGGACCAGCCATTAAAGTGCAATTCTGTACCATGTTTATATTGGCTTAAATAAGAAGACTAAAGTACAACAGAAAAGTGTTAGTGGCTTGATGAAATATACATTTTCACATGTTTTTGAAATACATTTATGTCAAGATGAAGGTTAGTGATCATGCCTGTATCAGAACAAGTCAAAATTACGTTCTCTGACAAATACATGTCTGACAAGAAATGAACAGGGGAACAATCTTTTGTCCTTCGCACCACTTTGTGATGTAAACGTTGCATTGCAATAAACTAACAATTGTGACACTTAAGAAAAAAGGCTGTAGTTATTGAATTGCCACCCTAAATCGTAATGTTTATGACAATTAATATTGTGATACATTTTGGTTATCCATCGATTGCTTCTGTTAATTTGCACAATGTGGTTGCGGACATTTTTCATTATATCAAAACAATTGATATTTCTATAACTCCGATTTTATGTCTAATTTCGATGATACTTCTATACTATACTAAACGTTCGTTTGATTTTACGATTCTTATTCAAAACAACTTAATCATGGTGTGTAATTGTACTTTAATGTTGGAGACTATTATTCAAATGGACGATCAAACTTCAATGGCACCTAGGGGGTGTTTCAGGATTTAGGTGTCGCTAGAAATGTTGGTAACTCTTAAATCACCCGCTGAGGGGTGAAAAGGTGGAAAGTACATCTGTTTCCATATTTCTGTAGTGCTCATTGTCATTGTTGATGCATGAATTCAATAGGTAGAGTTCAAAATTATATGAAAATTGAAGTCACTTTTATATTAGGTGAATTATTTGAAAGTTAGGAACTTCAGAAGTTGGGGTTAACTAGAGGGGCCGAGAGATTCTGCCCACAGTACGGAGTTGATAATGATTATCTACTTCACTTTCATCTGCAGAATCACTTTTGACGTTTGTCGCACAATATAGTTTTTATTCTGTAATTTTTCGCGACACTGGAACGGGGGTAAAAATAATGACAGTCAAAACGCTGGGGGATGAACCAATAAAGCGACGTTTGTTCCCATTTAATTGCATACATTTTTGTTTCTAAAGTTAGAAAAGTGTGATAACAGATAAACACCAGATGTAATGTACTTTTTACGACTATAACTATTATCCATTATGTATCCATTTATACATCGTTTTGTTATAACATATGGATACATGTATGAATATCATATAAGTTATCATATAAATAGGCATAGCATGATTCCTTGATGGTATCGAAAGCCCAATGAAATCATGAAGGTGTTATTATCATCAAATAAATACATCTGTGTGGTATTCCGCTGACAAAGTTATTGCATTTTCTTTAAAGTCCACCATGCAAACAAGCGAGGTTTGATCGTACGATCAGTGACGAAGTGGCGGCAATTTTCCAAACTTTTGTCAGCCCAAGGTCAAAGATCAAGAGCGAACTCGACGCTGAACGGTTGTCGTTGACAATAAATTGAACTATATTCCCCAATCTCTGTCTCTGTGATCCCCTCTCTCTCACCCCACCCCTGTCTTTCTGACTCCAACTCTTTTAAATGAACATTTCGCTTAATTCACATGACATATACTGTGCAATAAGGACCAAAACAATAGCTATGAGAATTCATTGAAAGATGATATTAAATTTCCGAGTTTTCTATAATAATAGAGGACTTTCGGTTCATCTTTCACTACCACTATGCTTGCATCTGAATATCCGGCAAGAAATTAGAAGAAACAAAAATCTATAGTCAACACATAGCCGTATCCAGATCATAATTATCATCATAAAGTTGAAATGGAATAGCCATCGAACAACCTACTGACACGAGTTCCCCTACCGTTCTATCTCTCTTTATTTCCACAAAAGTACGACTGGATATAAAGGGATTTGTGGTTATCTGTAATAATGGGTCGGAGTAATCAGTGATAACATTGTGCATGTTGTGTGTACTCTGGCTTTCGTGTCCAAATAAGTATGCAAATCATGAAAAATACATGATCCAGCAAATCAAATATGCGACTATTCAATTGACATAACCATATATAACGGTTTACGGTTGTGTGTGAACCGATCATTCGTTTTCCAGTGCATGGTGAATTGCCCGGGCTGGTACATCACGTCTTGAGTGGATTCCTCTCATCGACTATATTAACTTCGAGTGTTATCTTCACAGCTAATATTTGCCCTCTGATTTTACGAGTTGTCCTTAGTCAACAGTCACTCCATCACCAATAGTGCCAACTCATGGTGATATCATATACATGAAAAAAAAAAAAAAAAAAAAAACGTTCCCAGTTACCGGCCGGCAAAACACCGCTAACTTTTGACCGCTTGGTTGCACGTGCTCTCTGGTCAATGATATAAAAAAACACAAGCGAATAACTATTATGATTCAGCGAATACGAAACTAAGTCGCAAGGCTTGTTACTGGCCCGGCGTCCGTCCACATAAGATCCGTATATATATCTCATACAATATACGATTGTGATTTACATTGGTTACCTTTTAGACAACAGTGATCGTAAATATAATTCTGGTAATGTATACAAAAGTAAACATTGATTATTTCAGCTCCTGAGTCAATATTTACAGTAGCTTCATCAAGGATATCACCCACGTAGACTGGGCTGCTCCACATAATTTTAAACCCTGTATTATTTAGTTAACCCTTTTCAGTATGGGCAGAAAACTTCCAAGTATAGTAATATTTAATCATAAATATCTGGAATCAACGTCCTAATAAATTTAAGAAAAGCTCACCTGTTGTCAATCATCATTCCCATACGAAATCTTTCCTGTATTTCAGAAAGTTTTCATGTATTTTCTTCCTATATACACGAAATGCATCTACATAGGCCTACTTCTTGTACTCTGTAGCGTTTGTTCTTTATAACACAATACCCTGGATACTATAGCGCCAGATTTTACTGCTATTGTGCTTAAAGGGATAGTACAGTATTGGTGGAGATGAGAATTGGGCTTTTAACTTTTTGTGGGATACCAAGAAAACACTTATGAAATAGTACAGAGCACACCATTTTGAGAGGAATTCAGAGTTTATTTGATGAAAATCGGGTTTGGAATGACTGAAACATCCAAAAACAAAGTAAAACAAAACGATCGTAATAAAATGTGGGTCCCAGGGTCCCACACTTTATTGAATCGCTCTGTTTTGGATATCTCAGCCATTTCAAAACCAATTTTCATCAAACAAACGTTGAATTCCTCGTGGAATTACATGCTCTTTCATATTTCATAAGAGGTTTCTCATTATCTCCTCCAAAAATGTTAGAAACCTGAAATTAAGTTTCAACCAAAACTATACGATCCCTTTAACATATCATATAGAAAACATTACTTTGTATGTTACGAAAAGGGAAACTAATACAGAATGAGAGATATTATAAACTGAGAGAGACGTACTAAACGTGGGTGATATTTAGACCGAGAGACATGGGAAAAATGAGAGAAAGAGAGTGAAAACAAGGGACATGGAAAAGAGGGTCACAGGAGGAGACTCGCTAGAGAGATGATAAAAACGAACTGCGGTTACATGCCAAGAGGTAGAAAAGGCGCATTATTACAGAATATGACGAATTACTATTGACGTACATGAATGTGTGTTCAATTATCGCGGGACAATGAACTACTTAGTACGAAATTCCTTCGCTGTGTGATTGCCTGCATCCCACATAGCAGAAAACGAGATTCCATATTCGAGGAAACATTAGACTTTCTTTGTGCACAAAGAAGGTTGAGTTTCTCTGTGCATTATAGATACTTTTCCTATAATGAGAACGTCTCCAGCAAAATTTGGAGGAAAGGAGAGAAATAAATGGATTGGATGGATGTATGGATAGAGACACAGATAAATAGATAGATAGATAGATAGATAGATAGATAGATAGATAGATAGATAGATAGATAGATAAGCTGAATTGCACACTATATTGTACTTATTATTCTTGCAGATATTCTATGACATCCCCATGATGAAAGGTTTATTCACATGCAGTGAATCCCAAGTTCTTATCAACTTCATGAATATTGTGTCTTCTGGTTGTTGTTCTGGGCATTTAATTCTCTGTGCAGTTTTATTCTTACACTGAGTCATAAGTAAGCTCTAGTTTGAACTTCGTTCTTTGTAGTACATGTATAATGTCATTGTATTATTCAGTGAAGGTGAATAACCCATTCTCAGTATGTTCTCATGTAGATAAGTCACGCTCATAATTGTATACAGCTATGACACATGTAGAGTTCAAAGTACTCACTCAGCTCTATTTCATCAGCTCTGCATGATGTGGGGTGAAAAAAAAAAATCAGGCCAGTTATATATTTATCATGTACTTTCCATACATCAAAGTGTTAACCTTCAAGTAGAGACCTACATTCTGTTAATAAAAGTTATTTCAGAGTGCATCAAATTCCTAAATCAAAGACATCAAGCGAAATGTAATTTCACTGTGACAAGATTACATCACACAATATAAAACCACAGATTGGTATTAGTTTCATGCTTTCAGACGTCATGAAATGGCAGTGCTGGTCAGAAACAAACAATGTGCAAATTGGATGATGCAATGAAGCTACCACCTCACAACATTCATATCAGCTCAAAATCAAAACTGTTATAAAAATGCAATTATTGGTCCATTATTCAGCATCTACAGCTCAACTTTGAACAGCAGTCATACTTGGTCTTTCCAAATCCACAGTCACCTCAAGCAATGGCTATGCTTTGTTCTAGTGAATTGAGGGAATACAGCAATATCACAAGAACGCATCAGCAAAATTTGAGGAAAATCGGACATTCTGTTCAAAAGTTATGAATTTTTAAAGTTTTGGTGTGGCTATTGGTGGATGAGAAAACTACACTGTATAGCACTTTGTGATGTTATATATGAACACAAAATAAAGACAACTTTTCTAGCATAATTTTCGAGCATAATGAAAGAGCACTTACCATTTTCAGAAAGCAGAGGGAACCTTACCCTTTATATTTATCACTAATAAATCACGGGAATGGGTACTTTCATAAAAAGTGAAATTTGGATTCTTTTTTATCATTTCTTTATATTGCTGTACATACATGATGTCACAAACTGTAGCAGTCTTCTCATCCTGCGATAGTTGCACAAAAACTTTAAAATTCCCACCTATATTGAACAATTTTCCTCAAACTTCATAGATGCCTTCTTCTAATATAGCTGCCTTCACTTAATCCAGGTTTCATCCTGATTAATAGAAAATGAGGAAATGCAATGCAGAATTGTGTGCAGATCAACAGGATGACATCATCACCTCATCATTCACTTTTTTTGGGAGACACTTGTAGACGTTGACAAGAGAGTGCTTCAGAGGTTACTGTAAAACATATTTTCGCGGCATGAAATTTTTGCAAATTGGAGCCGACTGCCATTTTTTGTGTGGCATGAAATTTTCACGAGTTTCCTTTAAAATTCAATGCATATAGTACACACAAGAACTTTTGTGTGCATTTCAATTCCATGAATCTTGGCTCTCGCGAAATTCAAGAAATTAAAATGTGCAGAGAAGAAAGAGTGGTGTATTTATATCTTCCAGTGGTCATTTCATGAAACTGTCATTGATTTTTCATATAGATGTCATTTTTCCATCAGAAAATCTCTGTTACACATGTATATACAGATTATCACTATGTTATTGTGATGTTTTGACTCACAAGCCATACAACACTGTATAAGAATGACTCTTGTAAGTAGCAGGAAGAAGGGGGGGGGGTGATAGTCTCACCCAAACTCTATAAAGAGTATCTTGTGGAATCTACCACATGACACCAACAAGGCAGGCCAACAATACAACTGATCTGATGATGTCAACAGTTTTCTTCTTTTGTTTTAATAATCTACATCAAACTGTCAACTTTTATACTGTTGGTTGACTCTGGGGAAACAAATATTTGATCTTTGGCAAAGCATATTAGTTAGGGATGCCAATCAATCAGACACCGGTATCAAAGATTAAACATCAATGGAAGTTATTACAATGCATGTATTTACAGGAAAAATATGCTACTTACAGTGTACGTGTAGTACATTTATCCATCATGATTATACCTATTAGGAGTAATAGAACATTAAAACCTTACTTTGGTAGAGGAATTGTGAGTGTATTCCATGATATTTCTGCACTAAACGGGAATATTATCAATCACATTCAATAGTTCCATTGTCATACTCTCCAACATTGTACACTGTATATATTTGCCAACAGTCAAAATCCACCTTGCACACATCACAGAATGACGCATGAAGGTATCTCACCGACATGGGCAATCAACTCGACAGAGTTCAACAAACTGAGTTGGAGGCATGGACCCATACGCTGCTTGGCACAAAGAGCTTGTGAAGTCACATACACATCCATGTCAACATACTTTAGGGGCTAGATCTTTGAACTGAATATGAGGCAATTTGATACACTGAGTAAACTAGTTATATGAAACAAAGAAACCCTCTTCTGACACATGTATTTTTGCATCCATATCAACAATGCATGGACTTAAGAAGATAATAATTAACAATGTGGACAGTGAAGATCTAAAAATCTGTTACTCATAACTTTAGCCTTAACCATTGTTTTTCATCAGGTCTAATAGAAAATTCAAATGAGAACTTACCCATTTGAAATTTTGAGATGTTTTGAGATGTACTACCGCTACAAGCCCCACGACGAAAGTGGAACGCTGACTGCTGCAACATCACAAGAATGTGCGCAGTACAGCAGATTTTGTGTTTACTTGCAAGATATCCTTCGCAGCCATTCTGTCACTCTTATGGTCGCTTTCATGCGTGATAGTGTAGCGGA
The DNA here is from genome assembly GCA_033980235.1 of Diadema setosum. NCBI lineage: Eukaryota > Metazoa > Echinodermata > Echinoidea > Diadematoida > Diadematidae > Diadema > Diadema setosum. The sequence continues at coordinate 38,310,912 of CM067061.1, forward strand.
AAATGGGTCTGAAATATATCCCATTTTTCTACGGTTCAATGCTCTACAGAGTTTCCCCGAGTATGCCATTTAGGTAACTGTAACAGAAATCAAATAAAAACTTGCTTACCAGAAAATTATCTCAGTTTATAACAAGACTCAAACCGAGCCCCTAATTTGTCAGTTATTCACACCTCATGCAGTGAGAGTTTGTCAAACTTACTCAAACATCACCTATCCATGATTTGTTCTTTGAGAGACATGAGAGACTTCAGTCAGATTCTAAGGTTGTACAGTCAGCTGCAGAACTTTGAATTCAACCTTAGCTCTGCAAAGTACACCCAGTGATTGATCTATATCTTATCTGTTTACATAATTCAAAAAGGTCAATTGGGTCATGTACTCATTCAGCAAGATTTTAACTCTTTACATTGTATGTACCATAGTGGAACCCCCCCCCCCCCCCCCCCCCCACTTGTGCCACATTATTCTGGGACACCAACGTAGTCATACATTGAGAAAACAATATTTTTTCAAATGAATATAACATTTATAAATTTATGTTAACTTGTAGACGAAGTTAGCAAAGTTGTAGAGAAAATACCAAGCTTTGCATTGATTTAAATTCTATGACAAATCTATAATTGCTTTTCTTTCAAATTCCCAGTAGATATATTACTGTAAATGTATGACTTTTGCACACAAAACAGTGACAGAAACTTAGAATTTGCATGCAAATTAAGTATGAAACACTGCTTGTTAGTCATTCACTACATAAAATGCAAGCTATAGACGAGAGAAACGGAATCATGTGAAACGTTTTTATTGTACTGTGGCATTTGGCGATTTATTGATCGGTTTGGGCGGGCTTGTGCGTTTGTGCGGAATATGCGAAGTTGGCACTCCGTCGACTGAGTCGGACGTGCGAACATAGCACATAAAGAGTTAAAACAAAATTAGTTATCTGCTTTGATTTCCAATAGCCATCACTTCTATGGAAAATAAGGGACTTAGTAGGTATCACGTGCTGCCATCTCAGAATATGTAGCACACAGGGGGTTTACACCATGGCACACACAGTTAAAGACACCTTGACAACCAATAAACGACTGATAATACATTCTGTATGTAATAAATTACATGAATATCACTACAATATTATTCTTTCTTTCTCTATAGCCTTGTCCAAGTCAGTATGGGTGAATGCAAAAATATCATGATCCAGGGATATCATGTGAGTAAACTTGTCATATTTTGCATTCAAGCTGACTTGCAACAAACAAAGGAATACTGTATACCAAAGCTGGCCATTTTCATTGCTTTCCTGGTTGCTGATGACGGGAAGAAGCACAGGGCTTCTGGCACATGAATATTCATCTGTCATTCAATGATAAGTCTTGTATACCCAGCAGCTACAAGCAGAATGAAGTTACTGCCGAGGAAGAGTTCTGAATCGATAATCCATTGTATTTCAGCTCTCTCCAGAGGGCACTTTTCCATGAACCAGTTTGAGTACCGCATCTTTGTACCTCTCCAGTGATTCCACAGACTCCCCGGCATTTCTAATGTCTGAAACACAGTCCTTGTAAGTCTGGACATCCTCACTGTCCAAAATCTGACGCTCTGTTTCTTCATCTACATCAGCAACAGTAGCAGCCTATTGAATTAAAACAGAGAAAAGAGAGAATTTGAAAAGATGATAAATTGATGCCAAAATTAACATAACTATTCGAGTGTGTACTTGTCAATACCATTACATTTTTATTTGCACCTTGTTTGACACTCCCAAGACCCAATGGTATCACTGAAATGTAATAACCCCGGACATTTCACATTACACCACAAGACAACCAACTGGCATCTGAGTTTCGTACCACCCACTATTTCAGGCACACAGTTTTGGGTCATACATGTGTACAGGTCAAAGGACAGTACCTTTATCCTCCATGGAGGGTGCTACAAACCCTCTTGCCACTTTCCTAGAGCAAATAAAGCTCACTGCTGAGCAGGTAAACTGAATGGGCACTTGCTTCTTATAAATGCAAGGCCCTTGCCAAAATGCCCAAATGGAAAGACTAGGTGGAAACATATTCGGGTTATTCTCTTCTACATGTGAGCTTTCAAAGTATGATGATGATGATAATGATGATGATGACAACGATGATGATGATGATGCTGGCTTCTCATGCAGTGCCGGTATACGCCTTTGAAGGGTACTCATGGCGCTTGATCTAGAATGGTCTATTTCTAGCCTTGAAGTATTCTTATATAAAGTATACATTTTACATTTTGCTTTCCAACGTCTCACTCATGAAACTTGGGTTCGTGTCAGCAATACTGGCCAATTTCATGCATCATTGAACATCTCCCCCAATAGAGGGCCTCTTTTAAACTCACTTTATTTCTGATCCTTGCCAGTGTGCTGATGATGGCCTGCTTGGAGGGACTGATGTCCCACACGTACTCCTCCATGTCCTCATCAGTGATCTCAGACTCCCAGGGTTCAGTGATCTTTAGTGATGACAAAAGAGCACATTAATTTCTTTGGGCACATACAAATTGCACACTGAAAAAAAAAATTTTTGAGCTATTCCTTGTGATGTAGTGCAAATAGCAGATGTGAATACATACCTTTTTATTTATTGCTCTGTTACAAGGATAGTGGTGTAAATATTAGAAAAACAAACAGATGGCCTAGCATCTCATGTCATTTCCTCAGTGACTGTTTGAAACTGATAAGTCTAGCATTTTTATCATTCAAGCATAAACTGATATACTTTGATACGTGTAAAATATGAAGTACGTAGTGACCATACTCATATTCAGATTGTACATTTTTGGTTGAGCGAATAGACACGATTCCCTGAAAATAAGTGTGCACACTCAAATCAATAATAGAGCAAAGCATACAGTGAAAGCTGCTTTGTAACTGCATAATGCTTACAGGAATTCGCACAATCACACATACAGACACACACACGCACACATTCACGTAAGAAATCCACCATAATCCCATGCAGTCTGTAATGCTCCCATGACTCACCCATGCTTCGTGATACAGCACACTAAGGAGGTAGATGCAGTAGTCATAATTCTGCTTTCTGAGTGGACACCTGGACAAGTAACAAAAATGAGTGACAAATGAGCACTGGAATGTAGACAAGTTTCCATGGTTTTCATTGTATTGTTTCTGTTTTTTTATCATATCGCTGTGTGTCAATCAACAAAGACTCAGAGACTACAAATGCTAAATTTGAGAAAACATAGCCTAAACTCCAGGTCACGTCATTTTTTTTTTTTTGTATTCATCTATGTCCTTCAAGCAATTTCTCCACAATCACCTTTGAAAATATTTTTACTCATGTATCTCAGAGGAATATTCCACTATGGCCATTCCAAAAAAAAAAAAGGGGGGGGGGGAATGTTGTCACAACTACATTAGTCATCATTTCAATCAAAAGAGGTCTTCACTCTCATTAACCAGGATAATCCTGAAGTGACATCTGTACTACAGGAACCCACATTAATGCAGAATATAAGCAATGCAGCTACTGTACTGCTGTATGTATTCTACACTAATTACACACCTGTCTGCCGAGATGGTAACCATGTCAGTCTCCTTGTTGTACTTGTCCCCTATGAGCTGGATGAATTTCCACCTGGCGTGCTTGTCAAAAGACAGCTCACTGAGTTTCAGCTGTTACACAAAAAAAAAAACACACACACACACACAAACAAATTGGAAAGATATTATTTCTTGTAATAGTATTCACATCTATCATTCTGTGTAAGGGATCTATCAGTAGCCATCTCAGAGGAGAAAGGCAATAAATAAATATTCAAATATAATTGATCTTCACGCAATAGATGATTACAATTCCATTCATCATGCAGTTCCACAGCACATTACCAGTTTTCTAGCCTGAACACTTTCCTACAAGTGAATAGATTGAAAGTGATACATTTGACGGACTCATTACCACAAACTGTGTTGAAGATCATACTACCATTCATTATACCAGATGCAAACAAACCAAAACAAACACAAAAAAACAACTTCATTTCTTCAACCTAGAGCTCACAACAATGGAAACTTCCTATAATAACCATCACTACAGTAGCATCACATATCTTTACATTTCTAACAAGCTCAGAATTAAGTCTTTTTTTTTTATAAGGGATCTCATTAAGTGATATTTTTTCATGAAATATCATACCTGACACTCAATAAAAGAAAACCAAATCGTCTGTTGAGAGTTGAGAAGGGCGTTAAGTTGTCCCGAACACTATGGGTTTAGAGGCAACTTAACGCCCTTATCATTCTCAACCGACGAAATCATGAGAACCAAATTAATACATACATGCTATGACACAGTATAATTAACCTTTGACCTACCCTAATGGTGACCTCCCTTGACTTTGGATGTCTGAGGGAGGGGCTTGCAAATACATAATCTGATGACTCAGTCTCCAAAGGGAAATGCCTCTCACAGTCTGCATCAGTCTCAAGGCCTTTTGGCCACTCAGTACATAAATCTGTGGTAATACACAACAAATTGTTTGAAGAATGGAATTAGTTGGGGGTTTCACTGCTGTTGTTAGTTTTATAGAACAACTGGAAGTGACATGATGACATGGTATGTTAAGATCTTCTGCTGACAAGAAAGTCTTTTATGGTGGTGTATGCTTTTATGCTCTGATTATTCTTATATCCAAACTCAGGTGGATGGGGTTTCTTAGCCTCCAAAATTGTAGGTAGGTAATTCATTGAGGAAAAGAGATGCCCTGATCCCACAAAGAATAATAGTAACCACTGCTCAAGTAGTATTCTCTTTTTATCCCCTTCACTTGTACTGCCAACATTTCTTTTCTGCTATTTCAAGCTCAAAAAAGCCTTCAATAGGTTGTTGTATGCACATTTATGCCAACATATAAAGGACAAGTTCACCTTCATTAAAGGGAAGATAAACCCCAGGAACAATGTGGATTGAGTGAAAGCAGCAACATTAGTAGAACACATCAGTGAAAGTTTGAAGAAAATTGGACAATCGATGCAAAAGTTATGAATTTTTAAAGTTTTGGTGTTGGAACCGCTGGATGAGGAGACTACTAAAGGGTTATGACGTATGAGTGGACTACAATATCAAGAAAATATAAAGAAAATACTACAAAAATCCATTTTTCAAGAAAACTACAAATTCCATCAACTTGATATTGACATATATTAAGGGTAGCAATTATTCCCCCTGCTTTCTGAAAGCGGTTGGTCCACTGGTTTTTCATAATTCTAGAAAAGTGAATTTTTGTTGAATATCCTTTATATTTTCTTTGTATTGTTGTCCACTCATACGTCATATCCTCTAGTAGTCTCCTCATCCAGCGGTTCCAACACCAAAACTTTAAAAATTCATAACTTTTGCATCGATTGTCCGATTTTTTCTCAAACTTTCACTGATGTGTTCTACTAATGTTGCTGCTGTCACTCAATCCACATTGCTCTTTGGGTTTACCTTCCCTTTAACATAAAGATTGAGAGAATGCAACAATATTAGTAGAACACATCATTGAAAGTTTGAGGAAAATCGGACAATCAATTCAAAAGTTATGAATTTTTGAAGTTTTTGTGCAGTCACCGCTGGATGAGAAGACAACTGCAGTGTATGATGTCACATGCGTACAACAATATAAGGAAAATACAAAGAGAATTTCACAAAATTTCATCTTTTGAAAAAAGTACACATTCCCTTGACTCGTTACTGATATATGTTATGGGTAATATTATTCCCATTGCCTTTAGAAAGAGGCAAGTCAAGTGCTCTTTTATTATGCGAAAAAAGTGAAAATATGTTGAATTTTCTTTACATTTTCTTTATACTGTTGTACTCATATGACATCACGAGCCTTAGTAGTCTCCTCATCCAGCGGTTCCAACATAAAAGTTTTAAAAATTCATAACTTTTGCATCGATTGTCCAAATTTCCTCAAACCTTCACTGATGTGTTCTACTAATATTGCTGCATTCTCTCAATCCTTATGTTAATGAAGGTGAACTTGTCCTTTTTAACCAATATTATTACACATTGAAACACAGTGAACTCAAACTAAACCATTTCAGTCATTTGATGTTCGAAGACACACGCATACAAGAAACATAATAGTGATGATTTCTATGTTGATGCTCTGCATATGGAAAGCCACTCACAAACTTTTCAAACTGCATTAAACTACCAAAAGGCTTTGTAATGATACAGGGAGATTTTGCATGAAATTATGTCTTTATGTCTGTGTTAATGTTTGTTTGTGTTTCGTTGTTTTTGTGTTTTTACTTCATTTGGTTTTCAATGCTTACTCCTAACACTGTGGTGGAATGCATTTAGATTTCTCACAAAATAATTAAAATACCCTGATACAGTATTGGTTGTTAGCTCTGTTACCTTTCAGGGCAGCACAGTGCTTCTTGATGGCAGGTGGTGTGAGATGCAGAAAGTTTGGAATCTGTAAGGAGGGGAGCAGAGGAAAATATTTCTGCATTTGCCAGTGACATTTAATATATCATATGGATAGCACCTTTATTATTATTTCACTTATTTTGGTTTTAATCAAATAAGGTAAGATAAGATTTAAAACAACAACAACAACAACAACAATAGGTAAGATAGTATAGAGCAGACTCTAGGAAGTTATCTTACACTTAAGAATTATCTTGATTTGGTGCTTAGTAGTTGACTCATATTTAGACAAAAAAAAATTCTGTGAACAATACATTTGCAAATATGTGTATAATAGAAAGCCCAAGTACTGGGGATCGATGGCAGGTTTGATGTAGTAAGTCTACCTTAATGAGTTCCAAGTTGCCAAACTTGTGTGGTGGAATGCCCCTGCCCACTGGGTAACCCATCCTAATGGGCAGAGGAACAGCAGACCATTTGAAGCTCGCTGCTGTTGGGTAGACTGCAGTCCAGTCCTGGTCCTCCTCCATCTTAGATTCTCTTGGCGCCGGCAGCTGGAACATACAGAAAGAACTACACTATGCCTATCAACGGACATGGGGGCAGTGCTACAAAGATACAGAAAGACCAATGTAAAATCAACACGTCCTCTCATGAACTATGAATTAAAGAAGGCTGTTCAAAGTAATCTATTATTTGTGAGCTCTCTTTGCTTTTCCTGTACTTCCACTCAGTGCTAAAAAAGATGCAGAATGACTGATGTGAAATAAATTTCATCACTATTTCTTTCTCTTGTTACTTAGTTGCTACAAAACCAAACGTCATGAACCTTATTCAAGAAGTAGTCAAGTACTCAATTACTTATACACATAAATGTCATTTTGATACATCGTAATAGAGTGTTGAATTCAAAGTGTTTACATCCTGAGAATATTTTTTTTTTCTTCTATAAATACGTATGTCAAGCTACATCACAACTTATTGAACTAAGATTTGTAATGATGAAAAGAATATGTATGACATGATGAAAACTTCTCTGCACAGCTGGTCTTATCATCACTTACTGGTGAAAATCGCTTCAGTCTTTGCTCCATTGCCCTCATTGCTTTGCCCCTCACGGAGTGAGGTGAGACCTCTGCAAGAGAAGGATAAATGTAAAGAAGGAAAAGAAATTTAGAGGTAATCAATCACATAATAATATAATGTATAAGCTGTTAAATTTGCGTATATAGATATTTTCGCAAATGAGGAGCTCACACACATTTTCGCGAGATGCTGTTTTCGCGAATTGACACCAAGGCTATCGTAAATGCACTATCATCCTACAGCATTGCAATATTTTTGTGTGTTGTTAAATTCGTGATCCAACTGTGATTTGCAGAATTTGCAAAAATTAAACCCTCCCGAAAATAACAGTATATACAGTGCGTGTTTCATAGTCTATAGAGTCTACATATAATGATTCTACACTTGTACAGGCTTACATTTTCTTCAAGTTATAGGCCTAGCTGACAACTAACTACAGCTTATAATGCCAAGTTCTGAATAAAAAAGCAATACTACATAGAACAATACATGTACAATGTTGTACTGTACGTTTCTTTGTTCGCTAAAGTAACACTGTAGTGTATATGGGTAGGCTCCTTCTCGCTACACAAAGAGGCCATTATGACCAGACCTCAGGTTAGAAAGTGAGATCTTCCCCGAGAAAACTTGCAGTTAAAACAGACAAATATTTCTGACAAGATCAAACTTTAGAATTAAAAAAAAAAAAAGGTGAGGTGCCCGAGGAGAACAGACGATGAGCATGGATTGGAGATCATTTTTAGAGAAGTAAGTTGTCAAGAACGTAAGAAAAATACAATGAAGGTTGTTTCTACCTTCGTGATGTTGCATATGCAATGATCATGATGATTGTACTGTTAGAGAGACCACCTAACAGCACAGTGCAATAAAACCACATTGCATGTTACGCACGCGTAGGGGATCTACTAGAGTAAAACCACCAGTTTTCAGACACTTAAGCTTTTCTGCAATATTTGTTCAACTCAAATACAAAATTATATCCACAACAATGTACGTTAAATACAGTACATCAAACTACTTTTATCTCAATGGTTGATTTTGTTAAAAACATAAAATTTAACAAAATCCCCCCCCCCAAAAAAAAAAACACCTTGATAATCCACCACAATACGTCCAGCCTCTCCAGAATCCAGACACGTATGATGCACGCACATTCAATGTCAATGCGTACAAGGCCACTGAAAGATGCGCCGCCATACCTCGTCGGCGCAAGGTTGTATCGGAGACGTTGCGGCACCTGTTAGTGTCTGAATTCTGCGAGTCGGCACTTGCATTCAACCCCTGTAGCTGGACATTTAATCACTCCATCGCATTGGCACGTACAGAGATTTTGTTTTTCTTTCACATTTTTGAGAATGCCATCACATACATTGTAGTCTGAGCTTGTGATAAGGGAAAAATCTCGTAACAGAACGACGTAATTTCTCAATTTTTAGCACTTTAATTAATTTGCATCCGTTTTGGAAAAGTTGCACTAATATACGATTCTGCATTGTTAATGGCAAAATTCTGGATTTTACACAGATTTTTGGAGGGGACTGTATTAACATGTCAATGATTAAGGCAGAAGCCTCATTTATTGTTTAAGGCACTTTCCCATTTCCTGTTGTGAACAACTGTGCCATGCCAGTAACCATTAGTAGGCCTATGTCATGATGTGAAATAATGTGATATGTGCATGTTGTGCTGCCTTGTAATTGTGATAAGTGATAAATGTCCGGATTCTGGAGGTCGGCCGAAAACTGGGCCTGGGAGTTTTACCCTACGTATGGCAGGCTGTAGCTGTATCCAGCAACTCGCTCCGGCTGAGGCCACAACCTACGTTTACCGGCTGGATTAAAAACGGATGGTGGTATGGTCTACATAAAGACATGACACATGTAAATACACTAGAGTAAAATATCCCGTTTGCGGCAGTTTTAAGCATTGTTAAGAGTTTTTCCAACTTGTAAACAAATCAGGCAAATTATTTTCAACCATTTCATATATCATAGACAAGATTATTCATTAACGCAATTGTTTTCATGAAAGAAATTTACCATTGACCAACGCAGTCTTCATGATTTACCAGGGCAAAACCCGGCACAATTTTCGCCGATAAGGGCGATATGCGACGTAGTATTTCTGCTTGCGGCACGATGTACAATCCCTATGCAATACGCGCGTGCTCCGCGATCTTTAGCTGAACGCCTTCACATGTCTCGCGAACATTGCGTAAGCGCCAATTCCCATTGCGAAAGCACGTGAAAACAGCGTGCGCACATGCATTGGCCGCAAACAAGATCGCACTTCTGGCGGTGTTGTTCATGTCTTTCTCGTGTTTTTCTCATTTTTTTCGATGGTAACATCCACTTTCTGAAAAAAATGGTGGCCCACATCGGCTCGCGAAAATTCTATTTTACGTGAGGATATGTTTTCAAAATCCATGAACATCGAGAAAACGAAAAAAAAATCCAGTTTCTTGGACCATTGTTTCTTAACTGTTATGTTAAGAAGTACCGAAAATTTCATTTTGGATGCGATATGTTGTCATTTAGGTGAGAAAATTTCACCAGTTCACTTTCGTCAGAGATCGTGCCCATTTTATCGGTTGGTTTTTGTTGATTGCTAGTGTGTTAGTATATGTGTAGTGTGCATGTAACAGTGCAATGCTGTGTTTAGTGTATTATCAGTGATTATTACCGTGTATGTTGTACCTGCCGCGAACGGCTGCACGGCCACTTACTGACGCAGTTACTCTATGGTTGTCTACGCTGCCTTTAAAAAAAAAAAAGGACCCTAGGACTAAGAGGGATACACAACTGTCTTAGCTTAGGCTTAGCCTTTAGTTTAGGATCTGGTGCTGAGTGGTGGTAGATGTGCTAGTTTACTGTACTCTGTAGTGAATCATGTAAATTACAAGCAGGACAAAGAAACAAATATATGGGACTACACACAGGCAACATGTGCATACATTCACTTACTTTCAATTTCTGAGTCGACATCAGGCAATGATGTTGAAACTAACGAACCATAATGTTCTTTTGACTTATTTACTGTACTTGACTGATATCTTGAAGATATGACCCACGATGTAGAGGACGAAATACGAACATTTCGAACAAAAAGACAGGACGCCGCCATGTTTTTCTGCCAAGCAGACTAATAGATGTAAATTAGTTTTTAATGAAATACTAAAACAAATCTAATACTAGATTGTCTATGCCATAGTTACTATCAAAGTGGTTAAATTTTTATTTTACTTCAATTCCTAGCTTTTATTCGACAAATAATGTACAATTTTAGTAATTCAAAATACATTTTATCGAGAGAGCCAGCGTAACAGTGCGAACGTTTTGCTAGATCACGCACGTTTATGTAGGTACTGTGGTGGTGTCTAGAGGCTATCACACTCTGGGTATGGTGTTGCGAATGTACAGACTGTATGTAGCTACTGTTGCCAGCAGAAATCCAGAAACTCAACCAAAATGGTAACTATGCTTTATGAGATATACTAAATTGTAGTTTGTGTTTTCACTTTGATTTTCTGTTATATCAATTCATTGAAATTGTCTTCATTATACACTGCAACAAGGTCGTCTGTGAGTGGCGTGATTTGAATGTGACTTTGCTAGCTGCTGTGAGAGAGTGCACTGTGACTGTCTCTGTCATCAACGATCAAGGTCATATTAACTCTTAACATGTCTCACAGCACAGTCTAACGTTAACAAAGTTACACAGCTCAGCTCAGACACTGTCCTTGACTTTTAATAACTTTATCATTAAGGTCTAGAACATAGGGCCCATATTCTAGGTTTCACTTCAATTTCAGTTTATTCCACAGGCACAGCCCAGGCCACAATCATTCGCATAAATTCAGCGATTACACACACATGTCAATGCATGTCATAGGAATGTGTGCATGTATGATTGCGGGTAACGGCCACCTATCGTCACGCTGAAGGATCTGCAGCTTGTTTATTCCAGAAGTATAGATCTAAAATAAATTTGCCTAATTTTTACCTCAAATATGCCATAATTACTGCAGTTTTGATTGTCGTGACCAACCTCTTGATTCTGAATCTCCGAAGTGAAATAACGCAATTTTAGTGCATGCGATGCATTTTCTTCGCACGGCTTTGAGGGTAAATTTATTTTTACTGGTACCTCGTGATTCGATTGGCACCCCTTCCCTCCATAGGTCACAGTCTACATCAATTTCACAGTCATGCGTCTTTATAACTGCGACCAGCAGCCCCAAACGTATTACATACTATTTATAGGGTAATGGGGCTGGGTAGTAGGCTGCGGACTGTAGCATTCATTCAGGATCATGACATGGGTAGTATCGCTGATAAATATCAACTTAAAATCGAACTATTTCTTCAATTCGAGGACTTACAGGTGAAGTTGAAGTGTTGACAACAGGTAGCATGCAACATTTGGTTCTGAATTGACGGCCAGCGCATGCGCAGACATCACATGCGCACAAATTTCAAATCCATTGACCGGTCCTGGCGGATAAGAAGTCTGTGTGCTTGTTCAATTTTAAGTTGATATTTATCGGCGATACTACCCATGTCATGATCCTGAATGGTACAGTCCGCAGCCCCATTATGCTATGTCATGCGTTTGGGGCTGCTGGTCACAGTAAGCATCGTTACTGAGCGGATGTGTAATTGAAACATGTTTACATGTAGTTTGGTTTGTTAGTTTGTTTATGAGTTTCATTTTCGTTTCTTCGTTTTTTGTTTTTTTTTTCATACTAAGTTAATGGCACTTGGTCTTAATCCCGCACGTACCTTTTCGTTATACGCAAACAGCCATGATATGCAGGGTGCCGATGTCAAGGTACCCTGCCGATAGGTGGTACCCTTACTATACTTTTCAGAGTTAGAAAATTGCAACAAGTTTAAATTACAGGGCTGCCACCTGTGTTGAATTGAGTGAGGAGGGTTTGGAGTGAGACACTTCTAATTCTTAGGGGCTTTGATTTCACCTCCTGAGTCCTGGACGTGGACATCGAGGTAATGACATCATTTTAAGAAACTGCGCATGCTCTAGAGTCCAGGTTCTCCAGCACGTCCAACAACGCCAGAATCGTGAAGTGTCTTCCAAAGATTTCATGTGTCCTAGATTCAGGACGTGAGTGATGCGATGACATCATCGCTTGGCATTGACCAAAAGATCAGATCAATCTGTATCAGGTCATTGGGGATATGTTCCTAGGAGACTGTGTCTGGCTTCTCAGAATCCTCTCCTACGGGGGAGAGCTGATAAATGCAAAAAATGATAAGAAACTCCTCCAGACAGATGGATTTTTATGCCTCCGCCAACGAAGTGGCCGGAGGCGTTATGTTTTCGGGTCGTCCGTCCGTCCGTACGTCTGTACGTCCGTCCGTCCCGTTTTGTTTTTGTCAATATCTCAAGAACCGTGTGGTGGTTTTGCATCAAACTTGGTATGAGGGTATATCCTTGGGGGATGATACTTTGTGTGGATTTTAGGGTCACAGGGTCAAAGGTCAAAGGTCACAGGTTATTTTGTGAAAAAAAATTGAAATTTCATGTTTTTCTCCATATCTCGCAAATGGTTCAAGGTATCTTCATGGAACTTAGTATGTATGCTTGTACCGATGGGCAGTGATTATCTAGGGAAGTTGGGGGTCATGGGTCAAAGGTCAGGGGTCAAAGGTCAAGGTCAACTCCTCAAAATATAACTACTTTCCTTATATTTATGCAATGCCTGAAGGACTTTTTTAAAACTTGATGTATGCATGTATAACCCAATATATATTCTGTGGGAAGTTTGTTGCCAATAGGTCAAAGGTCAAGTGAAAGTGCTAAATTGCACTTTTTCCTCCATATCTCAAAAGTAACTCAAGGTATTGTCATGGAACTTACATATTTATGCATGTTCTACCTAACAGTGATTCTCTTTGGAACCGTGGGGTCAAAGGTCAAAGGCCAGGTTTCGATAATACTATTTTACCATTTGATACTGAAATTATACTTTTTCTCAATACCTTGAAAATTACTCAATGCATAAACTTGTAAAAGGGTCAAAAGTCAAGTGAAAATCATCAGTTCCCCCAAATACCTGCACTCTGACGTTTTAATCATTCATCCAATTGAACCTAGTTCTAGGAAAGTGAACATTCGGCACATTTGTGGCAAACCTGTCATTTTAATATTTTGCCAATTGTGTGAAACTGTCATCACACATTGTCAAGACATTGTACTATAGACCTATTAAGAGAACCATGCATTATGGCGGAGGCATACACCAGTCGCCGTAGCGACATTTCTAGTTCTGTCTACACTGTAAGTGTACGTTTGGTGCACCAATTGCCAGACTGCTTTTTGATTAAATAGCTTGTATCTTAGAAAATATTCCTCAGTTTCACCCTAATTTTCATTTCACTCTGGCAGAAAATACCACAGATTAATATTACAGGCTGAGATTGTTGACTCGTATCGTATGTGCAGAATTCTCGGTGACAAACTCAAGTGACTTGTTTTACTGTGTGTCGCTGCAAGCTCATCGTTTCTTTTAACTGACCACCTGTTCTCCACTGATAGTGATAAGGCATGTAAATCTTAATGAATGGCAAAGACGTGTAAACGTCAAATATGTGTATTAACTAATGAGGATCTTCTTTAATTCTTTTTCCTCCTGTTTCCTCAGGTTATTTACCTGTAACCACCTCATTTCTCTTGACTTGTAATCATGTTCGAATGTTCCAGCGTATTGTGCCCCATCCCATGCGTACTTTTGATTTTATAGTCATAAAGCGGTATATTACATAACCTGTAAATTCATGAGGGTGATCGATCTAAAAATAGGTGGTCGATGAGTAGTAGATTTACTATATGAGTTGGGGTCGCTGGTGCGGTTAAGGTGACACATGCTTAGAACAAGAGAGTGTGCCTGGGGTGTGGGAAGATCTTGAAAGCTTGGGCTTGGGCATATTGAATCGAGTGTTCAGATTTCGAGGGATTTTAGAGACATTTCTTTTTTCACTTTCTGTTTTGGGGGTTGACTCACTTGAGTGTGAGAATTTTTTCATCAGAGTGAGACAGTTAAAACGTGATGAATTGCACGAGTCTCACGCTAATTGTGTGAGAGTTGCAGACCTGGGTGTATGTTTAATTTATTCCATTCATTGAATGTTATGACTAATATATCTAGAAATGCAATCGAGAGGCCAAAAAGGCAAAGCACAGCTTGTTGAACAAGGTCCAAAAGTCAAAGAATATGTGAAATTGATAAATGATATTATTACCGAAGGTAATTATAGCTGGAATGAGAAAAAGTGGAGGAGGAAGAAAAATTGGGGTAGAAACTACAGGTGTAGCTACAAATGTGTAGGATACCTGTGTAGGAGATGACAGAGTAGACATGACAGCAGATACCATTGTGCAGTAGCAAGTTATTCATGGCTGTACAGTAAAGAGATGCTTCTGTACTTCAGCACTTACATCTGTACATGTATCTTTTGATACAACTCTGCGAGTGTATGTCAAATGGCAATGAATTATAGGTTAAATAACATTATAGGCTAATTGATAAAGGGAGATGCTCTGCTTGTGCTCTGACACAAAAGGCTAATAGCTTGCACCAATGCTGTGGATGTGCACAAACACTGCAAGTGATAAATCAAAATGGTGCCATTTTGAGCTGCTTTTGTATGCATTGGGCCCTGTTTTATGAAGAGATAGAATTGATTATACAGTTGATTTCTATCATAAGTCTATGGCAGCCTGTGTGGTAAGGAAATTTATAATCAATTATATCTTTTGATAAAACGGGGCCCTGGTGAGTCTTGATCTTGGCTGTGCCTATGCTTCTACTGTTTACAGCAAAACTTTTTATTGTTTTGATGTCACCAATAGTTTCGTAACCAGTACGACAACGATGTGACCGTATGGAGCCCTCAGGGGAGGATCCATCAGATTGAGTATGCCATGGAGGCTGTCAAGCAGGGATCAGCTACTGTTGGCCTCAAGTCCAAGACTCATGCTGTTCTTGTAGCACTCAAGGTAAGTCTCGCATGCCAGAAATGAAACTCTGGTTACTGTGTACTGTAGAGTGATTTTGCGGTGATACTGGCTCATTTGCATTGCGCTAACAGTTAAAAGTCCTGTTGTACAGCCATCCCTATTTTAAAGTCTTCCATCTAGAGATGACTTGCAGCAGAATTTTTCAGTTACGCAATGTACTTTACAGATTCCTTTTAATCTTCTGGAGGTCATTTCATACAACTCATCAATAAATTATTTCACTGCGAGCAATGGGTCTCTTTTTCCAAAGGAACCTATCAGGTTTGAGTATCAGTGTGCACATTAAGTATGGGGTGTCATATGTGGTAATTCAGGTAGAGAATATCGAGTGTTTCCTGGGATGAGTTCCCAAAAAGGAGTCTGAGCAGAACACTCTTAAATCATGTCATCTCAACATGTAATATTAATCAACCTTTAGACAACACCATTCTTAGCTCTGGCCTGACAGTGTGAAACAAAGCATTGTCCATTTGACTCAACAAACAGTTTTGAGAATTATCTCATGAATTTTTTTTTTTTCTCCTCAAATCTGCTATTTCATGTGTACTACATGGCTCTGAGCCTTGATTGTGTTTGAAGGCTACTCACAACACTGAGTTAATCTGTTGAAGACCATGCTAATTTGTAAGAATTTTTAAGATTTTGCAAAAGGGAAGTTACCTTCTGAAACATTTGAAGAGCCTTCATCATTTTAACAAGTAAATGTAAACTGATAATCTGCATTCACTATATGGCATGAATCACTTCTCCATATTTGTTTTTCAAACTTGCATGGATCTACCAATGCAGAGAGCATCATCAGAGCTGTCTTCACATCAGAAAAAGATAATCCCAATCGATGATCATGTTGGGATTGCTATTGCAGGTTTGACATCTGATGCAAGGCTTCTCAGGTAATTTGCATTGTCCATCTCTCTCTCTCTCTCTCTCTCTCTCTCTCTCTCCTTTTTTTTTTCTTTAAAAAAATGTAAATTCTTACCTTGGATCATTACTTTTTAATCAAATAAGTATGTCTATATTACCATTTCCAGGGGGAAAAAATGATTGAAATGTCCATCCTTTTCCCCATCTTAGTGATTGATTGTAAGATGCAGTTTCCATTCACATTGTAGGCATCTATGATTTAACCCTCAAGGTGAAACCCACATGTCTTTGAGGTGATGCTGTACATAGCAGATGATCACATTAGATGTCCAGTTGGAGTAGAGACTGCAGTACATCACTGCGAATACTATACAGGTTCATATCTAACATAATAGTGAAGAGATGTATGTGACCCAACTTGACCAAGATTTCATGGGTAGTGTCGCCTTTACGTAGGAAGCATTGCCAAAGGCCCTTCAAGAGTATTTATGCAGTATGTTACTTGGGGAAAAAAGGAAATAGAACAAGTCATTTGATGATGATATCATGCTCTCTTTTATGATGAGTTAGAATTGATTATATAGTTGATTTCAACTGAAAAAGTCTATGGCAGCCTGGGTGGTATGGAAATGTATAATCGATATGTAGGATCTTTTGATAAAACAGGGCCCAGGACATTTGGTACATGGTTATAAACAAAATATACAAATCATTTACCATACCCTGATAAATGATCGCTGAATTTCACACAGCACTTGTTGTGAATTCAGAAAGAGGTTTTCTTTTTGTCCAGCATTATCACAATTTCACAACTTGTAGAATTATCGGTGTGAAATTTTTACTTATCCATGCGTAAAAAACTTGTCAGAATTGCATCTGTTGTGTGCATCAATTGCTGTTTTTATTCTGTTTTTTAATTGATCCACCTTTTCACAAGATGAGACATTATCTTATTCATTTTGAACAAAGATAGGAGAGTGATGTTACACTCTCTTAATTATGATCCCTCTCTCTTGACTCCTTTCCTGCAGCAAGTTCATGAGGACAGAGTGTCTTAATTCCCGCTACTCCTATGACACGCCACTGCCTGTGTCAAGATTGGTTGCACAGATTGGAAACAGTATCCTTTCTTTGGAAACGAGATGGTTTCATCATTTGGAGTGTGCTTTGCCAACTTTTATATTTGTAATAGGCTGTACAATTTTTTTTTTCTGCAAGTTGTTGCTTTTTAGTGAGATTATAGGCACTTTTCTTATCCTTTTTTTTATGCCTCCGCCACGAAGTGGTGCCGGAGGCATTATGTTTTCGGGTTGTCCGTCCGTCCGTCCGTACGCCCGTCCGTCCGTACGCCCGTCCGTCTGTCCGCATTCGTTTACGCGATAACTTGAGAAATATTGACTGGAATTTTACCAAACTTGATCTAAGTATAAAGTATGATGAGGCAATTACTTGATTAGATTTTGGGTGAAATCGGCCAAAGGTCAAAGGTCAAAGGTCAAGGTCAAATCATGAAATTGTATCCGTTTACGCGATAACTCAAGACTGGATTGAGCAAATTTCACCAAACTTTGTCTGAGGATGATGTATGATGGGACAATTACATGTTAGTTTTTTTAGTGAAATCGGACAGAGGTCAAAGGTCAAAGATCAAGGTCAAATCCTAAAATTTATCTGTTTACGTGATAACTCAAAACTGGATGAAGTAGCTTTCACCAAACTTGGTCCAAGGATGATGTATGATGGGGCAATTAGTTGAGGAGATTTTAGTGACATTGGCAAGAGGTCAAAGGTCAAAAGGTCTAGGTCAAATGCTAAAAATGTTGCTATTTCCCCCATATCTATCCAGTGCCCGAAGGTATTTTATTGAACTTAGTGTAGACATGTACTACTGCGTAAAGATTCTCCAGAGAGAGTTTCATGTCATAAGGTCAAAGGTTAGGTGAAAATGTTGCAATTTCACTTTTCTCGCAAATGGTTTAATGTATCTTCTTAGAACTTGGTACATATGCATGTACTGCTGGCAGGGATTATCTAGGGAATTTAGGGGTCATGGGTCAGTATGTAGTCAGGGGTCAAAGGTCAAGGTCAACTCCTCAAAATTTTACTGTTTCCCTCATATACTAGTGTATATTCAATGCTTGTATTATTAGTTTTAAAACTTAATATATACATGTTGTATTACCTAATGGAGATTCTCCGGGAAATTTCCAGAGGTCAAAGGTTAAGGATCAAAGGTCAGGTTTAAATGAAAAAAAAAATCTATTTTGTACTGTAATTACACTCTTTCTTCATACCTTGAAAAGTACTCAATGCATAAACTTATAACAGGGTCGGTCAGAAGTCAAGTAAAAATCCTCAATCCCCCAAATATGTGTACCTGCACTCTTAGACAATTATAGCAAACCCAGTTTGAGGAAAGTGAACATTCAATACATTTCTGACAAACCTGTCATATCAGTATTTTGCCAGTTATGTGAAACTGTCATCACACATTGTGAAGACATTGTACTATACACCTATTGGGAGAATCATGCATTATGGTGGAGGTATCAGTCGCCATAGTGACATTTCTAGTTTAAAATGTGATTTTCAGGGTATTGGTACACCTTAACATAAATGCACAGGAAGGATAGTACACTGTTAGCACAATTCCTGCCATGGTAAATATTAATCTTATGGTAGTGCTCTGATCCAGCACCTTACAATGCAGCACATCTATATGAAGGTCTTGGTTTCACTTTATTCAGACTTCGGGAATTTGTGATGATGCATGGCATGCAAAGGAAACAAGCCAAATAGCTCTAACACACACACACACACACACACCCACACACACACACAAATCCAACTCAATAAATTGTTGATGGTTTTGCAAGCTCTGTTTGATAGCCAACTGTATGTTTTCCATCTGAAGAGGGCTGCATACCTCTACAGAGTTCATAATAACAAGCAATGAGTCATTGAACTGTACATGTCTTTCAAGTATTGTTCAATGGTGTGATCTTTCTCCATTGGCTGGTTCAATCAAGTAGCATACTGTACACATGAATGTATGCCATTTATACATGCATAAAATTTGCTATATTTGAATGACCACAGATCTGACATCGTAACAGAATGCCTGATCACATTTATATATTCATATATAATAATATATATATTCACATACATTGTATATATTCATATATTCATATAATCATATATTCATACATTCATATATTCATATAGTCCTATGTAGTATGGACCTGTTGATCATTTGTGATTATTTGTAATTATTTGTAATTATACAGTTACAGACAAGCCTGATTTCACATAGACCATGTACAAAGTACAGCCGGGCCAAAGGCGGGGCCTAAGGCC
Source organism: Diadema setosum (assembly GCA_033980235.1). Lineage (NCBI taxonomy): Eukaryota > Metazoa > Echinodermata > Echinoidea > Diadematoida > Diadematidae > Diadema > Diadema setosum. The sequence goes on from CM067061.1 coordinate 38,330,690, forward strand.
GGACCCAAGGCCACGGGCCTTAGCCCGGAACCAGGGGCCCAGAGCCCAAGTGGGCCCAGGCCCAAGGGCCCATAGCCCAAGTGGGCCCAGGCCCAGTGGCCCAGGGGCCCACGGGGCCCAAGGCCGGGCCGAGGCCAGGAGCCTAAGTGCTGGCCCAAGGCAGGGGGCCCAGCCAGGGGCCACCAGACTGAGACCACTAAGAGTACCAGTCATGACTTGCTGTGATATTCATGATGTGACAGGCCTGTGCATACACATATTATGTAAATACACTGTACAGGGCTGTGCATATTATGTAAATACACTGTACACTAACTATACACAGCCCAGTCGCTGTATAAATCACGACAGGGCTGTGCATATTATGTAAATACACTGTACACTAACTATACACAGCCCAGTCGCTGTATAAATCACGACAGGGCTGCACCTGAGCAGCCCACAACACAGAGCAAACACAAAGCAAATTTTACGATTGCGCTTAGTTTTGATACTTGACATCATTTTTTGTCACCTCAAATGCATCAAAGACAATCTTTATTAATGAGACTTCATACCATACCTGTTTTCCTGGGGTTATTTGTGGGAATTCTCCGATCTGGGTACTATTCGCAAATCTAACAACATGTGAAAATATCAACTCCTGATCATGTAACATGTATGTGTACATTTCTGTGTTCACTGCTGTATTCCATGAACTACTGTTATATCCTGTAATATGAGCTGCCAGGACAAAACTCACATACACTCTGATTCTGTATAGCAATCACTTTCAAAGCAATGTATTGATACATTTCTGCCAGCTAAAAATTCTTAAATGTCGGTTCACCCATGTGAACGGGTACAGAAACTGAAGCCTAGGTGGTGGGTTAAGCAGAATTGCTGCTGTCCTTACAGTTCCACTCATATGTTTTCATGTTAGTCTAATGCTAGTTTGTGGCAATAAGAGAAAGTGCCAAGCAGTTTGCCAAGCAGGGATTCAGCTGGATATCGAAAGTGATTAGCCATTCTGATACTTGAATTTAACAATACCATTTAACAATTCCATACCACCTAAAACCCCAACCCTATCAAATTCTTTAGAATTTCTGCTATCAAAACAATGATAGGATAATCTGCAGATAAAGTAAATTTTTTCTGTCACAAATCTGCTGTTACTGTGTTATTACCTCCGCCCAGGGGGAAGGTTATGTTTTCGTTACCGTTGGTTTGTTTGTTTGTTTGTTTGTTTGTTAGTTAGTTAGTTTGTCTGTGTGCAAAATAACTCAAAAAGTAGGTAACGAATTTGGATGAAACTTGCAGGAAAGGTTTAGATTGATACAAGTAACAGATGATCAAATTTTGGTGGTGATCTGAGAATTTTGGAGGAATTTATGAAGGATTTTTGATATTTTGGCAGGTAGGGTCAATGAACTAGGGAGTTCAGGCTGTGCGTATTTGAGGTTTGCATGCGCGCACTAGTGCGTGCTCTAGTTTCTGCTAGGGCGAGGCGCGCCGTGCAGCTGAGGGTTTATGACGTAACAAAGGCTTCTATATTGGGAAATTGGGCGACTTTCAGCACACAATGCTATAAGAATGTATGGGTGGAAATCACTTCTATGGACGAACAAGATCAGTGGTGGAAATGAGCTGCATGCTTGGCGGAGGTCTGCTCTCTCAGAGTGCTTCTGTAGTTTTGAATGTCTTCCTCTGTGAAAAATGTGAAATCAATGAAAGGCAAAAAATATGGTACCTGGTAAATATTAATAGCTGTGCACATTATTCACACATGTACTATACAATGTATGACAGTAGCATATATTCACTCACAAAAAAAAACATTGATACATGTAAAGGAGTTAAAGAATCAGCAGACATAGTTTTACAAGATGTATTGCAGAGTTCAATTAGTATTAGTATTATTATTATTAGTAGTAGTAGTAGTAGTAGTAATAGTAGTAGAAGTAGCAAATGATAATAATAATAATGATAATAGTGGCTACTTGTATAGCGCACAGGTCCGCTTTTTAGTGCTCATGGCGCTTCATAAATGAAAAGATAGATATAACACATTTCAAGCATGACAACAGAGAAGAAAATGGCAAACAACAACAAACACATACCAGATAAAGAATACAATTGTTCCGAACATTATAGACTGCAATTATAGTCCTCAGTGTGAGAGGAATAGGTAACGTTTTGAAGTTTGGATTTGAGTGTTTCTGTAGATGACAATTATAGCTGTACACACAGAGAAAATGTTCCAGTTGAAGAGGAACGTAGTCATACAAATACAAAGTGTATGTATTTCACATTTTTCAGTATTTTCAGTCTTTCATATCCATATGCAATGGGCATAATAGACTCATTTGCATACATTTGCGTAGTATGCTATCATGGGGTGTGAAAGTATGCTGAGTGTTGACATATAGGTCATCCACTCATTGTATCCCCCGAACAGAGTACAGATGATACTATGGATTTGGTCTCCTTGCGCAGCGTCCGCCGCAGAGATTTTCTTGTGAGCACTCTTCTGGCTGCAGTTCTTCTTAGATCATCTTCAAATTTGGCATGAAGGTGTGTTATGGTAAAACGAAGACGCCTATTGTTTTTGGTGATGGTGCCCTCGCTTGTTCCATCTTTATACATGAAAAAGTAAGTTTAACAGGGTCTGTTTGTGTGTGCGACGCTGGCCTTGCTTCGTGACCAATTGAAGAGTTTGTTTGCAAAAACCGATAAGTCCATATTTGCCAAATGGAGATATTTGCGATTAAAGGTCAAGAAAAATAAAGAGAATAAAGAGAAATTTTTGCTTCTTTTGACCATAACTTCAAAAATGTACGTTTATATGTAGTGACCAATGTATCATTTAAAAGGTACTATTTTGTACTTTATGACAGAGACCGTACTTGAAAATCTTCAAAAATGGACTTATCGGTTTTTGCGAACAAACTCTTCAATTGTTTTTATGCCCCCGCCAACGAAGTGGCCGGAGGCATTATGTTTTCGGGTCGTCCGTCCGTCCGTACGTACGTCCGTCCCATTTTGTTTTTGTCGATATCTCAAGAACCGTGTGGTGGTTTTACATCAAACTTGATATGAGGGTATATCCTGGGGGGATAATACTTTGTTTGGATTTTAGGGTCATGGGGTCGAAGGTCAAAGGTCACAGGTTATTTTGTGAAAAAAAAAAAGGTTGAAAATTCATGTTTTTCTCCATATCTCGCAAATGGTTCAAGGTATCTTCATGGAACTTAGTATATATGCTTGTTCCAATGGGCAGTGATTATCTAGGGAAGTTGGGGGTCATGGTTCAAAGGTCAGGGGGTCAAAGGTCAAGGTCAACTCAAAATATCACTACTTTCCTTATGGTAATGCAATGCCTGAAGGTTTTTTTTTTTAACTTGATGTATGCATGTATTACCCGATATATACTCTGTGGGAAGTTTCTTGCCAAAAGGTCAAAGGTCAAAAGGTCAAGTGAAAGTGTTGTATTGCACTTTTTCCTCCATATCTCAAAAGTAACTCAAGGTATCATCATGAAACTTACATATTTATGCATGTTCAACCTAACAGTGATTCTCTTTGGAACTGTGAGGTCAAAGGTCAAAGGCCAGGTTTAGATAATGCTATTTTCCCATTTGATACTGAAATTATACTTTTTCTCAATACCTTGAAAATTACTCAGTGCACAAACTTATAAAAGGGTGAAAAGTCAAGTAAAAATCATCAGTTCCCCAAATACTTGCACTCTGACATTTTTAATCATTCATCCAATTGAACCTAGTTCTAGGAAAGTGAACATTCAGCACATTTGTGGCAAACCTGTCATTTTAATATTTTGCCAATTGTGTGAAACTGTCATCACACATTGTCAAGACATTGTACTATAGACCTATTAGGAGAACCATGCATTATGGCGGAGGCATATCAGTCGCCGTAGCGATATATCTAGTTTTATAGTAGGATATGGGAGACTTTCCCAATACACGCATAATATGATATTTCTGATATTATGGGGTTTTTCCCATTCTTGCAATATATTATAGCCTGATTTGTCATCCTTAACAGAAGCAAACATGTGTTGACCACCTTTTTGAGGTTGTCTTCAGCTTACATTATGTCTATTTTATGTCCAATTTTCTGTATTGTACCAAACTGCTGAGAAAGTGTTTTTTTTTTTCTTTTTTTTTTTTTTTTTGGGGGGGGGGGAGAAAGGTTAGCCACTACATTCGTATGTGGATCAGTTGCGTAATGCATTGGACCTGTAAAGATCAAGTTCAGTGTAAATATGCATTTCATACTCTGAAATAAACTTTCTGGTGTAATGTGTCAAAGTCATGTCTTCTTTAGGAGCCTTTGTTCTTCTTTTTTTGGGGGGAGGGGTATGATGGTGGTAACTGACTTTTTATGAGTGTTGTCAAGTACAGATTTAGATTACAATGTCCTTGACTTGCAAAATCACAGAATCTCAAATCAACACACAGCGATATGGGCGAAGACCATTTGGAGTTGGCTTGCTGGTGGCTGGTTACGATGTAAGTGACTGTCTCCTCTTTGAGTGAATGCATTCGAAGACATCATAGAGTAAATGCAAACTTCATAAAAACATGCAAGAATTATCCCTTGTAATTTACAACGTGAGGTAAGAAGCTCAGTGTGGCTTTTGCATCCATGTTTTTGATACTTTAAGATGTCAGATGTATTTGTGTTACGTTTGATGCTCACTGTTCCTGACTCTCTTGAACTGATGAAGTGCCAAAGAACCTGCCAAGTCGCAACAGGTTTTTACATTCACAGGGCATACAGTCTTGTTGGCATGAACTATCATGAAACATTGTACATTGGAACATTGATTTGATTGCAGGTGAAAAAGTGGTATGTGCTTTTGAATCACACTTGCTGTGGCAAACAGTCATTGAAAAGTATTGGAATACACCATTCTTCATGAATTTTACTCGATTTAATCTACAGGAGATGGGCCCACACATATTCCAAACCTGTCCGTCAGCCAACTACTTTGACTGCAAGTGCATGGCTATCGGGGCTCGCTCACAGTCAGCACGTACCTACCTGGAGAAGAAACTTGATGACTTCCAGAACTGTAAGTTTCTTTGTTGTTGTTTTTTCCTGGTTTTTCCCATAATTGTTAATTCATATCTTTATTGTATTCTCCTCCTCCGCCCAAGACCAAGTCACATTTCTTGTGTGCACTGTACCTCCCCATGTCTCTCCAGAATTCATTCAAGTATGCCATGGAAGTATATCATGGGAAATCCAGCATTTTTTATGACTGCACCCTCATTGTTCTGACTCTAGCCAAGTAATGGCCCATATGTTCCATCTCCCCAATAGAATGATTACTGTAAAGAAAAGATTTCATTTGGGTGCAGAGGATACATTTGTGTTGCACAACAGTGAGCACTTATAGTAAATGATTTAATGCTTACATTTGTTTATACTCAAATGTACTTTTATGTAAGAGGCGGAAATAATTGTCATGCCATATGTTCAGTTTGACACAGTTTACAGTGCGAGCCAAATTTTTGTGGTTTGTATGGCCTGCTAAATTAAATCAATCACTTTAATCAGTCAATCAAAAAAAAATGCAAAGTTTAAAAGAAGAGAACAAGCAGACAAAGTGGGATCTTAAGGTAGAGAAAACAGAGAAATGAAAAATACTGTAAAAATACTCTGAACAAAACAGCCTAATACACAAAGAATGTGTTTGTTATTATGCTGTCCTTATGTGTATTGTTCGGTGCACAGCCACCCTAGAAGAGCTTGTGAAACATGGACTGAGGGCTCTACGAGATACCCTACCCAATGAGAGTGAACTGAACACCAAGGTAAGAATATGCAGGCTCAATGTCATCACATTCAGTGATGTTGTCCTAAATATGTTTGTAGCATGTAAGTGTCAAAGTCCATAAAAATGATAAGGAAGTTTTATTCAGTTCTGATTAGTACAAGATGGTTATTACGATGTAATTTACAGGGGCAGCATTTTGATTGTTTGTGTATTTATAGTCAAGACAACAAAATCCAATAGATTATATCACAGAGGATTAATTTTCCTAGCCTTGTAGGCTTTTTCTTGACATATCCCGTACAAATGACCACAGATGTCCCAGTCTATATACAGTCAACTTCGGATACCTCGAATTCGTCGGGACTGAAGAAAATGGTTCGAGGTACGTGAAATTCGAGGTACGCGAAATTCGAGGTACGCGTATGTACGTCAAATTTTCTTCGACTTATCCGACGTTTATCGATGTTCAACATGGTTATCTGTTATAGTGCCTACCGATTGTTTGCATGCTTGTCAATTTGAATTGAATCGATATTTTATATGAATGAATTGAATGAAAATCGGAATTGAAATCAGAATTTCAGAAATAAAGATTTTGGTGGCCCTATCGTGCAAAAAAGTCGGATGTTTGCCTTTACTTTTAAAAATGAACAGCGGTAACAATCGGCTCCGTAAGATACTAAAATAAATGTCGGATGTTTGCTCATACTTTTGGAAATGAAAAACGATAAGACTCAGCTCCGTATGGTGCTAAAACTAATGTCAGATATTTGATTTTGCGTTCGGAAATGATTAAGGACAACATTCGGCTCCGGAAGACGCTGAAATAAATGTCGAATATTTGCTTTGACGTTCGGAAATGAAAAACAATATTCAAGTCCGTACGATGGTTAGATAAGTGTCGGATGTTTCCTTATACTTTCGAAAGCAAATAGCAATAACATTCGGCTCCGGAAGATGCTGAAATAAATGTCAGATGATCGCTTTTATGTTCGGAAGTTCCAGTAACATTCTGCTCCATACGATGCTAAAATAACTGTCTGATGTTTGCTTTTAAATTTCGAAATGAATAACAGTAACATTCAGCTGCGTTCAAAAGTAAAATTAATGTTTGATGTTTGCTTTGACGTTCGGAAATGAGTGACAATAACATTCAACTCCTTACGATGATAAAATAAATGCTGAATGTTTGCTTTTACGATCGAAAGTAAATGGCAATAACATTCAGCTCCGGAAGATGCTAAAATACATCTCGAATGATTGCTTTTACGTTTGGCATGTTTGAAAGTGAATAGCAGTAATATTCTGCCCCATAATTATGATGCTAAAAAAAGGTATTGGATATTTGCTATTACATTTCGAAATGAATAACGGTAATATTCAGCTACGTTTGATGGTAAAATAAACGTCTGATGTCAGCTTCGACGTTCAAAAATGAAAAACAGTAGCATTCGGCTCTGTACGATGATAAAATAATAATTATTGACAGATGATTCATTTCACTTTCGGAAGTGGACGGCAGTAAAATTCGGCTCCGTACGATGATAAAATAAATTTCGTATGTTTGAAATGAATAACGGTAATATTCTGCTTCGTACGATGCAAAAATAAATGACAGATTGTTGCTTTTACATTTGGAAATTATTAACGGTATTAATCCGCTCAGTTAGATGCTGAAACAAATAGCGGATGTTTGCTTTCACGTTTGGAAATGGATAAGGATAGCATTCAGCTCTGTAAGATGCTAAAATGAATGTCGGTTGTTTGCTTTTACATTTAAAAATTATTAACGGTAATATTCGGCTCCGTATAGGTGCTAACAGACTAATAAATGCTGGATGATTGCTTTTACAATAAGAAATGAATAACGGTAACTTTCGGCTCTTTACAATGCTAAAACAAATGTCGGATGCTAACAGATGTCGGCAAATGCTCCCACTTTTTCATTTCAAACGTAAGTTTTGACCTCCTAAATTTTTAGGCATCAACTTTTATAATAATCTATACACCTATTTGCTAAATCTTAAAACACAAAATAAGATGATAGGATTTTCTAATTTTAATTTCGAGTAAATTCGACCACCAAAAAATAAAAATCAGTGATACTGGTGGCCCGATAAAAGTTAGTGTGGAGCCCTGTCTATTCTATTCTTTATTATGCTCGGCCTATACTTCCACATCATATTCCGCAATATTTTCATAATCGCATTGCTGAAAAAAAAAGAAAATCAGTGCTTGCGTTCTCGGGGAAGAATAAATGAAACATACTTCGTGAAAGGCAAAAAAAAAAAAAGTAAAAAAAAGGCACTACGCAGGAGATTGATGTTTGGACAGTGGACCGTGATTAATGCCAAAGATGATTATAACTGTCAACACCCAACACCTACGCAGGTGCGCCACGACGGTTTAGAAATCTACGCGCGCGGTATGACTATCATGATCAAGAATTAAAACACAGTGGTTAAAGAAAAGAAGATGATGGGCAGAGCGTAGTTCTATCGTAAGCACTCCATTGGCAAGGGTGCTATGTGCATACCGTGTACTTATGTAGGTAGGTGTTGGGGATTTTTCTTGTCAGCTGTGTATACCGGGTATTTCTTTGGGCGCGCGATTGTTTCTGGTCGGGAATATTTACAGTCGAGTGTGAAAAGATTTGTGACGTTCTTCGCTGTCCACGCGCGCTTAATCGGAGATGCTGAGTGATGTTGCAATTCGATTCGAGCTACATGCTGGGAAAAACAATAAGTTAATTAAGATTGGGACAGTAGATTTCACTTCGAGGTAACCGAACTTCGAGTTATTTCTTCGAGCTACGCGAATTTTAATACACGGAAACTCCATAGGAACAATCGGGACTTTCATTTTGCCTCCGAGGTAAGTGATATTCGGCTTATCCGACGTCGAGGTATCCGAAGTTGACTGTATTTGACATCCCATTACTAGTTTGTCTCTGTGTGTCAAAGGGTTTGTCTACATGTACCTGCTAGGGATGACAAGAAATATGGTAGATGTGCCCCGAATGATCTTAATGCCTGACACTGATGCTTCTTCTGTGAGTGATTCACATTGATCCTAGCCTTTTTCCAAGGCCCTTCGCACTGTTGTTGGCACTAACAGTTGCACATGAAGGAATCTGAAGCTGTGCTCGTCAGTGCGAGGGCATTTTAAGATCTGCAAATGTTATTACCGATAGTTTTCATAATTTGGAAGAAGGCTCAACAGGTGCATCTGTCATGAGTAATTCAGTTATTGAATGATGTAGTTAGTTACTTCAATCAATTAAATTGCTAGAATTGTTCTTCTGCCATCACTGCACATATATTTCTGATGGCAGTGATTGTCACTACCACTCACTGGTAGTCAATCTTGGTACTTCAAAGGTGTACATATGTTCAGAAATTTAGACAGGTCTCCAACAGCTCTTTGGCTAGGGTTTTTCTCTCACTTGTGACTGCACCCTGACTATTAGTGCATGATCAAATTGATCACTTCATCATCAGGGGGGCACTTCATGAAGCATTTTGTTGGATTTTTTTTCTGATTTTTTCTTTTTTTAAGCCAATCAGATGCAAGGATTTCAGTAACTTTTAACAGTTTGTCAGAAAAAAAAAATCTGACATGATAGCTTGATGAAAAGCTCCCCAGAAGTCATCTCTTGTAGAATAGTCATTGTTACTGTATCAATCAAAAGTACATTGTATGTCTTGCAAAGAGAACAGTTTAGCAAAGGGAGGGGATGGTGATGAGTGGATATGGAATTTAGTATTTTCAATGTGAAACCGCCATTATGCGTGCAAATGATAAACTCATTTCATTCTCCATGTATCCAATCAGAATTGTTCAGTCGCCATCGTTGGAAAAGACCAGAAGTTCACCGTGTACGAAGATGAGGAGGTGGCCAAATTTGTATCCTTTGAACTCGACCGGACTATGTCTCAACTTTTTGTCTGCACTCAGCATCAGTAGAAGTGATGCTAGACATAGCAGGCAAAGCATTACAGTATATTGATTTAAATTGTTACAGAATATATTTAGAAGTAATCATAATTGTTGGCAAATACAATACCCTCTTGTCTTTTAAGGCCATAGTACATTCCAAGTGTTTCTGAAAAAAAAAAAAAAAAACACTTCTAGTTTATAGGACTTTTTGTGTTAGAAGCACAAAGAAAAAGAGGAAGGGAAAAAAGCAGGTACATTTAAACCTCCGTTATCTGGCCATGTCGGATCAACAGCCACTGGATATGTGAAATTGCTGGATAAGTGAGATATTCTCACAAGTGGCACATGTTGTGTCGGGGGTTTACATATTAAAGGACAAGTTCACCTTCATTAACATAAGGATTGAGAGAATGCAGCAATATTAGTAGAACACATCATTGAAAGTTTGAGGAAAATCGGACAATCCGTTCAAAAGTTATGAATTTTTGAAGTTTTTGTGCAGTCACCGCTGGATGAGAAGACTACTGCAGTGTATGATGTCACATGCGTACAACAATATAAGGAAAATATAAAGAGAATTTCACAAAATTTCATCTTTTGAAAAAAGTACACATTCCCTTGACTCGTTACTGACATATGTTATGGGTAATATTATTCGAATTTGCCTTTAGAAAGAGGCAAGTCAAGTGCTCTTTTATTATGCGAAAAAAGTGAAAATATGTTGAATTTTCTTTACATTTTCTTTATACTGTTGTACTCATATGACATCACGAGCCTTAGTAGTCTCCTCATCCTGCGGTTCCAACACAAAAGTTTTAAAAATTCATAAATTTTGCATCGATTGTCCAATTTTCCTCAAACTTTCACTGATGTGTTCTACTAATATTGCTGCATTCTCTCAATCCTTATGTTAATGAAGGTGAACTTGTCCTTTAATAAGGCATTGTTGATTTACTATTCACTTGAATGACTGATATTTGCATGTGTCATAATTCAAATAATATGGGATATGAGTAGAAATTTACTTTCTTCTTTGGTCTTTGTTCTAGCAACAGTAGTTTGGTTGGTATAAGTATACATTTTATCATAGTGATAAACATGTATGTTTCAGCATTCTTATTTCCTTGTATTTGCAAGAGAATGCGGTTGTTTGAGCTTTTAGGAAAGTTTCGTAGAAACAGTCCATGTCCGGATAATAGAGAGATGCAGAAAAGTGATGGGGGAGGGGGATAACTGAAGGCAGAATGTAAGGTGTCAAGGGGTTCATGATGTGTATTGTGTTATAGATCACTTCAGTATTGTCTTAATTGGAATGTATGTCAAATGAGTTTTTATTGATTTTCAACTTATTACCATTGATGACTAAAGACATTATTGCATCAAGTTTGATACAGGAACTTCCTGTGAATGATGTGAGTTTGTTCCTGTTGTCATTGTTAAGTTGAAAAGCTTGATATTGGAAGTGACCAAACGAAAATTTCCTTGACCACTGATCCTCCTGTCATAACCAGCTCTCTGGTATCGAGACAGAGGGGCGAACAAGGGGGCGCCGGGCGCCAGAGCAAGCTACCATGGAAACCGACGGTGCAGAACCAAAGCCGGAAGGAGAGCAAGCGCCCTCTACTGGTGATGGCAGTGAACAGCCCATGGAACATTAATACCAGTTACATGTTTGACCCCAGCCATAGCAAATTGAGCCATTCATACCACTTTGACTCATGCCCCCTCAAATTCCAGTGCTTCTATGATAAAGGAGAACTGTTCTGGTGAAGTTTTTCAATATTTAGTGCCCAAAATGAAGACAGACTGCCAAGTCTCCCCCATTCTGCCGGAGGCTCTCTGAAAATGATGTGAGCTATCTATCATGTCCCGACAAGAGAAAATGAAAGCCTCCCTGCTTTGAGAATTATCTATGTCAGTTGAGATATAGGTTACACACTAGGATATCCCAGATGGCCGTTTCTAATCTTCCTAATATGGTTGGCCACCGTTGGCAGCCTTGTGAAGTTTAAACACTCAGCAGATGCTCAGAACAACTGCAGACCACGTGAACATCTGTATAAAAACACACTCTTGTGATTTATGTTGGAGAGACTAGGCACAAAGGTTGTTTCAGTGAGCAAGTATGCATTTATGTGAATGATACATCAACTTCTAGGCTAAAATTACTGTGTATTGTGGTTGAATGAGGCTTTGTTGCACATTGAAGAGCCGTTGTCTAAAACGAGGTCACAGTTTGGCAGAATTGAGGCACGTTGTAGTTCAGTGGTATGAAAAGGCTCTCTTTGGTATGGTACGTTGTAGATATTCGTGTATGCACATTTGTCTGAGGAAGGCTGTCTTTTGAGCAGGATAAATGATAGATTCATGTATTTACATAGTGATTAAACAAAATTACCTCCCCATTTCAGATATAACAAAAGCATAGGGTTTGTTTGGTTTTTTTCCTTTTGACTTTTTTTTTTCCTTTCAAAAATGGTATTGGCAGGTACATTGTGAAGCCACACTTTCATGGAGCCAGTGTTGAGGACACAAACAGAAACTTTCTAGAACTTAACATAGATCTAGACAGTGTTGTTTCTTTATTGTTATAAAAAAAAAGAAAGGATCTCCACCCCCACCCTAACCAGAAAGAAAGAAAAACAAACAAACGAACAAGAAAATATGATGAGATAAATGGATAGAAAAATTTCTTGATGGATTTTTTTTTTAACCCCAACAAGAAAGAAAAAAATGACTAGATAGATAAAAATAGAAAAAAAAAATATTTGTTGGGGAAAGAGTCACACAGGAACAGGAATGCCTTGTACTAAAATGTAATTTTCATGTGCCCACATCATCAGTGGGTGAGGGAATAATTTTCAATGTTTTTTGAACAGCCAAAATGTTAATTCATAAGACTTGGTGAATGAATGTCGTATTGAAATAAACTTGTTACCGTTTTGTTTTTTATATTCTCAAACAGAATTTTCTACTCTAGGTTTATGCCATCCCCCCTTCACCAGACTAATACTAACAAAGTTCTTTTCCAATTTAATTTATAGTGTCTAGGAAGGGGATTCATACCTCAAGACTTTAGCCATAACTTATCTTTCATTTTGACAGATGTATTATGTTCACAAACTCACCTGATTTTCAACAATCAGTGAAATAAATGTACCTTTAAAGTTTGTATAGTGTGTTGTTTACAAGGCAGACATTTGCTCTCATTTGATGCAACATGCAATGTACACTTGTAAAATGTTCAGTAGTAATTAAAATGTATCAGTGAAAGGAGAGAAATTGCCTACAGCATTCTGATATCCCTGTGTAATGTTGTCTCGATGTTGCGTCTGCATGGCATGTGTTCTTAAAGTGCAATTACTCACATTTGATGAGAGTAAAATTGAATAGATTTGTCGAAATTGCATCCAAGACTTGTGAAAAGCATGTAATTTTAAGGGTCACAATTTGAACAAAATGGAGAGTGATTTAATCACATTTGCCAATTAGCTCTCAAATGTGATTTTGACCCACAGGCACATGTTCACTAATTTTTTTCCTTTTCTTTTTTTGACATGAAAAAAAAAATCAGAAGAATTAGTTTAAAGGGATGGTTACGTATAGTTTTGGTTGAGATGGGGATTCAGATTTTAACTTTTGAAAGTTTATTTCATGAAACTTGGTCCTCATAGGACCAATTTGTTTTGCTTCGTTCTTAGATATCCAAGCCATTTCAAAACAGATTTTCATCAAATAAACTACATGTATGAATTCCTCTTTGAATTGTATGCTCTGTAATATTTCAGAATTGGTTTTTAATTTTCTCAGAAAAGAAAAAATTTGAATCCCCACCTTGACCAAAATTATATCACCCCTTTAATATTGTGCATGAAATATTCAGGTCTAATGTTGACATGCCTAAAATAACTTTTGGTGTAAAGGAGTGGTTCATTGCTCAATTTAATAACCAATGAACATGATTGTATATTTTGTGTATTGTACAAACCAGTGGGATAGTTGTGAAGTGATGACAAATCGCCCCTCCTGATTTGCATTCTGGTATGTCTTTGTGGTCAATATCACTATTCAGTACTGGCATGTGAAACTTCAAAAAATTATACTTATCCTAATTTTTGTTCCATTTCTGTGAAACTTCTACCATGCTGCAAGACCAGATTTTACTATATCCAAGTCATTTAGAATATCATGTGGCTTTGCACTTCCGAGTATATCTCCAGATCCTCTAGTAACTGTTCTTTCTATATTCAAACATGCCTCAAACCCACAGTTCAAAGTGGATATGTTTTTCTTGTGCAAACATTCAAGACCATATGTTATGGTCAACCTGCAAATGTTGAAGATATAAGAAAAGAGACCTGCAGCTCTTGTTTTCATTGAGGAAAGAGTATATGATATAAAGGTTTTCATTCAAATCGAACACATATGCACGAGTCAATCTAGTCTAGAAAGCATTTGATTACTCACACACAAATTCAACATAGATCAGGGTCCCCTGAAGCTACCTAAGGCAGATTGCTGTTTAGTTTAATTCAAATTTAAAGGACAAGTCCACCTTCATATACATGTGGATTGAGTGAATGCAGCAATATTAGTAGAGCACATCAGTGAAAGTTTGAGGAAAATTGAACAGTACATTCAAAAGTTATAAATTTTTGTAGTTTCTGTATTGCCATTGCTGGATGAAAAGACTACTACAGCTTATGATGTCATATGCGTAGAACAGTATAAAGAAAATTCAACATAAAATTCAACATAAAATAAAGTTGTCGTTCACTTTCCTCACATAGTAAAAGAGCTCTTGACTTGCCTCTTTCTAAAGGCAGGGGGAATAATACCCATAACATACATCAGTAACGAGTCAAGGGAATGTGTACTTTTTTCAAATATGAAATTTTTTGTGGAATTCTCTTTATGTTTTCATTATACATCATAAAGTTCTACACATGTGACATCATACACTGTAGAAGTCTACGCAGAAACTTTAAAAATTCATAACTTTTGAACGGATTGTCTGATTTCCGTCAAACTTTCACTGATGTGTTCTACTTATATTGCTGCATTCACTCAATCCACATGTCTATGACGGTGGACTTGTCCTTTGAACAATTTGGAAGGCTTCCAGGACACATGAAATCTATCATCTGATGCATACTCGTTTTATTTCTCTCTGGTGAACCAATATACAAAATGCACAAAATACAGCTTCTGACACATTCAATATAAATTAAGTTGTTTGGGGATTATCTGCATTTAACTCACAGATGGACATGTGTATCTCACAGATATATTGCTCTTGGTAGTAATTACTTCCAAACATAAAGCATTATAGTATCCAAAACAACACATTATACAAGGTACTACTATTGTACCACATATACACCTGAAACATATACAATGCAGTATATCAAAGTGACATTCAGCAACTGGCAAACTAAAAGCTGATTCTTTGTTGTACATTTTGATTTTGTGCTCGGAGATATCTGCGATAAAACAGCTCATCCATATGCTAATTTTCCCCTACGATGCAACCGTGTCAAAATATAATCTGCGTAACTGACCACAATGAAATTACACAAAGTATGCATAGGTAATGCATAAACTACATGAATAGTGGTCACAGGATTTGATCTTATTTCCTTGTGTATTCTTTCTCTGTGGGAATGTGACATTTCTGGTCCCTTGTCCCAAATAATGACAAAAGTGTGTTGTAAAATTGTTCTTTGATATCATCAAATACGTAAAAACAAAATTGCTTCAAATAACAGAGATGTTGGAAAAGCATTCATACAGGGTGCAGTCGACAAATGGATTTCTTCACAGACATTTTGGTGCAAAACTAAGAGTAGACCATTACCAGACTTTGTTTTTAAGCAAATGTGCGCAGAGTTGTCATTCCATTGAACACGGGTATGACGTAATGAAATAGAACAATCTGAGTTGTCACTGGCAACCAGAAATGCAGATTAGATCACATTGGTTAACCTTCAGATATCTCAAGTTCACCCATTTAATTTTACAAAATAAAATATCTTCACCTCTACATATACTCTTTCAATACAAATATCTGGCAAATCATATACTTTTTTCTTTTCTTTTTTTTTTTCGATATTTTCTTTCTTACATGTGAATAAATATTTTTCATAGTAAATCCCTGAGATATTGCAAACAATGATGCCACAAAATGCTCAACAGACTACAACACAGACTGGGACCTACAAGCAACAAAAACAAACAAATAAACAAACAAACAAACAAACAAACATCGCAACAAACGTTCTACATCCTGCACTGGAATGAGACATATTTGAGAGTATTTTCATCGAAGCTGAAAATATGCAATGCAAAGAAACACAAAATTTCCATTTGCAGCACATCATTTTGTTTAGATTATTGATCGAGTGGGTTACAAAAGCATCTTGTTGACAACACTCCAAATCTTTTGAGAGGCTATGACACTTGCTTGAAATGTAGCCTTTAGCCAAAGCAGGCGTACCAAATATACACCCTACTTGCCAGCTTGACTTTATTCTAGCAGATTAGCAAGGTCAGTAAAGATCTTGAATGGAAGAATAGGGGGAGTTAAGGTTTTGGAGTGGAGTGTAGCTCAAGATGCCTTGGCGGAAGACTTTACTAACTTCACTATCAAGCTCATATCATATGTGTTTGTGGAGTATGGCAGTCTAAATACAAGTTCTCATACAGGTGCAAAATAATTGCCATCAGAGAGTTGTCTTGGTAAATTCATTAAACGACATAAACCGCTGGACAGCCTAACTTTGGCGATTTAAAAAGGAATACTATACAGCCTTATCTCACGGGTTACCAAATGTAGCAAATGTAAGTTACCAAATGTGACAAATACACTTTGTACTCGCATGCAAGCACTAAAAAAATAAACCACTAAATTTTCTCAAGATGGCACGTGGTGTTGGAACAAAGCGCTACTGATGATTGCCGGCTCAAATTGCCATTATATCTATGAAGCATGTTACCATATGCCTTCCGTCAACATCCTAAAAAGTATTCACTCAATTTTCCTTCGAATTCCTAAACTGCTTGTGTGTCTTCCAGTCAGCTTTACGATACAACAACACACACACACACACACACACAGAAAGTGTGCACAAAGTGAACATGACTGCAAAGGTTATGCTATAATACTGTAGCCTCTTATTACAAAAAAATATATCACCATTTCATCATGATCGATCCATCAAAATAAGACATCTTTGGTATACACTGTGTGCATTATATCACTGATCAAAATATGTCACTGATGCACACAAATACTACAGAGTGGAAAGTTGTGGTATCATTAATTAGCTCTCAGATAGTCACACACTTCTGGCTTTGAAACTATCAGTAATTTTTATAGCTTCAGATATAAATGCATACTACTATTACAACGGGTATCTGTAACAAATAAGTGGCAAGTACTGTCAATCCATCACACCACAGGCACTTTTATAATATTTTGCATTTCTCCAACTTTTGACAACTTATACTACATGTCCATTTACTGGTAGTCTGAGCTCCTAGCATCCTCAGGTTGCTTGAATCAAAGAAATGGAGCATGTGTATATATATATATATAAACACCACAAACAAGCACATACACACACATACACAAACATACAGACACACACGTACAAATGTAAACATACAGATACCAAACTCAAGCTCTTCCTTCTCACTTGAAAGCACATAAAATATAGATACATAGTAATAATGCTCTCTTCATTCTTTCAAAATTTTCTTGATTATTGACAACTGTCAGGCTTGATCCAGAAGAAAAGATTATATTCATAGGTCATTTATATAAAGTTATTCTACATTTCCTCCCTTGTATGTCTCTGGCTGGTGGGAACACAGTGAGTGAGAATTGAGTAGTGTGCATGTGTCAGAAGAAAATGTCAAAGGTCAAGGTCAGGACCCTAAGCTATACGAAGCTCTCCCTGCCCTCGTCAGAGGAGGAGCAGGCTTGGAATGACTCCATGAGGCAGGGCTGGATGAGAGTCTGGAGATCCTCTTCCCTGAAAGGGGACCCGCCCACGTTGCTGTGTAGTCTGCGGAGTGCTGCCTGAAACAAGAATAGTCAATGAGGAAGAAACTCTTTGTAATCATGTGCCACAACAAAGACTACTGGTTTAGATTGAAGGTGTGGTTTTAGTGTACATTCAACACACAAAGACAAATTATATTTTTGTGCTCATTGATGGATTATCATAGTTATCATGAAACAGATAATAGGGAGCTTTAGATTTGCAGCGCGGACGCTTGAGACGAAGCTCGAGCTGGACGTTCTCCTCTTCCCTGCATCGTGCTCAAAAGTAGCTTTAGATTATGCTGGGACGCAACGTATAAAACATAAAATGGCGCCCCATATGTTGGGTGCATGAAGTAGCTCTGTACGTCGCAAATTGTGCGGACGTTAAAAATAGCCCAGAACGTGTAGTGAAAAACTCAGACGACGTAAGCTAAAAATAGATCAACTTGACGCGCTTCTGCGCATGCTCAGAACATTTTTTTTTCCTCTGAATGTCCCCGTTGCAAAAATCTAAATATCCCTAATAAGTCACCAATATAAAACTGCATGGAAATCATGTCATTTATTCCCCCTTTAAATGAACATGTAAACACAATAATGATCATGTTCTTTTTTTTCACTTGTACAAGCTACAATTGTAACAAACATTTCGTCTCATCAAAATAAATAAATTTAAGAATTTCTCATTCTTATGACAGAATACTGTGTATCAACATTGTATATTGCACTTTTTAGAAACTTGACGTTTTCAGCCCATGTGTATCACTTGAGAGGTGGAAAAGAACTTAAAATTTTCATCTTTTAAATTCACTTTTTCACACAAAATTTTGTGTTATATAAATGGGGCTACAAATTCGGTATGTTGTTTTAAATAGAATGAATATCAGTATGTCATTCGTTATCTGTGGTACACACACTTACTAGGCAAGCAACCAGGACCGATTCATTATCATTTCTCTCCCTGCGATGTCTGCACAGCTCCACAAGCCTTGGTATCACTGCAAATTAAAAGCAAGAAAGAAAGGAAAAATTTATTTGCTGCATTCTCTGCTACCAAAGTTCCATTATAGTTCCATCAACTCAATGTAAAACTCCCTCTGGTGGTTCAAGCACCTTCAACTTACTGTAAAATTCATTCCTGGAAAATTTTGTGCATTTCATGCAACCACAAAGTAGCACAAAAATAAAAGTAAGTGAATATTTTTGCTTGTTATATTTACCACTAATGAATGTCTTGGTTCAACAGAATCTCACATTGATCCCTCTGTGCCCAACTTCACAAAATCCTACATTCCACACGATGTTCGAAGCAACTTTGTGAACAGTGTAAAAGGTAGATAAACACAATGGTGGAGGTTTTATCAAAATCGGACCTAACACTAAAGATGGATATGGATCTTTAAAATGAATTCTATGGATTGTTTAAACAATTTTTTTTTAAATCTTTTAACATGTTTAGAATAGGAAATTAGTGATGTTAGTCACAGCCAACATGCTCAAAATTACTAAAATTCATTTTGTTTTTACATAAAATCAGTCAATGCTTTCCACAACTCACCATTGAGTTCTACCGCCAACATGGCGGTCTCATAATCTCGACACAGCCTACCGAGTGCAACAGCAGCCTTGTGGTACACCTGGTCGAAAGTGGAGGTCCCAGTCACTGCTCCAGCACCACGACTCGTATCGGCTCTTTCCGTTACCCCACTATCATCGTCCAACTCACAGGGTAGCGGGCCATCACAAACACCAGTCTTGACCGACGAGGATGAGGTCTTTCTCCTAGATGATGCCAAGCCGAGATGGAGCAGTTCGACGAGGAGTTTCATCCCACCGGCCTCGAGGATTTGCCGCTTACAGGTTTCTGCCCCTGACATGTTGGCAATGATTGTCATGACCTAGTGGACAATATGAACAAAAAAAGATTGCTGCATTCTTTTTAAATCCTGTAGTCATAACAGTCGTGGGACAGTTTTTGGACCATACAATTTTCTTTTTGAAGTAGTAAGTGACATTTTCCCGTCCTGTCCTAAACCTCATTTTACATACATCATTCCTATTAACCCATTGAAGACAAGTCCAAAGAATTCTCAGACAGGTGTCTCTGAGAAATGCGTGTTATAGCAAAATTTCCAAACTAGATATGTATAAATATTTTTACTTTTTACTATTTATGAAGAAAAAAAAATGTTCTCAAATAAAAAAAAAAATGAAAAGAATCCACTGATATTTTGGAAGTATATTTAGACTGGCACTTTAAACTTGGTGGTGGGTGAGATGGAGAGAGGAATTGAAGACACAAAAAACAAAATAAAACAACAACAATCAAACAAACATGCACACCCAGTGCCAGAATATGAGACCTAGTAGACCCTGTTGTATAAAACTTTCAGATTAAACATAAGTCAGAAAATCAAATATAAGTCAGGTATCAGCCAATCAGAAACAAGCATTCAGAGACTTATATTTGGTTTTCTGACTTATGTTTGATCTAAACTTTGATGCAATCAAACATAGGTCAGCAAAATCAAATATAAGTCGGGTATCAGCCAATCAGAATTGAGTATTCACAGGCTTATGTTTGATCTAAAACTTTGATGCAATCAAACATAGGTCAGCAAATCAAATATAAGTCGGGTATCAGCCAATCAGAATTGAGTATTCGCAGGCTTATGATTGATCTCAACTTTTATGCAACAGGGCCCAGTATGATTATAATTCAAAAGACCACAGTAAGAACTGGCAAGAAGAATGATTGAAGGAACTTGGGAGGATTAAGAAAGAGGGAAAGAGAGAGATGATCTGGGGTCAACGTACTATGTAGAGAGAAAGACAGACAGACAGACTGACTAGCACGTTGAGAGAGAGAGAGAAATATGACCATCACTGAGGAAGGAAATATCAACCTGGTGTTTGCTGTACATGCTGGGAGCCTTTCCCTTCATGTAGCCTTCGATCAAGACTTTGCCCGTGTTAAATGCTGCCAGGTAGTCGGAGGACATGGTATCCATGAAGGTGATGTTAGCGATGGCCGACGTGGCCACCAGGAAGACTACTGTGCTGCAAGTTTGCTCACAAAGGGCTGAAATGAAACATAATAACACTCATCAACATAATTTGCAGACAGCAATGAGCATACAAATAATGGATTCTCGGATGTAAATCATGTTTTGCTTAGAACTACAAAAAGGGGAGAGATTTTGCAGAACACCAGTTGAGTGCTGGATTCCATGTGGCATGATGTGTACTCATCCAGAGACCACACAATGAGATACAAAGAATTGTGTATATGATGTCTAATAATAATATATATGACACTGTGTACGCAATATTGCATTCATACGGGGCTGTAGCGGGCAAACCACAGTTTTGAAGTACAATGAGTTTGTCCACTTGGTTTTGCAAAACAGTTTTAAATAATAGCAGGAGGTCATATCGATCAGTTACTGATCATGACTCATATCTGCAGGCCATGCTTAAAGTTGAGATCAGAAAGTTGCACATGAAAGGGTTTTTTTTTTCGCTTGCTTGTTGTAGAGTTTGTGTAATCTGTGTTAGCCGCTAACAGATCCATAAACTACCTGTTTCGATGACCCAATAAAATAAGATACTGCAGAGAATTTGACGTGACATTTCTGGTCATTTATTCTGCCATTGTTGTTATTCACTTACATTTCAGCAACAGAGGGCGCTAGACCACAGTGGTGTTCTACTACATTACACTTGTTGTCTGAAGAAACCAGAAAGTGGCACCAAAAATAATAACTGGCCCCCCACTTTTGAAAACGTGGCGCCAGCCGTGCCACAGACCTGTCAGGTTTTGTAACAGGTCCTCCATGTGTTCGATGAAGCACAGCATGCGGTGGTAGCTGTCCACGTCCGGGGAGGTGATCTCTGCCAGGACTGAGGCCGCCTCCTGCTTCACCCTCTCGCTGGCTGTCGGTGAGGCCAAGATTTCACTCAGGGTTCCAAGACCACCAATCTGACCAAAAAAAAAAAAAAAAAGAATCATTATGAATAAAACATCCATGAGTAGGCCTCAACAAAACACATTCACTGCAGTACTTCATTACGATGCAAGTACTTGCATCACATCCTATCAGCTTTTCATCACCAAGACAGTCATACAAATAGTTGCAATCATGTAAATCAAAAGGAAGTCTGGCTGACTGGATGTACAACTGATGAGGAAGAAGCTCAGTATCAATCCATGTAGGACATGAAGAGCATGTTAATTTCTATATATGACTAACCATATTTTTCTCTTACAATCTTGGCACTCTCTAACATACATATACAACAAAGATCAATCAATGAAGATTCACTTTAAAAATATTGGGTGCAAGGAGGTCTATAATCGGTTTTCTGTTTATGAGTGACCTCGTGGCCTCATCAAAATGGAGATGAGAAGAGAATCATTTGAACTGATATTCCCTTAGTCTCAAATTATAGGACTTTGAAAAGTGGTATGGAATAACAGGGGAAAAAAGAGAAAAAAAATAGACAGAAGGATGAATAGAAGGATGGGGAGACAGGCAGACTGATGAACGGAGAGAGAGAGGAAGATCTCCCACCTTGTAGAACTCCTCCCTGCCTTCTGGCTCCGAGCACAGGGTGGAGATGGCTTGCAGTGCAGTCGTCACGATGCTGCGTATGGAGAGGGTGGCAATGCGGCAGACGGCCAAGAGTGCCCCCAGGGCTTTCCCCTTGACCAGCAGCCTGCGCAGCCAGAGACTCTCCTGGCTCAAACTGTACACGGTCAGCACCGCGAATTTCACGTTGAGCTCGCTGGCCGAGTCCTGCACCATCATGACCAGTTTCTGTCCAGCGTGCAAATTTGGAAGGTGGAGGGGAGGGAGAACAGAGCAACACAAATGTGAATGTTAATTCAGGAGTTTCTTGTGAAATGCATGATTTTGTTTGGATTCACTTTATGAGACTTTATTTCAATGTACTCTTCTACATTCGTATCCACTGCAAATCTTCCAATATACAGAATGGCAATTAAGGACTATACTTTGTTGAATAAGAAGGGCTGTGACATTGGATAACAATTTCACATCTAACATTGTATTGGAGGATGAACATTATTTTGAAGAGCAAATATTTTTGGAGGAATTACCAGCATAAAGAACATTTCCTGTTCACTCCAATCTGAAATCAACTCATCCTGGATATGTGGAACATCATACAGATGGTCACTGATTTGGGAGTTGACATACAGAATGATACATTGTAGTAATGTACCCTCATATGGCATATCAAATTTGTGTGCCCAGATTTCACTATGAGCTGCTTCCTTTGTACACCACTTGTTCACAAGAAAATGTATTTCCATATTGGACAAACTATAACATATAAATTTATGGCACTGTTGCTCACCATCACAAGCTCTGACTGGACGGCATCAAGCAATGAGTTTAAGGCTTTGCTCAGGGACGCCAGGGGCTCTATGACCAGCATCTGTGTGTTACCATTCAGACCTTCACTCCTATTGGGCAAAGATAATAAAACACTTTAGGGTTTCTAATACATGTACTTAGACAGATGTACAGACAGACTGACAGACAGATGAATAGATAGATACATAAATCATTGCTGCGCATTTGCAAAAAAAAAAAGTAATCTGTTTTACACCGGAAACAAAATGGCAAACTAGAAGGTGAGCATTTCTGATGTTACACAATCTCGTGTCAAGTTTCATAGGATAACCACTGATATTGTAATTAAAGCTGTCTCATAGAGCTCATGCAATTACATCCGGTTTTACAATGTAGCATTGAAATAATAATAATAATAATAATAGCTGGTTTTTATCTTAGCGCATTTCACACACTTCAGGGTTTCAATGCGCTTTACAGACTATTATTACCCCAGTCACTGGATACATTATCAACCAGCACTAACAGTGCTCATTCTCCACTCCCTGGGGAGCATTCCAGCCAGTCGCAGCCATTTTTACAGGCGCGCACATGCTTATCAACCAACATATAAGCTTTCTCATCCTACCGGGTACCCATTTATACTCCTGGGTGGAGAGCAGCAATGTGGATAAAGTGCCTTGGTGAAGGGCAAACGTGTCGGGCTTGGCATGGGCTCGAACCCACGAACCATACCACGCTCATGTCGTTCACAGACGAGCGCTCTTATCCACCCACCCACGACACCTCCACAATAGTGCATTTTGTATGATCTGTCTCAAAACTTCTATTACTAACTTAAACCTCAATGCTACCCTACTTGGAAATTCACTGGAAACACTTAAAAAAGCCAAAGTTTATTGAAACTGACCCAACCAACAAGTACTGTCAAGAGCAGTCTTTTACTCTTCTGGCTTCTAAGGCAAGATACAGAAACCACAGGTAGTCTGCTTGTCTGCCTCAGACTCCATTCTCTGAAATAATTGAAACTCTTTCACTTTCACAAACCAAGCCCATTGACAGATGTTGACACATATTCATGTTATTCATGCAAGGTTTGATAAACAAAACTTACAGGGGTGCTAATATTATAAATGTATTCACAATATCAAATGACAGTCAGCACTTGCGATGCATTGATTTACTGAAATGAGTCAAGATCCATGCAATATAAACTGATATCGCAACTTCAAAATCGTCTCACCTTTCATATCTCTTAACGAGCCCTCCTAACTCATCTGTAACATGCTGCTGGCTCTGAAATTTTAACAGAGACATGCAGAGTTCAGCCCAATCCAAGTAATAGCCATTTACTACCATATTTTCATTGCATATGATTTCAATGTATTTGAGGGAGGCTATAAACAAATACAACATACAAAGTTACAGAGTCAGAAGATCATGCAGACATATAACAGATCAGGATTTCCTTTGTGAGTCATTGCAGTATCAGGTGTGCTGTCAGTATACGCAGTCTCAAGCCGTGCATTCTCAAACAAAGAGCAACAAAGCATTCTCTAAGAATAACACATATGTCAAATCAGTAAGAAATACACCAAAATATTCATGTGATATATCTGAAGTCGGATTTTCTAATTCCAAACTTCATACAGACCATGGTTTTATATTTACACTCCTCTATTGCAGATTTAATTCTTTTGCTTCTCATTAAAACAGATATGTGTAAATATACACCTTCAAGGCAATACATTTCTTCCCTATGTGCAAATATCATTAAAGACAATATATTTCTTCTGTAAAGCTTGGTAAAACTTCTCTCATTGGAAACTGTCAACTTTTGCTGATGCTATATACACAAAGTAGCAGAAATGTTACAGGTGTATGTGTGCTTTGAAGATGGGCCTAAACATAAATTAGAACTAAAGATGGAAGAATTGTGATTCCACTTGGAGGCGTATCAGCATCACTTTAATCATTTCTAGTTTTCTATGGAAGGTGGATCTAGAGCAAATGAAATATGTATCTTGGTTGAATCTTTACCATCTGAATGTGTCCCATATCTGGGCAGAACTCATTGCACTCCTTCAGGCAGGATCGTATGTGGACGCACAGTGACAAAATGGCTGGCCGCAGCTGCTTCATGGAACCTGCTTTTAATTTTCTGGGCATAACAAGAACGAAAAAATGTTACATTTTTCTTTTGCAGGCATATGCACCTTGAATACTTTCAACAAATAAGTAGACAAAATACCACTAAGTTTTGAAGCAAAATTACAGAATTCTTGACAAGATCAATATTTTGATTATTGATTACCAACTTACATTACATTTAAAAACTAATTAAAACTCCCAGATAATACAACTGTTTCAATACAAAAACCTACTCAGCACCCGCAAAGACATCAAGTGGATTTCATTAATACAACATATTCTAAATAGTACTGATTTAATTTTGTGCTATGAATCATTCAAACTGACACTCACCTGAAGAGTTGGGTTATTTCAGTGGATAGGCAATCAGCCCTCTGTTGCAACCTGTAGATATTTTCTGTACAGGTTTATAAGAAACAGGAGAAGAATTATCAATGTGACATGTTTATTTTCATTATGTGTTATTCCCCTTTTCTAGTACTCAAACATACTGGCACCATCACTGTACAATAACATTATGATTTGTATCATCACCAATGTTTCTATTGCTAATATCATTATTATTAGCTATGACTTCAACAACATCGTTAATCTCACATTGATCAATTTTCAACACTTTAACAGTTAAATCATAATCACTGTTTTCAATTACTATCACTTTTTTTCTCTCACAAGAACATGATTACAATTATCAATTCCATCTTTAAAAACATAATTATCACAACAGCCATAATTTCATCCCCATAATTAAAAGTGTCATTAGTGTGAAAACCACTCCAATATCATAGCCATCATTACTGGTGTAATAATTACCACGACTACCATCACCAACTCCGGAGCAACATCACTTTTGTTAATCTTCACCAAATATATGTCATCCCTACGTACCATCGTGTACCCAGGAGATAGTCGTTCTCCTGATCATACAATGATATACTACTTATTGTGGTCAGCAGCATCACATTTCTGATATCATCATCAACACTGGTGTCATTATTCTTTGATCACTCTACCATCACTACAGCCCAAACAACATCAATAACATCACCGTCATCATCATCATCACCACCATGACCACCATTACAATCCTTGGCAACAACAGTATAAGAGAGAGCCTGCATGTATGCTGCACCTTTGATGGTGGCGGCAACGTTCTCCAGATTAAGCGGTGAGTTGTGGATGGGCTTCGTCTCCAAGAGGGTCATGCATTCGCCCTCCGTCGCGCCCTGGAGATCTAGCAGCCAGCGCTGGACAGAATCCACCTCACTGTTCATACACCTGAATTCCACAAAATACAGTACAAGTTCTCTGACTGAGGGATGCCCAGTTAAGATATTTCTTTCTGGTAATTATCTAAAGGAACAACTAAAACTAAAATGTAAATGGAAACAATTTTGTCATGAGAAAAAATTATGTGTAAATGAATGTCTTCTATCTACAAACGGCTTAAAAGAGAGGATTGTTAGTAGTGGCAGGTAGCCTCAACCTTTGCCGTCTAGGATATTCTCCAGAGGAAATCCTGTAGTCTACTTGGGATTGAACCAGGACATTCCTGTTATATATACCACGTCACTGGAAGAAGTATACCTCTCCAAACAGTTGTCGTATATCAACTACGCACCAACATTACATATGGAAAGATACAGACCAATCACATAATTATTTCAAGCAGATTTCTTCCCTTTAGCACAAGATACATAATTCAATTGTATCTAAACAGTGTGGCAATGAAATTTGTCGCTTTGGGTTTTAACTTCTCTTGCATCATGCTAACCAGCAGTTTATTACCCAATTTTGTCCGGTACAAAGATATGTACATTCCATATTGGGTACATATCTACACTGCATTTAAAGAGTACACTGACCTTGATAATCCTGACTATACAGAGAATCATGAAGTAATCTTGTATTTATAACAAGGAGTGCCTTTACCTGAGTGCAGATTTCCGAGGATGTCCAGTGTTGAAGCTGGCTTGGTCCATGGGACCATACATGTTCCTACAAGAGATGCAAAGACAAAATATGTGAGCCTGCATCACAAAACCGACAAAAAGTTGCCAGACATATATTTTTTTAGTTAAAAAGACAAATTCTGAAAGAGCAGACTGTAGGCTTTAAACTCAATTCAAATGGACTCCCCTAACCTATGAACTACATAATATTGGAAAGAAAGCACAAACTCATGAAAAGTGTGAACTGAGAAAAGAGGCTCTGATGTACGGGGTTTATTCAAGCATCTAATCTCTACCAAGCTGTGCTAGCCATGGAAT
The DNA here is from genome assembly GCA_033980235.1 of Diadema setosum. Classification (NCBI taxonomy): domain Eukaryota; kingdom Metazoa; phylum Echinodermata; class Echinoidea; order Diadematoida; family Diadematidae; genus Diadema; species Diadema setosum. The sequence continues at coordinate 38,358,272 of CM067061.1, forward strand.
GAATGGGACAAAAAAGGATGTAAACCACTATAGTAACAACAATAAAGGGATTATTAGATTAAGCTGAAATTGAGCATGCTCCTTAATCACTTTCTGTCCATGATTAATGCCAACTTTCAAAGCAGGAGCTGTATCCTTTCAAAAAGTTAGAGTTGAAGGTTAACAGTGTGTAAAGGATTCTCAAGAAATGAAAAGGGGCCTCTAAGATACACCTAATCACACTATTCTACAAAAAACAAACAAACAAACAAATGGCTGGAAAAACTGCTGGAAACACACTTCCCTTTTCATTTTATGACCCCAGACTTAAAAATACTGAAGAAGAAGAAGCAGAAAAGCTTTTTCAGAAAATCTTGACCCATTTCACCTTTTTTTTTCTTCGAGTCATTACCGTATGTGTTAAATCAAGTGGTGCGACTTTTTGTTGGTTTTGTGATGCATGGCATGGTCACGTAATAATCAATGCTAACACTTTCATTTCCGCACCACAACAACATTTCATGGCCTTGGTGAAGTAATTTACTACATAAATTCAGTGCTATTTAAGTAGCAAATGAAAAGATATAATCTGATAATCTTCATGAATGACAGATATCACTGTGAATCAATGATTATTCTGGCAGATTCCATCATATCAAAGTATATTGGACGGTAATGTAAGCATATCTTGCATGGGATTATGCAACAATCATTACAGTCAGCATTTAAAGAGAAAGTAAAACAAATTTTTCAACACATTTTCAATTTAAATTTAAAATGACTTGCAGACATTTTAGGCAGTCATAGAATTCAAAATAGATAAAAGACTTCAGAACATTTAAAATTTTGATTTCAAAAGAGAGTATTTGCTGTGTGACAACCTACTGATAACAATTGCGAGCAATTCCAAAAATTAATTACTATACCTACTATAACAGAGAGATATCAAAACCGGCATATTGATGGCAATAATGATATTGATAACTATTATAATTTTCATCATCATAACAATGACAATGAAAAGGATTAATACTTGCAAGCTTTTTTAGAACACTTCCAAGCAGACTATTAGCTGAATATTGATAATGGCATGAGTCCCTAAATACCAAGTGATGTAACATGATCAATTTTCTTTTTGTTTGTGGTCACCATAGCAGCTCTCATGAGAATGTGGTTTTTAGCCCTTTTCCAGGACCAACATATCAAATACCATTGAGATAAAACAGACAGAATGCAAACTGAAATGACAAAGTAAAACAAGCTTCCTTCATTTTTCTCTTTTTGCATCAACCTTTTTTTATCTCACTTTTTTGTCTCTATGCACACACATATACACACAAACACAAACACATACATAAACAAAATCTTGCTTTCGACGGAAATGGCATATTTGCGATACCTACCACAAATCTGCAAAATTCAACATGTAATTGCTTTATTGCCTATGAAGCAAATGCCTAATGGCTTTGCTATCTATGATCTCGAGCCATAAAACATCAGGCTCGCAAATACCATTACCAGTCTACCTGGCTATCTACTCTATTTCCTAATCCCCTTCAAATGGTCAGTCTTGAACCCAACTTCCACATTAAGCTGCTTGTAGAAGGATCTAGATGCACGTCACTGCCATTTTGACCAAAACTTCAATTTGCTGTGGATGCCCTCCCCAATAATATAATTTGATAAAATTGCATACACTGTAACAATGTAGATCTGCAGGCATTATACCTCAATCTGTCAGCATGTCTATGTCTATGCGATCCTGCATCACAAAGCCAACAAAAAGTCGCCAGACATGAATTTTTGGTTAAGAGCAGATTCTCAAAGAGCACACTTTAAGTTTTAAATTATGTATAACTCAATTCAAATGGACTCTCCTACATGTACCTATCTTTATATTGGAAAGAAAGCATACACTCCGGAAAAGTATAATCTGAGAAAAGAGGCTCTGAAGTAAAGGGTCTATTCAAGCACTCAATCTTTACCAAGCCATGATAGCTGTGCAATGAATGGGACAAAAAACAGGATGTTAACCACCAGGGATAACCAGATTAAGCTAAAATTGAGCATGCCTTATCAATACATTCTGTCCATTATTAATGTCAACTTTCAAAGCAATAACATCATCCTTTCTAAAGTTAATAGAAGCATATGTACAGGGTTTTTAAGAAATGAAATTGGGACTCATCAAGACGCACCTAACCACAATATTCTACAAAAACGTGTTTGAGAAAAATGCCTACAAAACAAAAACACAATTTTCTGCTCATTTTATGATCCCAAATTTTAGCATACTGTAGTTCAACTTCAAAGAAGAGTTGCCCTTTCAGAAAATATGGAAAACTCAAGATTGGCTATGTTGACCCATTTCATCTATTTTCAGTCCTCACACAAAATCAGATGGTGTGACTTTTTGTTGGTTTTGTGATGCAAGGTCACATATTATCTATCCTAGATTACATGTACTTTCCAGAACTCTAAATGTCACTTAATTTGATTATTCTATTTTTGTAAAATCTATAAGAACACTCAGAAAAGACTTGGTGCCTCCAATGATTTCAATATGTTGGAGAGCACCAATTTCTGCTTGTCTTCTCTCTTTAAAATTGTCAGGGTAGTTGAGCACCACAGCTCTGTGAGTTATTCACCTATATCATTCTACTAAAATGAAGGCTTGTACAGCATTACTCTAGGAAATAAGCTCTTCATATTTTAACTGACTTTGATGTGATGTGCTATGGAAACATTTAGTTAACTCACTGATACAAGTATGTCACACATTGAACAGAAAATTTCCCCAAAATGACACATTTGGGGGCTTGAATATGCCAAAAGAAGCAAAAGGTATGGATACCCATGAATGTTGGTCTTATTGATTCTGTCTATACTCATTTTGTTTTTTAAATACAAAGCTGTCAGTGAAAGAAAATAGGGTAATTCGGCAGTGCTGTTTAGGAAAGGCCAGGAAAGGTGCTGCTAGCAACATCTACTGTGGTCAAACATAGCAGTTGAAGGATTTACACCTCCCCCACTTGAAGTAGGAGACATCCCAATAGAGGGTAAAGGAGAGGGGAAGAGGAAGCTATAAAGCTCCCCATGCTTGGCAAACAAATCTAGTGTGCTAACTAGGCAATTAAACTCCAACTCCTTTTGTACTCTTAAACAAAAGGGCCAAACCAGGGGGTGTTTACACACAAAAGGCTGATGTTTGCGAGGGAAAACTAAAGCATGTTCTTGGCTACTTCACAGTAAAAGGTGTGATCAGTGGTTCTCATAGATTAGTAATGGCTACTTGCAAAGGAGGGCCTGCCGTACTTTCATCACAGTAGGAAAATTCTTTCTCCAAAAGAGTTGTAATTTACATCTAGAATAGATTGCAGATAGAGGCATTTATTTTACAAATTTAGGAGTAGTGCATTAAATCTCAGTCTAATTTATGAGTAGTGCATTAAATCTCAGTCTAATTTATGAGTAGTGCATTAAATCTTAGTCTAAATTGATAGATATAGATTACTGTAGGATCTATACACAATGGCCACACATTTTCTTTTCTGCATCTTTGGTACTTTTCACTTCATGAAAAATATGAAGTCCCTTACACAGATGCATCTCTATTGTCTTGAGAAAAAAAAATTCTAGTTGTTGTTTTTTCCTACAGACAGAAAAAAAAAAAATCATAAGAAAATATAAGCTTGCACTTTGGACACATATCCTTCAGTTCCTAAAAGAGTATATTTCCTAGCTCTCAAAGATACTCAATCAAGGTTTTAGAATGAGGGGAATGAGTGGTTTTGTTTTCTTTGTCTGAATTCCGGCATGCTTGTCTGTGAACAGAAGTATGAAACTGATTTGGTCATTCAAAGTGTACTCTATTAACCCTTACACTATGAGACTATGTAATTCCATGTTAACTTTGTACACAACCTACCAACTTCTTGCAATCAAAGGCATAGTGCAATCTGCGTGCAGTTTGGTTTTGGTTAAGAGGTCATTCAGCTTTTTATTTCTTTTGTTCAAATGTACATATGTATTGTGAAACCACGATTATGAAATTTGAAAAGCTCATAATCTTAGAAGCAAAACAAAGTCTATCCGGTAAAATCTGGGTCAAAATGCTGCTCGGTATCCAAAAACTATGCTGTCCTATAATAAAAGTTGGGATGCATCCTAAATGCTACGACCGAAAAGCTCCTTCCTATTTTTTGAAGCCAATGCATTTGGCATCATATGCTCTGTCAACTGTTATTACTTCAAACATGCAATTGATGCATACTACAAAGTTTGTTTGTGTTTTTTTTTTTTTGGGGGGGGGGGTTGACCCTCCGCCACCCTGGGTGTAAGGAGGGAAAGTAAATGGGGGAATGCTGAAGAATATGTGTGAATTGCACTCCTTCTAAACGATTAATCTCTTAATAAGCAAATAGCAATTCTTTCTGTAATAAGGCTCATTCCTTTTGTCATAATATAGTAGTTAGTCAATTAATTAGTTAGATAGTTAGTTAGTTAGTTAGTTAGCCTAGTTAGTTAGTTAGAATGATGACAAACTCAAAATCTTTTAAAAGAGTTTGTCAAATTCTTGTTAAGCACACGGCAAACCATAACAAGAAAAGGAAAATAACACCTCTGGTTTATGCACTGATTTATGCAACTGCCCCCTTCTCTCACTGTAAAAGCAGCAGTCACCCTAAGCAAATCTTACATTGACTACACTAGGGAAAAACTGGTACCTGTATAATTACAGACACACACATTTACTCAAATTGACAATAGTCTTCACCAGGTGTGAATTCCCAGTTATTATCCCCTTAAAATGAATGGCACTAGAAACCTTCTTTTGGATGGCTTCAGCTAATCCTTAGGGAATGCGGGTGAAGACATAAAATGACAATTTTTTTTTTGTCTGCTGCAAGAGAAATGCAGCATATTATGCTCCAAAACTGTGTACTTCCTCCACATACAAAAAAGGGTGCTCTGCTGAACATCAAAATAAAAATGACACAGCTAAGCCACCCCAAATGGCAAACAACAATAAAAGACATACAACGTCTAGTAATATGCTCATGTAATTTCCAAGCCCTAACTTACATGTAGCCTTATAAGAATTCACTGTCTGCTTGAGAGAAAATCTGAGTCTCTACTCGACTAACTCACACCAGGGAGGTGAGAGACAAAAGCTAGCAACATCGTAACAGACAACGCCCATCAAAGAAGAGAGAAGAAGACTGCAACTTTGGCGGTAATTGCCAGATTAGAAACCCATCAAGTTGGCTTCACCACTTATCGATTATGGTGCTAAAGCCGACCCCCTTCCACAGCATTATATGTAGCAGGCACACTGCTAAAACCAAAGTTTTTATGCATCCGCTGCCTAGGCATTTGAAGAAGTAACTCCCCCAAACATACAATGGACCTGCATTATTTGAAATTTAGCAGCCAACACATTACAATGAGAATAGCATGGAGATTACATAATTGTCTTACCATGCAAACATAGTACCTATGAATTTGGAATTTTACTGAAATAGACATGAGAACAAATCAATAAGGCATGCATTGTTTAAATCTTAAAAAAAAGAAAAGATACATTTTTGCCATCTCATTGACATACTGTAAGAATATGTGATAATTAAACACCCATAAACTGAACATTTGAATGGGGTCTTTGTTAGATCAGAGGGAAGAGAATGAAATGTTAACCGTACCATATTCAGCTGAATATTGCTATTTGAAACAGGATTTGAGAGTTATTTTAAACACATACTGGAATAGTTTATTGTCAATGTACACATAATAAGATTTTTGGTTTATTGTAGGAAATCAGCCAGGATTATTACAATTTTTATTAATCCATGAAATCATCTAAGATTTGGGATACATTTTAAATATCTCTGCATCACATGAGCAGTGAACATACCACACAAGCTATTGAATAAAGAAAAGATAGTGGATATAAAGCGTAGGCCTATCCCTCAGGTACAAACTGATTTACTTACAATATAAATTTAGGTCGTGAACCCAACTCATTTGCCCGAATTCACGAAGGTGGTACAAATGAAACCATAGTTTAAACCATGGACAAAAACCATGGAGCGCCAAGTGTCGCACGGAATATTTCCTAACGAAATTGGTTACTTCGTTGACAAAATGACCGTTTCGTTAACGAAATTTTCATGTTGTGGACGAAATGTTCATTTAGTTACAAAATGTTGTCATTTTGTTACAAAATAATAAATTTCATTGACGAAATGACTGATGTGGTAACAAAATATTCCATGCGACACTTGGCGCTCCATGATTTTTGTCCATGGTTTCATTTGTACCACCTTCGTGAATTCGGGCCTTTGATTCTACTTGTTTTTTCACAGAATAATCCACAACAATCTCTAGAGGAATAACTGCTTTAGGCATGCGACACCTCAAAATGATAACACATCAAAAGAAAAGAAAAGAACATAAGGGATCAGTAATAGGCCACAGGTCTGGGCCAGAAATGTTGAATCATTTGAATGCATCATGAAGCGGCCCGACTTGGAATCAAATCAGTTTGGGCCATCCCACATTTATTCTGCAACCTTTACACAAACAGACAATTTGTAATTCTTCCAGTGATTCACTCAACAATCACACACTTTATACGAGTAGGCCCTACATGACTGGCTCACACTCTAAACCAATGGAGGACCGTATTGGCGCTTAAATCTCATCCCGCCTAATCCCGATGTGCTGCAAGCCTTTGTTGGGAAGACACATGGGGCACTCTCCCAGACAAAGGTTGGGAAACATTTAATCCCTCCCATGTAGGAGTACTGGGCAAACAATATAATTGAATGCTGAAGGTGGACAATGACTGTATATATTTGAAAGGGGTCAGTCCCATCTATCCCTCAAGGAAATCTAGAATGTATTGCCAGACAAGATGTTTGCTTGTAAATGTGATTGAATTACAAGCCTACAGCTGTTCTCTCTTCAATCTCACAACACAAAGCACGTAAACCTCCAGCCAGAATTAACTGGAAACATGAAAGGCAATAAAAGTAAGAGTTTGTGAGAAAAGGAAGAGGAAGACTTTATGATTAACCCATTACAATAGATTGCGCACAGGACCTAAGTAGGTTGTAATAAGCAAGGTATACTTGCAGTTATTTCAGGACAGAGGTGATGATAAAAACATTTTGTACTGTTTGAATGATTTTGAACTGTAATGAAGTGAAAATGAGAAACTAGTTATAAAAACTTGATTTTGCAATGTTTATTCTGAGGTTAAGGACATCCATCTGCCTCTTCTGTTACTTTGTGTTTTTTCTTTTCTGAAAACATACCCTATATCGATTGGATACTGTATACACCATATATTTTGCAAGTCTAAATTTTCACGAATCAAGAACTCCCGACTATTTCGTGATATGTTAAATTAGCGATCGTGGAGTTCTGTACTGAACGGACAAAATACACGCGTACGTCACATTCACATCGGGATCAGAGTTAATATTTTCATGTGTCTTTAATTTTGTGAATAGCACCCAACTCGCAAAATTTGCGAAAATAAAACCCTTGCGAAATATTCGCCGTATACCTACAGCATCTTAAGAAAACTTGAAGCAATTATTGTCGACCAACATTTCAGTCTTCATCGGCTATTTAATGGAAATTAGGCCACCATTACCAAAGTCGGCTTGTAAAATTAATTCTATTTAAGATTAATGGATACCTGATTGATATTGAGACAGATGTGTAATAGGCACCTACTATCAGATTCATACACTGGCAGAAGGCTACTGTTCGAGAGGGAAAAACTTGGATTTGCCATTTATCATGGAGGCACTCTGAAAAACAAATTGACTACATGAAACCAATACTAATGATTTATACATATGTAGTACTTGAATTATACCACAACACCCTGTTCAAACTTTTCATGGGAATTATTTCAAAATGATTGATATGCCATGTCTCTATTGGCTACGGAAAATAATAAGTCTGGAGTACCCCTTAGAGATAGAAAATAATGCACTTATATAATTTCATACTGTTGGATCATTGCTACTTTGAGCAGTAATTTGATCACAAATTCAGTGACGATGTACAAAACCGAGCTTTCAAAGAAAATGTATGCCATGGGAATCAAATTTCCTTCCTGGTGTATGTGCCAGAGACATCAGATTGTTTTCACAATGTTGAAGAAAAAAAAATTGTAAGAAGATGGCAACTGACTGCCAAGCTAACAGCAGACAGAGGAACTGGAACATTTTCGTTTATATTGTGCATGAATTGACTTTCATTCCATTTATCAGATCTATCCCTCTTTAGAACTTCCAGGAAAGAGTTAATATACCCATACTAATCTCATTCCAAAATACTGTGTCATTGAATGTCACAATGTTTGTGCTTTCCTTTGACCTTATCCATTATACAGGCTCTCCTAAAATCCTTGAGCCTAATACTTCCAAATTCAAATCCTAACAATAATCTGAATCTACACCATTGTAAAATGTATCCTCATCACAAATTCTATCTTTGCAGTATATAGATGGAGGATGGAAATACACTTTGGTAGTAAAGTGCAGAAGGGATGAAGTATAAATGAATGGCACCACAAAATGTAGTACGCACCCTTTTTTTGTATTTATTGAAGGGTGCTAAAGAAATCCCTCAAGAATACAGTGATACATAAAACACTGATTGCTTGATTGTCCTGTAACTCTGATAATTGTAATGAAAAAAGAACACTTGTCTCAAACATCTATTTCCTTTTTAATTACCTTGATACCAATGTGTTGGTCCATGGCTCAGCACAAAGCAGGGTCTCCATGTTCACTATGTCTTGATGTTTCTTTCACAGTTGCAAATCTCACAAGCAGAAATGTATGAGTTCTTGTAACACATCAGAGTTGAAAAGTTCCTTCCATATCTTGTAAACACAGTCTGCCTAACTTCACATTACTTCTCGCAGATAATCAAGAGTTTCACAAGTAGGCCCTATAGATCAAAGATGATATCAAGCTGAAAACCTAGCCCAGGTATCTTCCACGCAGACACCGTTCAGTCTGTTCTGAAACAACGCAAAAGAGATCGATCCATGGTAAATATATCTTTGCCAACATACAGTTCTAGAGCTGTGTGCAAGAGATAATGTATTCATATTCATATTGACTGCATGCCACATTTGTGTCAGGTTTGCAGCCATGCAACGTAATCCTCCTTAAGATCACTTCCTGGTATGAGCCACTTCTAACTTTCGCTTCCCTTCAATTCGACGTGTCGTGGCAACGCGGTGAGACTGTTTCCCTGCTGCTGGCCAGTTCCTTGAATCAAGACATTGCTGCCCTCAACATCTCTCACCTTTTAACTCGTTGAAGACTAGTCCTGGGTATACTCAGGCAGGTGTCTATGGGAAATGCGCACTAAAGCAAAATCAGCCCTTCCTCAATGGGTTAATTCAACACAAACAGATGATTCTCATATTTGTCTATAATTATATCACACTGAATGTGGACATCAATCCTTTCAACACAGATTTAATAGTCGTCAGAGATGGAGTCTCAGCAAGTCCATTCAATTCAATCCAGTCTTCTGAGGACAAGTGAAACACAGCACCAACCTCGATCTGCAGGTCCAAATGTATAGCCATCTGGTAAAAAAACATGCAGGCTATGTACCTATAACACAGGCTTCAAATTCTGAAGTCTGTGTAAACAGGACTCTGCTTAGCAGATGTGGTGGACAAAGGATGTAATTTGAGTGTATGTTTGACCCTTTAATGCATTTAAACATGCTCCTCATGGGTGGCTGCCCACAGACAAACAACTTTAAAAAAAGATACTGGTACAGTGGCGGATCCAGAGAAGGGCGCACCGGGTGAGCACCCCCTCTTCATTTCTTTTAAACAAAAGAAATGAAAAGAAAAAATGGGGGACACATGCAAACCCCCCTTTAATTCTGTAAAGGCACCTCCCCTTTATGGAATTCCTGGATCCGCCCCTGTTGGTATATGTTGGTATGCGCAAATGATCACTTCTATCAAAAGCATCAACAATGACAAAAGAACATCTGACTCTATGGGCTTTCAAACTATTCATTCACACTACTATACAAGCATACATGCTGAGCTCACTGTATAATCCCTCGAAAAATCTCCTACTAACTACATTATTAGCAAACAACTGCCATTCACCTTGACATGAAACAACACTCTGTAGTCGACAATTTCAGGAATTCACCACCTTTTTCATGCAAAGTAGTAAATGATACCTTTCACACAATTAGATCAGTAGCAAAATAGGTGCTGTTCACTTATCTGCTTACTGTTAGATTTTTTTGTACTTGATTAATGTGGTTGCCAGTTTCTAAGGCAGACAGGCTTTCCTGATATAGCAATAACTGATGTATACTGGTATGCAAAACTAGGTCCTCAGTAACAAAACATGCACATACACTGTAAGTACTTAGTAGAAGGAAAGGAATTCATACAGCTTAATGCTGGGTCCTTATTACCTTATTACCATAATCTTAGCCGACATAGATTATTTTTTCCCTTCTTCTATCCACATTCTTACCTGGAAAGGCAAAGACTGAATGTCAAATTCCCAGCATTCCAACAATTCCCCAAATCACATTCTTTTAATCCAACAGCAAAACTAGTTTCAAGTCCAGTTGAGCATCTTGTGTTCTGCCTTTCAAAATACTTGTTAATCACTGCCCTTTGCAGATGTTAGTCAGTTTTACTAGTAACGACAACGAGCTGGGAGTGGACCATATAACAATCAATAAGGGTATCCAGGGCGAGTTGCAATCACTTTTGAACAATTAAGTACAAGTACTAAATCAAGTACAAGTACTAAAAGCAATTTTCAGCTGTAATTTGTTGGTATTTAAAAAACTTTATGTAGAGGACAGGATTAAATGCATGGTCAACCTGAAGGATAGCCATTGAAGGAACTGCAAGAAGTTGGTAACAAAGTGGGTGTACCTGCTGATAAACATGCTGGCTTCATTTGCAATGACAGGATAGAATATCAGCTAAGGCTAGTGAACAACCACCTTCAAATGTGCATTTAAGGGCAAACATGACCGTGTGCATGCCATTGCCTCAGAGAAGCATATAATTGCAGTATGAGATGAAAAGTCAAGATTCAGAATGATTTTCTTGCAGCTAGAAGAAAAGAAAAGGGGCATACACACTGTGTAGGAACTTCAAAAACCAAACAAACAAACAAACAAACAAATGGAAACAAAGTCAATGACTTCAGGGCTGGAGATTTTTTTGTTTTTTTGTGGTTTTTTTTTTTGGGGGGGGGGGGGTTGGGGGTATTTTTTTTTCAGCCTTAAAAGGCTGTAATATGAGCTTCTCAAATGATGAAATTTCATTAACTTCAAGGGCATACTACTATGTTCTAAGCGTTCATTGTAAAGATATCTATCTCAAATTTACATACATTTTTAGTCAGGGATTATACCTCAAAGAAGGATTTAAAAATTTGAATTGCATGAATTTTCTTTTTCATCACATGATGCACAATAAAATAGGCAGCATTGGAAAAAAATAGAAGCAATTTAGTATCTTATAGCACAGTCTATGAATTTCTGTGAAACAATATTATGTACATGTAGATATTTTACCTCCAAGTGAAATCACATCTTAAGCTAAAAAAAGTTCATATTGTACTGTTAAGGGCTTTTTACACTTGTAAAATTTTGCTTAGCCCCGGACCAACGGTGGGGCTAAGGGGGGGGGGGGGGGGGGCCTTAGCCCCACCGTTGGTACGGGACTATCCTTAGCCCACTTTCTGTTTACACTCGTTTTTGCCAAAGTGGGCTAGCCCCACCGATAGTACGGTACTATCTGGCCCTGCAAAATAGCAGGGGTTAGCACCGCAATTGCGGTGCCAAGCAAGTGAGTGTAAACAGAACGAAAAAATAATCCTGGGCTAAGCGACGGAGACGAAGTCCGACCCTCACTGATCAATCAGAAACGAGGTAGTCAAGTGCTGCCGGTGCGTGCGTGTACGTGTACAGTACACAGCGTAATTATGAATATTCATGTGGTTTGGAAAGTCCGGGGCTAAGAAATACGAGTGTAAAAAGGTCAGTTTTTTCCTTAGCCCTGGACAAGAGATAGTACGGGACTAATTGGCAAGTGTAAAAAGCTGAAAAAATTGGTACGGGACTAACGATAGTCCTGGGTCAGAGAAAGTCCGGGGTTAAGAAACGCAAGTGTAAAAAGCCCTTTAGTGCATCAGATACCAGCCAGTATATTTTTCCCCATGGAAAATAGACTGTTTTCTTGTATTTTGAATTCACTTTTAGCTAAAATGTTGCAATCAACATCTGATAAAAGTGCACATACATGTAGCATATATTGTGTGTCTCATGTAGAACTTTTGTACAGGTAGTTTGCATACATGTGTTCAATTATCTTAACTGTGTGAAACAGTTACATACTGCACATTCTTATATTCTTCTTTCTGACATTTCATCTGTCATGTAACACAGCTTGCCTCCCCACCCCCCCCCCCCCACCCCATTGTTGAATCATTCTATTACACTGCTTTATGCCCAGGGGCATGCACCCCTGCAGGGATACACATAAAATTCTATTCAAGTTGGCCCTTTGTGCTATTATTAAAGCCCTTAATCACAGATTAAAGACATCTCTATCAAAGCAAGGGTGCAGGCATTGAACATCCCATTAATCTCCCTGGTCGTACTCCTCTTCCCACACTGACGAACAATGGCCTGTCATAGAATTCTCATCAAAATGAGCTTTAATTGACAATTCTTACAATCTATCAAGCAATTTGAGCCTTGAGCACTGGAATTCATGAAAGACCATCCTGGATATAGCACAGCTGTATGCTTTATCAATACAAGATCATCTTGTCATAGCCCATGTGGTGAAAAGTATGAGCGCATTTCATGTTACAATGCCAAGATGATTTTTTTAAACCCCTTGAAGACTAGTCTCATGTACACTTGGGCAGATAGCTACGGGAAATGAGTGTTGTAGCAAAATCAGCCCGTCCTCTGGGTTAAAGAAGCAGACTTGCTGCCTGCAATAATCATAGTGCAAAATAACAGGGGCTATAGGTGGTTAGATGACACAAAGTTATAGGCCATATTTTCACTTTCTTCGAGACAATTTTACCATACTCTGGAAGAGGAGAAAGACATAGAATTAGATAGAAACATGTTTCCCAAGATATCAATGTTTCATCCTGGAATTGTTTTTAATTGTGCTGCTTCAAAAACCAAGAACAGCCTCTTTTGGATGCTGGCGATTTCGGAGGCACTTCAAACTACATTCGATCCCTTTGCAGATTTGCAGTTAAGAAAACTCAATGCATCACCTGGAATGGCTTCCACCCAGCTAACTCTGCAAAATATCTCAGAATCCTCTCACACACAAAGACCACTGGTGTTAAGCTAACAACAGCGTGTAACTCAAGTGCTAGACAGCCAAAGACCTAAACAATAGACTGCTTGTCACCCTTTGTAGAGCTGGTCTTACCAACTCTCTGAAGCGGAGAAAGTCCAGTCAGAAATCTTTGTGCATGATGCAAGCTACCACACTACAAAGGTGTAAGTGGACAGGTAAATCCAATAGAGCAGCTATCTTAGCCAAGAACTGAAGGATCAGAAATATTTCTTAAGGTACCTGTATGTCAAATACTAACAGCACCAAAGTACATTATTTAATTATTCAAGAACCTTCTCCCAAGGAGGCAAGTGATACTGCCTCACTTCTCCCTACTTCAGCAATAAAGTCGCATCCCACACAAGAACCAAGAAGATGATTTTATCAAAAACAAAAACAAACCAGGGTTTATAGTCTCTGCATAGATAGCAGAATTCAACTTCATACCTTTTAGAGAATAACCAACAACTAAAAAGACCAATAAATATCACTATTGCAATGATGAGTATTAAAGTAGGCCCTGAATCCCACAATTCTATCATGAAGAAATGAAAATGGCCAAGATCCCACATTTAAAGTCATTCAAAAAATTTCCATACACCAAGAAGTGCCAGCCTAAACTGAAGTCTTATCACATCATAGAAGGTACTGTATTATATGATTATACATGATTTAGTTGATGAGCTCTCAGTTTCAAGGGAAAATAGGCGCACATGAACAGCTTTCAAGGTGATTCGTAAAGAAAGCAGAAGCTGTCATGGGCAAAACCTTTTGTTTCACACATTACAATTCATGCCTAGCTATTTTAAAGTCTGGATAATGGCACCACCCTCATATATCATCAGGAGACACAACTTTTCACTATAAGGTATCACTGCAGTACTAAAACTATAGCCATCAACACCACCAAAACTGGAGGCAGTCATATCACCTATAGACATGCACACAGTTCATTTTGCTGAATCTGAAAGTGACTGGAACCTTTAACGCACACTATACAGCAGGGAGGTGGAAGAAAGAAGGTGGTTTCTTTCTTCCACCTCCCTGCTATACAGCCTCCTGCCTGCATTATGCCTGTGTGTAGCAGTGAAGCAAGACACTTTTCAAACTTCTCGCTGTCCTAAGGTTTCTTCTCGTCTCCCCTCCACTTAGAGTCGACAGATTATTGCCTCCTTCATCTTCTCACTCCCTCATCTTGTTATTTCTCCCCTTCCCCTTTTGTTGTTCTTCTTACCCTTCCACACTGAGTCTTATAGCAAAAGTTCTCAAAACACTTCTCTTGCTCCCGACTGATTTAATTCTGCACCTGACCATTCAAAGTACAAATATGTAACTCAAGTTAAGTACACTTGGGCCTATATCAGTATTTGCATCAGTAAAATGCATCTTTATTGCAAGCTACATAATCAATATAATTTGCAATTTTAAGTGTTACATTTTATTTGAGATTTTTACAAACAGAGCACAATATCAGTGTATATTGTGATATATTTTTGTGATTCGATTTAATTAGATGGTCAACATGCAATCCCTGCAAAAATGTAGGCCCTATAAAAGCCTTGGCCCACAAAGTTTGTGAGAAGAGCTTTACCTTGTTTTCTTTTAAAAAAAACAAAAACAAAAAAAAACACAAAGTTATCAGCTTTAGAGTAACATAGACGTAGAAATCAGTAATCAAACATTAAATCCAGTAATATCACAAACAGCAACAAAGATATTTCTCAAGTCTGAGAAATTTTAGCAATATACAACACACAGTGGAAAAGGCTTGATCAAAATTCCACCTACATGGAAGTTTACATTCTCTGCATGATACCACAAAGCAAGCCTCTGTTTAAATCACACTTAAAGGGATCGTATAGTTTTGGTTGAGACCTAATTTCAGATTTCTAACATTTTTTGGTGAGATAATGAGAAACCTTTTATGAAATATGAAAGAGCATGTAATTCCATTATGAAAAATTCAACGTTTATTTGATGAAAATTGATTTTAAATGAGTGAGATATCCCAAAACAGAGCAATTCTAATAAGTGTGGGAGCCACACTTTATTACGATCGCTTTGTTTTACTTTGATTTTGGAAGTTTCAGTCATTCCAAACTAGATTTTCATCAAATAAACTTTGAATTCCTCTTAAAATGGTATGCTCTCTACTATTTCATAAGTGTTTTCTTGGTATCTCGCAAAACGTTAAAAGCCCAATTCTCATCTCCACCAATACTGTCTGTAACATCCCTTTAACATTTGCTGCTTAGGTGCATTATACCTCTAGCTTTGATGTCACAGCTAGGAATGAAAAGCAAACAAGCTGCTTATTAGTTACCAGCAGTAGGCCTATACTCCTTTGAACACTAAATTATTTGGACATTTTTTTCTTGTACAGGGGCAGATCTAGCTTTTTATAAAGGGGGGGGGGGGTGTGGGAAGGGGGTGTCCCCCCTCCCACAGTAGGGAGAATTTTTGAAAATCTGTGTGTGAAAATGGCGTTTACTTGCATCTAAAACACCACTATTTTTGGTATAGAGGTCATTGCCATAAATAGAAAAAAATAAAATTACAAGTTTAAAAAAAAAAAGATAAGATTTTTAAAAAATGGTCCCCGGATTTTTTTTTTTTTTTTTTTTTTTTTTTTGGGGGGGGGGGGGGGGGTTGCAACCCCCCCCCCCCCAGCCCCCCTAGATCCGCTTCTGTTGTATGTGGCCATAGAACGTCATGTTATTTGAGAAACTGATTCATATTACAATGTATATGTAGTAATAGCTTGTATTCATTTGTTTACATTAAATTTGACAATGAAAATCCAGGCTATGGATCTGTTACTTTTGATTAATAGTGTATTCCATTTTTTTTTTCTTTAATTAATTCTCTCATATATATCATTATATCAATCAATCAACAGTTCAGGGCTTTTTAACAAAGAAACTAGTAAAATGGTTAATAGACATAAAATGGCATTTGATGAATATTTTAAAATTTACCTTATAGAGCTTTCATTCAAATTCAGAGTAGAACTTTGCAAGATACCAAACTACTCATATAAATGCCAAAGTCTGTGCCATTTATCTATCTACACCACCATGGCAGGCATAGCAACAAGCACGTGTGTGAAACCAGGGAATTGATCTCTGAACAGGTGAAACCAAACAAATATGAGGCGTGGTGACCAGCAAGTAGAATTTCCCACCCCAGACAGTGGTAGGCAGGCCTACCATAATATACGATGGCCTGAAGTTTCCCCGGGACGCCCGCCGCTCTTTCGGGCTTTGTGACCTGCGCCGCGCCAGCGGTCATGCGGAGGATGTTCAACAAGCGAACAAAACTACTATTGCATGGCTCGGGGTTTTGTGCCAAGAAATCACAGCACACATTATGAAGATAGATTGACAACTTACCTGACAACGCCATATAAACAGGTCATCGTCCAGTCTTTCGCTGTTTGTCGTCATCAGAGTCGATTACTCCGTAGGATTCAGCATCGCTAAAGGAACTGCTCCTAGATTCTGTATTACTATCATGAACTCGTACTCTTGAGCGGCATTCAAACTCTTTGCATTCCTTATCCTCTTTTCACGTCTAACACCATGAAGGCATCCTCGCATGAATGGAGGCACAAGGCGGCACGCACGGACCACTGAACAGGTGCCGAGCATTAGACGGAAAAAATAAAAAGAAAGAAAAAAAAAAAACTTTCTAGACGTACGCACGCGCACTGTCAAATTTACCCATGCTAAGCTCAGTTGAACCCATAAATGTAGAAACGCCTACCGTACGTCTACTCCCACCCACCAGGGAGGTGCACCCACCCATCACTGATCTAAAATACACACACAAATACAATGGACACACCGACGTAAAAACAGAAAATGCAAGAGGTAAAAGAGAGAAACAAAGAGAAGCAAAACACTGCGAGTGTGATTAGCGCATCAGTCTATCAATATAGCCATCGGAACTGGCATGGTGTTTTGAAAATGATTATAATGTTACATGTCTGTATAAAATGCGAAATGTAAATATTTCACGGCCGGACTGGCATGTTTTAGTTTGTTGATTCGTTTTCGGAGAGTTGGATCAGGGGATCGGAGGGGGAGGGGGAGGGGGTGAGGACTTCTCTGTGATGCCCTTCGCTCTATGCTGTACAGCCTGTAGATGGCGCTCTGATAGTAATTGACAAAGAGTTATTACAGGTACTCCGGCTCGAGATAATGGAGATGAGTACAGTACATTGTATACATGTGTAATAAGTAATATGTATGCAGGTACTCTAGATCTTGACAATGCCGCATAAAATACAGTGATGAATTTATACGGCACTTGATCTAGATAATATAACAACGCATTGTATGTACTTCTTGTATTGTAAATGTATGGCAAGAGGAAATAAATAAATTATCATTTAAAAAGTTAAGATGATAGGGGTACAATTAAATTTGTATCCCTATCGTCTTAGAGCTCACCGAGATCGTCTACCTCTTCACAAACACACACACAAAAAAATTAGATATTTATTTTTATATATTTATATTAGATTCATTAGAGATTATACGTGTCTGCGTGCATTCTGTTAGCGTTTGCATGGTTCCCATTTTTAAAATGCCACAGAATATTTTGAGTTATATCGTGCTGGTGTGTCGACCAGTTCTCCTTCCCATCCTCGTGAGTAGAAAAACCTTATTTCTGATTCATTCTTTCCTCCAGTCAAATTGGTATTGAATCTTTCCACATATCTTTCCTAATCTCCCCCAGTCAATAGAATCAGGTCGCAGTTGTTGTTTTTTTTCAATCTTTCTCACCCTCCCCGCCCAGTGGACGCATCATCAAAATACATGTGACTATTCTTAGAAACACACACACACACACGCACACACACACACACACACACACACACACACACACACGCACACACACATACACACACACACGCACACACACACATTTACTCAGGTGCTCACATACACATCTCATACAAACAAATCATACGCAGATCACGTGATGATTAATGGGGCGACGGTGACAAAAAAAAAAAAGAATACATCAAAGGTATCTACTGAGGCAACTATATAGAGCGTATGCGTTAGCTGGAAATATCTCAATAAAAATCAATTCCTTCTGCGTGTAAAACATATTCTCCAATTGAAAGATAAGGCATATCACCATAAGTCGCTTTAACAAATAATGCTTATTAATCATTGTCCATATAAGACGTTACAATTTCATTGAATATCATATTATATAATAACTCGCAATATTCTGGGTTCGTCTGTAAATTATCTCAACATAAGATTCAAAACAAAACGAATCGAAAATCAGTTCAAATCAGCTAGAAAATCTAAGACTTGTGCGATGGGTTTTCCGCACTGCAAAAATTCTGCATATCAATTGCAATTAGGCACTGTCACTGTTAATACGTCCAAATTCATTGTAATGAAAAATACTGACTCAAATGGATACAAGAATCGCAATGATTAACTTTATTTCATGGGTACCAAAGAAACTTTTATAAGGGACATCTCCTGAGTCGTTTATCAAAAAAATGATTGTGCCTCATAAAAAACAACAACTACAAAAATAACGAAATATATCCATTTTTAATCCTTCCTGTATCAGATTAAAACAAAATCTGAGACGTCATCTGACAAACAGCAGACTCGGATTGACTCGAATTTAGTAGAAAAGAAGCAAAGCTAAATTTTGACGAATTCTGTCTCGATGCTTTGAAGTTTTAATCACAATCCTACGATAGTTCAAAGTAAGTACATAAGAATACACGAGCCCAATTATTGTTATCAGCAGAGTCTGGACACAGAGAGCATGTATAATTCTCTTGCATTGACATACTCCCGTATTATGAAATAAATGAATTACACCACTTCGACCATCCTCAATCCTTTCTGTTCCAACGACTCAAAATGTGCACAAACTTAACGCACATCACCAGTGGAGAGGAGATTAATGTGGCATACAGAGGGTTATACCTATGGAACCAAGAAGATTTGCATATTCCCCAAACATCCATAAAATAGGCCGATGGTCGCATCCTATAGGTTCGGTTATGTGTAGAATCAAGTACATCTCACATTATACATACAACTGTCAAAACAGGGACCTCCAATCTAGTAATAGTAAAGCATATAGTTATGATAGTGCATCATAACGAACGTTTGAATTAAATAAATCCATTTTGTGACCTTACATCCACTTTTGTGCAAAATTTACATTACGGAGAAGTCGATCAAAGGGGTCAAAATATGGATTTTTTGTTCTCTTAATATAGTGAGTAACGAATGATTTATCTCTATAGATCTATCCCTTTTTAGAAGAACTACACTTCTAAGTCGGGAATTAGAAGAAAA